>CM053615.1:43504490-43556833 GCA_028646535.1 Procyon lotor | reverse complement strand
GCCTGGACATTTTTGAGTTTAAGACATTTAGTAGAAAATTTTGATGTTCATAAAGTTGAAAGAATTTACTCAGCTTTTGTAGGATAGGCAAAGTGAATCTGTCACCTAGCTCAGCCTCAAATAGGTGTTTATGCTAGAATCTATCATTAATGTGAGAATATTCAATAAAATATTCCAATTGCTGTTAGCTGAAGATAGATTTTACATTCATATATCCATATTGGACAGAAAGCCCGATGCAGGGCTCGATTCCAGGACCCTGAGATCATGATCTGAGCCAAAGGCAGAGGCTTTAACCCACTGAGCCACCCAGGCTCCCTAATATCTATATTCTGAGGGCTATCAATTATCATGCTCATGTCAGTTCTCTGCCTTTAGTAAAATACACATTTACTGATTCTATTAATGTTTATCATAAAATTTATAGTTTATATTTTAATAACTAATTGGGTCAGTCATTCAACAATATTTATTTATATACACATACCTTTTAAAGATTTTTATTTATTTATTTGACAGAAACATAGCGAGAGAGGAAACACAAGCAGGGGAAGTGGGAAAGGGAGAAGAAGACTTCCCGCGGAGCAGGGAGCCCAATGCGGGGCTCTATCCCAGGACCTGGGGATCATGACCCCCACTGAAGACAGGCACCTGATGACTGAGCCACCCAGGCACCCCCAAAAATATTTATTTAGAATCAAGTACATGTAGGTACTTTACAATTAACAGAAATATAGATGGTCCCTGTTCCCACTGTCTTCCTATTTTATCTGAAATAAAACTCAGTAGATTCCAATTTCATTTAAAATGGAATGAAATTTTAAAATATCAGATTCATTATTTTTAGGTTAGAATTTTACTGTTTACACAAATTTATGATATTGCAGAATATCTAAAAATTGGGAGTGATTACAAAATTGTTAATTATCTGAGACCATGAAAACACAACCAGGAAGCCTCTGAGGTATGCTATACTAAAAGATGTTGATCTCTGAGATTAAGAGACAAAGTTATTCTATGATTTAATACAATATTTGTAAGGTAAACTAGCTAATAAGATAAGCTTTCTATTTTTCCTAAACAGCAGGCAAAAGGAGAGCAAAGATTTATTAATATTGTCGAGAAGGAAGACTTCTTCTACCTTATAGTCCTTCTAGCTAGATTTAGAATCAAATCAGTAAGAGACAGATTAACAGGAAAAAATCAAATTTAATAGGTATACATAGGGAGAATCCATACAAATGTGAAATTTCAAAGACAGTGAGGCAACATGAAACTTCACTGAGCCAAGGAAATGCGCAAGGCCTGAGGATACAAAGGAGAGAAAGCTCCTTAGCAAGAAGGTGAAAGGAGATATTTGGAAAAACAAAATTGTTCTATTATGCAGATGATTCCTTTAGTAAAGGGGGCCTCTATTAATAGCTCTTTTCCTGTCGTAGACTGTCTTTATAAATTTAGGCAGTTATGGGAGAGGCAGAGAGCATTTTATTACTTTTAACTTGAAATAATCTTTGTGCCAAAGTGGCACATTTTGGGGTATCTTGTCCTGCACCCTTTCAGCATCCTCTTTTTTGGTATGAGATGATAGAAAACTGAGGGCTTGTTGGAAGAGATATCTATGAAAATGAGGCAGTATTAAGTTGAGCAGAAATCACAGAAAATATTAAATAACATTCATTAAGTATTACTAAGTGCCAGGAAATGGTCTAAAAATTTATGTATATATCAATAAATTTCTAGAACATCTCTATGATTTAGGTATTATTTTTTTAAAGATTTTATTTATTTATTTGACAGAGAGAGAGAGAGATCACAAGTAGGCAGAGAGGCAAGCAGAGAGAGAAGGGGAAGCAGGCTCCCTGCCGAACAGAGAGCTGGATGTGGGGCTCGATCCCAGGACCCTGAGATCATGACCTGAGCCGAAGACAGAGGCTTTAACCCACTGAGCCACCCAGGTGCCCCTGATTTAGGTATTATTATCCTCCCACTTTACCAGTATGGACATTGAGGCACAGAGCGTATGCTTGCCCAAAATCACACAGAATTCAAGTCAGAGCCAGGACTTAAGTCAATGTTCAGGTTATCAAGTTTTTCTCTTCATACAACTCTATAATCACCCTTAGATTTGAATCTGCTTCTCATATCCCAGAAGGAGTGCCAAGAGAGAACATTCTCAGCATATTGCCTTACAGGCACACAGTCAATAAATACTTGAATCATGCATCATACAAAAATTAGTCTAGCTGACCTCTAAAGTTCCTTCCAGTTTCAGCCTTAGATGATTCTATGAATGTTAAATTAATGTATTTCACTAGGCTGCTAGGCCTAGAGCCAAGTTACATCGAGGGGTTTCAGTGTAGAAGAGGTCAGTAAGGCTTGCTCTGTTGAGAGCAAAAAGTTTGAGAGGGTCCCTTTCCAAGCAGGAAAGTCAAAAGACTGAGACCTGCACCCACAATCACATACCTCTCAGTGGAACGCATGTAACCAAAGGGTACCATCTACAGCTCAGTCTCTGCTCTGTGAATCTACTTCTTCCAGCTTAGTGCCTTAGTGGGTGGCCAAGATAATTTTTCTCTTCCCTTTAGTTAACCAATTTGCCACTATCTCAAGCTCTATGAGAGATGAAATTACTGAAATTTCTAAGCTTCGAATTTATGGTAGGGTCTGCTTATTCTAAAGGGACGATTTGAACAATGCTGGGACCCATTGCTAAATAGAAGATGTGGATTCATCTTAGAGCTTTATAGTAGATACCTATATTTAGGTAATAGGATGACATATATTGATATTATTGTGTGAATACTTGTCATTATTTAAAACCATATGTATCTGTATTTCTATATGCATCTCTTTATATCTAGAGATACAGAGATAGATATATCTGAGGAATATAGACATTGTAGGCATTCTGATCTTTAAGTACATCTGTGCCCATGATAAGCCCTCTCTTATGTAGAAAAGTTTGGGTGCTGATTTTATAAGAAAATAGTAATAAGAATACTATAAAATAATAAATATACACTTCTTGAAAATATGAACAGAAGATTGAATGAATACTACCATGTCTTTACCAAAAACCTCTTAAGCAATAATTTAGACTTACCTTATTGAATTTGGTATTACCTTATTGAAATTGGTATCTAGTACCTTTTTGAATTTGAACTGGGTGGCTGAGTCGCTGGAGCATCTGACCTTGGTTTTGGCTCAGATCATGATCTCAGAGTCCTGAGATGGAGCCCCACATCCAGCTCTGTGCTCAGCAGAAAGTCTGCTTGAGATTCTCTTTCCTTGTCCCTGCCCCTTCCCCCTCCCCACCACTTGCACTTTCTATCTAAAGTAAATAAATAAATCTTAAAAAAAAAACTTATTGAATTTGATGACCAGGATTTAGAATTTTTTTTTTTAAGATTTTATTTATTTATTTGAAACAGAGAGAGAGATCTCAAGTAGGCAGAGAGACAGGCAGAGAAAGAGGGGGAAGCAGGCTCCCTGCTGAGCAGAAAGCCCCATGCGGGGCTCCATCCTAGGACCCTGAGATCATGACCTGAGCCAAAGGCAGAGGCTTAACCCACTGAGCCACCCAGGTGCCCCAGGATTTAGAATTTTTTTTCAAGTAAGTGCTTTTATTAAAGGGTAGTGAGTCAAATGAATCAGCTTTATTCTAGTGATTCTAATAATTAAATCGAACTATTCCTCCCACCAAAATTCTCATAGTGTGGTTCAAAAACTGCCTTCAGAACCAAGCCAGAGACTCAGTAAAGAACAGCGTGTCCTGGGCAAACAGTAGAAAGAAGTCCACCGTACTTGGTTTTCTGAGTCATGATGTTTCAGAAGTCTGAGGATTTGTTTCTGCAGCTCTCTCTGCATACGTCACTTAACCTGGGTCACTCTTGATTGTCTTTCTGAAACTGTGGTGAAGATCTTGTCCTGTAGGAAGGTCTTCCTGAACTACTAGCATGGATCACGTGTCCCTTCCTTCTACTGCCACTAGAACTTCACATGTTTGTCATACCACTTAGCATATTAGATTACAAGAATTTATTTGACCACCTGCCCAACTAAACTATGATATCTTCAAGGACAGAAATCAATTATTTTGTCTTTGAAGGGTAGGAAAATATTTAATAACTAAATTTAGTTAATTGTTCTTTGACAGTACAATTACAGTCTCTACTTACGTCTGCTTTAATCAGGCTGTAGACAATGTTGTCTCAGAGTAAGTTAAAAAAGTAAATTATCAAGTTGAGAAGAGTGTACTGAAGGATGTACCTACCTAAGATGATTGGGGAAGCACAGAAATTTATTTGGCTATTTATTCTTAACCTTCTGAAATTCTCTTTCTGGTGACATTTAATTTAAAATGATTCACTTCATATTTCACTGTGCAAAGTGATACTTGACCCAATCTAAAGATATAGCCCAGATCTGTGATTATTTCTTGTGATGAAAATGTCAGTGTGATTGTGTCTGATAATGACCAATACGTATATTTTATTTTCTCTCCAAAATTATACACCCTGTATTTTGCTAGTTATCTCCTTAAAACTCCATTTCTTTAAATTGCAAAGCTACAGATTTTCTCATTTGAATATGTTGAGTAACTGGTCTATATGGTTGAATTTGATCTACTGTTTTACCTAATATGGAAACAGTTTCCTTATGACTGTGTGCTTCAGAGGTAAGCACAGGTAAGCCGCTGCTCTTATTATAGTGTAATCCTAAATTATATGAAGCTCGTCAATACCTTAGTAATTTCCTTTTTATTAAATCAGTATTTGCCAAATCTTTCAGATATAATGAATACGTAGCCAATAAAGTAGTATTTGCTAGCGAACTCATCTTATAGCTACACTCCAGAGTTACCTTTAAAAACTGTAATTGTTGGAAGGGACAGTACTGTAATAATAATCCTCCCAAGTCTTGGAGCAGGCACAGACCAGCATTCAGATGTGCTGATGAAAAACGTCAACTTATGTTTTCCCCCGAAACTCACTGTAAAACACACATCTATCGCTTGCATCACATTCTTCTGGCCCATGTGTGATTTCAGCCTCCGTCGTGATGAGAAATGTCTTGTAACTCAGATTCACATGGGCTGCTATTGCCCAAATTAAGCATGTTGCATCTTTTAGCCTTCTACCCTTGCAAAACCTAGCTTGATTTAGCCTCAGGGGCACCCATAAATAAATGTGTGATAATGGATTGCCCTGGACGGCAATCCCAAACAGTGAGGGAAAGTGGTTTTTGGTTAAGGACATTAGCTTTTCTGATTTGAGATAGACCTTTCTGCCTCTTCAGGAGTCCAAGTCTGTAGCAGTCTGTGGAGTCTGAGTCATTGACCTTGATAAACGCCCCCTAATTTTAGACATTGCCCTTCCACTTCTCATACGTCTCATTTTTCTCACTCTTGCACGTAAGTCCTCCCTTTAGGATCTATTTTAAGGGAATCCAAACTAAGATAATGGCTCCAGTGGTGCCATACAAGATAGTCTTGTTCAAAATCCATCATTAGGTGGCAATGCTAAGCGATCAGTAGGAGATGACACTCCTTTAAATCTTGCCAAACAAATTCATCCCTGCTGTGTACTTCACAATTTGATTAGTTCGACTGCATACATATTGAAACAGAACTAAAGCTGTTCATGTAGAAAAGATTTGGCCCTGCCTACAAAATTAGAAGCCAAATATTTAAATTCTTCAAGCAAAATAACAGTGAAAACACCTGCACATAAAATATATGGATCTGATTTCAGTCTGTACATGAAGAATCTGTACTTCTAGCCCCGAATAAGTGTGTTGGTCTGGAGTTCTTTCCTTGACTCTAGAGAAATTCAGAGGCAATTGATATAAGGAATATTTGGTCCTGAAAAGACTTACTAATTGTCTCCAGTCCCAGATATATAATTTTTTAAATGTCAGATTCATTATTTATCCTGAATTCATTCTCCCGAGATTGGAGAATCAGAAAGTACACACTTCAAATCCATTTTTAGAACCTCTTAGAAATAGGTTCTGTAAACCATGAGCTAGCATGACTAATTTTATCCCTGGGATTCATTTAAAAAAATTAAAAAATAAAGTGACCTCATGGAAACCATGAATTCATCTTTTATACAACTGCTATGAAAGATAGGTCTATCTCAAGATCTTTCTTATTACCCAACAGTCCTTATGTGAACATCTACAAGAAAAATTAGAATTTAGTGTTGATAAAAATTTGATCAGCTGTGTTGATAAACTGGCCACTTTTCATTCATAAATGAAATTTTAGTATGTTTTTTCTTTTTTTTTCCCTCTTTTTGTATGTCTGTTGTTGAAAACTGACCTCTGTGCTTGGGAGGAAAGATATATTGTGAAGACAGAGTCGGGGATAAAGAGGAAGAGTATCTTTCTTGCTTTGCCATGCGAAGGAGGCTGCAGCAGGCTATGACCTTCAAAATCTGCAAGCCCACTGGGAGGAAGGGGTTGGGGGTTTCATAGGGAAATACAGGACCCTAGCCGATTTTGACATGAATTGTGTACTTGGTGCTATCCTGCTTAGTTGTTTTTAGGGTGGAACCAGGTTCCTGAAACAAAAGGCTAAGAAGGCAGAAGGGGAGGCTTATGGAAGAGAGGAGAAAAGGTTACCTTAAAAATCAAGTTTCACTGAAGCATTAGTGTGGCCATTTTGACACTTGTTCAATTTTGTGCTTTTAAGCAGTTTCATTTCCTAACAGCAGCACAGAAATAAATTTTTACCCTATTGATCATTTTTTTTAGATTAAAAATGTTTGGTTTAAATGCACTCTACTCATGATGCAGAACTGTCTTCTTTGTTTTGATGGTGCTCTTTTTAATGTCACATTAATTATTGGAAGAATAGATAGTCAGAAGAAGAACAAAAATGTGTTCAAGTTTAGTCCTCTATTTCATTAGCAAAACATAAGATCTGGAGAGTGCTTCTTTGTTTTTTCCTCATGTTTATGTTTAGAAAACACAATTTGCTAAGGATATAATGAATTTGGACCTCCCTCATTGGAATTACATTAAAAAAAATCAACAAATGTGTTCCCTCTATCCACACCACTTTGTACACGATTTTAATAAAATAGGGAGTGTTGGGAGTGATTCCAAATCCAAATCCAAAGTTTAGAAAGACTGGGGCACCTGGCCAGCTCAGTCAGTGGAACATGAGAGTCTTGATCTCTGGGTTGTGAGTTTGAGCCCCACGCTGAGTGCAGAGATTACTTTAGTTAAATAAAATCTTAAAATAAATAAACAAAGGAAGAAAGGATGTTTAGAAAGTCTCTTAAATGTCCTTCAGATAAATCAAGTGACGAAATGGTGGAGATCTAGCCTTATGGGTTTTTCTCCTGGTAACCCACTTAGTAATTTCTTTTATCTCTCTTCTATTTTATCAGATTCTTAGGGAAAATAATAAAATCTAAAGCAACATGGTCTGTCCTACTCTCTTTCATCTAGTGACCCTATGTTTAGATTCCTAACATTCTGAGAGAATACAAAATGACTGCTCATCGTGATAAGATTCATGAAAACAATATTGGATATTGCTTTTGATGTGTGTGGGGGAAGCTTTGTAATTTTAAATGAAATCATCAATCCTACAGTAGCAAGATTGAAGAGCAAAGAACTCACATAAAGAAACAGTAATATCTTTGTTAATCTTCAGAATATCATTTCCAGACAGTCAAATGATGTATTTTTACTTTAACTCAGCTTGTATCCTTATTGTTATAATGGATAAAATATATGGGCTGATGGACCTCCATTTTCTACGTATGAGAAAAATTTTATTGCTGATTTAAGTGTACAAAAACACATACATGTTATTAGCTTGGTTTCCTTTTTTTTTTTCTTACTAAGAGTTTGGTAAGTGAAAGAAGTATAAAGGAGGAGGAAAAAACTTTCGAAATAAATGTTTCTCACACTGCATGAGTCAAAAAGTAAAACAAGAATATAATAATAGCTTAAAAGGAGGGTTTCAATTGTTTGCCTTAGCTGTTCTTCAGAAATTCCATTTCTCCTCAAAATCTTGGAGTCACCACAGAATTCCTTAGCTATGCAGATCCTTGGAAAGTTTCCCCATCCCCTTCTCTGATGTGCTCTGGTGTATCCCTACTAGCTGTGGATGCAAAAAAGTAATAACTGTGCTAACAAGTTTCTCTTGTCACAATTTAGACCCGAATACAATCACGGCTGTTACCTGTTCTGTTGCTGAATGTTTAAGACCAAGGGTGCTGACATCAGTACTGATGCTGCCCCCAAGAAGTCCACTGGCATTACAGAGAAATGATCCATATTGTTCTTAGTCTTATTTCATTTCTCTCACTCTGTGTTTCTAATATAAGTCCATGAGTCCTTACAGGCCCAAAGGGAATTGATAACATTGTGCTCTATCAGAATCACTCTCTGCTTCTGCTCATTCTTTTATTTTTTTCAAAGATTTTATTTATTTATTTGACAGAGAGAGAGATCACAAGCAGGCAGAAAGGCAGACGGGGGGGGTTGGGGGGGTGGAAGCAGGCTCCCCGCTAAGCAGAGAGCCCGATGCGATGCGGGGCTTGATCCCAGGACCCTGAGATCATGACCTGAGCCGAAGGCCGAGGCTTAACCCACTGAGCCACCCAGGCGCCCCTACTTCTGCTCATTCTTATTGAACCACAGCCAGTACAACACACATCTCCCCACCCCCCTAAAAATGCTCTGGGGTACTTCTCTGTTAATTGTGAAAGTAAAATGATTTGTTGAATGTGACAATTAAATCCACCGTGCTTCACCCTCTGATCTAGACAGATTGAAAACTTTGTAGTGCTCAGAGTGAACAAAACTTGGACTCAAAATGAGACCTTTTTCTTTCCTTTAATATCTTGTGTCACGAAAGATTGGAATTTAAGTGCATACTCTCTGTGCTCGGTGATCATAAAACTGAATCGAATTTCTGGTAGAAAGAAGTCATTCATGTGCTTTAAAGTCTTTATTCAGCCCTCTCAGGGTCTTACTCACATTCCACTCTGGCATGTTTCTCAAGTTCTCTCTTTGAAATTGTGAATTCCATGAGAGAACTAACTATCTTACTCACTACTGAGTAAGCTCTTCTGGTATGAGCTCTTTCTCATACCAGAAATATGCGTTGAATAAATTTATGGCAATATCATAAAGGAGCCTCTGCTTGTATTTACAATAATGATCTATAACATGATCTCTCAACCATGGCACTATTCAGCCTGGGACTAGATGATTTTTTGTTTTGAAGGAATGGTAGGATATAGGATGTATAGCAGCACTCCTATTTCTACCTAATTGTCAAATGTCCTCTAGGAGACAAAATCACCCTTAGTTGAAAAAAACCAATGTGTACATATATCTGCATCAACATCTCTGTTTTTCTACCATATGTATAGTCCATTGCACAACCAGAATTCACAACTCTTGTGATTTTTGCTCATGCCGTGTTATCTTTCAGTCTTTGTGATACATTTATTCTTGTCCAATAATCTTCAATTTGGAAACTTCCTTAGAAAAGCCTTGATTAAAACAAGTAGAATTGCATTCCTGTGTGATATTCCAGGTCATAAATTACTACAGTTCAGAAAGAACTCATTAGACTTCTTGGAATAACAGAATTAGAATTATTCTTTTATTAAAAACATCACCAATTACAAAATAGTAATGTAAGCACAAGAGACTATTATGTACCCTACATAGTCTGTAGTATAATCGTTCTGTTCAATAATCAGATTATGTCCCTTTTAATCTTTAAAATATTTAGTCTGTATTGGATTCTGCACCTGTCAGTCTTTAAATGAAAACTCATTATTATAGTCTGCAACAGTAAAAATTTCCCTTAAAATACATAATTTTTATGTGGAATGATTTTCTACATAGTGTAATTTCAAGCCTAGAACAGCATGTAGTAAAGAAAAAAAATTGGAAGATTAACAACTTGGATTACAATTCTTCCTCTTTCACTAGTTTTAAATTTAAACAATTAAACACTGGGCATCAATTCTGTTACAAGTAAAATGTGATGATAAAATGATTTACAAGGTACCTTTCATTCTGAATGCTTAAATTACACTAGCTGTAGAGTTCCACTTTTGGAAGTGGATGTGAGGAGCTCTGTAAATTCCCTTCTAGCAACATAAATAAAACTGGTGAAAAGAGTTTAAAAAAACGCTAAAATTTCTGGAAACTGCTCTAGGGGCATACAGCAGACGAAGAAACTTTACTTAGTGAGAATAGCAAGAGACAATAACATTTAAATGAGGCTCTCTTTCTCCCCCTCTTACACTCACAGTGAACAGGAACTCCATTCCAGGAACGAGCAGCCTAGAACACAGGGTGTTTTCCTCGTCAAGGACTAGGATACTTCCGAGGATAGGCAGTGCCCAAATTTCTTACCCTTATAGAAGCTAAATTCCATATGAGTGCATCTGAAATGTTGCCACCCTCTTGCATCCAGCCTCCAGCCACAGTGTTTATTTCAGATGGATCAGGCTGAGAAAAGTAGGGCCCAATCACCTTGCCCAGCTTGTTATTAAGGAGAAGAATCCATGTTGGGGCAGTGAGCCAAGAAGACCAAAGGTTACTGCTTCTGCCTGGTGCCATGCTCCTAAAGAAGGGTGTTGCTTAGGGAAGTGAGCCACTGTTCCTGTGTTCAGCTCCACAGACATGGCTCAGATAATTTTTTTCCAGAGACACATACAACCTCTAAGCTGTATCTTTCTAGAGATATCTGTAGATACCTCTAGATATCTGTATCTAGAGGTTGTTAAAATGCAACCTCGAAGAGGTTAAGTTGAACAACTTCTGAGGATTACTCATAAGGAACAGGTTGGTCTTTGAAACAGAGAGATTCAAACCTTTACTCCTCTCAGAAAAGGTGGGAGGTTGATGTTTTGGTGGTTAAAAAAAAGGGGGAGAGGCAATTAACTTCATAGAAGCAAAGAAAGTAAATCATAAGCTCACTAGTTTAAAAAAGAAAACCAAAGAAATAACTAGCTAAGAAGAGCCCCCCACCTCCACCCTGGGGTTCAGAATGTACCTTAAACACTATGTTGGAAAAGTATCCCTGCAAAAGAGTTGAAATTTAATTGAATGAGAGTACGGAGTAATTTATGTCCAGAGTATTTTTTAAAAGCAGAAGAGCTATCAGCTGGCAATTAGTGGAACCTAACATTGAGTACAAGACAGTGAAGGAGAGTTTTGCTAAAACCACTATCATTCCAGGTGACTGTGTGCATTCCAAAGGCCACACCCACTGAAGAGCAACATCAGAGCTTCTCCCTGTTAGGGGTAGTGGTGGGTCGACTTTACGAAAATAGTCCAGCCAATCCCAAAAGAGTAAACAACAGTAAGCTAAAAATGGATTGAAATGTCCAGTTTTGACAGAAAATTACAAGACATGCAATAAGAAAGGGAAGTATAATACATACACAGGAAAAATTACAGGTACCAGGAACTGCCTGAGAGAGGGTCCAGATGTCAGATTTAACAAAGATTTCAAAGCAGCTGCCACAAATGCATTCAAAGAACTAAAGGAAATCATGCTGAAGGAAGTAAAGACAGGCATGATAATGTCTGAACTTTAAGACTATCAAGAAAGAGAAATTCTAAAACCCAGAAGGAAATACTTGTTGAAAAGGACAATAATTGAAATGAAAAATTCACTAGAGGAACTCAAGAATAGTTCTGAACTGACAGAAGAAAGAATTAACTACATGAAAACTGATTAATAGAGATTATGCAGCCTGAAGAACAAAGAAGAAAAAAAAGAAGACAAATGATCAGAGTGTGAGAGGAATGTGGAACACTTTTAAGTGCACCAAAGTAGTTGCATAGTTAGTAATGATGTATCAGTATTGGCCCATCAATTTGAATCACCTTGTAACAAATGCCTTACACCAATGTTGATTTCAATAATGGGAAAAGTGTGGGATGAAGAAGACTAAGGGAACACTTTGTACTTTCTTTCTCTCTCTCTCTCTTTTTTTTTTTTTAACATTTTATTTGTTAGAGAGAGAGTTTGAGAGCGAAAAAAAAAAAAGGGGGTGAGTGGCAAGCAGAGAGAGAGGGAGAAGCAGATTCCCCACAGAGCAGGGAGCCTAACATGGGCCTTGATACCAGGACCCTGGGATCATAACCTGACCTCAAAGCAGATGCTTAACTGAGCCACTCAGGTATTCCCACATTCTACTTTTTGTTCAATTTTTCTGTAAACCTAAAACTGTGCAAAACAAAGCCTATTATATATATATATATTTTTAAATTATCTTATTCAGAGGCACTTGGATGGCTCAGTCAGTTAAACATCCAACTCTTGATCTCAGCTTAGGTCTTGATCCCAGGGTCATGAGTTGAAGCCCGGCATTGGGCTCCGAGCTGGATGTGGAGCCAACTTAAAAAAAAGTGACCTTATTCAAACAGGCTAAGCTACCTTCAAACTGAAATGTGGGACTGACCTGCAATCCTGTGAAACATTTGATCAATGTCAAGTCAAGCACACAGACGCCCTGGGAGAAAAGAGGAGTTGCTTAAAAGGTTAGTGCTTTGGAAAGTAAATAAATTTAAATCATTTTAAACTGGCAAGCAGAGTTTTTAAGAAAGGAATATTAGAAATCACTAAATTCAATTTAATTTTTGAGTTTATTTTAAGCCCATCAATCATGCTTTTATTTGCATTCAGAGAGACTCTGCCCGCTAATGTAAAGAAAGACAGCTGCATTTGCAGGATCCGCCGCACAATGCGGATCGGCTGGGTTCTGCTAATACAGCGTCACATATATAATCAAGTCCGCAGATATTTCCCATTGTAGAGACATCTGATTTAGATCCAAATATAGATTTAAATACGTTCCTTGTAATGCTGTTTAAAATACTGAAAAGTGAACATGAATAGTTCCTACATTTCAAGTAACTCTTTTCGTTCCAAGTAGAGACGGCAGATGATTCCATGCCCATTCGACTGTTTAGAAAGCAGAGAAATGATAAAGAATCTATTGACAGACTGTAAATTTTTCATGGAAGGAAACATCACTCTAGGGCTAAGCAAAAGGAACTCCAAAATTCTCTTTGAGAATTACTTACTTACTTTACATAGCACATTCAATGACCCACATTGTTTATTCCTGGCCTAATGATTTCAGAAACATACATGAAGTTCTGTATGCATTTAGTGAATTCTACCTGTATCTACTGTCATCTATGGGGAAGGAGAGGAGGGGGCTGAGAGGAAAAGGGGGAAGGAAAGAGGAAGATGGAGAGATTCACCTTATTAGGACTCAGTGATTATATTGTGATGCAAAGATCTTTATTTCTATACACCTTTCTATGATGGCGATCAAGAATTCTTGCTCTCAGCATCCTTACCCCTAAGCATTTTGAGCTATTGTTTCTATAATAGCAATATTCTCTACAATAGTGGGACCATTAAGGCAGAGTTATGGTAGTAAATATCCTGTGAAAGAAGCTTTATATGCTTATAAAAAGAAAGCTTAAACTGAAAAACATCTCTGAAAATACAATGCTGTGTGTCAGAGTCCTGCTCAGTGTTTTCCAGACTTTACCGTTCTCCCATAAAATATGGACAACATTCTCCTCCATTCCTCTCTATGTGCTATTCCTTGGGAAGTTATTTTCCCATATTTTCATGAATACTCAGGGACACGAACATTGGAGGTTTGTTATTAAGTTCACAGTTATACTTGTGGTTATTATTGATAAAGATATTAAAAGTGTTATCTTGAGAAGATACAAGTCAGCAAATGGTATAGAAACATATAAAATAGATTACATGGGCCGATTAGCCTTTAATGAAGGCTAGCTAAACTGAATATGTTGTAATAACATTTCCCGATAGCCACATTTTGTAGTGTTAGGAAAAGGAGCGGCAATAAAAACAGAGCAAAACAACAGATTCCAAGACACAGTAACCTTAGGAATATTTCTCCTAGGAAAAAGAATTTTGGCTCCTAGGCTGGTTTCGACATATTTTCTCTCCTCTTTTCAATAGTTGTGTGATTAGAATCATGAACTGGGATTTTATTTTTATTTTTTTATTCTTTTTTTAAAGATTTTATTTATTTATTTGACAGAGAGAGAGATCACAAGTAGGCAGAGAGGCATGGGCAAGGAGGCCAGGAAGCTCCCCTCTGAGCAGAGAGCCCAATGCAGGGCTTGATCCCAGGACCCTGAGATCATGACCTGAGTGGAAGGCAGAGGCTTTAACCCACTGAGCCACCGAGACACCCCTGAACTGAGATTTTAAATGTGATGTTACACATCTCATTTCTAATTTATCATCCTCGGTATTTATAATCACTTGCCTAATTTGATCTCCTCCAAATAATAATCCTCCCCATTCAGAAAATCCAAAAAAAAATCATACCTATTCAGATAATTTTTTTCTTATTTAATGAATGTAATGCCCCCGATTTTGAATCAGAGACCACCAAGGAGCCAATACCAATGCAAATGCACAAGGGTTTATTTGCAAGCTCGAGTTTGGGCCCAAATATATCCGACACAGCAGGGTCTGGACTTGGATCCCTAGGTTAAAGGGCGTAACAGTGGCCACACAGAAAGTTGCATAGTCATGTGGGTCCACACACAGGTGGCCAATGAGATTGTAACACACACAGAAAGTTGCATAGTCATGTTGGTCCACACACAGGTGGCCAATGAGATTGTAACACACACAGAAAGTTGCATAGTCATGTCGGTCCACATGCAGGTGGCCAATTGAATTACAATTTACCCTATAGTAACCATTTGAACTAGCCTATTACTCTGGTCTGAATTGTCGCGCGCAAGTTTGGCGGGTAAGGTAACTGTTTGAACTAGCCTATTACTCTGGTCGCAAGTTTGGTGGGCAAAAGGTGGGGTTTACATCCTGTGGTGGTTAGGGGTTCCGCATTCCTATCGGCTAACTCAAACTAGCTCAAGGGCCGGCTAGGCAATGTTCTTACATTCTGTGACCTTTCTCAGGAGCAGGTCATGTAGGGGTTATACGCAAGATGGCAGGCATAGCCCAAAATGGAGTTAATCTTGTTTGGCTTATCCAAGGGTAGGGGATTTTTGTTAAATTCCCTGGGTCCCACAATGAAAACATTATTTTCTGTTTTGAATTTACATGTGGGATGAAAATGAAAACAATAGTGGGAATGAAAACACTGACAATACAAACTCAATTATGTGAAAAATGAAAACAGTCTGAGATTTTAAGAAGAGGTGTTAGTCAGATATTTTAAGACAGATAATTTAGGTCAGATATTTTAAGATATTTAGAGTCAGATTTTTAAGAAGAGGTGTTAGAGTCAGATTTATCTGAGGTTTCAATCTCTGTTTTCCAATTTATCCACAATGAGAACTAAAGAGAACAGTTACTTCACATCTCCCATTCATGAGTTTCTTAATTTAAAATGTGCGAATGATACCTACATTATGTTGTTGTTACCATCCAGTAAATATTTATTTAGAGTCTATTATATGCCTAGTATAGTTCCAGCTAAAGAAGCATATAAAAACAAATAAATGCAGTTCCTGAAGAGCTTCCAGTCTTTCAGAACATCAAGAAAGACAAATGTAAACAATTCCGTGACAAACAAGTAACAGCAACCGTAATTCATGTACACAGTGGGCTAAGTATTTCCATAAAGGAGGGTTAATAACTTCTACAATAGCTTTTTGGAAAAAATGTCATATGTTCCCCTAGACAAAGATTAAATGCATGACAATTAGAAACGTGCTGAATCATAGTTGTAAATGGCACACAGTGTTCTTACTGTACAACTGCAAAGTTTGGCAAGAGAATGGAGCTGGAATCGTGTAGTGACCATAATGTCAGCAGTCAGACCAGAAGCATGGGAGACTGTGGAACATGCGCCACAGAGCACTCGATACTACGAATCGTGTGAGGACCGTCCAACAGAGGGCTGCAAAGGGGCGCCTGGGGGCTCATTCTGTGAAGCGTCTGCCTTCAGCTCAAGTTATGATCTTGGGATCCTGGGATGGAACCCCATGTCAGGTTCCGTGCTCAGCAGGGAGCTGCCTCTGCCTCTGCTCCCACCACCCCTGTTCGCCCTCTCTCTCTCAAATAAATAAATCAAATCTTAAAAAAAAAAAAAAAAAGAGATGGGCAGAAACTTAGACCACATTCCAAAACAAAGATAGTGAGAAGGAGGGAGTGTAAAAGTGAAGGGTTGCCTATTATGACCAAGAAACACGGTTGAACAGGGAACATCCCACCTTCTCCCACAAATACCCCTTGAAATACTACCAAGTGGAAAGAAAGTAATGAACTTGTGCAAGGTCAGAAAACATGCAGATATGGAAAATCATTCCCAAATAAGGCTCCCATGAATAGGTGTGCAACAGTTACATCTCTGAGGAAGAGAGACTTGAGATGATTGGTTTTAATAAATGGAAACTTTGGACTGTCTTACAGTGAAATGTCATTATTTTTGTGTGTGTTGAGCTCCTTCATTTAGGCCACTCTTGGATCATTACAGTTATGTTGGGAAAAGTGCAGAGAGATTGCAGGGACTTGATTCATTTAATATTTTTGTGTATTACTCCAACAATTCTGGATCATTTCACCTTGTAAAGAGATGTAAACAGATTTGTTTTTAGAAGAACCTAGCCAAAAGGATTTTGATGTAGATGAGTAATTATCTTTCTAAAGCCTGAAAGCAAAGTAAGAGAAGTCAAAGGAGAAAACCTGCTGTGATTTAGATCCTCACCTTAGTTTTCCAGAGGCAAATGTGTAACTGATCATTAGTATAGAAAGGGACAAAAAGATCAAGTTGATAACTCACTGTCCAAAGCCCGGACTTTGTAAATGACTGTTTAATTTTTTTCATGCTTAAAAAACGTTTTATTTTTTAGTCTTAATTTTAAACAAGTAGACCAAAGTCTGTTTTAAGTCATGTCACAGATATTATCTAGCAAATCTAAAAAATCAGTTCTAATAAAAAAAGATGACTTAGTTATAGTTTAAGCAAAAGATAGTTATATGCGAGCATGTCTATTTACATATATACGTGTGGGTGTGTCTGTGTGTGTTGATGTATTATCTCCCCCTAAACCAGTCTAGGATCCCAGGATTGTGTGTGCAATGCACTCAGCTCAATCACCTCTCAGCAGGGGACTGATGGTTTGCTTAGGTAAAATGGTAACGTTTCAGCAAGAATTTTGAAACAGTTTTCCTCATTAAACCTCCAAATGTCGTCAGTTTTTGTTGTAGTTTTCTTCATTAAACCTCCAAATGTTGTCAGTTTTTGTTGTCATGGTGCTGGTGGCACATATATATAGACAACTTATTTAGTGGCTATTTCCCTTCAGATAATTTGCTTTTTGTTTGATTGTTTTCATTTTCCTTCTTGGATAGCTCCTGTACAACCGTTGAAATGAAGTGTTTTAGAATCCATCCACTGTGGTGAGCATGTTTTTTGGAAATTAGTAAGAGTTTTAATGAAATGAAATTTAATGAAACCCTCACACCTTTCCCTTCTCCCCCCATCCCTCCCCCCATGAAAAGCTCAGCTACAAACAGAGCACACATTTTTTCCCTTGATAGCTCCATACATATCTTAACTACATCATTCTTTTGTTGGATTACTTTGGACAAAATTAGTTTCATAATTGAAATTTATGTTGTAGTCATCAATTTTTTTTTAATTTCTGCTTTTCTCTGATGGGCAGAGTCAAATAAAAAGAATCGATCTGTGAATCCCTCATTGGGTTACAGAATAGAGACGAGCTTTAAATCTGGGAAATAGTGGCAAAAGCCACAGTGATTCTGCTTTTATGAAGGAATTCTTCTCTTAGTTGCTGCTAACATGATAGAAAGTGGCTTTTTTTTTTTTTTTCTTTTTCTTTTTTGTAACAGGAGTCTCTTCTCTTTAAAGTCTTTTTTGTGGAATTTGGCCTCTATCATTAGTTTCTGGCTCTTAGTGAAGTCAGTGCCTGACTTCAGGCACTCAAGTAAAAGAGATTTCCAGCATCAACATAGACAAAAATGAGACATTCTGAAATCGGAGTTTTTAGACATGAAATGTGAAGGCTAAGAATCCCGCTAAAGGGAAAAGTGAATAAAAATGAAAACGAGCAGACATTCCATTAAAATTACTTTATTTGTAATCAAATCATTTGGTTGTAATTTGTATGCTTTATAAGAAATTAGCTTTTGGGTTGGAGCTACGAAAACCCAACACAAGATGTAGTTTAAATTGCCATCCTCTTTGCATGCCAACTTCTTTCCAAATCCATTTGGGCAGATATATATCTGTCTTATTCCTTAAGAAATATAGAGCATTAGGGTTTATATTTTCTGAAAAATATAAATTTATATTTATAAATTTTCATTTATACTATGCTCCTTGGCCCACCAACTATGATGACTGAATACTCTCTTCTTCATATGTGACGTAAATATTTCCTTATCCTTGTTTAGCACTTTATTTTGTCTACAGGAGATAACATATACATGGTGGCTATTTTAGGTGTAACCATAACCTGGTGTTTCCTACTGGTGGAAATTTTAATTAGTTACTAATTAAAAGTGATTAGCCAAGGAAAAAATTTTTAGGCTGTAAACCCACAGTGAGCCCAGTTGTATTCATTAGGGGTTGGTGAGTGAGCAGAAATTACTGTCTGAGAAGGCCAAAGGAGCTATTCCGTCTTCAGGAACCTCAAGGTTTCAGAGCACCTATGGTTTATCTGTGGGACTGACAGTGTTGGACATCTATAAAAAAATATTTTCACGTATCTTGGATTAGAAATCACTTTTGGTCCTGAATGAAATTATTTTCACCTTGACATAATTGTTCCCAAAGAAAATTGTGAATGTGGAGAGATCATTATGAAATTTTCTTTATTTCAAGGATTAAGATCTTACAAAACCCCATGGATTCACCAGGGATCTCTGTTGCTTTGCCCCGTTTGGTCCTCACCTTCTTTCACAGCCAGTCATTTTAATTTTCTTTCCCATGAGAACAGTCCTCGGTGATGTCTAATTGCATCGTATTCTTGTTAGATATTACATGTCACAATTTCAATGCAAAGAGATAGGGCTGGTAAAAGAAAACAAGAAGAAATACTTGCTCAGTAAGCCTTTACCTGCCTTTCAAATAAATAACTGCCTAATGTACTTCCAGTTTGTCTAGAGAATGTGTCTAATTCTACCCTTGCACCAGTAATAGATGCACACTATAAAGAAAAAAACAAAAAAAAACAGGTTATGCCTCTACTGCTAATTGATCTCTTCTCCATTGTCCTCTTCTAGAACAAAAACATTGCTGCTGCCAGCCTACCTTTTAATAGGTAGATGGCTCCCTCCTGTGGGCAAGTAGCTGAAACAGTTTCCATGGCAACAGACAAATCCAAACCCTGACATGGAACAGTGACAGAAACCCCAAAATAATAGAAGGAAGGAAAGAAGGAAGGAAGGAAGGAAGGAAGGGAGGGAGGGAGGGAGGGAGGGAAAGAAAAAGAAAGAAAGAAAGAAAGAAAGAAAGAAAGAAAGAAAGAAAGAAAGAAAGAAAGAAAGAAAGAAAGAAAGAAAGAGAGAGAAAGAGAGAGAAAGAGAGAGAAAGAGAGAGAAAGAGAGAGAAAGAGAGAGAAAGAGAGAAAGAGGAAGAGAATCTGGGAAAGAGAAAAGTGAATCTGGAAAAGAATGTTAATAGAAAAAAATCAACAGAAAAATTGCTAAAAGGAAGGAGGAAACAGGACCAGACAAGTGTGTGACATTTAGGTAATGGGAAGGGGAAGGGGAAGGTATGATAATGTGTTGACACAAGTGTGACCTAAAATTCTTAATCATGACACTCAGTCATCCAAACACATGTTGGTAAATATTTAGAAATATGAAAAAATTGACTGTTAGCACAATGAATACGTTAAATATTTAAATGTGAAGAGCAGGTTTTAGGAAATCAGTAGTTAATTATTTGATACATGAAGTAGTTCTTTACTTGACATCTGTCTGAGTATAGGACGCCAAGAAATCAGAGCCGGGAGCAGAAGTTTATGTGTTAATATGTTGTTGGAGATTATAGTGATTGAGAAGCAAGTGTGAGGAAAAGAGGCGGGAATAAAGTAGGATAGGAGCAAGATTCGGGTGAATAACTGGCCACTTACTAAAAGCTCAATCTCACAGGACTTCGAACAGGTCATATAAGATAGAGGACTACAGATCAGAGATTCAGGAGGAGGAAAGGAAAGAAATTTATTCACCATTTACCCACATCTCATCACTGATTTACCTTGAGGACAATCACTACATGGCCAAATGTGTTTATGGCCACAAAACTGCGTTGATTTATCTCAATGACGATGGGAAAGTCCTAGAGTGAGAAACAAGGCATATCACTAAGGACAAGGGCTAAAGCAATCTGGTCTTTGCCATGAGTAGCATGAGTAGCCTCAGCCATTGGCTGGATTAAGATCAAACTGATTTGGTAACCAAGGTGAAAGGGAAGAAACAATTGGCCAAGGGCGCTGAACACAGGTATGGGTGATGTGATATGAAGTGAGATATTAGAGGTAAATCTATAATATTCAATTGTATTTAACAAATAGTAAAATATATGAACCTGGGGAGCTAGCACTAGATGGATAAATCCAAGAAGTAGCCCCAAAGTGAAGAATCTGTCAGATGTGACTATGTAAGCATTAATCATTTCTCTGTGGTTAATATGAAGTCAGAAAACAAAAGAAAGTGGGAAAATATTTGCAACAGATACAAGGTTTTAATTACCTTCATCCATCTCTAAATAGTCATATGAATGAACTGAACAAGGAAAACATCCCCCAACAGCAAAAAAATAATGGAAAAAAACTCAAAATACTTTGAGTTTCTTGAAAATTAACAGGAGAAAGATCTTTATACTTCCCTGGTGCATGTGTGGTGTCATTAACCTTAACATTTGAACCAAACATCATGAATTACCTAAAAATTAGAGTTTAGCTGAAGGAAACTATGTGCTTTCATACTTTAAATAGTCTATAAAGCATTATATAAACAAATATGATAAATTACTAAGCATATGGGGATAAATGATTAAAAACTTATAACTCTGTACTATGTTTAAATAATTGCTCGAGTGGCTTAATGTGTGTGTGTGGGGGGGGGGGGGTTGAATTCCCATAAAGGCTTTTAGCTGTGATGCTCAGAGATTGGAGTTTAACTTTGCTATTGAATAAAGGAATTTTACATTGCCTTTCATTTTTCTTTTTGTTTCAAACTAAAATGTAAGTAATTTGATGAAGACCACATTTTAAATTTGTATCTATAGTGAAATGCAGTTCAGTTCAGTATTTATTGAGTATATGATGTGTTTTTGCTTTAAAATATTTTAGCAAACATGGCTACCAGGAATTCTACTTTAATTTTGGTCTTTCTAGTAGCCAGGAGACTAGCTAACAAATCATTCCCCCTCTCTGCACTTTAATTTCCTCCATCTATAAACAGAAATAATGATACTACCAATCTCAAGACCTGACACAAAACAAATACTATGAAATCGACATCTTTGCATTTCTAGAATATTTAAGGATAATGTATATACTATAAGCCGAACACATAAAAGATGGTCAATAAAGAATAACTTATTCTACTTTTCTGATTTGGGAATGAACTCACTACCACCTGCATCACAACTCTTTTATTGGAATACAGTATAGGGCTACTTTGAGTTTCTGTTCTTAGAGTGTCTTTAAGAACTCGATTTTATAAAACCCTACCTCTATCTCAGATATTGAGTTGCAATGACAGATCCCACATGGCATCTCAGTTAAAAACTACTGTAACAAGTGTATTATGGTAAGATAAATTAACTCTTTTATTTCTCCCCTCAAGATGTACCATTCTTGTAATTGAAAATTGAATAGTGTCCCTTATAATATATTTCCTAAATTTTGGGCATCAGCTTCAAATAGACCAATCATCTCCCACTCATTTTATCTATCTAGTGGGGATCTTGGAGACAATTGAGCCACTGAGGCTGTAGAGCTATATACTCCTTATAAATACAGAGTTATCCTAGCATGTTGAGTTGGCAGAACAAACTCACCATATGAGGGATTCAAATGTGGTCATTTGTTTGTTTTATTGCTTTGGATGTCTTCAAGAGAAAAAATACTCCCAGAGTAAGAGTCAAAGTTTCAGAAATATGAAGGGATTATTTTGAATGCATCATGGTGTATGATTCAGATATCCTCGCCTACCCATTTTCTCTAAGAATTTGTGAAGCCCTGTGAAATAGAAATACCAGTCATTCAAAGGTGAGAGGAGGATATGCTTTCCTATTGTGACTTGTCAATATGACAGCATAGACACTGAGAATTGAATGGGGATGTAGGAAATATTGTATATAAGAATATATGTAGTTTTTACATGCAAGAAGTAGTGGGGTATATTCACATCATCAGTATACAGCATGATGTGAATGACATTCACATCATGGGAAGATTATTTTGTGCCTTGAACAATGTAGAATATTTTGGATTCATAAGAAATGTCAGGGCACCAACTTGGGTAGTTCATCCATTATTGGGAACAGAATAAATAACACGCAAAATCAAACTCGCCAGGAATTATGAAAGTTGAATATATGTAGAGCTAGATGAGAGAGAGGTGAGCGGTCTCCTCACTCAGTAGTAAAGAGATTCCCCTCCTGTGATTTTCTGAGGCAATGTTCTTGTAACTCCATGGATAGGATCAGCATAGGAAAGGACAATTGATTTCTCCACTTTTCCAGGTTCATTTGGCTGGTCTATTAACTAAACTGTCATATGACAGATTAACAGAAGAAAAATTTAACTTCATACAAACAGAAGCCCGACAAACACATGAGAAGCTCTTTGACCATCAGGCGATCGAAGTTTATATACTATCCTGAGCTAAGGATAAGGAGGTATTGAGAAAGGAGGAGAAACACAAATCATAGGAAGATTGTAAAAACAAAATTTTGGCAATCAAATGTCTTCCATGCCATACATGTAAGTCTTCTTCTGTGAAAAGTTAATTTGGGTAATAGCTCTCCTCCTGGTACAGGCCCCCTATCTAAATCCTTGTAGGCAGTTAAGGGGGAGGTAAAAAGTTTCTTGAATCTTTTGGACCTTAATTGACTTCAGTTCAGAGTAATCCATATGCCAAAGTGGCACATTTTGGGGACAGCCGGCCTTGATCCTCATCACCAGTATTTTTTTCTTAGTGTGTCACTACTGAATTTGAAGTTTGGAGTGCCCCATTAAATGTGAATTACTTTTAGAAAAATCATGAATGCTCTCATTCAGGCAGTTTACCTTTCTCCTTTTTTTTAAATATCACCATAACATTCTTTCTGAACTATTACACATGAAATTAGGTAAACCTCAGGGATGGAGAAAATGAAAGGTCCTTCTCTAATATGTATATAAATCAAGACTTACTCTTTTGGTGACAAAAATAAATTACCAGACAGATTTTTAAACTCTGCTAAGAAGGACTCATTCTGTCCTCAAGGAAAGGAATGGAAAGGGAAAGGGAAAGGAAGAAAGGAAAGACAAAGAAAGAAAAGAGGGGAAAAAAGTTGGATCTGAAACCCAAATGGTTTAGGACATGAACTTTACCAACTGAATGTGGTCATTCTTTCTTCTTCTAAGCCTTACTTTGTCAGTCAGAACAGTTAGCCAAAGGAATGGTTACCAAAGTTTGAGTTCCTGACGGAATGTAATGAGTCAAACCGTATCGTGGAGGTATTGACTCCATGGTTTTGAGGCTCAGAGAGTACAATACGATGTCCAATATCTTGGTCTCATTTATCAAAGACATTTACTTAAAGGCTACAGAACCACTTTATCTAAGAAAAGGCCTTTCAAATGTGCTGCTGCTTTCTCTTTCATGGTAAGAGATAAATTGTTGTTCAAATCAGATGAATTTCAAAATACAATCGCTTGCTGAAATACCCATTGTTTAGTATCAGAATGACAAGGTGTTATGAATGGTCTCATTTAGAAAATTAGTTAATACATGCTGCCTATTTCTACATTAGCACCAAAGAAGTATATCTTCTTGGGTTTCAGAGCAGATGCACAAAATGACTTCAGTGGAGTGATGAATACCATCTCTTTACATAACACATTAAAAGGAGTTCTCCATCTAACAGATATAATAAAGGGAAGGATAGATTTGTGAAATAAGAGTAGCACTATGTGGCCATAGATGTGAGGGTTCTCCAGAGAAATAGAAAGATGTGAGGTGAGTACATAAATGAAGATTCAGGAAGTATTAAGGAATTAGCTCACTTGATCGTGGAGGTTGACAAGTCTAAAATCTGCAGGGTAGGCTCGCAGGCTGGGGACACAGGGAAGAGTTGAAGTTGTAGCTGGAGTACCAAGGCAGTCTGTGGGTAGAATTCCTTCTTCCTCAAAGAGGCCAGTCTTTTTCTGAAGGCTTTCCACTGAATGCATGAGGCCCATCTGCAATATGGATGGTGAGCTGCTTTAATTCCAAGCGTACTGTTTTAAATGTCATTCTCATTTAAAAAATACCTTCACAGCAACATGCAGCCATGTTTGAGCAAATATCCAAGTACTGTGGCATAGCCAAGTTAGTGTGTAAAATAAACCGTGTCAATGGCCTTTACAGATAACATAAAGACTCCCATTCTGTTAATTATGACCATCTGATGGAAAGCAAGAAACACTGACCGTATTTTAAAGGTATTTCGTTCCATAAAATTCAAAGCTATTTCTTTTATGAAGATAATTCTTTCAAGTCCAGAATTATGATTCAAACATACTTTTGGTCTTTGTCACCCCTACATTAAAAGTGAATGTTTAACCAATCATGGTTTCATCAAATTTAATAAAATGTTGCTTACACAGAAAAGTCAAAATATTAGAACTATAACATCGGAGAGTCATTGTATAGACATTTAGACTTTGGTAGTTCGTTTCGGTGTTGTAAAATATTTTAACATGCACATTCTCCTAGTAATTAGGTTATTTCCCCGTGACAGAGATACACAGCAGAGTTCCTTGAAGAATATTCCATTAACTTCTACTTTGGAAAGCTGTTAATAGGAGTTAAGAAAAAAAGTCCTATTGTCAAATAAGTTTGGGAAACATTGATCGAACGCTATATCCTCTTTTACTGCTTCCTCTAGACAATGTTAGTGTGCATTGTGAATTTTTTTTTATAAAAAGGGCTATGTCAAGAAATGAACTAAGGGTGGCGGGGGGGTGGGGTGGGGTAGGGATAGGGTGGCTGGGTTGTGGACAATGGGGAGGGTATGTGCTATTAAGTGCTGTGAAATGTGTAAGCCCGAAGATTCACAGACATGTACCCTGGGGCAAATAATACATTATATGTTAATAAAAATTAAAAAAAAAAAAAAAAAGGGCTATGGTATCCCACACTGATTTGACTACTAAACATCACTTCATTTTGAAATACTTGGTGAATCCGTGTAGCATGACTCTATTTTGAAAAATTCTCCATACTTTAAAGCGTATTTTCTTTTCCAAATTTGTTTTGTGTATTTTCAGGCATATGCACATCCAAATACATTTTAGGGTCATTTTTTTCTTCAAGAAAGTCAGTTTCTGTTTTGATTAAGATTGCATACAATTAATTTATAAATATGGCGAAATTGGCAACTTGACAATATTGACGTTTTTGTTTCATGAATTTGTCTCTCCAGCTATTTAAATATTTTAAAAATTCAACCATGTATAGTAGTCTTCAATAGACAGAATTTGCATATTTTATTCTGTTAAATTTATTTATTCATATAAAATTTATTTTGCTGCCTACAACTGATATTTTAAAAATTTAAATCCCCATTTGTTTGTTACTAATATACAGAAGTTCAGTTAACCTTAGTTTTTTACTTTGTATCTTGCCACTTTGCATAACTCCTTTTTAATTCTAGTGGGGACCACTACTACTCATTAGTATTATTAGAATTAAAATGCTTTTTGTAGATTCCTTAGGACCTTACAGTAGACAATTGGGTTGTCTGTGATTAGAAACAATTTTATTTTCCTATTTTCCTTTTTTATTCTTCTTGTTTTCCAATTTTCTACCTGTACACAAACAGAGGTATGCCTATGCCGGTTTATATAAATTATAGAAATGATGGATTTCTCTCCTGGGCATAGATAGACTCTGTCTATGATTGAAGGACATGGAGGGTCCAAATGGGTCTTTCTTGCTTACCCCACTGAACCCTTATTATCTGAATGAGAGCTTAATGAAGGCCAGTAGGAAGCTCTGGTGATAGATGAGTACATACTTCTTTTGGGCCTCAGACTCCTGTAAAATCAAACATTCATGCTAGTCTACTCTCAACTCTAAAAACTTGTAGAAAATTCTCAGCTGGTTTTTCCTGATTCCTAATTTTGGCAGCTTCTTCCTTGCACACTGCTCTGCCAAGGAAACAAGGAACAGTGGGTCTCTTCTCCACCAGAAGGGGATCATTTGCTAGATTTTAATTTATTTCAGTTTGCTTAGATTCTTAGAGCTTTCGCAGATTTAAATAAATCTACAATGTTGTGGATTATCTGCCCTGTTCTTCTTGGTAGGGTGGAAGAAACATTCTTTTGCAACTTATCACATTCAAACCAGAAACAGAATCCTCCTTGGTATGTGTTCATTTTATCTTTCTAGGCATGTTAGCTTTGCACAATAATTTCCTTCATTTTCCTCAATTTTTACCAGTGATTTTCTTCATACAGTTGACATAAACATAATAAAAATATATTATTATAAAATAAAATATTTCAATGAGAAATTAACAAAACATTTGATATCATATTGTATTTGTTCTTCATTTAATTGTGCTATAAAATAGATCTTATTATTATTGATAAAGGAATAGCATATATCAGCAGAACGTAGACGTACTGCCACCATATACCAGAAATTAGTGTATCACAAACTTGTCCATTTAATTCTTTAAGAAAATGTGAAGTTTAATAAATATACTGGCTGTGGAAAAGAACAACAAAAAACTGGAACCCTGAATGTGGGAGCCTAGCATAGAAGGAAGAGAAAACACTGTAAAATCCACTATGACAAGATCATAATTTTGTGTTTGTTTAAAATCTCATGTGTTTGTGCATGGCCTAAAATTATACTAAGTACATTGAGAATGAGAGTTATGGAGCTAATGCTAAGGTTCGAGAACAATAGGAAGCATGTTGCAGAAGTTCAGGAAATCTAGTTTCACATGAGCAAAACAGAGGTTTCCACGTATAACAGAAAGCTCAGAAAAGACAGCACATACTTTGCAAGCCCAGGATTCAAACGAGGATTCTGTGATTCAAACTTCATTCGGTTTCCACGGTCTTGCCGTCTGACAAAAACTGTAGAGTGGCATCCTCCAGAGAGATCTATACTTGCCTAGGACAGCAACCAAGTCCACTGGCAAGTTCTGAGGTAGGAGGATCACTACTTGCAACGCCGCTTTTTTACAACATCTTGGCAGGTGGCTTCTCTCTCCGCAGAGATTCAACTATCTGGCTCACAGTCAAATCTCCCCTGACTGGGGCCCTTCAGCTCTCACCTCTAAGTATACCTGACAGGAGAAAAAAGAAGGGAATTCAATCCAATTGAAATTCCTGCAAGGTGGCAGCTCAGAAAACTCAAAAAGATTTGTGTGTGTGTGTGTGTGAGAGAGAGAGAGAGAGAAAGAGAGAGAGAGAGAGAGAGATGGGAGGTGATATTCTTTGCAGAGTCAGGAATAAAAAATTAAAACAAAACAAAACACACCTGTTTCCTTATTGGCAGAACAAAAGATCTCAAAAGAATCTCTAGATAAACTCCCAAGAGTAACTGTCTGGGCTAAATGAGAGATTGAGACAGAGAGGAAGGGAAACTTTGAAAGAGATTAAGACTGTCATCCATTCAGGGAAAGAATACTAGAGAACAGACTGTTCTTTGATGGCGGGGAAGTGCGTCTGTCGCATTATTAATCACAAAGCAGGAAAGCTCTGATCTGGAAAAGTTAAATACTGCTTATTCTACATAAAGCGGCTGCCTACCCACAGAAGGTGTGCGTCGTCCTCTCCTCCAAGATGGTGTATTTGATTGCACCACCAACCATTGTTGTGTCACTATAGATTTGCTGCTGATGAGAGACATAGGTGATTGTTCGGAAGCCTTTGTTTCTGAAGTCATGAGCTGCCCCTCAAACGCTGTAGGTCTTCTGGTAGAGGTAATAAATGGTAGAAGGGATTTCTTAATTTTCTCTGTCATTTTTGTTGTGTTTTGTGCTTATTGTTCTAACCCACTTGGTAAAGAAGATGGAAGAGATTGCAGAGGGGACCTAGAAGTCATCCGTCCTGACTTTAGATTCTGCTGCTCAGGACAATAGCGTGTGACACAGTGTACCTTACATATGTTTGTGCTGGTATGTCCTGGATATTTAAGGTACTCTTCTGCCTTTGTATTTTTAATGCAAGGCCTCGTCAATTTAAGTACTAAAAGGCTGTAGTAGAAAAGATAGCTTTAATTAAAGTAACAAAAGAATTACTAAGGCAGCATTGATGCATTCATTGTGTTGATTTAAACCATACTATTTTTTTTTTTTTGAAATTTAGTGGAATCAAGAGGCATTTTAATGAATGACTTTACATTTGGAATTCATATAAAAGATGTAACTGGCAATACCTGCCCACAGAAACACATTGTATGTGGGGGCAAATCTTGCAGCAAAACAACTCTTTTTCTGGGGAAGAGAACCATGCAAAGCGGGAAAATGTTCAGAGCCTCTGGTATAGAAATGCAGTCAGTGTTTAAGACAGCAGCAATTCCAAAGGTCGATGCCTGGGCTTTGTTCATAAGCATGTAGCAAAATCAGGCTGAACAGATGGAACCCCATCTGCAGGGTGTCTATATCTGTGTGGTGATGTTCTATAATGTGCTGATGTATAAAAACTATAAATAGAAAGCTCCGTAAATTAGTTCTCCTTTTACGCATTTGAACTTGTGGAAATCTTAAAAATCTCAGCTAATTGGGAAAAGAGAGTGTCAGTTCATCTTAGGCTTTGTGGTCATTTCTGATATCAGTATCAATATGTTTACCATGATTCTAATCGTGGACTAGTCTGTGAAGTTAAGAATTACGTAAAGGAAGGGGGAGGGGGGAAGAAAGGTACCTCACAGTAATTAATGTCAAGAAGTTCAAAGTGTTTGATATGTGGGGAAAAATCAACTGCAAAGATTGAGTTTATTTAGATGGTAAAATAATGTTGACTACTGGGTTTTATTTTAGGATTTTATTTATTTGAGAGAGACAGAGCACGAGAGAGAGTGAGCATAAGCAGGGAAGAGGGGTGGAGAGAAAAAGCGAAGCAGGCTCCCTGATGAACCTGGGGGGGGGGGGTAAGGGGGGGGGGGGGTTAGTGGTGGAGCCCAGGACCGCAGGATCATGAACAAAAGACAGATGTTTAGCCAACTGAGCCACCCAGGCACTCTGACTACTGTTTTAGTTTCTTTTTAATAATTTTTTCTACCAATTTTTAGTAAGGGGACTGAAAATCACCTATTTTTTCTGCCAATACATCAAGAATTCATCTTTATAATACAAGTATTACACAATTCAATAATCAAAGATAAATTTTCTGTAAGAGCTCTAATTTCACACAGAGATAATCAGTAGTGATTTTTTTTTTCCTATGGGAAGCAAAAGGAAAATGACTTAAGACGTTATAAAAAAGCTTACAATGCAAAAAATTGTTATATTCTGTAACCATCAATATTACTTTTCTGTATCTGCCCAAGATTGTGTGACCTTAAACAAATTACTTAAGCTGTCTTTGTCTCAGATTTGTTATCTGCAAAAAGGAGTTTTTAAACTATACTTATCTCATAGGATTATTATGAGAATTAAATGAGTCCACACATGTAAATAACTTACAGTGGTTCCTGGCATAGGATAAGCTTTCAGAGAATATCAGATATTACAATATAGATTGTACTCTTTGAGGCCCAAACATCAAACTATTCCCTAGGTGGTTCCCCAAAATGGGGCTACGTAAACATTTATTATCACCACCCCTAAAAATTGTTCACTTCTATTAAATATTTTTCTCTAAATATTATGTTTTTACTATATGACAGGTGTACCATGCACCTAAAGTTAAAAATTTGCAGTTATGATAGTAATCGTAGAATGTAGACAACTGCTATGGCCTTGGTTTCCCTTATTATTTTGGTTAATGGAATGAAAACCATTCCTTGGTACTTACTGGGATTTTCAGTCTTTAAAAAAAAAAAAACTATTAACTCCTCAAAATCAGTGTTTCTTTCTCCAAATCTTGATATCCTTCCCATCTCTCCTCAATTTATTAAGATATCATGATGTATGTCATGATGTAGTTGCTCTTGATGCCTTTCTCTTCCTGTTATACAATAGATCTCTCTTGTGGCTGATACTCCCAATGTGAAAGACACAATTATTTCCATTTAAGGATGAGAAAAAAGAGGCGCAAAGAGGTCAAATTACTTACCAATTTGAATATGGGTCTATCTGACTTGGGATGTGTGTTTTTCATTACTACTAAGATGCCAATACATGGTTACAGAAGCTCTATTATTTCAACACCATACAAAACAGAAAGGGGGAGGAATGGGGTCAGCTGTATTGTCAGGCACCTGATTATACTGGGATAGGCACGTTAGTTAGGTCCCCTATACATCCTTCCTTAAAGCCTTTTCTAGAGTACCACCCTTTTGCAGGCAATGGTATTGAAACCAAGGTTAGTAAATATAACATCATATCCTCTTACTTGTGTATAATGGGAGAAGTAGTTGATTGAAATTGTTCAGAGAATCATGATTTGAAAATCAATCAGGGATGCGTATGTTCAAATAGTAGATCATGTCTTTTAAAAAATGTAGATCTGGGGCGTCTGGGTGCCTCAGTGGGTTAAGCCTCTGCCTTAGGCTCGGGTCATGATCTCAGGGTCCTGAGATCGAGCCCTGCATCAGGCTCTCTGCTCAGCGGGGAGCCTGCTTCCCCCTCTCTCTTTGCCTACTTGTGAGCTCTCTCTCTGTCATATAAATAAATGCAATCTTTTAAAAAATCGTAGATCTATGTTCGTTAGGCCAACCATTATTTTCAATTGGTCTACAACAGGTAAAGGGTATGGAAAAGGAGAGAAATCCCTTATATTAATCATTATCCTTGCATCAAAAAGAAAAACTATAATATCCCAGTTTCTGTATCCTATAAGAAGTGACAAGGATCTTAAGCATTAGGAAAAAATGGGAAGGGGGCAATTATATATCATAAGAATTGAACTTGGAATTGAATCCAAGAATTGAATAAGAATTGAAGAAGGGAATGATGGTGATAAATAAGAGTTTCTGTAGAAACTACTTATTCTCAAACTGTACTAAACATTGAATTTTTTTATAGACTTAAAAAAAACATAGATAAATTGGCCAAACCCCAAATCCACTGAATCAGAATTCCCATCTAATAATTATTTGATACAACCAGGCTTTTGAAATATGGCTCTAGGCTATGAATTGCTGCTCTTTTTTAGAAACACATAAAAGTCATTTTAATGCATCATCTTACAACCGTTTGAAGATTACGATTATAAAATAAATGAGAACAATAAACGCTTTTGTCATGATATTCACATATTGTCATATTATGAAAAAGGTGTTTTAAAAAATAAATGTTGGGAGGTTGGAAGGGACGAAATGTTTTAAGAGTTTCATTTAAAAAGTTAATAAGTATTGAAGAATGAGTAATATATATCTGAATCAAAAATAATATTTGAATTTTAAAAATTATTTCATTTTATTTGGTAAAACATTTATTTCCTCTGATTTCAAATGCTGTAGAATTTTTACACTGTGCACTTACTTGACAGTTTCAAGTTTGATTTCTGTAATGTTACTTAATTTCCCAGACCCTGGCTTAAGTGACAATATCATCTATTCTTATGACAACGAGGAAGTTGACATTTCTAAAATCTCATTTATTTGGACTCTAAAGTTTCATTTACATTTTTTAAGGTGCCGAGCTGAAGCTTCATTCAACTTGCTAATGAATTACTGATGTTCTTATCGAATAAATAATGAAAATAATATCATGAAGCAAAATCTCCCTTAGCTATTAACGAGCTTCGACTGTTTTAGAAGCAAGTGTTTATGTGATAAACATGATGCATTTATTATCAATATTGATCAGAGCAAGCCAAAGGAAGTCAGTAAAACTTTGCCACAAGTTTTCATTGCTATGGAGTCTGAATTTTTTTTGTATAGTAAAATGTAACCTGTGTATAGAAATGTGCATAAAACAAATATTTAGCAAAATCATTTCACAAGACTTAACACTCTAGTAACCCATCACCGAGGGACAATAAATGGAAACTTGTCAGGATCTTAAGTCTTCCAATTGCTCCATCCCAGCAATAGCACTCTTCTCTTTAAAGATAATCACTATTCTAAAATTTATAGGAACTACTTCATTGTTTTTTTCTATATATTTTAATGACCTGTACATGTTTTCATAAATAATATGGTTAAGATTTGCCTGTATTTGTATTATACACAAAGAGGATTACAACACTACGTATATACTTTTGTGATAAGTTTCTCTCATTTGAAGTTATATTTTTAAGACTCAGCCATGTTTTTGCATATAGTTGTCCATTATTTTTCATTGCTTGATATTCCTTTTATGAATATAAAGTACTTTCGTCATATTGCTGATAGGGAGTTGGGTTTATGTCTTATGCAGATTATGACTTTATGAATAATACTGTTAACACATTTGTGCATGTCTTCTGGTGCACACACAGACACACACACGTACACGTGCACACGGACACATTTCTCTAGGGAATACACGTAGGAGTAGAATTGCAGGATCATGATGTACAACCACTGTATTGCAATCTAATTTTGATTCTAATTGCCCAGAGTTAGTACAAACCCTGGATGTTAACTTTGAGGGCATGACTCCCAATAAAAATGCCATTTCAGAAGTCATCTACAAGTTCAAAGTCCCCAAATCTAACATTTCCAACCCACTACCTGCAAGTCCAAGAGAAGTTTCTAGAACTCCACTCAGGTATGAAAGTTCACTAAAACAACTCACAGAACTGAGAAATCTCTGTATTTAAAACTACAGTTTTATAGCAATGAATACAAATCATTATTGGTCAAATGAAGAAAAATAGAGGACAAGATCTGGGAGGTTTACAGCCGTAGAGCTTTTGTACCCTTTCCCCATGGATGAGAACGCATCACCCTGTCAGCATACTGGTGTGTTCACCAATCAGGAAGTTCCACTGAACCTCAGCATTTACTATTTTTATTTGCGATTTCATTACATAGTCATGACTGATTGCATCTTTGGCCATGTGATGAACTCAATCTCCAGCCCTTTTCTTCCTGGAGGGAAGATCTGATCCTGTTGCTGGTCTGTCCAGTAACCAGCCCCGTCCTAAATTATCTGGTTAGCATAGAATCAGGTATGATCTAAGGGGTCCGTGAATAATAAAAACACTCCTATCCCTTGGGAAATTCCCAGGATTTTAGAAACTCTGTGCCAGGAGTTAGGAGAAAAAAAAAATCATTACTCAACACTTACCCTCAAATTTTGTAAATGATATCAAGCTCACTGTAACTGGTTAACCAAATAACCCTCCCACAAGCTTTTTATGAGTCTCTATCCCTTTGCATACCATTGTTTTGTTCTTTTCTCTTCTCTATTTTAAATTTCCACTCTGGCTCATTCAGAGAGGTATCAATTGTCGTGTTAATTGGTATTTTTCTATTTACTACCAAGGTTGTACACCTTTTCATACCTTTAATGACTTTGTAGATATCCTCTTTTATCTTTAGTGAAAACACAGCTCAAGTCTTTTGTCCATACTTTGTGTAGAATTTCTATATTTTTTGATTTGTAGACCTTATATATTTGCATATATTATATGATTTATATATTCTGGAGTAAACTCTGTGTAAATTTTATGTGTTTCAGATATTTTTGCCAATTCTGAAGGTTGAATCTATCACTATCTTTGGTTGAACATAAATTCCAGTTTCAATATAGTCAAATTTATTTTTACCCTTTGTACATTTTGTGATCTGTTTAAAGGTATATATATATTCCTACCTTCACTTATGAAGATATCCACTTGTATTTTTTTCTAGAATTTTTTTGTTTTATCTTTTACATTAGGGCAGTAATGCATATAGGAATAATTGCATATGGTTAGAGATACAGTCATGGTATTCTCAAAATGGAAAAAAAACAAATTAGCAATTCACTCATTTATTGAAAAGATCTTGTTTTCTCACAAGATCTTGGCAGCACCAACTTTCGTGATAGATCAAGTGAGTATGTGTGTGAGATTATTTCAGGGCACTATTTTCCATTTCATTGATCATTTAATCAACACTTGGACTGACACACAAAGTTTTAATTACTATGACTTTATACTAAGTATTGGTAGCAGAGAACATTATTGTACTTTCTACATTTTGAAGATTTTCTTGGGCATTCTTGACCTCTTATATTTTAACATAAATTTTAGAATCAGCATATCAAGATTCTGTCTCACTCTCTGTCACACACACACACACACACACACACACACACACACACACACCATTTGAGATCCTTTGGAATTTGGGAAAAAAATAGCTTGACATCCTTAAGTCTTCCTGAATATGAAAATGGGATCTCTCTCTCTTCCTAACTTGAAATGCTCCTCTCTATCCTATTGGAAATTTGAGATGTTTAGGCGATTTAAAGTTACTTTTCAAGCTTTTGTAAATGTTTTCACCAGGACAATAGGTCTAAATTATTTAAGTTCCCATTACTTGTAGCAGAAGCCTCAAATCTGGTTTTATACAATTGTTTAGATTTTAAGTACATTTGATACTTTTTCTTCTCTTTTAAAAAAATTTCATGTTTTTGAATAAAAAACAAATCTTAACTTAGGAAAGACTTTATTTTAAAGTAAGACTATTGCAATAGGGAGAATGGTCCATAAAAATATGCAGATATCTCAAAATCAAATAGGAAAGGCTTTTCTTTTATAAGTGGAGAGAAGTAGACAGTGCTTAGCAGAAACTTTTAAGAAGTTGAATAGATAAGGGAAAATGGCCGGCAGGGCTGAAGAAAAAAGTGTCTTGCTGTGGGTAGTCACCTTTCAAAAATAAGTAAATAAAGGAGCACATTCTGTTTTTCAGCTCTTGCTCAGAGCTTGGGAATAGGCAGAGTTCAGGGAACTATAGTAAGCCGAAAAGTCTGACTAAGGTTTGGTCAGGACAAAGCATAAGATAACAAATGAGCAGTTATGAACGCATGGCCAATGTCTGTCTATCTTTCTAATTTTTGGATAATCCTTCATAACTATTCTTACAGGTGCTAATTTACTTACTATTAAACAATCATAAGGAGGGTTCTCACTAAGCCTGTTAAGGAAATGTCCAGCCTGCAGTGGAAAACGAGAGTAAGCAAACTCTTCTCTATTGCAAAGGACTTTTGTGTCTTATGGGAGAATACATCCGAATATATCCATAGTAGAAAATGGGATGGAGGCATAACTAGAAATTCTATCAGTAGCCCCAGAGAGCAACCTGAGAACAAAAGGAGTAAACAAGGAATATGCTTTACCATTTAGACATAATGTCTAAATTGCTTCACATATTTGAAACCACTGTTCTATCAGTAGACATATAAGTTACAGGGTAACCAAGCAAGTAAAATAATTGAGCCCAGTGCCATTTGATAACAAAGAATTCCCAACAAGATTGTTGATTGTGTCAACAATCAATGGGTTTTATAGATATGATGACAAGGTAATTTAGAGAAGATTCCTACCCATTGCTATTTGCAAATGCTTTCTTAAATTTAATTAAATCCATATGTTACAAATGACCATTTTTCATATGTATTTTTTATCTTTTCTATAACAAAATAATGGACTAGTCTTCAAACAAACATCACTTTTTTTTTTTTTTTTAAGATTTTGTTCATTCATTTGAGGGAGAAAGAGACGGAGACAGAGAGAAAGCACAAGCAGGGGAAAGGCAGAGGCAGAGGCAGAGGGAGAGGGAGAAGCAGACTCTCTGCCGACCTGGGAGGCTGACATGAGGCTCGATCCCAGGACCTGGAGATCATGACCTGAGCTGAAGGCAAACACTTTACCATCTAAGCCACCCAGGTGCCCCCAAAATCACTTAAAATAACTACGGTAAAGTAGATTTTAGCCTTTCCTTATGAATTGGGATTCTAATGATTCTGATATTAGAAAATAATTCTGTAATTATAATATTGAAAATAATACGAAGTGAATGTTTTCCCTAATTATCAATTTACTAGATGTAGAAATTCTATGAAAGGAAATAAATAAGTACATGTTTATGGATTCAGAAACTGGTTGGTGGTATTATCTAATAAGACAGAACTTTAGAGAAACAGCATTTTGGAAAGCCTTGTAGGACGTGGCAGTTACGGATTTAGGACTCAAATGTATAAAGGAAGTTAAGCAATGCAAGAATGAATTTAGCCAGGGAGCATAAATAACAATGAATATAAGAGCAGAAAAAAAGAGAATAAAGCTCTCAGTAACACTCAAATGTCAGGACACTGAAGATCTTGAAAGAAATTAAACTAAGATCTGAATCAGGAGGAGCTCATTTGGGTACAGTAGAACCTTATCTTACGTGAAGAGAATAATACAGACTGAATAAATTAATGTAGACTAAATAAGACTGAAAACAGAGGAGTGAATTTTTCTTGATTGAGTGTATTGACTTATTTTGGATGCATTTGAGTATCGGAGTCCAACTGAAACAAAGTATTTGGGTAGTTCAGTAAGTTATTTAGTAATGTTTGTCTGCCTTCTGTGAGATCATATACAATCATGGATGGTCCTCGATTACCTATGAGTATTTGTGTACCAAACCGAATGCAAGGATAAGAATGCAAGAAAAAAAATACTTTTTCTAAGACTTTTAAAGACTTGTATTTTTCCTTACCAAAATAGTAAAAGGCTGAAGCATTGCCTTTATCTAGTTTAAACAAGATTGTGAACATGAATTCTACTTTTTGTTACAAGTAGTAGGTTGGAGAAAAAAATGTTAAGGCCAAGTTTTCACTTTTTCAAATATGATGAGCTGATTTCAGTCATCAGTGTTCTTTTGACTATAATTAGTATGTTTCTGATTACCATTAGAAATGTAGGAAGCAGAGGACTAGACAAGATATGCTATAGTTTAATAATGGATTGTGCCCACTGAGGCTGTATTTTCAGGGTTGTTTTTCAAATCCATATTTCTCCTGGAGTTAGCTCTAGCTTCACTACAACTTAGTGAAGAGATAGACTCTGTGTGTAGCACCATCATTAACATTTCATCTCTAATTTCAGATGTCTGTAACATAGGTCAAGGAGCCATTACGTGTGAGGTCAGAGAGTGTTATGAAAAAAGCTAGCCCAAAATAGATCTTGGTCAGAAATCTTGTCATCAATTTTGAATGACATTTCTAACCGGAACACAGAGAACTCACATTGATTCACTTGTGAGGTGTCTTTGGATTCGTTCTCTAGCAGGAAGCTCTGGCATATGGTGGGGCGTGTTTGAAAGCCCCTTCATCTCTGCTACGATATATTATTTAAAAATGTCAAATCTGTTTTACTGGTTCCTGGAATCTAAATGATTCAGGATGAACTGCTTATATACACACAGAATTGCTCTTGAATAATTTTTAAAATTACGAATTCTGACTAGACCAATAAGAAAAAGGATTGCTTTATGCAGAGTATTCCTCTCTTCCTACCTTCTCTTGATCAGATTGTCATAGTTATATTGCTGCAAAATTTTATTTCCATCATGCAATTTGAAAGAATATGAAATGGCTTAATAGATTATAATGATGAAAATAATATTAGCTATTCTTTGTTTAAAACTCACAAACGGTTGTTTTTTCTTTCTCAAACAGTTCAAACCCATAATAGATTGTGGGATTATTAAGATGGAGATAAATCTGTAATTGTGACATTTGTTTGACCTCAGGGTCTCCCCTAATAATCATATTCATTTCTTGTAAAACACTGGGCCTTTGTGACATTCGGGATCAATTCATTTGCTCTAAGAATTTACCAAAAGTATCCCCAAAGCCCCAACATCCTCGTGAAAAGGATATCACTTAGATTCAAAACTGTTGTCTCTGCCATTTATTATAATCCTTTTCTAAATACTGAATTTTCCAACTCAGATATTTAACAATATCTTTATTATAAATAGGAGTCCAAAATATTTTAAAGGGCGTAAAATGCGGATCATCACCAGAGATTTCTGTCCAAAAACCAGTATCACACTTAGTTCTGAGGAATGTCCTCATAGTCCTGCTCTTCAAATGGCCCCTATATTTTATACACAAACACATACACCCACATGAACAACCCCTATATTAAGGTACATTTGGGTGTCCTTGTCACTTGGAAGATGACACTTAGTACGTAAGATAAACTGTAGCCCTAGATAGCCATTCTTAGCTGCACAGTTCAAGCCTTAGGAAACCACTTCTCCCTATCTCTGATGCTATAGCCTCAAAATTAAATGTATCTCTGGGGCACCTGGGTGGCTCAGTGGGTTAAAGCCTCTGCCTTCGGCTCAGGTCATGATCTCAGGGTCCTGGGATCGAGCCCTGCATCGGGCTCTCTGCTCAGCGGGGAGGCTGCTTCCCCCTTTCTCTCTGCCTACTTGTGATCTCTCTCTCTCTCTCTCTCTGTCGAACAGATAAAAAAATCTTTAAAAAATTAAATGTATCTGCATTTGAACGGCCTTTAGTGTTGTGGGTCATTCCCCGGCTGTAGACACAGACACTGCTGCAGATCGTGAGAAATGCCAGCAGCAAAAACCAGGAAGGTCAGAGAATAAAACAAATAGTAAGTTGAAAAATAGAACCTGGGGAAATAAAGTCTGAGATCTAAAAATGAATGGAAACTATCCAAGAGGTCATCCACTTACATTTTGAACATAAGATATTCAAGACGTGAAATACATTCATATGTTCATAACATAGATTTTTGAGCATATGTTTAAAAAATGAGGAACAAAAAAAAAATAAAAAATAAAATAAAAATAAAAAATGAGGAACAAAGAAGGTAGCCAAAGTCACACACATGCACACACACAATTATTAAAAATGGAGATTAAGAAATACTGAAAAAAACACAAACAACTGATAATTAAATTCCAATATAGAAACTGGCATGATGGTCATAAAATAATATTTTTTTAGTTTTCAGCCACTAGTGATGATGTTTCTCCTGGTATCAAAAATACACGTTTAGAGAAATTTTTATAGACATTTATAGATAATCTCTGAGCCAACTGAAGCTAATCAGAAATTTGATTCTAAAATGAACAAATACATAAGATGATTATAGAACTTAGTTAATAAAAAATTAAAAACAAATGGCGCTCTACCATGAAAAATTCAAAATGAAGTTATAAGGTCAATAAAGTAAAACAAGTATCAAAAATAAAATTTAAAAGTAAATATTACTAAATGAGAAGAAATTATACTGGGCACAGAGTCCTGTTGAGCAACTAACATTTATCATATATACTTTTTTTATTTTTCATTTTTTGAAGATTTATTTATTTCGGAGAGAGAGAGAGAACGTGAGTGGGGGCGGGGTAGAGAGAGGGGGACACAGAGTGCTGAGTACTGAGCACCCCCCCCCAGGGTGCTCCATCCCAGCACTGGGAGATCATGTCATCAGATGCTTACCCTACTGAGTGCTCCAAGCACCCCAGTTTCTTTCGATTTAGGACTTACTTTATGCCGCCAAATATTGTTCATCTTCGTAAACATTCTTTGGGCAGTTGAAACGGACGTTTATTTTTTAGTTGTGGATTGTAGTATTTTATACTAATAGGCATTAGTATTTTGTACCAACATATCTAATATCTCAGGTTTGTTAGTATAATTATTCAGATCTTCTTTATTCCTAATGATTTTTTTGGTCTACTTGTTCTATCTTTGATATTTTTGATAAGAGTGGGAAGTTAAAATCTCCAACAATGACTGTAGATGTTTGTGGTTTTGCTTTTATTTATTTTAATTTTTTCTTCATGATTTTGAAGTTCTTTTGTTAATTGTATATATACCTACAGTATGCATTTTTGGTGAACTGACCCCTTTTACTATTATGCAATTCCTCACTTTATATCAGGTAATCTTTCTCTTAAATTTAAATTTAAATATTTCTCTTAAATTCTATTTTGTCTGATATAGTCACCACACATTTCTTATGCTTCCTGTTTCATTGCAAATAATTTTCTGCTTTTTTATTTTCAAAATTTTAAAATTAACTAAATTATTTTTTAGGAAGAGGGAGAGAGTGCAAGCATCTAAGCATGCCTGACTTCTCATATCTCTGTTCAGCTCTCAGACCCATTGCATTGATTCCCTGTTTCATCTTGCATATTGTCATATGATTTCTGAAACACTTTCATGACATATTTGCCTGTCATATGTATTATTTCATTATGAACCTACAGCTTTAAGAAACATCCTTTCCTTTCTCTCCCATGTCACAAAAAGAAGAGCAGCAAAGCGACTCACTGTTGTAGTTATATCCAGTTCAAATATGGCTACCAGGTTTTGAAATTTTCTAGTGGGAATATCCATTCAGTTGCTACTTTGTCACGCTCTGGGTGTTTAAGGAGCTGAAAACATGCAAAAGCTGTTGATAGCTCCTAAGCCCTTAATAGTATCCCATTTTTACATTATAGTAAGCAAAGAGTTTAAGATTATTCAAACGTCCTCATTAGTATGGATGTAGATTTGGCTAATTTGTTATATGCCCTTCTAATTGCATTACCAAACAAGATACAGAAGGTTACCTCAGAAAGTTCTTTATATCCCTTTCCAGAAAATCCACACACACATTAAGTTAATCCTGATCAGATTTCTATAGTTATTGTATAGTCTTGCATGTTTAGAATTTCATCTTTTTTTTTTAAAGATTTTATTTATTTATTTGACAGAGATGACAAGTAGAGAGGCAGGCGGGGGGAGGGGGGGAAGCAGGCTCCCTGCTGAGCAGAGAGCCTGATGTGGGGCTCCTTCCCAGAATCCTAACACGTGCCTTTGGCTCGGGCTTTAACCCACTGAGCCACCCAGATGCCCCTAGAATTTCATCTTAATGGAATCATAAAATATATACCCGTTTGTGCAAGGGTTATTTCACTTAAAATATGGGTTTCGAGATTCATCCATGGTATTGCCTGTTCATTTCTTTTTACAGTTCAGCAGTATTTCATTGTATGAATAAATCAGTTTATTTAACAACTATCCAGTGATCAACATTTGGCTTGGTTCCTGTTGGGGTCTTTTAAGAGGAAAGCTGATATAAACATTTATATACAAGTTTCTTTTCTTTTTTTTTAATACGCATATGTTTGCATTTATCTTGGGTAAATACCTAAAAGGGGAATTATTTTACCACAGATTTATGCTTAAGTTCTTAAGAAATTGCTAACCTCTTTCACAGAGTGGTTTTGCCTTTTCCTTCCCTACCAGGAATCACATTGTCACAATTACTTTGTTTTTGCTTGTTTGTTTGTTTGAGGATATCCTTCTGTTGTGAAATGGCATCTCATTATGATTATAATTTGCATTTTTCTGATGACTGAATATATGAAAGATTATGTGCTTGCTGGTAATTTGTATAGCATCTATTGTTAAGTTTCTGTTAAAGTTATTTGCACACTTGAAACTTAAAAATCTTTAAATTGTTGAGTTATAGGAGTTCTTTATATATTCTAAATACGAATCTTTTGTCATATATATGCATATACATTGAACATATATGTGTATATATGTTATATGACTATATATAACATGCATATATATAGTTGTATATGTATATACATAATTTCTTCCTGCTTGCCTTATTTTCTTAATTATTTCTTTGAATAGCAGAAATTTTAAATTTTGATGAATTTCAGTTTGCCACTTTTTTCTCTTTTAAGTACTTTCTGTGTGTTTAAGAAGTCCTTGATTATACCAAGATCATGAAGACATTCTCACATGTTGTCTTCTGAAATTCTTGTTACTTTAGCTTTCACAGGGATTCATAGGTTAGTGATTTATCTAAACAAAATGTGTGCACAGTTGATGCAGAGGGTGGAGATTCATCATTTTTCAGTTAAATATCCAATTATTTCTTCTCAATTTTGTGAAAGAGAATTCTTTTTTCATTAAGTGACTTCAGTGACCTTGTTGAAAGTTTATTGACCATATATGTTTTGATCTCTTTCTGAACTTTCTATTCTGTTCCACTGATCTAGGTGTCTATCTTTACACCAATACCAGGCTGCCTTAATTTTAGTCGCTTTGTAGTCTTAAAATCAAATAATGTAAGCCCTCTCAATATGTTCTTTTTCAAATATTGCCTTAGTTAATCAAGTTAGTCACTTGATTTTCTGTATATATATATTTCATTTTTATTTTATTTTTTTTTAGTAATTTCTATACCCAATGTGGAGCTCAAACTCATGACCTGAGATCAAGAGTCATACACTCTTCTGACTGAGCCAACCAGGAGCCCCTCTATATACTTTTTAAAATCATCTTGTTTTCTGGGATTGGAATTGGCTCTGCCTTTTAAATACAGGTCAGTAAAGAAAGCAAAGAACATTGTAAAATTAGCACTTCAAATCTGTAACAGTAGTATATCTACACATATTTTGGTATTTTAAAAACCTTATCTCTCTAATGTTTTAAGGTTTTCAGAGCAGAGCTCTTGCACATTTCTCTTTGAGTTTATCACTAAGTATTATATGAAACTCTTATAAAAGGTACTGTTTAAATTTTTTGGCCATCTGGATTTCTTCTTTGGAGAAGTATCTGCTCATGTCTTCTGCCCATTTTGTAATTGAATTATTTCATATTTTTGGTGTTGAGATGTATAAGTTCCTTATGTATTTTGAATATTAACCTCTTATCAGATATTTCATTTGCAGATGCCTTCTCCCATTCAGTAGATTATCTTTTTGTCTGTTGATGGTTTCCTTCACTGGGCAAAACATTTTTATTTTAGTGTAATCACAGTAGTTTAATTTTGCTTTTGTTTCCCTTGCCTGAGGTGCCATATCTAGAAAAATGTTTCTGTGGCTAATGTCAAAGATCATCCCTTTGATGATCCTCCCTATCTTTTCTTCTAGGAGTTTTATAGTTTCGGGTTTCTTATTTAGGTCTTTAATCCATTTTCAATTTCCGTGTATGGTGTAAGAAAGTGGTCCAGTTTCATTCTTTTGTGTGTCTGGTTTTCCCAACATCATTTGTTGAACAAACGGTCTTTTTCCCATTGTATGTTCTTTCTTCCTTTGTTGTGGATTAATTGACTATAAAAGTGTGTGTTTATTTCTGGGCTATTTTGTTCCATTGATCTAGTTCTATTATTGTGCCAGTGCCATACAGTTTTGATTACTATGACTTTGTAGTATACCTTGAAATCTGGGATTGTGATACAGATGTGATGCAATCAGGTTTTTTTTTAAAGATTTTATTTATTTATTTGACAGAGAGAGATCACAAGTAGGAAGAGAGGCAGTCAGAGAGAGGGGGGAGGCAGGCTCCCTGCTGAGCAGAGAGCCCGATGTGGGACTCGATCCCAGGACCCTGAGATCATGACCTGTGCCGAAGGCAGAGGCTTAACCCACTGAGCCACCCAGGTGCCCCAGCATTCAGTTTTTAAATGAAAACACTAGAAACTCTTGCTTTCTTCCTCCTTATTTCAATTACTTTTGGTAAAATCAAACTTCCTCATTTTTTATTTTTTACCTAAATGCAGAGTTGTGTCCTTCTCTTTCCTAGATCCTCTTTAGTACTTGGAAGTGATCATGCTTATTTCCTGCCATTTGTCCCACCTTCTGTCATAGTTAATTCAAAAGCAACTTCTTTTGATCTGAGAAATTCTCACCAGTAATTTGTAACATATCAGTTCCTTTTGTTTTTTCTTCCTGTAATTCACATATGCTATTCTCCAGTTTTATTTTTCACTCTTAGTTGTATCTCAGCAGTTTTCAAAAGTTGAACCTGGTTGAAAAATTTATTATATTATTACATAGTGTAGGATCAAGATATTAATTCTTAGAAATAATAGGTAACTATTAATTATTACAAGTAACTGCCTCACATAATCTGTTCTCAAGTCTCAAGCTGAATCTGTCTGCTGGGAGTCACTATTTCAAAAATAAAATCAGTTGGTGGAGTCACAGTAAAATATGTTACATATAGTTTGGAACTGGCTTATAAGGTGACAAATAGACTTCTTCACTTTTCCTCGGTGTAAGAATCAATTGCACAAGTGATTGGCTGATTTTACATAGAAGTTGATATTAATCTTTATTATCAAAGAATTTATAATTAAAGAATATTCTAGGCAAGTAGCAATATTATTTATATTTTGATTCTGTTAAGCCTTTTTACAACAATAAGATAAATTATGAAATAGTGTTTGAACCACTGCTATACATGAGAATTATCTTGGAGTTTTTTCTTCTGTCAAAATATATGTTACATGTCCAGACTCCTTTTAACACTAATGTAACAAAAATATATTGTATATAATAATATATGTAATAATATAATCATATATTATATATGTCTTATATATGTGTTATATAACATAAAATATGTAATATACAATTATATATTATATTAATTTTATATTTATGATAATTTTAATTGCATATTTTAAAATATATTATAAATATTAAAATATATAATATATAAATATATAAAGTATATATTATATGCAAATATATAATATATAATAAAATATATTATGTAATATAATTATAATTATTGTATATGATATATTCGATATAAAATTCTGTATGTTTCAAATAATTATGTCTCTAGTTTCACAAAACGTTAATCACAGTAGTTTATAATAGAGTCTTATAATAGAGTCTTAATATTTTCCTAAATATTATTTATCTTAGTGTATTTTTGAATAAGAAATATTGGTATGATTAAAAGGTATCTTACAGCTACAGCTTCCATATTGATTCAATTTTCGGCAACTTTAATTTTGTTAGCAACCTTAAACAATTTCTTAATATTCTGGGCTCATACACCTGACCATGTTATTATCCACCCCTTCTCATCTCTCAAGTCAATTAAATCACTAAATTCTAATAATTACTTTGTCAAATGTCTCTTAAATAGTTTTCAGTTCTGCATTTTTTTAATTCATGCTAACCTGGGCTTGAGTAATCACAGAGAATATCTCCTAAATCCTTATCTGATCATTTTCACTATAGTCCTACAGAAGGCAAATTTTTCTATGTTTTTTAGGATTTTATTTATTTTATTTGACAGAGAGAAAGCAATCACAAGTAAGCAGAGGGACAGGCAGAGGGAGAGGGGAAAGCAGGCTCCCCGCTGAGCCAAGAGCCCGATGCGGGGCTCGATCCCAGGACCCTGAGATCATGACCTGAGCTGAAGGCAGAGGTTTAACCCACTGAGCCACGCAGGTACTAAAGTCTTGTTTTTGTGATGTTGTTCACTAGATGTAAAAATTTCAATGCTCCCCACTGACCACTCAAGATAGAGCATATTCCTTAATCTTAGTAATGTAGGATTAATCTGATGTTTGAAGCTATTCTCTGCTTTTCTGGAGTCTTAATCTCCCAGTCCAGCTATTTTAATCTATTTATTACTTCTTAATTATTTTTGTTGGCTATTTCTTCCATACCTCTGTTTTCCTTTCAGGCTCCCAAATTTCCTTAATTTCCCTCTTAACTGTTATCAGAAGTAACTTTTATAATATGGAATTCCCCATTGCCCAAATTAAGAGCAGTGATATCTTTCTTAAAAAATTTTTTGCAAAGAACTTAGATTTCTTTATTATTTTATTTTTGAATAAAATACAGCTTTTAGCTTCCATCATTACAAGCTGACTGAGAATTCAATTTCATTCCTTACAGAGGTGGTAGAAGGGTACAGTGAGGTTCACTCTCCATAATGCCTCACAGAAATGCTGAGTCTGTATCATCTCCAAAAAAAAGACATTCTATAGTCATCCCCTCAAATGAGCATCTTGTATCTTCTTTACTGAACCCACATGGTCTCAAAACTGCAGTTCAGTGTCCTTCTCAGGGAATGAAAGTGACAAGAGAGACTAGGGTGTAATTTACAGGGCATCCTGTTTACCCTCCAGGGTCTGATAGTCAAACTCACAAATTCTGACTTTCAGTTTTCAACTGAGACCCTTGGCTTATCTTTAGGTTTCCCGTCCTTATGTGGTCTGAAAACTGCCTTCAACCAGTAAGCTTTGCCTACTGTAGGATTCATCCACTCCAGTTGTGTTTTTGCTTTATTGTGACTGTTGCTAAATGCCAGGAATCACAGCTCTGTTGATGCCTCTTTTGAAATATCTAAAAACCACTATTTCACATACGTGTTTAATATATTAGTTAGGAATGCTTCTAATAGAATTTAACAGACTGTCTACCAATGGCTTTTCTTTCTTTCTTTTTTAAAGACTTTATTTATCTATTTGACAGAGAAAGAGAGCACAACCAGGCAGAGCAGTAAGCAGAGGGGGAGGGAGAAGCAGGCTCCCCGCTGAACAGAGAGCATGAGTTGGGGCTTGATCCCAGGACTCCAGGATCGTGACCTGAGACAAAGGCAGGCAGTAACTGACTGAGACACCCAGGAGCCCCTACCAATGGATTTTCTAAGTAAAAGTAAAAACCAGGCAGATCTGTCTTCCAAGGTTTCTCGAATTTCTGAGTAGAAAAATTTAATCAGAAGGTGTGTTACCAGGTTTTCTGTTTGAAAGTTAAGAAGTGCCTTATTTTAAGACTTCCTGTTATGTTTTATGTATCAAACCTAAGACAGGGGTAACTGGGTGGCTCAGTCAGTTAAGCGTCTGCCTTGGGCTTAGGTCATGATCCAGGGTCCTGGGACTGAACCCCTGAGGTCAGGCTCTGCTCAGTGGGGAGCCTGCTTTTCCTTCTCCTCCGCACTTGTGCTGTCTGTTGCTATCTCTGTCTCTGTCTCTCTCTCAAATAAATAAATGAAATCTTAAAAAAACAAAACAAAACACCTAGGACAGGTACTCATTCCTTGAGTTTGGGAGGGGAGTTTTACCTTTCTTGAGCTTGGACAAATAAAATAAACATATCTCCTTTTAGTTAAGATAAAAGCAGAAAATGGCAACCACAGCATTTAATGATTAAACTATAGTGTCTAGAATTCTTCTTTAAAGGTTAATTATAGGAGAGTAAAAAGTATTTTCACATTGTCTCTTCTTTTGCAAATTTAAAAAATCTATTTTCCAAAATGTATAAATAAATAAATGAGATTTAATTATGTCTCTGAAAATTCTAAAATTCTTTTAAAGTCCAAAGAGATAAAGCTTATTAGAGTATAAGATGGAAATGTATGCAGTTGGTTGCTACATACAGCTTATAATAAAAGGAAGAGGAATATTCTTTGACTTCTGAGCTAGCATACTTCCAACCTATTGATAACTACTAGATAATTCTTAAGTCATTTAAATTTGTGAGTCTTCTATTTAGTTAAAGTATAGTAATACTTTATGAAAATTAGCTATTATACAATAAAAAATGAATGGCTAGTTTTGGTCCTTTGATTTTCAACATACCTTTGATGTACTAATCCAAGATAAAAATGTGTGTTACTGTAAACGTTCACAAGGTCTATGACTGTATATAAATATAAATATGTTTCTTGAAAAAATATATAAAATATACAAAAGTAGAATTTACTTACTTCAAGCAAACTAACCCTGGCTTCCTCCTATTTGATTTCAATCCTAAATATATTTTTAAAATACATTCACAGATAAACTATGTACGACATAAGTTTTATGTAAATTTAACAAATGAATATACATATACTTCAAGAGATCACGGAAATAATAAAAATAGAAAATATATTGTTGGTGATTGTTTTTTTAACATGATGCTTTATTTTATATCACCAGAATAGTAAATAAGAGAATGATATATGCCACAAAATGATTTTTGTGAATGAAACTTGATTTAAGTTAGAGACTACAAGAAATACAAGAAACATGAAAGCAAAAACAGATAGGATTTATGACTTGCTTTTTTGTATACAAGAATAAATTGGTCTGTTCAAGCTGTACAGAATATTTTTCATATAAATGATATCAGTGTGAATAAGTAATGGTTTTCTAGATAACTTATGCTTTGTATTGCAAATAGTCTGTATTTATAGTGATTATGTATCAAGAGAAATGAAACAGTACATGCACTGTTGGTAAATGTATGCAATTTGGGGCATGAATTCAATTTATTTGTCATATTGACTCACCAGAATATGCTTGGTTTATGCAAAGTCTTTTTTATTAGTCTGAAAGAGAAGCAGAGTAGCTATGTTCTTCAGAATTTGTTTGGAATTAAAACCTTCTTCTGTTGTGATCACTTGTTATCAACCCTGAAATATAAAACTTCGTTTCTGATATCAAATTTATCTCACCATGAAAAATTTAGAAATAAACCAATATAAAATTATCTGAATTTATTTTGTCAAGGATGAAGGTAGACTTACATGTATACCTTATACAACATACGCAAGTTGAAAAATATTGTTTTTAAAATGTTCTTCTTTTCCCTCTCTAATTTCGTCTTGTATATGTGGTTTTATTCACTCACAGTTTTAAAAAAGTCATTTAAAAATGTAGTTCCTTGTAAGGATGGGCTATATCAAGAGGTACCACAAAAGAATTCAAATGTCATTCCTGTTAAATTAAAAGAATACTTTGAAAGGTTTTAAATATTTTATTCTGAGTAGATTACAAATTAAGCAGATCATGAATCATTTAAATTACAACTATGAATATTATCTGTTAATTAATGCTCCAGAAATTAGTTTATAAAGAATATTTTGTTTAAAAATAATCTCTCAAAGTCTATCAATAGAGTGTGGGAGGATTGGAATATGAGGAATAATATATTCAATATAATTTAAAAAACTTTTAATTCAATTATGGATCTTAATGGTAGATAACAAACCTCCACCTGCATTTCAAATGTTATCTGCAAATTTTGCTTCTGGTTTCGCTGAGTAGCTCCTATCAAAACAAACTTACTGAAGATAACAACTAAAAATTTGGAGACAGGGGACCTCCTTGAAGGCATCAGAGAGTAAAAAACAAAAAACAAAGGCAGCAACTAGAAGTGAGTTGACTCTTGGAAGAAAGGAATGCCACTGGGTAAGTTTCTCATCTTTTATGGCTCTACCTGAGGACAGGCCCAAATCTACAGTATTCAAGGCACTTAAAACTTTAATGGATAGCCCACAGTCATCCTTCTTGGAAGAAACAGAAGACAGATGGGAGAGCCACGGCAGCTCTAGGACAACGAAGAAGAAATCCCCGAAAGCCCGAGAATGAGAAAAACAAGCCCTGTGTGTAGTCACTGCACAAATATCTGGCTTAGTACTGGACCATTCATGAGGAAAATTAATACCAAGCAACCCAGAAAAAATAATTCAATTGAAATTTGAGCTACTACCCATCACTGGGGAGATGACTTTTATAGTCTGATTTCAATCTACTGAAGAAAAATCAGTATTTTGGGGAAGACCATCACAGATTCCAGATTTTCTACAGAATACTATTCACGATGTCAAAGATACTCAACACACAGGGTATTAAAAAAATATATGGAAAGCTTGGCCCATTCTCAAGAGAAAAGACAATCAACAAAGACCAAAATTTTGATAACTTCAATGTTAGAATAAATTGAAAAAGGATTGTAAAGCAGCTAATAAAACTGTGCTCAATACCATAAAAGGAATATACTTGTAATAAATGAAAACAGAGGAAATCTCAGCAGAGCAATAAAAAATCTATTAAAAATGGAAATTCTGTTGTTGAAAATATAGTATCTGGAATATCAGCGAAGTCTTAAACATATAAAATTCAGATTAGCAAAACACACAAGACATGTTGTTCCTTCTACTAAATATAAAGGTAATTCACATGGTCCCAGTCAAAGTTTAACCTGATGAACTTATTCCAAAACGGCATTATGAAAATAATGCAGCTGGCATAAAAGATGAATGTGGACTCATTCCCTCTTCGCCATTTAGGACAGTGAAGAACAAACTCTCATCTTTCTGCCTACTAGTTTCCTGTTTGATTTAAGTTCAAGTGGCCAATAGCTCAGTCAATTGATTAAATCTGTGTTGCTGCAGAAAAAATATAAATCTAAGTAGATTTCCCCAACAGATATTTCTCTAAGGTGTTAGAGGCAGGCAGTGGATTAGCTGTGCTTTTTCCTGCAGGTCATGGCTCTGCTGATCATGCCCTCTTATTTTAGGATTCAACATAAATGAAAACAAAATAAAATAAAATTTTTAAAATTTAAAATACAAAGTGAGGCTACGTGATCGAGGGAGGCTGTAGCAGACATTTGGACTGAAGTAGGAGAGCAAGGTAAAAGTGAATAATAACATCAACATATGTCAGGGAAATCCCAGGACTCGGAGAGAAAGTATACCACCGATTATATGCCGGATCCTCTTATCAGTGTCGGTATGAAGACGCTCAGGTGAAGAGGAAATCTATAGTTATTCTCTTAGAGTATCCTTCATAGTGCTTTGAATTAGGTTGCTAACTGTCATAACTGCTTTTTTTTTTTTATGAGCTTCACGTTTATTTTGGTGATAAGATTGAGATTTTATAAAATGAAAGAATGGTGATATTGTTATTTATTTGTGCTGGACTTGATGCAGACATGGGTGACAAGGCAAATGGAACATCCTAAAATTCAACGAGGCAAATTGGCCTTTGTCTTCGTTATATCTCCAACAACCACCAAGCCAAAGCCGGGGCTGTGATGGATAATACGCTAGTTGCAAACTAGCGTATCACATAAACCTCTCAGATCAGTTTATAAGCCTTGCTGAGGTGTCTGTATTTTAACACCTGCCCTGGATCACAAGCTAATTCAGGGCTTCTCCGCATCAAAGTAAAGAAGCATCCAAGCCTACTACTTCTTTGTAGTTCTATCAAAGTTTTTCTGCACAGTTGCAGCATGGGACCCCAGGGAATTAAATGAGCCCGCCCCATGTGTTTAACCAAGATCCTTTCTCTCCGCAGATCTACTTGAGAAGTTATTGCCTATGTCACTTGGATTATACCTTCTGTATATTTCCTTAATTATTTTTGCAGTTCCTTACACAAAGCTGGAAGCTACTCAAGGGAAGAGATTCATGATTTTTGTAGCTCTGTTTGCTGCAAACAAAGCATTCTGTTCCAAGCAGATGAATAAATGTTTGTGGGTTAATTGATTGTTTGATATGCACTTATTTTTTTAACACCTGGATATTGTGGTCCTGCCTGAGTATGAGTCTATGTGTCTACTCACATTTGTGGAAAAATATACCAAGAGCCATGTATACATACATATTAAGCATAAATTTGCATGAAAATAACAAAAGGTAGCCTGAATCCATGTGCATGAATCAAGATGTAACTTCTATAAAGGTTATCATTAGAAAGGTTATATGTCTACTGCAACAAAGCCCAAGTTACAGATTATATATTTTTACTATAAATTTGTAAAATTTGTAAAATCTTTCCTCCATCCAGCAGCAGACTTTGTCAGTAAAATAATTAAATACCAAGTGGGGATTACATGAAGCTCTCTTAATATAGTCTTTTCCTTTTGGCAGGAAGCAATTAATGGGAATTTCTTATCCTTCAGCCGTTTTGGCAGTTTCTTTGTGGCTCACAAGTTGGATTAGATATTGGGAAGCATTACAGAACTCAAAAAATATGTCAGTTTTCACAAAGATGAGAATTGGATGATATACTCAAGATTTTTGAGTTAGAGATTAAAAGATGCAGAAAAGAAGATGGCTAGCTTTGGAGAGGAGGACATATTCTTTTTTTTTCTTTAATATATTTTTATTTATTTATTTATTTATTAAATTTTTATTAACATATAATGTATTATTTGCCCCAGGGTACATGTCTGTGAATCATCAGGCTTACACATTTCACAGCACTTAACATAGCACATACCCTCCCCATTGTCCACAACCCAGCCACCCTATCCCTATCCCCCCACCTCCCAGCCACCCTTAGTTCGTTTCATGAGTCTAGGAGTCTCTTATGGTTTGTCTCCCTCCCCATCCCTTCCTGTTTCATTTCTCTCCCCACCCAAACTCCCGCCTTGCCTTTCAAATTCTTCATATCAGAGAGATCATGTGATAATTGTCTTTCTCTGACTGACTTATTTCGCTTAGCATAATACCCTGCAGTTCCATCCACGCTGTTGCAAA
>CM053615.1:43434167-43504390 GCA_028646535.1 Procyon lotor | reverse complement strand
TCTCCGCATCCTCGCCAACATCTGTCATTTCCTGTCTTGCTAATTTTAGCCATTCTGACAGTTGTGAGGTGGTATCTCACTGTGGTTTTGATTTGTATTTCTCTGATGCCGAATGATGTGGAGCACTTTTTCATGTGTCTGTTGGCCATTTGGATGTCGAGGAGGACATATTCTACTACTCAAATGCCATCGACTTTTTGTCCCTGTATGATGAAAATATTCTTTCCTAGCAGGGATCATGTGATGGCTTTAAATTATGACCTCAAAACCTTTGGCATTTCTGCCAACAAGAGGTGTGCCCCTGACACTGCTTCGGCTGGTGGCTGCTTTGAACAATGGCGTATGGGGGCAGTTCTGATACAAAAGGCCATGCAGTTTCTGTCTCATTCCTTGCTCTGAAGGAACATGGCTGCTCTTTGAGAAGTTGGATTGTTGTGAGGCAGTAACATTGAAAAAGCCAAGTGTTTACCTTCTTATCATCATCACTAGGTGAATTCATAAACGGTAGTCAGACTAACTAAGCAAACAACTGACCATGAGGGAGAGCCATCTTGACGCTCTAGAGAAGCCTTCAAATGGACACGGTTCCAGCCAGCTTCTGAATGCAACTGCAGGAGAGATCTCAAGTGATATGCGCCCTTTCTGAAGTCTTGACCCACAAGATTATGACCCCAATGACTGGTGTGTTATACCTCTACATTTTGCGGTAATATTTTATGCAGCAAAAAATATGCAGAACTTTCCACCATGTTTTGGGTTTAACATTTGTCACCACTTTGTTCTATTCCTCCTGTGCTTACTAATTTACAGGTGAGGAAACAAAGATGCAAAGAAGTTATGTTACTTGCGCAAAGTCTTACCATTAGGCTAGTACAAGAGCAAATGGGAAATGCATGTAAAGTATTAGCACAATGCTTGACACATACTAGCTACACAGGAAAGATTAGGCTTTACTTTGACTTTACTGTGACTATCATTGTGATTATATTTATTATTTAAATTAAAAGCTTCAAGCAAAGTGCTAGTTGTATATCTGGCCACAACTGAGAATGCTTTGCTGAGAAACTTTGAAAGACCTTGCACCACCTTGTATTATTGAAGTAACTGGAGGATGCTGTCCTGCTGTTTATAGTACTTTGTAGGAAAATTTGGAAATGTCTTATTGCTCCCTTGAAGTGCTAAAATAAGCAGATGACAGACAGTCAAATCATGTGTTCTGTCTGATCTCGGCTTTGCCTTTAACCTGGGCAAGTTTCAGGACTTCTCAGGTTCTCAGTTTCTTCATCTATAAAATGAGAGAAACAGGTGTCTTGACAATGTCTTCTTTGGCTTAGTATGTTTTAATTTCCAAGATTGCTTTAGATACAAATATTCCTGGGATGAAAAGAACATTAAGACATCTCTTGTCTATGACTGGTGTGATCTCAGAAAATATAGGCACACCAGGCACCTAAGAAAGGGATGGTCTGGAGAAGAAACATTGACGATGGAGTGGAAATGGTAGAAAGATAATCCCCAAAAAACACTTAAGCTTCAGCTACTTCCCAAAGCTCTGAGGCCTAAAACAAGAATGGCTGCATCCTGGGGTACAATGTTAGTCAATTCTATAGGTGAAAGAATGTAATGTGTAACTGCACATTGGTCACATGTCCATGAGACCAGCCTTGCCTGGGAGAGGGCACAAGATTATGCCTTTGAAACCCCTCACTTCATAGGTAAAGAAAGTGAGATCCAAAGACAACTGGTTTACTACTGATCACTCCAATAGCAAGGCTCTCAGAAAGATCTAGAACCTAGAAATATGGGGGCTTTTATAACTTCAAGTTGTATGATTTCGAGGCAGTGGATTACAAAGAGGTGGCTTGAGAAAAAGGCCGAGAAAACTCTAAAACATTTCACAAGACATTCTAAATAAAAATGGAAACTATAGTGGGGGAAAAAAGCAATGAGCTTGCTCTGCAAACATATCTTCTTGACAAATGTCCCAACCCACTAATAACCAAGTGTATTTATGCCTCTGTGACATGTTTTTTTTCCCCCTCTATGACATGTTTATGTTGAAGAGGGGTCAGCAATTTTTTTTTTTTTCTCTAAGGGGCCAGATAGATGTTTTTAGCTTTGTGAGTTCTGTGGTCTCTTGTAACTACTCAGCTCTGCTATTATAACATGAAAGCAGCAAGAAACAATTTGTAAGTTTTGGGCATGGCCAGGTTCCAATAAAACTTTATTTACCAAAACAGGCAGCAAGGTAGGTGTGGCCCACAGGTAGTAGTCTTTCAGTATAAATAGATTTTCTAAAAGTTACATTAAATAAATACCTGAAATAACTCATAAACTGATAATGTTAGAGAAGTAACTATGTACAAATATCATCTAATTAGTGTATTCTTATGTTTCTACATTTATATACACACAAACGTATAGACACACAATCTATTTAACAGCTCTCGTGCGTGAAGAATATAAAGAAAAATGACAAAATCCATTGTCTCAATGTGTTTAAAATCCAATGTACGTGTTCAAAGAAACAGAATAATAATGCAGTGCAGTGTGTTTTAATGGAAGAGAGCGACTTCCTGTCATTGAGATTTTGGATAAGACTAATGGAAGAAGTGACACTTGAGTTAGAGTTTGATGATTAGATAGGAGTTTATCAACTGACCAAGGATAATGGTATTTTTTAAGAATAGACAGGAGCATGGTCAATGAAGGAACTTGATATTGTAAATCATGTAACTCTCAACACTGATTTGTCCATTTAGATGTGGAATTTTCCTTGGCCCTTCTGCTTTAGTATCATCTTTGTTGGCAGTTTTTGCCAGTTAGTCTCATCTTAATCTCCCATGAAATGTACCCATTCACCAATTTCAGAATTAATTAGAATCTACTGTGACAAGAAGTCCTTTTTTAATATAAATTTAAGTTTGGAAATCATTTAAACCTTTTGATGGGGTGGTCATTGCTATTGCTGCAGAAAACTCTTTTCTGCACTTACCTTGCTTGCTTAGGATACACATACAGATATACAGCACTGGGTACCTTAAGATCTGCTCTTCCCCCTTATCCCAGTAATCTTTCTTGTGCTGTATTTTGTCTTTTTTTTAACTTACATTTCCTCTCAGATGATTTCTTTAGATAGGGACTGGAAAATGGGTTTCATAGCATATGTTAAAGCTGGCAGCTAATAGCCATGTGGTTTATTGCCATGAAAAGTCTTCTAAATTTCTTCTATCCTCAAAGATAAGAAGTACTTTATTAGCAATGTCCTCAACAGATAGAGGAAGGGAGAAGTGATAGTGAAGGTGTCATATATTTGCAAGGTATGGTTTAAAGACAGGCTAGTTCTTCATGGACCTTCTGTATTATCTGTTTGATAGCTTCACCCTCTTTTTGATATCAAGTAATTAACCATGGCTCAAAGTTGCCATGTTTGCATGTGATTGCATATTTTGTATGCTAATAGCAATTTAATTACTATTATTATTATGCACTTCTACAGATGCACTCATGGAATTTCTAGCATATTTGTCTTTGTGTTAATTATATATTGGTTCATTTCTTCATTTAAAGTGATACTAAATGAATACTTTTATACTTGCTACTCTCTGTAAAATCTCTAGCAAATTACTTTTTAAATTTTTTTTTAATTTTGAAATCAGAATGGAAAAGAAAAAAACCATTTGGAATCAACATCCTGGCACCAAACTTAGGAATTCACCAATCTCTCACAGCTGGTGAATAAAGATAAACTGTTGCCATCTAGAGTATCCCAAGAGGAAGACAGGATAGAGGCACTGGTGGTCCCTCTATTCTATGTAAGGTTTCTTTCTTAGTATGTTTTTACTTTTCCTCTGTTTTATTGAACTTTGTATCTCCCCCATAGTTCATTCTGAATTTATCTGGCTGCCCCAGGAGTAACAGTATAGAATGAAACAAAGTCACTGAATTCATTTAAGTAAATCAGGCTTAATCTTATTTCAGGGGCTAAAAGAAGAAAATGATGTACGAGAATTTACGGCATAGTCTTAGATCATTCAATGAAGAAGATTCTAACTTTCAATAAAGAGCTCATTTTAAGTGTGGGCATTTGAGAGAAACTATTTTATTGATAAAAATACACGGAGCAAGAAAATCTAAGAAACAAATTGGAGAATTTTTTCAAGTTTTACTATGTGTTTTCAAGTTTTACTAAAGTAAAATACACTTTACTATTGTGAAGTGTTTCAAGGACAATGAGAATAAGTTGTCATTAACCTTCATTATACTAATACATAAATAAGTTAAATCCTATGATGTTTTTCTATAAGTCTATTTTAGCTGCCCAAGTTAGTATCTCTTATTTCACTATTAATTTTGAGTCTAAATGATTATGCTAATGTCTTTTTCTTTCCAAGGCATTATTATATAATTCTAGAATCTTAGAGAAAAAAAGAATTTTAGGTATTACATAGTCTCTCAAAATATATGTACACTCTTAAGTATATTTTATTTATATTATGAAAATAATTGTACTTTTTGTTGAAGAACATACTGATAAATCCTTAAAACTACTGTAGGATGTCATTATTTTCTTTTCTGTAGTAATAGTTTTTAAAGAATATCTATAGGAATGAAAGCTTTATTTTTTAATTTTTTTTAAGATTTTATCCATCTATTTGACAGAGAGGAGAGAGATCACAAGTAGGCAGAGAGGCAGGCAGAGAGAGGCAGAGAAGCAGGATCCCCATTGAGCAGAGAACTGGATGCGGGGCTCGATCCCAGGACCCTGAGATCATGACCTGAGCCGAAGGCAGAGGTTTTAACCCACTGAGCCACGCAGGTGCCCAAGAGAGAGCTTTATTTTTTGTTTCATATAATATAAACAGTGCGGGTATAGAACTTTCTTATTATTCTTATCAAGTAAACAACCAAAAAGTCTGACTAAGACAGAAATGATGACATCTTTTTGGTTTGGTTTGGTTTTTGTGGTTTTTCCATCAGCATGTAACACAGTATATATAGTTGCCTGACATAAAATATATATATAAATAATTTTTTTGAAAAAAATCCCCATGATTTTAGAGGTAAAGAATTTCAGGCCCAGAGAAATTTGAAAAGTTGCCCAAGTGACACTATATGAGAACTCTAAATTCCTTTGAGGAATAAGTAAAGAAAATTTGTCTTACTGATTAAGTCTTTTCTTGATAGGATATTTGCCTTAGAAGATAGATTACATGAGTTTAATACATTTAACTACTATATAATATCTATATAGACATTTTTTTCTTTGTAAAAGTCACAAACTGTATACTATATTTAATGGCTGCTATTATGAGATAATGTTTGTTTCTAAATATCATAATCCATTTTGCAGTAATCAACCTGTAACTGAGAACACTGATAAGCTGTAGACCTGGCCTAAATAAGGATCTTTGAGATATTTTATCAATACAGACAAATAGAACAGAATCATAGTCTAAAACATTAAAATCCAATTTTCCAGGGTGTTTAATTATATCTTTCAGTATATGAGAAGTTCTGTATATCCTTTTAATTTTTATCTTTTATCTTATAGTTAATATTTCTGCCTAAGGTACCCTTTTGTAAAAACACCCATTTTTCTCTTAAATGAATTAATCTTGAGCAAATCTATTAGATACAGTTTTAGTCATTTTTCTTTCTTACTGCTGGTTTTGCTGTTAAGTTAACCTACACTACACCCAGTGCTCCATGCAGTACGTGCCCTCCTCAATACCCACCACCAGGCTCGCCCAACCCCCACCCCTCTCCCCTCCAAAACCCTCAGTTTGTTGCTCATAGTCCACAGTCTCTCATGGTTCATCTCCCCCTCTGGTTTCCCCCCATTCACCCTTCCCTTCCTTCTCACAATGTCCTCCATGTTTTTCTTTACGCTCAGCACGTAAGTGGGACCATAAAGTAATTGGTTCTCTGCTTGACTTATTTCACTTTGCATAATCTCTTCCAGTCCCATCCATGTTGATACAAAAGTGGGATATTCGTCCTTTCTAATGGAGGCATAATATTCCATTGTGTACATACACAGTAGCTTTTTGAATTTATTCCTTGGCCTCTGAAGCTTTAACGTTTCTTTCCCACACAGTGTAGGTGCTGGTTTATAATTGCATTAGAAGCCTCAATGTTCCTGTAATTACATTAACTGATAATGGTTTAGAAATTTCTGTGATTTTTAAAGCATTTCCTTCTGTACATTGAGTAGCACTCATATGTAAAAAACATTAATGTAGGGGTGCCTGGGTGGCTCAGTGGGTTAAAGCCTCTGCCTTCGGCTCAGGTCATGATCTCAGGGTCCTGGGATCGAGCCCCACATCGGGCTCTCTGCTCAGCAGGGAGCCTGCTTCCCCCTCTGTCTCTCTCTGTCTGCCTCTCTGCCTACTTGTGATCTCTCTCTCTCTGTCAAGTAAATAAAATCTTAAAAAAAAAAAAAAACATTAATATACTACTTGTCCTATCTTCATTTTCCAAGAACAAGACTAGAAATAAAAATGTGACTTGTGTGAATATTCGGACATACTGACAGAAAATTTGAGTACCAAATAATGAAGTTAAATCATAGCATATTATCAGAAAGCTGTCAAATGATTAATGTTATAGAACTGACATTGCAACACTGAGGAAGGAGAGTTCGATTGACTTCTTGGGGGAGAATTTGCATATGTAACCTGTCTAGAGCTTGTGTGATTAGCAAAGAGAGATTTAAAAGTGAGTATATTAAAATACCATGGTTGTTGTTCATCACAGATATTCACTTTTACCAGAGGAGTTATCCATGGCTTAGGTACAGGAAAAAAAGCATGGCATTAGAGTAAAAACATAAAAATAAAAATAAGATTCATTGTCTAATTAAGTGAATGACTGTGGACACCCATAAGACTCAGTTTAAGTGTATGTGAGATTGAAATAAAGGTTCCTATATTATGGAATTGTTGCCAAGATTGAGATGCCACATATATAAAGCATTTATTTTTTTGTTGGAGTGATTTTTGTTTGTTTGTTTTAGTTTTTAAACAGGAGGAGTTTAACATAAAGAACAATTACACTCTGATAAAAGAGTGGCTACAAGATACAAAGACCCTATCTTGTACCTTAGTGCTTAGGGAGAGTACTAAAGGAAGGATGAACTGAAAAGCCCCCGCCCTTCACCCTCCACACCCCTCAGGCTGGGGTTCAGACTTCAGTGTAGAACCTATAGCTCAGCCCTGCGGATAGCAGGGAGATTGACTGGTTTGCCCCAGCTACAGCTGGTTTGCCATCATGGGGCATGGTGTACTTGCAGGGTATAGGACATGAGCTGGTGGTGTGGGTGTGCAGAGAGTGGCAGCTCTCTGAGGGAGAGAACCTTTCAGGCATAGGTGAGTCACTTATTTGCCCACAGAGGGAGGTGGAGTGCCAGAGTGGTCAGGAGGGCTTCAGGATGCTGTTCTCCTTGCGGGGGCACTGGGAGAAGGTCATTACCAGGCCAGGCAGAGGCTCTAGGCAAGAGCCTAGAGATAGAGCTCCACTAGAATCCTCATCCTCACCATGTGGACCCACTGTGCAGCTGTAAGCTTCCCTCTGCAGTGTTGGCTTCAGTGCGTGGTCTTGAGAAAGTTTACTGTGGTGCTCACTGTGAAGAAGAGAAGCTTAAAGGGATGATATTCACTGGGGCAGAGCATGTATGGACGGTGAGCTCTGGCATGACCCTGAAAACCAGAATGTGCCGTCACCTCAGGAACCTGAGAAAGTTAATAGTTGTGTTGTCCCTCTGTGTAGAGGAGTGACGTTAGAATAGATTGATTCTCTATAAAACTGAAACTATTTCAATTTTAAAGTCAAATAATAGTCTGTAACCAATGGTTTCAGTGTTTTTTGAGTGTTTGAGAATTTTGAAAGGACTATCGTTCCCCTTTCCACTACCGTTTCCCACTTAGCTTATCCTCCTCCCTCAGGTTCATCCAATTTTATTCTTAGAATAACTTATAAACTGTTAAAGAGGCCAAAGCCATTTACGCTTTTATGTGATTTCTTTAAAAATTCTCCAAAAATGATTAAAAAATGAGTTGTGTTCCTTGGTGTTTCTAAGGTTTTGTATACAATTTTACATGTGGAGGCTCAGAAGACATGCACAACTTGAGAAAATATCACAAGTATCCTGGCTGGTAAATTAAGACGAGTCAGCGTTGGAAGATAGCTACTAAAGGAGAACATGATAGTCATTGAGAAGTGTGTGTGTGGAGTCAGGGTGGTTGGTTGGTCTCATTCTGCTTATTGAGGTGCAGCTCTGGATGTCACATATGGAGGGACACAAAGCAACTAAAATATGTCTAGAGGATGTTGACCAGGGTGATTAGTGGGGTCATGGAACCATGTCAGTGTAAGAAAGATACGTATCAAAATATTTATGCCATTAATGCTATTATGTCTGGAATTTGCTTCATATAAACCAGAGTTGTTTGGGTTGGTAGTGATAATATTGACAAAACAACTTAGTCTAACTTTGCTAGTTCTTGAAGCTAGTCATTTAGGACTCAGTATGCACTCTCTTCTCTCGTACTTTTGTTTTTAATTAATCTCTGTGCCCAACGTGGGGCTTGAACTCACAACCCTGAGATCAAGAGTCACATGCTCTACTGACCAAGCCAACCAGGTGCCCCTATTCTCTTTTCTTCTGCTTATGTTTGGATAGTTCTATAATTGACAAAACATAAAAGATACAATTCAAGAAGAGAATGAAGAATTAGATCAGAACAGAAAAGAGATGAGTCTGAGCTAGAGCAACAGTTCTATGAAGGACTATCTTTAAATTATTGGAATAGTTTTCATATCTGTAAATTATTACAAAAGAGAGTTCAAGTTTTAGGTCCTAAGATAAGATCTAGGATGAAAGGGGAGGTGTAAAGAAATAGATTTCAGTTCAGTAATCTGTACTTTTCATTTATTTATTACTACTTTATTGAGTACCTCTTAGACACCAGAAGAATTTTACTATGAGAAAAGTAGTGCTCGGTCTACTTGTGAAACAGATGTGATAGGAAATGTATTCACAAAAAAGTTAAAACTTGACAATATTCCTGAAAAATTGATAGATAGTCATGATGCTAGCACATTTTGGTTAAATCTCCTTTGCAGTGAGGATAACTTAAAGAGATTTCAGCAAGTGAGGGATGGAATCAGATTCATAATTTATTTCATTCTTTTTAGATATTGCAGAGAAAGTGTTTGAGATCCTCGAGACTAGAGATCAACCAATTTTTTAGGATACTATTTCACTTATCCAAGTAAAATGTAATATGTCCCTCAACTGCAGCAGGAATAGGTAGGTTGGAGTATAGGGTATGAATACCAAGCATGTTGAAAAGCAAGATCCAAGGGACTCGGTTACTGAAAGAATTAAAAAATAAAGCGATTGAATTTTCTGTTTTGGATGATCGTGTAGGTGTTATTGTCATTCACCAAGACATGAGCCAGCGAATGAGAAATAGATTTTTAAACAGAAAAAAATTTAGGTCGATCTGTGTTACAGTCATTTTGAGATACCAATAAGACTACCAGGATTTAAAACAAAAAAAGGGAGAAACTTTACAAGGTAATTTCCTATAGTCACAATTATAGAACTTAGGATATGGAGGGTAAGTCAACTTTAAATCATTCATCCATTCATTTACTTTTCTGTTAATGAAACTAGCTTCAGTGTTTGAGTACACACTAGAGATCACATGAACACATAGATGCATAAATGTACAGGTCCCATTAGTTAAAATGAGAGAGTAAGTTCACTAATTTCTGTCAAGAGAAAACCCTCAAAAGTCCTGCCTGCTTTTCATCTGGAATTTGCCCCATCTGGAATTTGTGTCTTTAGCCAGGACAGTCGCAGTGGGATTTCTATGACCTCTCTGACACCCATCCCTTGAGGTTTTAAAAACTCCAGCAAGATTGGACTCTGTTCTGTGTTTCCATAAACTGGGACTAATGGTTACATCTCATGGCAGTCTGCATCTGAGATATCTGCTCTGACTCTTGTCAGCACTGCATTTATTTGTCTAAGGATCAAAAAATGAGAGTGGACCCTGAGGCTAGAGGAGGGGTGGGGGTTGCGGCACTCAGACTGGATGTGACTCAAAGCTTGACACTAACACCTTGTGTTAGCCACACCCACCTTGGCAGTCATGAACCTAGACATCTTATGAGAGAATGAGGGAAAATATTGCATTAGCCCTAGGTGCTAAAAGAAAACGTGGCACTTTATATTTTCGTCAACTCTCCCTCTGAAAGAGAATTTCATAATACATTTTTGGGCACTTCAAATATTTTCCCCCTAGGGGGAAGATCTAACAAGATGGAGAGTGTCACGTACCTGAGTTCCAGAAGCAAGGCTGTCTACGAACAATAAAGTTCAGTAGGTAGACCAGTGGCCTCAATCTTTATTAAAAGAAACATGGGTCAGAAAGGAAGCACCTGCATGAGTCAGGAAACCATCCAAAGCTACAAAATATTGCTCAAATATGAAATATTTATTTCCTCTTAAATTCACCCATGCTGTTAAAAAGACCCCTGGATACTAGAATTTCTATTAAGAATTTCACATATTCTGGTTATAAACTTCAAGTAACTGCCAAGTAGCAACATATGTAATAGATGATAGATTGAGGAAATATGTTTTTAGCAGTGTAATCAAAAGAATCTCTACTTCATATGACTATACTCCCAAGTCATAAAAATACATAATAAAATACAAACTGAAGGAACTTTGCTTTAATTCAAAACTTATATTACAAAGGTTTCTGCTAAAAAATCAAGTAACATTTCCCTCCGCAATACCATAGCAATATCCCTGTTTGTTATAATTGTTTGTAACACTTACCCTCCTGATTTATGGGTAAATCTGGAAACGAAGAGGAAAGCAGGAAGATGAAAGGGAGATAACCAGGGATTCCATTGTCGGTGGTTTTTCCTCTCTAAATATCTGAAATTCTAGAGAAATGGGACAGAAAGGAACTCTGGTTTGCTGTGGTTCACCACACCTGCATTTATACCATATATATTTCTTGTTTTGTGTGGTAAAGATCTGGAAACAGGAGACATGAGCAAAGAAGAAAAATATTTTGTTTTGATCAGACTTTGACCACTGTAAATGTTGATGTTAACACCTTGTGTTTGCCACTCCTGCCTCAGCAGTTACGAACCTGGATTATGGGAGAATAAGTTGGAAAGAGAAACACAGTAGAATTTGTTTCTTCCCCATCTCTTTCTCATGAGAAAACTGCTTATTTGGAGTGTTACTATTGTTGGAGGATGTATGCCACAATGGACACCTCTGATGACAAAGCAGATGATTAGGCTTTGTAGTCATGCAGTATTAGTGGATGGGCATTGGAATGCATTTACATTTCTCTGGCTGTATGACGCTATTTTTTTTAAGCTTTGAATATAGCATAGGCTTACCAGGTTGCATTGCACTAAGGAGTAACCCAGAAGATGCTGTAGCAAACTTGAAATAATTAAGAATCTGTTATTCTTGTCAATGAAGCATGTGATGTATAAATATATTTCTTACTCAACTAGCTGTCATTCCTCCAGTCATGGAGGAATGTATTCTAAGTGATGCTTCCTACTTTTTAACCCGCTTACAGAGGTGAAAAAAATGCCAGCTTTCTCGGTCTCTTTCCCAGCTTTAGTTGTACAGTTGTTTAGTTGTAGCCAATGAAAGACAAAGGGAAATGATCTGAGGCTGAAGGAGAAAGATCCTTACCTGCTTTTGCCAACCTTGTGTTACACTGCCCTGTCAACATAGGGTGCTTGAAGAGATATTGTCAGGCTGAAGGTAACTTAGCAAAAGGACCAGAAAACCTTTGGTCCAAACTGGCCTTTGCAAGTCATTGAACAAAACTCTAAATCACCTGCCTACTGATATGCTAAAGCATCCAATGTGATTCAAGTGGTAAATGAATTACTAAAGGGACCTGTCATGTATCATAAGATTGGTATTATATTTGGTAGTTTTTTGGGTTATTTTTAAGATTTGTTTATCTGGGGCACCTGGGTGGCTCAGTTGGCTAAGCATCTTCCTTCGACCCAGGTCATGAGCAGGATCCTGGGATTAAGACCCCACGTCAGGCTCCCTGCTCCATGGTGAGCCTGCTTCTCCCTTTCCCTCTGCCTACTGCTCCCCGTTTGTGTGCGCTCTCGCTCTCTCTCTCTCAAATAAATAAAATCTTTTAAAAAAATTTATTTATTTATTTATTTATTTATTTATTTATTTATTTATTTGAGAGGGAGAGAGTGGGTTCAAGGGGGAGAGGCAGAAGGAGATGGAGAGAGAAAATCTCAGGCAGACTCCCTGATTAGTGCAGAGCCCATGGGGCTCAATCCCATTACCCAGAGATCATGACTTGAGCCAAAATCAAGAGTCAGACACAACCAAATTAACCACCCAGGCACCCCTGTATTTGGCAGTTTAAGGAGAGGTTGCAATCCAAATCTTAGTCTTCCTAGTAAATTGGAACCTCTTCTCTTTTCAAACTTTGAGATTTTTATAATTTTGTTCTTTTATTAGGATAGCCTTCATTTGAGCCTTTTAAAGTTATTTTGTCAGAAAATTTCGCATGCAAGTGGAAACCAGTCACCTTGTCACTGGTTACATGAAAGGATAAATAAAAATCAGAATACCTTATCCCTATATGCTCTGTCTCTGCTGTGCTGATTTTCAAAGAACAAAGTGTATTTCCCCAACTCCTATCGGTCCTCTGGTTCTTTACCTGGGGATAAATGAGAACAACTGTTAATCTGCATTACAGAAAAAATACTGGAAGATACAGAGTAAATTCTGCTTATGCTTTACAAACCTGACTCAATATGCATGTATGCATCTGTTCATAGTTTAATAAGAGGAATACTTAAGAAGAAGGAAAAAATATTCCAAAATCTCCTACACTATTGAGAATTGCTGTGCTTTCTAGCTGCCCTTTTTCACCTCTACTTAGTTGTGAAGTCATAAGAAAATAGAAAAGAGATTTTGATTTTTCCCTATTCAGTCCTCTCATGCTATTTTATGAATTAAATATATCTATACTACAGGTAACTTGTATTAGCATGGTTATATAGAATATCTATCTATCATGTATCTGTATATTTATCTATCATCTGTCTATCTGTCCATCTTACCTACACATAAATCAATAGACAATCCTTATGTGTCTTAAACATATTTAATTTGGGTAAGTCCCTATATGCTAACTGCATTAGTTAATTTAATCCTCCCAATTATCATATGCATTTTCATAATCGCCATTTTACAGCTGAAGAAACTGAAGTTTAGAGAGAGAGAGTCTCTTGAATTCCTACAGCCAGCAAATAGTGGGGTCAAGATTTGATCCCATTCAGTCTGACTTGCTAACCCACAGTGTTTCCTGGATGCAGTAGCTTCTGATATCTCTGTCTAGTCCATTCTGCTAGCAATTTAACTGCTATCATCAGCTCTAACCAATAGGAGATTATTCCACCTAAATCTCAAGAGCTCTCTCAACATTTGTCCTTTCTGAAGTCTATTTCAGTTTTATCTTTGATTATTAAAGTTTAAGGTATCCAGTGTGAATTTACCCAGGCCAAGTATTGAGATTAACAGGCACAAAGATTTACACTGAATTTCATACAACAGACCTTCAGAGAAATGTAGGGTATTTATAATGGGCAATGGCTTTGAAATGCGGGAAATGACATTGAGATTCCCATTAACATTCTAGAATGGGAAAGTAACTGCCCCAAGGTAATCAGCAGTGTAACAACTAATTAAGTATTTCCCTGTGGTCACCTGGATCCATGTGTCCAACATGAATAAAGCTTTGGGTGACTAACTGCTGTCCTAGAACAGCTCAGAAAGGTCAAGTAATTCTGCAAGCATGGGTAAGGAGAGCTGTTACTGACAGTTTTCCATATTTTAAAAGTGAAAGAATGACAAGCTCATATCTTAAAATGCTTGCTTCGAGGCAGGGACTGAAACTCAGGGCCTTTCGGTGACTAGGCGGAAAAAAAATCTCCTGTCTTATAGCCGCAGGGCTGAGATCACCAAGAAACAAACAAACAAACAAACAAACAAACAAAACAACCTTAGAGATTAAGTCTGTAGATAGCTGAATCAAAAGTCAGTTCTATTTATAGACTTCTCAGTTTTCTTCTGTAAAGTTCAAGCACAGCTCTGGAACTAATATATCACTGGGACAATTACAGTGCAGTATATGAGAATAAGATAAATTGGAGAACCCAGATCTCTTAAATCCTCATGAAATACCATTTTTGAAAGAAAGAAAATCCATGTTTCTTGGGCAAGAGAAATCAAACAATCTCTGTATTGTTGAGAGGCTACTAACCATAATCGTGAATATATACAGAGACTGAAGTGCAAAATCAAAACAGTGAAGCTAAGAATTAGTAGCAGAAAGATTTACAGGAATTTGCTAATTTGTGTAGTCAGAGCCTGGAAATCATTTGTAAGATTGGATTTTGAGAAAGCTTAGCCAGGGAGGGGGCTGGGGAACATAATTTTGGATCAGGCTGGATTTATTGATATAGTTACTCTCAACAGAGTTTCTGCATTTATTGAGTGAGCTTAAGAAGCCGGCTGCTGCCTCTGGTTTAGATAAAGCAAATCTGGATCCAGTATGTTAACCAACATTGAAAGAGCAAAAATCCTGGAAAGACCAAATATCTAGAAAGAGCTATTATTCTAGACTTTGAGGTATTGTAATGCTGGATTGGATCTTTTGTGTTCATCTGTTCACTCATGATGGTTATTATATTGAGCATAGTAGATTGAAAAGTAACCACATCACATGGAAAAATCATCTGCATATATACCTGACAGTGAGCCAGGAGGTAACTTAAAATGAAATACAGTCATTATGGTCTCTTAAAGGGGAAACTGTAGACACATTTTACAACCACAGATACACTGTGAATCTTTCAGTAGCTCTCCATAAAGAGACCAGGATTAATATCCAGAACAACTTGATATGGGATAATGAGAAAAAGCTCACAGTTTTGGAAAGCACTGGGTACAAAGTCTTGAGTATTACCGTGGCCTACTAGGAAAAGGAGGTGCTTGTAGGCTTTGAGTGATAGAGGAGGACTGATTATTACCTTAAACCCATCCTAGCTTTTTTTTTCCCTTCTGCATATTCTGAGATGAATAATATGAATATTCTCAGAAAATGGAAGAGTCTATCACTGCACTATAAAGATCAATATTGCAGGAATGGTCAGGATGAAGCTTTAAGAGACTCTTCTCTCTACAGAAGTAATGACATATCTTCAGGAAATTCAAAGATATCAGTGGAATATTGTAATAATAATATTATAATTGTATATAAATGTATATAATTGTATATAAATGTAATATAATAATAATATTGTAATATTATTACAAAATAATAATAAAAAAATCAGGGAGAAAATTTCTTTACCATCCCTTTTCAAATCTTTAATCTGACCCCTGAAAATTCCTGGTGTGACTTAGAAAATTATGGGATTATTGAAGCTTAATTAAAAAAAAAAAAAAAAGACTTCAACTATATACACTATCCCTGATGTTATTGCCTTAGGGGTAAAATAATGAAGCTCCTGGTTATTGGTATCAGCTATTGAAATAGCTTATTTTTCCCAGTAAAGCCAGTGGTATCCTTTTACTACTTGTGTTCATTTTCAGCTCCTGCTTTAACAGATTGGCTGCCACAAATTTCATGGCTTAAAACAGCAAAAAGATTGTAATGTTTTAGTCCTATGTGTAAGCATGACTGTGCTTCTTCTGGGGAGAATCTGTGTCCTTGCCTTGTGGACGCAGGTTGCTCCTCTTCTCTTACCTTTATCGCATCTTGTCTGACTTTGACCTTCCTGTATCCCTCTTGCAAGAACCCTTGTTATTACGTTGGTCCTCCCTGGATACTCCAGGATGAACTCCTATCTCTAGTTCTTTAACTTTTTTTTTTAATATTTTATTTATTTATTTGATAGAGAGAGAGGTCACAGGTAGGCAGAGAGTCAGGCAGAGAGGGGGGGGGAGGCAGGCTCCCCACTGAGCAGAGAGCCCAATGTGGGGCTCGATCTCAGAACCCTGAGATCATGACCTGAGCCAAAGGTAGAGGCTTTAACCCACTGAGCCACCCAGGCGCCCCTCTAGTTCTTTAACTTAATTACCTCTGTGAAGACTTTTTGCCATGTCAAGAAACATATTCAGAGGTTTTGAGAATGAGGATGTGCACAGTTTTGGGGCCAATATTCAGTGCACCACACTCTTATATTCTTGCCCTGAGAATAAGAGTTTGTACTATAGATAGATGTGTTAAACGAGAGTACCACAGAGTGGGAGATCATACAGCCACAGACAACATTTTGGATTTCACTTTAGGAAAGGCTCTGGAGTTGGAATAGTCTGGAGGCAAACTGGGATATTACCTCTAAAGTCAATGAAATACTTTTCATTTTCTGTTCCCCTATCGCTAAGAAGGACCAACAGTATTTCAAAGGCTGATCAGCACTTTGAAAACATTTTGGTTTTCAAACCCATTTCGCAGGTGAAATAAGAAATTGTAATGTTTGTGTGTGTGTGTCCCAGAGCCAGAAAAATCTGTGACTGATTCTTCCAACTAGTCTGAACATTGAGCAGATGCAATGGTTCCCAGAGTGTCCCTGAGAGAATTGATGGAGCCTTTGACCAGCATCATTCTCACAATGGAAGAGTTGGGTCCTAACATGGGGATGAAAAGCCATGATCCCTTCAGCAGTTAACCTTAGAGAAAGAGCTCTTAACATGCTCATGGCTCTGATAAAAAATCAACAAGTGACAGGATGATGCTACCAATACCATTTGGTTGAAAGTGCTATTATGAGGAATATGCTGTGTTCTCCAAACCATTTATCTATATAGTGCTGTTTCTCTTATTACCAGAATATGGAAGTCCAGAAACCAAAGAGCAGATTTGGGAGCAGTGACTCAGTAAAGTACAGTCTTTGATCGTCTCTAAAATTAATCTCATTTTTGCCACTCTAGGTTTATCCTCCACTAAGGCATATAAAAGTGGTTATATTATATTAAGCTGATAATATCTTATAGCCCTTTGAGGCATTATGCCTCTGGATCTATAGACAAAAAAATAATTTTATCATTGCTAAATAGGTTTCTGTTAGGTGAAGGGAATAGAGCAGAATATAAGATCTTCAGGGTGTAATATTTTAAATTAATATAGCAGTTGTAAATTTTAAAAGAAGACCACTAAAGTTGAATCTAAACAGGATCACTAGAAAATCAGATTCTTTAAAATTACAGTTTAGGGAAAATATTCCAGTTAGGTAAGTTGTTTGGCAAAAAGAAGGAGGATATTGTCAGGAGGAGGAGCATCAGAAATATAGGTTATAGATTTGAACAATCACAGAAGCAGATATGGTGTTTGTTTATTAGATTACACTCAAACACCAAAACTATTCCCTCCCCCCTCTTTTCCATGCTATTAATAAAGGACATACTGAGTTTGGACACATATGGCATAAGTTATGGGATATCTAGAAAGAAAAAAAAAAAAAGGACAAGAAACAAGAAAAAGAATGCAAGTTGTTTTAGGGATAATGAAGCTGTTGAGTTTATACCTTGGGTTTGTGGTTGCCTCTCTTTTCGGGAGGCAAGGAGTATGTATATGGTGTATGTGTATGTGTGTGTGTGTGTGTGTGTGTGTGTGTGTGTGTGTGTGTTGTGTATTTATATATACATTATACATTCATAATATATATGATGTTGTGATATATGTGACAGGAAAGGATACTACGCCCACATGTTAAATTGTTAGTGTGAAATAAAATGACATATTTATGCTGAGAAGCTAAGGAAAGCAATATGACGAATAAATTATTTTCATAAGTACATCTTTCCTTCTGCTCTCTTTCAGTCATAATGCCTCTTAGAAAACAACCCTGTCCAATTATATACAGGCTGATCCTTTCTCCTTTAGGTCTCATGATTCAAGCTAATTAAACTCTTGTAAAAGTTAATCTTTATGTGACAGACAAATGACATAACTGAGTTATGACATTAAATGACATAACCCATTCAAAACTGGGTTATTCTATAGAAACAGAATGAAGAAAGAGTATCTGAGTTCTTTTTTTAAAGATTTATTTATTTGAGAGAAAGAGTGCATGCAAGTGGTGAGGAGGGACAAAGGGAGAGAGAGAGAAAGAATCTGAAGTAGATTCCATGCCTAGCTCAGAGCCTGACACAAGGTTGGATCCCATGACCTTAGATCCTGACCTGAGCTTCCAAATCAAGAGACTGACACTTAACCAACTGAACCACCCAGGCACCCCATGTATGTGATTTCTACACAAATCCTCAGCCTTTCTGTTTCTTGCCTTTTCTTAGATTCTATTGTAGTTTTCTTAGCTACCATTTGCCCTCAAATGATTTATTATATAATGACGTTAGCTAAGAATATTGTTATTCTAGTGTTCATAAGAAAAATAGCTCTATGGTATATATGAATAATATCTTCAAAATTTTAAAAATAAGTGATTTACTCATGAAATAAAGTTTATGAAACATCCTAATTTGGTTACATTTGAGGTTTTCTGCATTTGGACAAAATAATTCTAACTAAATTGAACAGTGTGTAGTCATTCCCTCTTCTTCTCTTAGTCATTAAACGTAACATGGAAGGAAACAGTTTTTAGACTCCATGTATTTTCTCTGGTTACCAGAATGAAGGTGGGGGGATGGGTGAAGTAGGTGAAGGAGGGCACTTGGGTTGAGCCCTGGGTTTTGTATGAAAGTGTTGAATCACTATATTTTACACCTGAAACTAATATTATACTCTATGCTAACTAACTGGAATTTAAATAAAAACCAAACCAAACCAAGCCATAACAAAACAAAACAAAATAAAATCCAAAGATTGCAAAGCATCAAAGTAAAGCAGAAAAGGAAGACAAAAGAGTGATTTAACCTGTACTCACCAATATTATCCCTCTCTCCGTAAAAAAGATAAATGAAGAAAAAAGAAATTTGCCTATATAACTTATTCATAGTAGATAAGAAAGAGCTAAAGGTGAATTACTTTTCATCAGCAACTGTAAGATTTCAAAGCAAGTTGGCATATTTTGATGTATGTTCATTTTTTTCTCTTGCTCCATACCTGATAGGGAACATTTTCAAAACCAAATACAAGAAAACTACATGGAGACAGAATTTCTTTTATTGCTATTTGGTTTGCCTTTTGCAGGATGCTTGGGTTTGTTTTTTTTTTTCCAACTAGTAAAGTTTATGTAGACAGAGAAGTTAGCACAACTAGAATTAAAGAAAGATGTAAACAGTGGCGTCATCGACTTTGTGACAAGGAGATCAAAAGTGTTATTTTAGAGCAGTGATCTCAAATGGAATCAGTACATTCTCGAGATTATGCAAGTCCAAAGATTTGTCTGAAAATCATTGTGTTGAAGGATTGGGTATACTGAGATCAGTTCTTGAGAAAAAAATGGCCAATGATGAAATAAATACATTGGTGAAAACAAATGTAGTTTAGCAAAAACATCAAATAAATAAAAGGAAAAAAGAGAAGACTGAGGTGGGGGCTGATGAAGCATTCTAAGGGAATAAGAGAGAGAAGTGGAAAATATATACAGTCAATGTAGTCCTGAGATCAGAAGAAACAACTGATAATCAAGAACAGAAGCAAAACAATACTTTCATATTTAGTGCAGCAAAGCCCTTGCAATAAGACTAAATTGTAGGAGCGCATGGGTGACTCAGTCAATTAAGCGGCTGCCTTCACCACGGGGTCATGATCCTGGGGTCCTAGGATCGAGCCCCACATCATGCTCACTGCTCGATGGGGAGCCTGCTCTCCCTCTGCCTGCCTCTCTCCCTACTTGTGATCTCTCTCTCTCTCTGTCAAATAAAGAAATAAATAAATCTTTTTTTTTTTTTTAAGATTTTATTTATTTATTCGACAGAGACAGAGAGATCACAAGCAGGCAGGGAGAGAGGAGGAAGCAGGCTCCCTGCTGAGCAGAGAGCCTGATGCGGGGCTCGATACCAGGACCCTGGGATCACGACCCGAGCCGAAGGCAGAGGCTTTTAACCCACTGAGCCACCCAGGCACCCCAAGAAATAAATAAATCTTAAAAAAAAAAAGACTTTAAATTGCAATGTATGCCTGTCAGACCCTGAAAGGTATACAGTCAAGTCAGAGCTAGACAAAACAATGAGGTCCAAGATTAGGTGGGTCTGAGATATTTACTTATTTACTCAAAGCTAGTGTATTTTAAATAGCAGCCTGGTGAGCAAGGATTAGGTGTATATGATCAGAATCAAACCAATCCATTATCCTTATTTTTATTTGCAAAGTTTCCTTTACTTATTTAACTTAGTAGATATGCACAGGTCTCTATCCCATTATATGATTTGATCAGTTGCAACTACTGTATTGGATCTGGATTTTCAATGAAAAGCCCTGTTTTGAAGGTTAATCATATCCTTTGTAAATAGGAGAATGACTGGAACTATAAAGTGCAGTAAATAATGTCTTATATGATGCTTTGGGAAAGAGCCTATCTTGTGACAAGTGGGATATAGTTATTCCCTCTGCATGATGCATGTGTGCACAAACTTGTGCTTTTTTTTTTTTTTTTAAAGTAGTCTCCATTACCAATGTAGAGCCCAACATGGAGCTTGAACTCGTGATCCTGAGTCTTAACCAACTGAGCCACCCAGGTGCCCCCAAACTCAGTTATTATTTTTTGTTGTCTATGCAGACAAATGCAACCCCTCTATGTTTCAGTTCAAAAAATTACAGAAACTATAGGAGTTCTGGATGCTATTTCATAATCTGTTGGCATCTCTTGGTGAAGGGAAGAAAGCAACAGCATCAATGTACAGAGTCGACAGCAACTTATGAGAAAATATCAAGGACAACAGTTAACACTGTTCCAAAAATGCTATATTGCCAATTCTCTTGGTGTCTTAGGAGATAATATTGTGTAGAAAAATAAAGACATTTTTACACTGATTCAGAGTATCTCAGAAAACTTAGGTTGAGAAGAAACTGTAGAAATCATTTGACCAATTAACTTTTCTCATGTTTTTATTTTTACAGATATTTCAGAGAGCTGTATGACAAATATGTTTATCAGTATATGTATAAAAAAGTTATTTCAATAGTTATAAAACAAAGTTTCCAAGTGATAAAAAAATATTGAGTGAGTCACTTTGATAGCGGTAACTCTTAGTTAAATAATAGACAAAATCCTACTTCTTCCCATCAGGTGTGATGCAAAGACATATTTGAAGTGCATCCGTACTGTTCTGTCAGGAATATCTTGCTGACATCTTGAAAATCTTTCTTAAATTCTCATTCATGCTGTATTAACAGGATCTCAATTCTCATTCTCTTGTATGCTTGACTTCTGAATCAATAACTTTACATTCTTCTTTTCACTATAACGTCCTCTCTGTGGTTTGATGGCTGGAGCTCTCAGTATAAATGTGGGAGTACTGTACAAATATGATTGGGCAAGTACACCAGAAAGGTTGAATTGCAAATGGAAAAAGGAATCACACACATTCAGGTAATAAATTATAAACATAAGCTCTTAAAAGTGAGAAAATATACCTTTTCCGCTTTGTATACAGCAAGCATTGAGCTACTGAAAATTTATATTAAAACAATCTAGCAACATCAGCAATAACTTTTACTTATCATTGTATCTTCCAATATACCTTTCATTAGAGTTTTGCATTGTAAAATTTATCTAATCTCTCTCCATTCTATAAGAATGTATGCTAACAATTGAATGCAGTAGGCTTTAGTGCTTCTTATCAAAATTTCCATTTCAGTATGCCCCATGGTAATATAATTATTATAATATTGGAAAAAATTCATGTTCAATGTACCCAAAGCTATTTCACAACATCAATTGCAATAGAAATATGAGCAGAATATTTCATGCTTTTCTTCTCTCTTGAGGATAACACCTTTAGTAATTTCCATATGTCATCCAGGTAATGTGACAAACAAAGGAAGTTGAGGATTTCAAGCACAATAACAGAAGCGAAAGATTTTGATTGACTGGTACATTATAACTCTTATTACATACTGTGGACCCAGAATGTTATAATAATTAGCCTGTCAAGTCAATTGTTACTCTTCATTAAAAATGAATATAAGGGAGCAATTAATCTCACAACTTGAGCTTCATTAGGACATTTTGTTTTTGCAGTTGGGTGCAGTTCAGTGTCTCAATCTAAAGGATGTATCGTTTTCTAATAAAAGGTTTCACCTTCATTATTTTGATCATGTACTTGAATAGAAAAATGTAAGCTTATGTAATGACTGGGTGAAAATTCTGAGTTATTTATAATTTGCCTTTTGAAATTCATTGTAGATACAAGAGATTTTCCCTATTACTTTTCTCTACCTTAGCATTATGAGGCTATGGACTCAGAATTTCACACTCCGTGAAAGTGATTCTGTCCTCTGTGAATCATGTCTCTGAAAATGCCGACACCCACAAAAATAGGCAAAACTCAAGGACTTTTCTACGAGCCCAAAAAACATTGCAAAAAAAAAATATGAAATTAGACTTGAGTTTTTCTTACATAGTAAAGGTTAGATGAGTGATAAGAAAAAATGGCTTGTTAATAATCAGGTTCCAACGTAGCCTGTGGACAGATTGACCACTCATAGTGATTGAAACCTGGCAGGCGAAAGTTACAGCACAGATCACAGAGAAGGTGATGGTTCTGCCCTCTTTCTAATGCAATAAATTCTAATGCAATAAAGACAAGAAATAACAACAGTTGGAAATCAGTATCTACCTTTATTTGCTGACAAGTAACCCCATCAGTTAGAAAATTAGGTAGAGACAGAAGACTGTATGGCCAGTAGACATTAGAGGAATACATTGAACCATAGACTAGCAAGAGAAGAACGGACTCTGAAAGGCAGGCTGTTTTGTCCCGTCACCCTTACTCAGCCTCGACATAGACAACTCTATATTGGAAATGTCATGATCTCCCTTGAGAATATATAAAACATTCACTGCTGGCAAATGTTACTTATAATAACCTGAGGATATTACAGCTGCTGTTTATGTGAGCCAACATGGAGTAAGGCAAAAACACAATTACTTAGATTAAACCATCTCTGTTCGGATCATATTCTCTATTTCTTCCTAAGTCTATTGACCTTGGACAAGTATGTAACTCTGGGCTTCATTTATTATGTGTATTAGTTCGCCAGGGCCACCATAAGCATTCTGGTTTGAACAACAAATTTTTTTTTGAGAGTTCTGTGGTCTGTAAACCTGAGATTAAAGTGTGAGCAGGTTTGATTTCTTCTGAGACCTCTCTCCTTGGCTTATAGATGGCTGCTTTTTTGCATATGCATGTTCATCCTGATATTCAAATTTCCTTGTATTATAAAGACATCAGTTAGATTGGATTAGGGCCCACCCTACTAGCCTCATTTTAACTTAATTACCTCTTTATTTTTTTTTATTTTTTTATTTTTTAAAAGATTTTATTTGTTTATTTGACAGAGCGAGATCACAAGTAGGCAGAGAGAGGAGGGGAAGCAGGCTCCCTGCTGAGCAGAGAGCCTGATGCGGGGCTCGATCCCAAGACCCTGAAATCATGACCTTAGCCAAAGGCAGAGGTTTTAACCCACTGAGCCACCCAGGCGCCCCTTAATTACCTCTTTAAAGGCCTTATCTCCAAATATAGTTATGTTCTGAAGTATTGGGGGTTAAGACGGGCTTCAAAATAGGAATTTTAGAGGGCCACAATTCAGCTCATATTGCTGTATCTACATAATTGCAACAATAGTATTCAACTCTCGTAGTTTCATCTGAATTAAATGAATCAAACCACAGAAAGTACCAGCTAAAATTTCTCTTATATACGATAGATACTCAACAGAAGTTACTTTCTACTAATTCTCCTAAAGCTATAGATCCAACTATTGAATTTTCTCAGATTAAGGATTATTCTTTATTGGCCCAATAATCAGAATCTGGCAACTGGGAGTAGTGGTGAAATAATGCATTTGAACTAGTTTCTTAGGCGAATCCTATATACGCTAAAATATATGAACTTCTGGAGTGGACCCAGAGGGGAAGGAATGGAGACATTTGGTCAGGCAGAAGATGAAAAGAATATGAAGAATTTATTGCTAGGCAGGAGGAAAACATACTAGTCCTTCAAAAAAGTTCATCAAGGCATACGGGATAAATGTTCTAGAGGTGAGCAGTGGACGGGATAGCCTAGATACATCACCATCAGTGTTAGGTAGGTTGTCAAGAATGTTTAGTGACAGTGTTTGGGACAATCTGGGATTCAAGAACAGAACTCCAGATACCTAAAAGAGCTTATTTCAGGAGAATTACTAAAATAAAATAAAAAGCGAGCACGCGTTATAAAGGGATAACAAAATTAATAAGTGAGTGAATAACTAAATAAGACAGCTGTCACTTTGCTAACCTTTTTCGATACATTTGCTCATTAATTCACAATTTTAGGCATGGGATACAATTTCTACCTTATGCATGAAGAAACAGTAGTTTGGAGATCTAAGCTTCATGAGGCCAGAGGCCATTATTTCTATTTGCAGCACCCATCAAAAGGCCTGGCACATGGTGGGTAGTAAATAACTGTTCATTGATTGAACCAATGGACTATCAGTTAATTTGTAGCACAATGATAAAGCTAGGAATTAAACCAAAACAGGGATTTCCGTCAACAAAGCAGAAACAGAAAATAAAAGAAAGGAAATTAGCGTAATTTGCAGTATATGAGAAATAAAAATGAAAACAATAGCCACAGGGTTAAGAATGCTATGTATTCCCCCAAGTTGTTGATTTCATTGTTGGAAAAACAGCAGTACATGCAGAGAGCCAAATAATGTGTCTTCAGTTATCTCTTATTAATTGATATCACTTGATTAATTCTCTCTGAGAATTGGTTGTTCATCTCTCTGCTAATAAATTTGTTTTAACACTTAGCCCATATTTTTTATTTAGCTATAACACATATTATTATACTTATCATATATCTAATAAGATGAGGCAGCATAACATAATGGAATAGTAAGGCACTTTGGAGCTAGTGTATTTAATTTTGGTGTTCAGCTCTAGTACTTACCAGCTTAATTACCTTGAGCAAATTATTATTATTTTTTATTAAAATTTAATTAGCCAACATATAGCATATCATTAGTTTCAGATGTAATGGTCAATGATTCATCAGTTGCGTGTAACACCCAGAGCTCATTACATCACATGCCCTTCTTAATGACCATCACCCAGTTACCCCATGCCTCCCACTCCCCTCCTGCAACCCTCAGTTTGTTTCCCAGAGTCAAGAGTTTCTCATAGTTTGTCTCCCTCTCTGAATTCTTCCCATTCAGTTTCCCCTCCCTTCCCCTATAATCTTCTGTGCTATTTCTTATATTCCACATATGAGTGAAACCCTATGATAATTGCCTTTCTCTGATTGACTTATTTCATTTAGCATAATACCCTCCAGTTCCATCCACTTTGATGTAAATGGTAGGTATTCATTTTTTCTGATGGATGAGTAATATTCCATTGTGTATATGAACCACATCTTCTTTATCCATTCATCTGTTGAAGGACATCTCAGCTCCTTCCACAGTTTGTCTATTATGGACCTTGCTGCTATGAAACATTGGGATGCAGGTGCCCCTTTTTTCACTACATCTGTATCTTTGGGGAAAATACCCAGTAGCCCAATTGATGGGTTGTATGGTAACTCTATTTTTAACTTCTTTAGGAAACTCCATACTGTTTTCCAAAGTGGCTGTACTAGTTTACATTCCCACCAACAGTATAGGAGGGTTCCCCTTTCCCCACAGCCTCGCCAACATCTGCTGTTTCCGGTCTCGTTAATTTTAGCTATTCTAATGGTGTAAGGTGGTTTCTTTTTTTTTTTTTTTTTAAAGATTTTATTTATTTATTTATTGGAGATAGAGACAGTGAGAGAGAGCACGAGAGGGGAGAAGGTCAGAGGGAGAAGCAGACTCCCCATGGAGCTGGGAGCCTGATGTGGGACTCGATCCCAGGACTCCAGGATCATGACCCGAGCCGAAGGCAGTTGCTTAACCAACTGAGCCACCCAGGCACCCGGTGTAAGGTGGTTTCTTATTGTGGTTTTGATTTGTATTTCCCTGAAGGTTAGTGATGTTGAATATTTTTTCATGTGTCTGTTAGCCATTTGTATATCTTCTTTGGAGAAATGTCTGTTCATGTCTTCTGTCCATTTCTTGACTGGATTATTTCTTTTTTGGCTGTTGAGTTTGATAAGTTCTTTATGAATCTTGGATACCAGCCCTTTATCTGATATGTAATTTAAAAATATCTTCTCCCATTCTGTAGTTTGCCTTTTAGTTTTGTTGGCTGTTTCCTTTGCTGAGCAGAATCTTTTTATCTTGAGGTCCCAATAGTTCATTTTCGCTTTCGTTTTCCTTGCCTATAAGAGATGTGTCTTGCAAGAAGTTGCTGCTGCTGAGGTCTAACAGCTTGCTGCCTGTGTTCTTCTCTAGGATTTTGGTGGATTCTGTCTCGCACTGAGTCTTTCATCCATTTTGAGTTTATCTTTGTGTATGGTGTAAGAGAATGGTCCAGTTTCATTCTTCTGCGTGTGGCTGTCCAATTGTCCTGGAACCATTTACTGAAGAGACTGTCTTGTTTTTCCATTGGATATTCTTTCCTGCCTTGTTGAAGATTAGTTGACCATAGAGTTGAGGATCCATTTCTGGGCTCTCTATTCTGTTCCATTGATCTATGTGACTGTCTTTGTGCCAACACCAGACTGTCTTGATGATCACAGTTTTGTAATATAGCTTAAAATTAGTCACTGTGATGATACTAGCTTGGTTTTCTCTTTCAACATTCCCCAGATGATTCAAGGTCTTTTCTGGTTCCATACAAATTATAAGATTGTTTGTTCCAGTTCTGTGAAAAACATTAATGGTATTTTGATAGGGATTGCATAGAATGTGTAGATTGCTCTGGGTAGCATGACATTTTAACAATATTCTTCCAATCCATGAGCATGGAATTATTTTTCTATCTCTTTCTGTCTTCCTCAATTTCTTTCATAAGTGTTGTGTAGTTTTTAGAGTACAGATCCTTTACCTCTTTGGGTAGGTTTATTCCTAGGTATCTTATGGTTTTTGGTGCAATTGTAAATGCATTTACTTTTGTTTGTCTGGAAAACTCTTTATCTCTCCCTCTATTATGAATGTTAGCCTTGCTTGGTAGAACATTCTTGGGTACAGATTTTTCCATCTCATCACTTTGAATGTATCATGACATTCCCTTCTGGTCTGCAAAGTTTCTTCTGAAACAACAGTGGATAGATAACCTTATGGAGTTTCCCTTGTGTGTAACTGCTTTCTTTTCTTTTGCTGACTTTAAAATTCTCCCTTTATCAGTACTGTTTGCCATCTTGTCTTCTATGTGTCTTGATAAGAACTACCTTGGGTTAATTTTGTTGGGGAGTCTCCTGTGCATCCTGAATCTGAATTTCTGGGACACTTTCAGCTTTGGGAAATTTTCACTTATTTTTTTTTTTAAATAGATTTTCTGTCCCCTCTTCTTTCTCTTCTTCTGGGATCCTTACAATATAAATGTCATTACAGTTGATGGTGTTGCTAAGTTCCCTAAATATAATCTCATTTTGCATATTTTTCTTCTCACTGCTCAGCTTGATTACTTTCATTTACTGTGTCCTTCATCAGTGTTCACTGAATCATTTTTCTTCTTCATCTAATCTACTATTTGTTCCATCTAGTGTATTTTAATTTCATTTATTGTGTTCCTCATCTCTAATTGGTTCTTGGTTCTTTTTTTAATTGTTATTACATTATGTTAGTCACTATATAGTACGTCATTAGTTTTTGATGTGATTGGTTCTTTTTAAATTTCATTATTAAGGGTTTCACTAATGCCCTCACTCTTTTCTCAAATCCAGTGAGTATCTATGATCATTACTTTAAATTCTCTATCAGGCATATTACTTATCTCCATTTTGCTTAGGGCTCTTGTTGTGATTTTGGCCTGTTCTTTCATTTGGGACATATTTCTCTGTCTCCTCATTTTGTCTAACTCTCTATGTCTGTTTCCGTGTTAGGAAGGACAGCTATGTCTCCTGCACTTGAAGGTAATGGTCTTAGAGAAGGAGGTCCTTTAGTGCCTTGCTCTACAGTGTTCCCTGTTCACCAGGACCTGGCACTTTAAGGGTGTCTCCTATTTGTGATGTGTGTGCTCTTTTGCTGTGGCTGAGCCCCTTTTTCCTTCAGTCCAATCATCCATAGTGGATCTCTTTGCCGGTTGTGGGCGGTGTTTGGTAACTCTGGTGTTAGTGGGCTAGTCAGGAACCCCTTTGGCTTGAGTTGAATCAGAGTAGGTGTTTATTTGAGATACAGTAGCACAAAACTGGAGGGCACTTTCCCTGTGTTGTCTCCTGAGAAGTTTTTATTGGCAGGTGGGGCCTACAGCCAGACCAGTTGTCTGCTTCCAGCCCACTGTGTGACTGTCTTTCCCTCTCTCTGGGTCAGGAATCATTTTGTGTGGTGCTCGCCATTGTAAGGGCTGCTTGCTGTCAGGTCTGTGACACTACTCTGCATAGCCCATGGCCAAAAAGGTATTAGAGAGGGTGGATCTGCCAAAGCAGTGCAGGGGGCAGTGATGCAGGAAGGGAGTGCTGGGGAGCTTTGCTTGAACCTGTCCTCTGTGGGAGGGGTCCTGCTGTGCAGGGACTGGGGCAGCCTGTCCAGAGCAGGGATATCCCTGGGAGCACAGCATGGTGGGACAGGATAGCAGCACAAGCAAGTTAAGTAGAGAGTCCTGCAGATGGTCATACATTGTGGAAGGAAGATGATGCTTGCCAGTAACCTTTGGTCCTGGCAGAGTACCCCAGTGATTTTGTCCCTCCAGTGATTTTTGTACTCTTTATGGGCAGGGACCCAGTTTCTTTTTGCCCTCCCAGCTCTCTCAGAGTGAGCTCACTGATTTTTTTTTAAATTCCATGCTTTAAGTCCTACTGGTTGTGAAATTTGGCCCCTCTGGTCTTCGAAGCTGAATGTTATGGGTTTTGCCTTCCCCCATGTGGACTCCCCCAGTAGTCTCTTCCTCTCCCCTCTGTGTCTGGAATCCCTCTCTCCTGCAGAGTCTCACGAGTCCTTTTAGTTCCCAACTGCATCTCCACCCTTCCTACCCTCTTCAATGTGGATTCTTCTCTACATTTACTTGGAGAGCTTATTCTGCCAGTCTTTGGGTTGTTATATGGGTTATTGACATTGATGTGTATCCATGGGACATTGACTTGTATCCATGGAACAGGTGAGCCTCTGGTCCTCCTACCCTGTCATCTTCCCTGGAAGTTTGGAAGACTTTCTTTTGAAATGTTCCCCCCTCAGTCTTTGCACCTAAAGATCTTTGCACTCAACCTTTGCACTTTTTTTCTTTTTTTATAGGCTTTAGGGGCTCTCTTAGTGGACTCCCAGTCCAGAGTCAGGTATTCTATCAGTAGTTAAAGACTTCTGTCTCATAGTAATGTTGTTGATATTCCAGCCCTTTCAACCAAGGGATGGCTTGTACCCAAGCTCCATCTGCAATGATTTCTCCTGCAACCACAAGTACACTGATTTATTTTAGCTGTAGTCCTAGGTAGCATCCCCCACTTATTTTTAGCCTCCTTAATTCAAATCGTCAGTTTTGATCCAGACCTTGCCACTCAAAGGTTTTCCAGTATCTGCTAGTGATGTGCTGTGTCTGTCCATTCCCAGTTTACTTCTGTGCATTGAGAATCCATGGGAAATTTTTTTATTGAGGTTGTGCTATTTTTAATATTACATTTATGGTATTGTAATTTATTTGAATACTTTTGTTGCAATGCTCATTTTTCAGTTGTGTTGGAGGAGAATTTCCCAGTGCTAAGCTTACTTCCTTACCTTGATCCAAAGCCTTTAATGAGTTTTCCAAAACTTGTCAGAAATACTCAGAAACATAGCAACTGTTTTTCTTTGACTTGCATTTCTCTACAGATGACTAAAAGTTCTTCTGACTAGCTTCTGTTAGTCATCAGTTAGAGCCTTCTTGTCTACATGGCATGTGTGGTGGCTTGAACTATTCTTATATAAACATCTATCATAAATACTGTGAAAAAAAATAAATACTGTGAGCTTGGCATAAAATGTCTATGAGTTCTCTCACCTTCAAGTCAGATTGTGCATGAGAAAAATGTGGATCTACCTTGCCTGCCTTTGTTTTTTTTTTTAAACTTTTTGTTTTAAAGCAATGATAGAGCCACAGAGAGTTGTACAGAAATGTACAGAGTTCTCTGCATTCTTTTTAAATGTACTGTAGTACTGGATTTTCATGGAATTATTTTTGCTGCTGTCTTCCACGTTCCCTTCTAAATATTTGATATACATTTGTACTTAAAGATAAGCTGGGTTCAGGACATATTTGCTTTTAAATTGTTAACTTACTCATTTAAAGTTCTCTTTAAATGATCAACAATGTTTTTCAATGATGCTAACTAAAATAAGCAAAAGCTCTGAAATATTTACTATATAATATGTTGTTTCTTTTTTTTTCAAAGATTGTATTTATTTGACAGAGAGAAACACAGCAAGAGAGGGAACACAAGCAGAGGGAATGGAAGCGGGAGAAGCAGGCTTCCTGCTGAGCAGGGAGCCTGATGCAGGGCTCGATTCCACAACCCTGGGATCATGACCTGAGCCGAAGGCAGACGCTTAATGACTGAGCCACCCAGGCACCCCATATAATATGTTGTTTCTATACTGATATAGGCAGAGTTAAATTTTATTTTCATACACACACATGCCAGCATACACATACATTCACAGGATATCTTTGGAATTTACACAGATAACACTGTACAATAGCATGTTTTTCAAATTGGGAATTATTATCTTACAGATGACTTGCAGAATGAGAACACCATCACCTTCCTGTAGACTTTTGAATAGAAATGGCAGGAACTTCTTTCTCTTTTTTATCCTGGTTATGACTCATTTCCTTAATATCTTTTGTCCTGTATCTTACCATATTTTTTCTCTTTTTTCTCTACCATTACTTTCTCTAACTTCTTTTCTGGTATTCATTATTAAGTTAATTACTTAATAATTCTTAAGTTACTCTCTTCATAGTACAATACTTTTCTCCATCTCTCTCTGAAACAGCAGTCCACATACCTAAAATATCATTTATTTATTCATTCATGAATGAACACTATGTCAGTCCTGCCAATTAATAGCTATTGTGACAGTCATTAAGTCCCGTAAAGCTAGGGACCCATAATTGGGAACATGTTCTGAATATCAGCAATAACTCTCATGTGGGAACTTTAGCACAGGATCCAAGAAAGAGAAAAAGAAAAGTTTCCTATTAAAGAATTTCAACATCCAAAATAATGAAATCAGTGTCCTTTCAGAATATATACAACATCAAAATTCCATTTGTGATTTTGAGAATTTTTGCTTAGTTATAAACTTCAGCCAGTTATAAAAATTGTGTTTTATTAGTTATTATTGCTGATTTTGTTTCTAAAGGGTATATATTTCTTTCTCTATGAAGTTTCAGCCAATTTTATGTAAGAATGAAAAAAATGGAAAAAGAAGCTAAAAAGAAAGCATACACCAGAGAGAAAGGCAGAGAGACATTTATTTTTAAAATGAAGAAGTTAGAATAATTTGTCTTGCTCACAATGCAAATGTCACTAATAATATTGTCATACATTGTTCTTAGACTTACAAATATTTGAAACTGTTTTAGAAGTATAGCAAATAAACCTTTAAAGCGATATAAAATTATTCAAAAGCACTTTTGAGAATGTGCTTCAGAAGTCGCTTTTATAAAAATTATCTTAAATATAAAGCATCTCCTAAATTTCTGATATACATGAAATATTTCTTTTTTTTCCTATTGTATTAAGAAAGAATGACTTTGGGGGAAAAATTGCCCCTAGAGAAAGAGATTGGGAATGTTTATCACAAATAACAGATACTCTTTCCTTGTATGTAATATGTAAATTGTTAAATGTTTTGTTAATGCATAGGTAACACTAGTGTGGTTGTATTTGTTCATTGTTTACTTATTTCTTTTGTGATTGGCTTCTGTGTTTCCTCTGAACTCATCTGAAATTTTTGGTCTCAAAATTTGTGCAAATCAGTGTTTCTGCCATTTAATTTATTCATAAGAATAGACTTTTACAGATTTTTTTTTAAATAACACTGCTTTGAAAAAAATATAGGTATACTTATAGATTTTTGCGATGGCCTTGGAATTTATATAACACAGACACACATGAGATTAAAAACTTCATAAGATCGACCCAGTTCCTGGGGAACATAAAAAGTCGTGTAAGACAGGCTAGATGCATTTATGTAGGACATAGTTGTTACAGCTATGCACATCTCAGCAATATCCTCGTTGCTGAGCTAGAAAATACCAGAAGCCAGCATACCTCATATCAGTACCCACTGATAACATTTTGTACTTTAAAGAAGCAAAAAAACAAAAAAACAAAACAAAACAAAAAAACACCAGGGGGAAGAAAACAGGCCCTCGAGGCAGTGTTCTTGTAATTCTCCTTTCATCTTTACATCTCCACCTTAAACTAACAATATTTTGCAGCCCACAGACATTCTACTTAATTTTTATTAGCTATTCATTTTGATTGATACACTAAACCAAAATGGATAATTGATAACAAAGTATCCATTTTTTCTGTGTGTAAAGACTTAAGATCTTTACTATCTAAAACCCCAACTGTCTAAAGCTACTTTTGCCAATCCATCTCTGTGGGTGGCCTCTTGCAAAAAGGGTTTGTTATCTAACAGCCTCATATAAGAAATGGAAAAGGACAGGGGAAAAAAGAGAAGAGGGATATCTTCCCTATCCAAGGACCATCCTTCACCCTGCTAATGAGTTAGTTTTTCTTCAAATTTCTTAACCACAATATTCCTTATACCCTCCACAGCTCTGGTAACTCAGAACTTCAAGGATTTTAGGTTTTTTTGTGGTTTTTTTCCCCTCTCTCTCTCCTTTAATATTTCTACTCATTGATGTAGGAAATCATTCTAATTCCAAGCCTGATAAACTTTAATGGACTTTGAATTATTTTATATAATATCATCATATGAAAAAAACGCCTCAGATATGAGTGTTCCAAATATGTTCTCAAAGGTTTGAGTCTTTCTATAGGAGTATTAAGAGAATAGGTCTCTCACTTCATGTAGCAGAATCCCTGATGTGCTCCCAAAATGGAATGAAAGAAGACTAGGCAGAAGAAAGGTATCAAAACATAGAGTTCAGTTCATAAAATCTCAGGAAGTTTCAGTAAAGTATACTTTTTATTTATGTAAGTTATATCCAGCAGTAGCAAAAACTTGGGACCTGTTATTATTCCAAGAATGCTTTTGGGCCTGACCAACAGAGATTCAACTGGACAGGGATGACCATCCTCTCCCACCTTGGGTTAGATAAATGGAGATCTCCGAAGACCCAAGAAGCAGCAGCTGAACCAGAGAGTGATCCATGGTAACAGTAACCCAGGGATAATCGGGGTGTAGGAGCCATGTTCTGAATATGGAGGAGGAAAAAGGGGTCAGAAAAGAAGAGGGAGATTGTGGCAGTAGAGAGGCCACTCAAATAGTAGCTTACAAGGGGATCACCAAAGAAGTTTAGTCCTGACTACAAATTGGGACATAGTGTGGGACTTGGAGCCCAAGATTTAATAGTACAATATCCTCCAAGATTTGCAGAGAATCTTTATTATTAAAGGCTAGTCAGTGAAAGAGAAATGAGACTGGGGACTGTAGCTGAAATTTAAGTATCATAAAAAGTATCTTAAATATAAAGTATAATGCCTAGTATTAGATATATGGAAATGACCAAGGGTAAGGAATAAGAATAGGAAATTTGGAGCTGGGGAATAGCATGGGAACTAGCAGGTACCTTCCAGAGATGTGACACTTTTGCCCCATGCCAGAATAATTTCACATTACTCTCAACTTCTGGGGAGGCAGAGTTGCCTTTGATTATGTTTTGTGAGTCCTGTTAAGCCATGGAAACTGAGTGATGCTGACCTTGAAGGAAAGGAGCTCAGTAGCATTGAGTGTAATGAACTGGGGATGACAAAGTCAAGGGCTAAGAACCGTAAGGGCTTATCAAAGCAAGGATGCTTTAGGGAATGCACTGGCCTCTGTGGTATTTCTCCTATTTTCTATCTTTGGAAATGTGGTTCCTGTGTTTGTTGCGATTAATTCATGTGATGTCATGTTTTATGAATGTATTAGTTTTGTATTGAGCATTGCACTTTTATTTTCTTTATTTTGTATATTATGGTTAATAATCTCTTCTGTTTTCAATGATTTTGTAGGCCCTTGAAATCTTAGAGGACTAGAAACCGTGCTGACAACATCCAATGACAAAAATGGCCTAGACTAAATAATTAGGAATCCACAGCACATTATCCATGTGAATATTCTATTTCCCTCTCCTCCTTTAAGTACACTGGTCCTGTCATATGAAGTCCATGTGTGTTCAGCTCCATTTTCTATACCTGATGAAATGTCTCAGATATTAGGACAATAACTGGCCTACATATCTAATCTTCTTAAAATTTTGCTGTGTGCTTTCACACTTTTTGTGCCTACAGAGACATTTTAATGGGACCTTGGCAGGGACTTATCATGAGTTGCTAGCCCATTGCTTTCTTAAAAATATTTTTTTTTCTTTTTTAGTAATTTATCATTGCTACAAAGACAGTCGGTAGTAAAACTAATAGTGCTTGAGTGGGTCCCAGTTTATAGATTTTTTTATTCCTTCTTATCTTGGGTGCAGAATCCTTAGGCTAGAATCCAAGAGATCCAGAGAGGAGGGGTAGGTTGTAGCATTTAAATACCTAATGTTGAAACCAAGCTGTCTGGATTCAAATCTCTGTTTGTTTGTTTGTTTGTTTTTTACTAGATGTACAACACTGTGACCTCGGGTATGTTTCTGTTCTCTATGCCTTAATTTCTTTATCTGTAAAATAACGTCAGTGAGAGGATGTGACAAAGTGATGGGGGAAACATTTAGAATAACACCTGCATAGAGTAACTCTATAGCACTATTATTATTGTTGTCTTTGAAGACTAACGTTATGTTTTGAAATCTTTGTTCAACCTTGTTCAGTATTTTTTTAATTATACCTTGATCATACTTACAGTCCCAGAAGCCAAAGATAGTAAGTAGTAAGTAACTCTCTTAGTAAGATTTCAAATGATATTGATGGTCATAAAAATGAATAAGTCATAAATACTATGGTTTATTAACATGGTTTTAAATTTTCTATCTTTGGTTGATAAAACAAGTGTAAACCTCATGACCACGATGGTCATTTGGATCAAAACTATGTTAATGATCATTCAAGACATCTTTTGTTTTAGTTTAAAAATATTGAAAGATGGAAGCCAAAAAAATTATTTTATATATATATTTGTTAGGACATTTAACAAAACAAATAACAAATATAATTGTTAGGACATTTGTTGTCAGTTTACCAAAGCTCATCTCCCACTGTGATCAGGCTTAGATTTACAGTTGTCATAACAAAGGGTACTGAAGAGTCCAAGAGCGAAGCTACTTTGTTTAAATTCTTTTTTTGTGTGATTTTCTGGTTTTTATTTATTTGGCATAGTTTATCTTTTTAATATTTTTATCGTATTTAATACTTTTTCCTCTGGTGCCCAGACTTTGCAGTTCTTAATGGCTCTGGGCCAGAGAGATGAAAAATACAGAATGAGCTCTCTAAAACACCGAAACTACAAGCTTTTATGTATAGTTTTTGAGGTCCTGCAGGTGCCGGCAGAAAAGAAAATAGAATCCTTGCTGTCTCACTATTGATAGAAAACTAAAATCAGTGGTATGGAGAATGAAATCCCAAAGTCTACAGACTTCTGCACATCTCTTATTTATAACAATACATCTACATTAGGCAAAGCCTATCCAATTTTTTATGACTTAATTGGTTCTCTCTCTTTGCATTTATAACACCAGTCTACTTTCTGTCTTTCAACATATATCCCAGAGAAAGGAAATAGAAAATAAAACACATTATTCAGTAGGATTTCATTGTGCACCGAGGGTAAAAAGCAGGCATGTATAAATGGAAGCACATTTGAAAGCCTTCCCAACTGAAATCTGGCAGGAGGTAAAGCACTTCATTAGGATTTGTAACATCGATGGTGAACTGCTTCACACAAAGTGCTACATTTGCGAATAAGGCACAAAATGGACTGTCAAGGAGATGTAAGACCAGAGCAGATTCCAATCCATTTTATACAAAGGACTCAATGGGAACCCTGTACCTCAGCAACTCCAAGATTTAGATTTCATAAACTGTTGGTGGAGATTCACCACTGAATCTTCATTTGGTTCTGAAATAAGTCCTCTCGATAATGACATCGTATAAAGGGCACAGTTACATCCTGGAAGTCAATGGGCTTCTTATTGATATACTCCAAGAATTGCTGGCAAAAAAGTAATCTGCATTTCCAAAATTTGAAATGGAGACACTGACATATCCTAATGTTATAATGGTCATAATTATGTCACTCGGCAAAATGTATGGTCAAACATAATGTCAAAGGTGCATTTTAGAATTCAGGGTCAGACGTGCCAAAAAAGCACAGCCTCTCATCTTCTGCTCATATTGACTTCCATTATTGACCAGCTTATTAACATGTAATAAGTATGTTTGCTTGCTGGGTTACAGACACGTGACTTGCAAGCACCTTTTAAAAACATATCCCACTATTTCATATTTAATTGTCTCTTTACCAACTCCTTTTTCCAAACCACTCTTCTTCCTCCCCACTGATATTTATTTTCTGGGTCAGAGTCAAAACCATCAGGAATGACCCTTTTTTTTTTCTGTTCATAAATACGACTTATGTCATTTAATATTCCTCACGTAAAAACACTATGAATTTAATTCTTTGCAGTGTACGGGTGAAATAAAGATTTGCTCCAGAGCACCTGTTTCCCACCTCATCCCCTAAAAAGAAGTATATGACTTGATAGGCTTCCTTTCAGACTTGAAATTGAAGAACCCTAGATAGAATTACTGTGGAACTCACAGCCCTCCATAAGATTCTTGATACATCTAATTCTCCTTTGCTGAAGGATTTTTATTCTTCATTTTTACCTCAGTTTGAACTGTATTGTCACAGTTCAACTGTGAGCTCCTGAGCTCCTCAAGCACAGGAGAGATGTCTGATTTATCTCGATCCCAACGCCTTACAGTGCCCGTAGCATAGATGTGTTGCATTTTATTTTGCAAATATTAAAATATAGTCTTTTTTTAAGGAAAAGATATTGCTTATTTATAAATTGTGTGGAGTTAAAGTGGTCCAAAATTTAAATGGCTTAGAATGAAGAACTATACAGTACCACTGGTATTTCTAGGTAGTATTTCAGCGCAGGCCTGGGTTTCTATTGTCTTCCTGGGATTTTGGAACCTCCTTGTGGGTAAAAATCACCTGGCATACTTGTCAAACATACAGATTCTACAGAATCAGAATATGTAACAGAGAAGTTTGGTAATCTTAGATGTAACACATCGGGGCAATGGTTGACTAGTGCTTAAAGAGAAATCTGGAGATGGGCGATGAAAGAAGAAACTGATGTGAAAGCATCCAGGACTTGAGGTAAAATAAAAGTCATCATGGACAGCAGCTGGGAGTGGCGCCTGCGTGGCTCCATTGGTCAAGCCTCTGACTCTTGATTTTTGGTTGAGGTCTTGATCTCAGGATTGTGAGATCAAGCCCTGTGTCAGGCTCTCCACTGGGTGTGGAGCCTGTTAAAGATTGTCTCTCTCCCTCCGCCCCTCCCCACCTCTCTTTCTTGAAAAAAAAAAAAAGGAAGGAAGGAAGGAGAAAGAAAAAGAAAAGAAAGAAAAAGAAAAAGCAGAAAAGCAGCTGGGATCTTCTGCCTCAAGTAGCACCCATGGTTGTATTCCTGTCAGTTTTCATTAGACAGAAAAGCCGACAGAGGTTTGTATCTCCACTGACCAAGGCTCTAGGTTGACTAGAAGCACATGGAGCATCAGCCTGGGAAAACCATATTGATCCAAGGTCCCTTTTCCTTTCTCTGTCATGTGAGTCACTCTTAAAATCTAATGCAGAGGTGACTGAAAGCATAGGAATGGAGAGAGAAGGGGGATGGAAAGCTAGAAACTCCAGGACTTTCAACATCTAGTTCCCTGAGAAGAAAAAGCATGACTTCTCCAGGACATGTGAGACTCAGGCTCTCAGCAAGTCTATCACCCAAGTATCAGAATGCTGCCTAAGGCTCCAGTCTTATAAAGCACATAAGAGGGCTAACTATTGATAAAGCTCATCTGTTTCGACATGGTTTTTACCTCTTGAGATTTAATGACCAAACTATACACTCTCTTTTTTATTTTTTTCACGTCTGTTCAATCTTTTCAGTGTCTCCCACGTAAAAAGAACTATGGAACCATGAAAGAGACACCAAACTCAGTTATGGAAGGCAACTTTTGGGTTATCTATTGCTGCATAATGAAATACCCCCAAAACATAGCAGGCTAAGCCAATGGAGCTTCTGTGGTTCAGAAGTCTACACACTATATATACACTATAGTAGCGCATTACACATGATATGTAGCCAGGTCCTCTAACTCAGTTTCTCCCAGGGCTGTAGTTAAGGTGTAAGTTACAGATGGAATCCTATCAAGGCTTGACTGGGGTAGGATTTGCATCCAAATCCAATCACGTGGTGGTGTCAGGAATCAGCTCCTTGAAGGAGCTGTTGGCCTGAGAGCCTAATACCCTTGCTGGCTGGTGGCCAGAGGCCTGCCTCAGTCCCCTCCCATGTGGTTTCTCCACAGGTCAACTCACAACATGTCAGCTGGCTTCCATCAGAACCAGCAAGCAGAAGAGCAAGAGAGGACAAGCAAGACAGAAGCCAGAGTCTTTTTGTAACCGGGTCTTCAAAAGGGCCTTTTGTCCCATTCTATAGAATGGTAGAGAGTTACCAGTGGAACTCACAATTAATAATGTCAAGAGACAGGAAACATTGGGAGAAATTTTAGAGGCTATCTACCACAGATGTTAATAACAAGTATCAGAGGACATAGAACAATAAAAACTCTAGGTTTTGATGTAGAATCAAGCATGATAATGAAATACAACATAGTAGTAGTAATGATAGCAATAGTGTGGCAATTGTGCTAATAGCAGTAAGAGCAGTGGAAATAGTAACAACAGGTCCAATGATGACAGTAATCCAAGAGAAAGAAACAATAGCATTTCAATAATATAATATTTAGTGTTAACAAACTCTAGGTACAGGGACTGGATTCATTTCAGAGACAGATGTTTTGATATTTTTGTGAAAATAACTTTAGTATTTTGTGTGTGTGATATCTGAAACCCGTGGGGGCATGATTTGAATAAGTTTTTTATACGCTATAAGCCAACACCCATTAGTGTGTTGTGAAATCAGCTAAGTGACTTGAGACTAGGATGCAGAAGGCAGAGCCTGAAAAAGCAAATCGTTCAGGTTTTCAAAAGACAAATCAGGAACATAAAGTCTTACCTGGAAAAGGAAAATCACATGAGAGGAATATTGAAAGGAAAATTGACCTGAGGCAAAGGAAGCAACTTACGATTTGGTTCTAGTACTTTTTTTTTTTTTTTTTTTTGGTCTTTAAGATTTACTCTAAGTTCCCAAATATTTAGGCAGTTTTTCTGTACACAGCAGCTTGTGTTAGCAGTACATGGGGAAAATGAAGGAGAAATGTGTGTAGGGGGTGAGTGGTGCAGAGAGAAATCAGCATCATGGAAACCAAGAGTAAGAACTGGGATCTTGCTTGGCAAGGAAACAGGCTACTGCGGAACAGCTCAGAGACAGACTTTGAGACCCAGTCAGGTTGCCTTTGATGTCTGCTAGTGAGACCCGAATCCACAGCCAGTGGTATCTTCCATCAGACCAGCACTGCACTTAATGCCACACCACTTGAGATGAGACTTGGGGAGTAGATTCAAACTCTTATGGTCAAAGTTGGGGCTTAAAATCCAGGATCACAGTAAAAGTAAATGTAATTTGACACAAAATCCTGGCACACTGAGGAGAGGATGAGACAGCTTTCATTTGACTGGCTTAGGAAAGCAAGGCTGCCATTATTGATGGAAGGTTCACCACGAACCTTCCTGATGTGGGAAGAATTCTGTGTCTTAGTAAATAATATCTCCTTATATGGTTTCACCACACCACTCTTATATTTGTGTGTCAGAAAATTTTCTGAACTTTTTGTATTCTCTTCACCATCCATGACACCATAAAAAAAAATCCAGGTTTTACTAACACTGATTACCAATGGATCTGTGTTCCTTCTACTTTCTTGGAAGTACTGTTAGTCTTAAATTTTTTCAGTCTCTCTCTCTTTTTTTTTTTCCCATAACTACGTCAATACCTATTACTGATTTATAAGGAAATTCAAAATACATGTTCTCTTAAAAATCATGTATAATTCTATTTAAAACACCCTTTATATATTTAAATTATCTTATAGATATTTTAGGAACAGCATTTTTAAAAATTTCAGAAAGGATCGCTTATAACTACAGTTTAGTTTATTTGAATTCACATATTATTTTGTGATTCATTTCTTAATATGTTATTTTATAACTTTTATACACTTTAATTTTGAGACTTTTTGATATAAAAAATAATTTATAAAAAAATAGGATCATGGGATTATTAGTTCCTGTCTCTTAGCTGAAGCAATAATTGGTGAAATAAACTCGTGCACAGTTCATGTGATTTTAAGATACCGAAGGAAACTAATTGAGGACAAGTGTTTAATGAAATCAGAATTGGCTGTGTTTCTGGATCTTTTTCCTGCTGAGGGAATGTAGTTAGTTGCTCTATACAACAGGGACATAAAATAGTCTCATATACAAATGAAAGTTCTAATAATGTTTTTTTTTTTCGATTAGCAATTAAGCAAGCATAAACATTTATCAAATTGTGAAGAAAAAAGACTTAAAAACAAATGAAAAATATACTGATTTCAGTGTAAGGATAGAAACAATGAACAGACAATGAATATAGGAACACTTGAGTTTTCCTATAAAGGAAGGAAAAGAGAAACAATGTATTTAATTTACTCAGGAGAGAATTATGCAAATGTGTACTAAATTTTCTTTGGGAAACTTACAATTAGATACAGAGTATAAAATACAGTCAACAGTCACACCAGGCTAGCATCTGGGAACTGAGACTAATGATCTTAACACAGTTGTACTAGCATTCTATTGCTGTGTAACAAATTATCACAAACTTAAGTGTTTCATAGGACATCCATTTATTATCTCATAGTTTCTGTAGGTCAGAAGTTCAGGTACTGGTTAGCTAAAGCTGCTCAGATCTCACCAGGTTTAACCCAAGATGAAAGCTGGAATTCCATTCCTTGTTGGTGGTTCAGGTCCTCTTTTAAGCTCATGTGGTTATTGGCAGAATTCAGTCCCTTACTCCTATAGATTTGATGTTCCCTCTTTTTTTTCTGTAAGTTAGAGCCACATTCAACTCCTGGAGTCGTCTGTCAGATCCTAGCCAGGTGACTTCTTCCTTAAGCAGTTTACCATATGCTTATGTCCTTTCTGTTAGTCCCACGAGAGAGTTCCCCTTTTAAAAACTCATCTGATTAGATCAGTCCCACCAAGGAGAATCTCTTTCAAAGGCAATGAGTTAGAGATCTGAGTTATGTGAAGATGCCTTTACCTTTGCCATGACTAAGTAACTGGGTCATGAGAACAATATTCTGTCATACACACAGATCTGTCCACACTCAACGGAAGGAGATATTACCAAATACATACAATAAGTGGTAGGAATCTTGGAAGCTATGTTGGAATTATGGCCACCACAATCTGCCTTCTGGCCCCCAAAGATTCCCATATTTCCCAAATGCAAAATACATCCACTCTTAAATCACAATTCCCAAATCTCATTCCATCACAGTATTGGCTCAAAGTCTGAAATCTCAAAATCTAAATCTAAATCTCATAATATCTTCAACTCAGAGTACAAAATCAAATTTAAATATCATCATTTCAAAGTCCAAAATCTCATCATCATCTAAATCAGATGCAGTTGAAACTCCTGGTTATAATTCTTGGATAGCTCCTTGGAGGCATGAGTACTCTCCATCTGTTTCCTTCCACCTGATCCCATCCATAGGTTTTCTTACAAAATGGAAATTTGCCCCTTCTTCCATCATTTCCCCCTGCCCCGCCCCAGCTTTACTGAGGTAAAATTGACCAAAAAATTTTAAATATTTAAAATGCTCACTGCTCATTGTGAAATAATTACCACAACCAAATTAATTGTGTGTGGTGAGAATACTTAACATCGTTAACACTTAACATCTACTCTCTTAGCAGATTTTAAGTATGCAATAAAATATTGTTAACTATAGTCACAATGGTGTACATTTGGTCTCTAGAACTTACTTATCTCATAACTGATAGGTTGTACCTTTGACTGACATCTCATTTCCTCCCACCTGGTCCCCCAACCCCTAGCAACCACCATTCTACTTTGTTTCTGTGAGTTTGACATTTTTATCTCTTTTTTTTTTAAGATTCTACATGTAGGTGAGGTCATACAGTATTTGTCCTTTCTCTGTCTGACTTATTTCATTTAACGTAGTGTCCTCTAGATTCATTCATATTGTTGCAAATGGCAGGATTTCTCTTTTTTAAAGGTGGAACAATATTCCATTGTGTGAAATATTTATTTATTTATTATGTTTATTTTTATCCATTCATTGTTTCAAGGCTAGCACAAGAGTATTTCTCTGAAATCTCTCACTCTTTCAGAGGGGTGGCCTGATTAGGTCAGACCCACCAGCATACAATCTCTTTTTATTAAATCAGAGTCACCTAATTAGAGATCCTAACTACATCTGCAAAATTTAGTTTTAATGTAATATAATTAGGAATGCTATAGCCCATCGTATTTACTGGTCAATCTCATACTTGAAGAGGTGGGATAAAATAGGTATGTGCATATTAGTGGTTGGAAATCTTCAAGGCCATTTTAGCTTTATGCCTACTATAATAGGCCATAAAAATATATGGTCATTTCCTCAAAGCTATTTTGAAGTTAATGCATGTAGGCAAGGGAAAAAACTCATGTCTTATTTTTAGGTAGTTCAAATATAATTCCAATATTGTCAATAAGGATTTATGGTTAATGTAATTTTGGATTGAGAGAGAGAGAGAGCCGAGGATATGTAGATGGCATAATGTGGGAGAACTTAAAGCATCTTGTATTTAATCAATATATATATGGATGGGAAAGACCAAGGGGGAAAGAAATAATAAAAGCCTAAACTGATAGTTGTACTTCAATATTTGAAAGAAAAATTAGGCAGATATGATTTAGCTATAATAAGAATTAACAGTGTTGTAAAAGCACAATTAACTCTGTGTCTTAATGAAAGCCATACAGGAGTTTCTAAGGAAAGGAAGGAGGAAAACCCTGTTTTAGATGGAACTTGCTGCAACACACAAAGTTGTGTAGACAGTGTGTTTAGAGAACAGTGGAGTAGGGACGTGGGGCATAATAGAGGGTGTTAGATTATTAGTGTATATTGTGGTCAGATTATTATAGATACTGATATTTCTATATCATTCTTCACAAATTATGTATTTTCATGGAGGTGGTAGATTTAAACCTCTTTAAGCAGTTGAACTTTTTTCTTTAAGCTTCCAAAACTTTTTCAGGTAAGATCTCAGGGAACTTGGAATAGAGCAAAACAAGGTTGCACTGATGTTTAGGGGCTCTTAGTGTCCCACCAGGGGGAATTCATTCCTTATCTCAAAGACAAGAAAGGATAAAGAGACAAAACAAAGTGTTAAGTGTGGATGCATTGATTAACCAAGTTCCTATCTACCAAGGACACACATTTGTTAATAGTCTGGAGACAAATACAATGAAATAATGTTACTGTAGTAGGTTTTCTGTTGAGGGGACTGCTTAGTTCCTAATACTCCTCTGCCCAGTCTTTTCTGATAATTGCCTCTGGTACCAAGGATAAGCTTCCAAAGACTGCCTGCTTTGTGTGGCCTTTCCCATCCGGCAGAGAACATTTGATCCAAGAGGAGAAAACCAACTTCAAATAAGACAATAGGATTCTCTATTCCAGCATTTTAAACCCTGAACAAAGAGAAATCTTTGTTCATATACGAGTTCCTGGTAGTCTCCTAGAGGAAAAGTGGACAGACTGAGCCTTTCAGGCCCATCCAGCCTACTGCCTGTTTTGGGGTTTTTGCGTTTTTTTAAATGGTTGGAGAAGAAAGTCAAAAGGAGAATAATATTTCATGGCACATGAAAATTCTGTGATATTCACATTGCAGTGGATGGACACAAAGCTTTATTGGAGCCCAGCCATGCTCCTTCATTTGTGCCTTGTAAGCGGTTGACTGCTTTTGCACTACAATGGGAGCAGGAGTAATGCAAGCAGGGACTTGTATGGCCCACAAAGCCTGAAATGTTTTCTGTCTGGCTCTTTATGGTTAAAAAAAAAAAAAAAAGTGCTCGTCTCTGCTCTAGTCTAGAGGAAAAGAACATGAGTATTTAAAGCTGGCCTGCCTGGTCCAATCCCTTTGTCAGTTTTGTTTGCACAACTGTTCTTTTGATGACATAAACTGTTTCCGTGTCTTGCCATTAAGATTCCCGTTTGTTTGAGTGCACAGAGATAGCTTTCACTGCTCTGCAACCCAAAGAACATTAACAATATAATTATCTAATGACTTAGTCCAAGAAATCCATTAGCTTTGCATAATTACAGAGCTGGGTTGACCATTTCAAGTAAATTTACCAGTAAATTAGTGGAAACAAACAAGCAGAATAGTCATTTTGAAAAATATCCAACACAGTGAAAAATGGCTTCAATTTGTTTTAAATGGACAGCTAAAATTGTTAATGGAATGTATATTGTATGAATGGGTTATTGTGAGTTTTGAAATTATTGCTGTTTTCAGAAAACCAGTGAATTCTGGGGATCAGGGTTTACATGGAAAGCCTATGGTTACTAATATGACTTCTGTCAGAATCACAGGGCCACCCAGAAGGATACAATACGTAACACTGTCCTTTGCACTATCCAGGGGAGAAAAGCTGCTTTTTCAGATTTGCTTGACTTTGAGCATGAAATTTAGTCATTCTTCAGATCACCCTACATGACATCCTTTTTTCTTATCTTTTTTTCTTCTGACTTCATTTTCCCCCAACTGGCGGCCAGTGAGCTCTTCTCAGCCTGTACATACTCACCCTATTAGACACACATGCCAGATACCAGACCCTCCTCCTGCCTGCTTTTTCCCCTCATCACAAGACCATTATGCTTCCTCTTTATTTTGTACAAGTGCAATTTCAGGAACAAATTATTACTTCATCTTTTTTTTTCTCAGATATTACTTTCTCTATTTATTTTAGAGAGAGAGTGCACGCAAGCAGGAGAAGGGGCAGAGAGAGAGGCACAAGCAGACCCTGTGCTGAGCCTGAGCCCAACACAGGGCTCCATCCCAAGTCCCTGAGACCATGAGCTGAGGCAAAACCAAGAGTCAGAGGTTCAACAGACTGAACCACTCAGGCACCCCATTACTTCATCTTTTCACTTACTGCTTTTTCTCACTAAACTTACTACGAGAGTAAAACCTATTACAAAATATCTATTTAATTATTTCCTTTCCCCTGTAAATCAACCATGTTCTGATATTATTTCTTAATCCAAACAGCATCAACAATGTAACAACCCTATCAATGGTATATTTGCTAGCACCAGATCTTCCCTCCCTTGTTCTAACACAATTGCTTTTCCAATTCCCAACCGTGGGTCAAATACATCTTCTACTCCTTCACTTTTTCTTCTTCTAAGGGGAGAATAAGGGACGCACAAAACATAGTTTCCAAAGGTAGTAGCAAATAAGGAATACAAGAGCACCAGTGGATACTTTACAGAACCTTAAAATGTTTTTTTGTCTTTTGTTTGTTTGTTTTTTTTTTTTAAAGATTTTATTTATTTGACAGCGAGAAACAGTGAGAGAGGGAACACAAGCAGAGGGAATGGTAGCGGGAGAAGCAGGCCTCCTGCCGAGCAGGGAGCCTGATGCAGGGCTCGATGCGGGGCTCGATGCGGGGCTCGATCCCAGGACCCTGGGATCATGACCTGAGCCGAAGGCAGACGCTTAACGACTGAGCCACCCAGGCGCCCCTTTAAAATGTTTTTAGATTTAAAAAAATAATAATAACTGCGGTAAGTCTCAGAGAAAGTCATGTAGGTATTTGCATGGATTTCTCTCATAATCTGATTATTATGGATCCAAGACCCAAAAATATAAACTAAACTGTTTATTTGAGGTATGCAATTGCTCAAAGTAAGGTGGTATTTCCACTTTTCCTCAGTATAAGTGGGGCCAACCCTCCTGAGCTCTGGCAAAACCAGGACAATGATTAAGAACAGCAAGCTGTTAAGAGTGTTCCTAACCTAAAATTCTCCATCCAAGACGAAGAATGCCAGTGTTGGACTTTCTCCAGCATATAATGCTGGGTTTTCTAATAAGTAGTGATGCTAAACAACTTAATATAGCAAATGTTTCCATGTGAATGCAAAACTACATAATTTATTACCTGGCCAAGTCAACCAGAAGCCAAGATTGTAATATACAAGAATTCTGATGTATAACAGTTTGGATTTACATAAATAGAATTTTAAGCTCCACTTTTAAATTTTTATTTGTCTTATCCAATCTAGGTTTACACTTAGAATCATCCTTGGGGTGGCCTAATATTATCAACCCGGCGTTATAATAGGTCTGTTCTTCCTTTTTTACTAATTCTTTTTATTTTTTTTTCTTTTTTCCTCCCCAAATACATTTATTTTATTTTTTCAGTGTTACAAGATTAATTGTATAAATATATTAATTGTATATTTATACCATATACAATTATATACAAAATAGACGAATATATTTGTCTATTTTGTATATAATTTTTATATATAAATATATACAAAATATATTTATACAATATATAATTTGTATACTGTATAATATATTAATATAAAAACTGGATTTTTTTCCTTCCCGTTCTCTCTTGCTAATGGCAGATGGTCTAAGATTTTTGGTTTGACCAGACTGATTGGATGAATTTTAGGCATGTCCATTCATTTTAAAATGCCATGAGACCGTTTTTTTAAGTTTTTCATTATTACTTTCAGTATCAGGGCTTTGGTTTTGTTGAATTGGGGTATGAAACATTGGCCCAGAGGGAACTGTCCAGATTATAAATAAAGTACTTATGGAGGCCTCTTTCTCAACTCCTTTTGCTGTAAGACTGCCCCTCTCCTCCAGGTGATTCTGACCAGAACCTTACAAAACATTGCTTCAGGGTTCTCATTTTATGTATACCTGAAGAACCAAATTAATAACCAGCCTTTCTGAGCTCCATGTCTAAAGCTGGTCTGATCCTCGATGTACGATCTTATCTTTTGCTTCACTAAAATGTCCAAGAGTTATGAGTTCTATTCCCTATCACCCCTGTTCTTTCCCTGCGTTTTATGTCCCCTCTTATGTCCCCTTTTATGTTCCCTGTGTTTTATGTCCCCCCATGTGTTTATGTATGGAGATTCTGCAATCTCCATTCTACGTGTGAGGCTGATGTACCACTCCTTATAACCGTAAGCAAAATTTCTGTTTTGTCTTTGACTCTACCGAGTTTCTTTGTGTAGTAGCTTATTCCCTCTGTTAAAAAAAACCCACTATTAGGCTCAAATCCCATCTCTTCACAGACATCATTTCTTCAGGGCATATATTGCAATATATCTCTGAGCTGGATCCTAGAACTATCTTTCCACCATAATATGCTGCTTTTCCAGTTCAACAAATGTTTAGTCAATGCCTACTACCATATATTCAATTGGATCAAAAGGCATCATTGATCATAAGGTGCGCTAATATGTATGTTCCACTAAGAAGTTAAAAAGTAAAAAAAAACAACTATGACATGCCATTGACTGTAAGACGCATTCTAATTTCAGAGATGTTAAATTATTAAAAATGTGCATTGTAAAATTGATGAAATACATATGCTCTCCACTGAGGTGTACCGAAGACACAGAAATGACTAAGATCATGTCACAGCTCTTGAAAAGCTCATGGACCTGTACTCTTATGATACTGCATGTTCTCTCAATAAATGAGGAAAATGTTAAAAATTGAGAAATGGTTTTTACTGCACAAAGATAGCTTATTTCTGATTGTGTCTTTGCATGATATGAGTTTTACAGAGCAGTTTTTGATCAGTTGTTCTAAATTCTTGAAAACAATTTTTATCTGTGGTTGTTGATTACAAAAATCCTAAGTCAGATTTGTTTGGTACTATTATTCACAGCAGGTGATCTGACTTTGTGTGTAAGCGAATCATGATATTCTCTTAAGTAAATATAATGAGGGAAGTAAATATGCTAACAACCAAATTTTAAAAGCATTCTAGTCCCATGCATAAATATCAGTGAGGACTTTGACTCTTTTTTATTACTCAAGGATAATAGGAGACTAGTGTATTAGAGTTAGCTGATGATAAGTTTTGTGATTGTAGAACCAGTGACTTAGGTTTCGGTTTGGAAAAGATAGAAATTATTTCACATGCTGGAAGAAATCTTGAGCATACATTGTACCCTACACTGACACTGACTATAGCTTCAGTTGAAAAGAAATGTTAATGTAGTTGTAATGATTAATCTCAATTCCTGAATGAAAAAAGAATCAGAAATTCCTGTTTCTTCTACTGCTTTCACCACCATCATAGACACAATCGCAGAAAATAAACTATGACTTTATATCGTACAATTCAGTTGAAATTGGGTTGGTCACAGACCGGTTGTGCTTATATTAATCCTTTTCCTGATACTTATAAGTACATGAATCCTTTTTGATAACTGCAATTTGTGACACTCCAGGGCTAAAGTAGAAAATTTACTGAGAAGGAGGGAATGGATACCCATGAGTAAAGTCATGAAATCAAAGAAGGAGATCAGCAGTGGCTGAAATATCCCCTCTAGAATCTCCTTCATTTCCTTGGACCTGAGGTAAACTAAGAAGAGTTTTGAAACTAGGTTAGATAGAGCAAAGAATGTGTATGAAATAAGAATAAGCTAAATATTATGTATTTCTCTTATATTTGAGCAAGTCATAACTAAGAAGGGTATGGATCAATTTAAAACTTAAATTTGAATATAGAATATTTCAAAAGAAATCTAACATATCTTGTAAACCTACCTACGGTTTATAATGTGAGCCTATTTTTCCATGATTTCCATGGCAGATGAGTATATTCAAGAGGGTGATCTGTTCGTTTTTCTGTATCTGTGTTTAAGTATATAGTTGAACAAGTTTCAGTTTTTAGCTCCATTGATAATAATTCATTAGATATTAGCACAAGTGAATGTGATGAAATCATTATAATTTATTATTTTGGAAACTTGTAACTAATAGAATTCATGAAGTCAGGATAATTTATCAAATTAGGACTTTTAAATTGAAGGGCCTTGGATTTTTATTCCAAAATATAATGTTGCATTTACTTTGACTCATCTTTTAAACTATGGAATATTATTATTTATCATTACTATTAAAATACAAATCTATTTGAACTTTTTGGCATTAGACAAAGTAATGGATGTTGTTTCTGATCTTTTTATTTATTTATTTATTGTTTTTTAAAGATTTCATTTAATTGTTTGACAGAGAAAGACAGAGATCACAAGTAGGCAGAGAGGCAGGCAGAGAGAGAGGGGGAAGCAGGCTCCCCGCTGAGCAGAGAGCCCGATGCGGGGCTTGATCCCAGGACCCTGAGATCTGACCTGAGCTGAAGGCAGAGGCTTAACCCACGAGCCACCCAGGCGCCCCTGATCTTTTTTTTTTTTGTTTAAGATTTATTATTTATTTATGTGTTTAAGAGAGAGAGAGAGAGAGAGAACACAAGCAAGGGCAAGGGCAGAAGGAGAAGCAGACTCCCTTGCTGAGCTGGGAGCCTGATGTGAAGCTTAATCCCAGGACCCTGGGATCATGACCCGAGCCAAAAGCAGATGCTTAACTGACTGAGCTCCCTCAGGGGCCCCTGTTTCTGATCTTTTATAGTAAACTCTAATGCTTTTACCTTTTCTTATTGCCAGTATATTTAGGGCAGTATCTGTGAGTCTGTTCCTGAATCTGTATTAACTCAGAGAAAACATACACACTTAACTATAAGGTAGAAACCTGTTTTCAGAGGATACTTAAGGAACATTAGCCAATAGTCCTTAAAGAAATGTTATATATATATATATGTAATATCATTGCTTCTTTCTTTTATCACTCAGCTTAGTTTTCCTTGTAAGGGGACAAGAGGTAGGTAGGTAAGTAATCTAAAGGGTCTTATTTGCATTTCTTTTTTTTTTTTATGTAAAAGTGATCACATTCAGTTCCTCTAAAAGGAGTTGCATAAACGGAAAAATTATGCAAAAACAATCCACTCAACCTGCTTCTGGGTGAGGGTGCTTGAAGGACCTTGCTAAGACCCAAATTGAATGTGTACCCTTGAAAAGACCCTCTCTGTTGCAGATGATCAGTTCTAAAAGGAAATACATTGTTCTTACCCTGAGGCTTTTGTTGGCTCTACTGAATTGTTTTTTGTTTGTTTGTTTTTTAATTTCTAATTCTGTGTTTATAACCATATTATGCAGTATTTTTATGATAAGCTACTTCAATATTTTAAAAATAAAGATTAAATAACAAAATGAAATATACTCCCTTAACCCAGTACTTTTAAAATGTTGCTCTCGAAGTACTGCTGTAAGCAAAGTAAATGCCTGTTTTAAATTAAAGGTATAGTTTAAAGCTTCTGCTGGGAGTAAAGGATGTCTTTGAACACTAGCTTTCATTTTAGAAGATGCAGAGGAAGTTTGTCTTTTATCCCACGCCCTCTTAGAGATGATTTACTATAAAATTAATGTTTCAGTTGTTTTATCTTCTCAAGGAGAAGTATACATAGTCATTCTAGACATCAATTCCTTCTAGCATGGCACCAAGAAACCATGATAGGACCACTGGGGGAGACACACCATGTTAGGCACTGTAATGTGGACAAAGAGAAAAAATAATTGGTGTTGAAAGTGATTACAGGCATAAGTATATTGTGGCGATCTGTCATTTGCGAAGGGTAGAAGTGGACAGATTTGGAAAATATTGAGACAAACTAGTATCAATTCAAAAATAAATGTATTGAACCTCTATTTGTGGCTGTATGGCAGACTAGACATTCTGAATGTTCTTTTCTGTGCAAAGTACCCAAATGTTAAATCACCTAAAACAAACTTTTACGTGTATTACTGAAATATTTTCTGAATAATTGTTCTTATTCTCTATCTTTTCCATCTTAGAATCAAATTCCACATATATTTAATTTGATATTGCACCTAAGTCACTGACACGCTTCCTATTTTTCAGTCTCCTTGCTCTCTGTTTGTTAGACTGGGGAACTTTACATCCATATGTCTTCAAGTACTGCAAATACTTGCTTTGTTTTCTTCGTTGCTGGTAAGCTCAAAGAAGTTTTCAATTCAGAAGTTGAACTTTTCAGGTGTAGATTTTTGTTTTGTTTTAATTTATATTTTCCCATTTGTTTGAATTTACATTTTTCCTTTTAAATTCCACAGTTTATTCATTAAGATCATCTTTTCCCCTACCTTTTTGAAGACATTATAATAACTGTTTCAAATTCGGTATCTCTTAATTTAAATATCTGGGCAAATTCTCGGTCTTTTCTATGAACAGCTTTTACTTTTGATTATAGGTCCCATTTTTCTGCTTCACCATATATCCAGTAAGTTCTTATTTTATGTTCACCATTTGATGTATTTTAAGGTGTCTGGATTATGTTGTTTTGCTCTGAGAAGTGTTGAAGTCCGTTTCTGCTGGTGGTTAAATTACTGGAAGAGCCTTTTGCTCCTCTTAGATGGATTTAATCCTTTGTTAGAGCAAGGCTGCATTGGTTTGGGGCTCATTCGTAGGGAGTGGCTCTTACTCTAGGGTGTGCTCCTTCCTATTAGGTTTGCCTTTATTTGGGGATTTAATCTGGATGTACCTGGTGCTCCGTGAGGAATCCTCACCTCTACTGGGTCAGAACTCCAAAATCCCCTCGTGATGGATAACCTCTGGTATCATCAGCAAGTTCTCAGCTGAGAAGGTGAGTGATAGCTGTAGGTCTCATGGAGTCTTTGCCTACACTTAAAAAGCACAGCCTTTAGTGAAGTCATTCTGGTCAATTTCCATGCAAATTATTTTTCCCTAGAATACTATCATTTTAGTGGGAATGGAGTCTAATTTCTACCTCCTTAACTCAGCCCAGGCACTCCTTAACTCATTGCAGAAAAGCATCCCCATGCAAGGGGTTAAGATGATTCACCTGGGGCTCACATCTTATGTTTGCCTTTATGTGAAAATCAGAGTCCTAATGCTGTGTGCTGTTCATTGCCCAACCGCAGTTGCCTCAAATATTTTGTCTTTTTTTGTTTTTTCCTGGTAAAGTAAGTCTACGACCAGTTGCTGTGTCATGATCGTACGCAGAGAAGTTCTGCTGTTTATTTTTCTATCCAAAATCATATATTGGTTATATAGATGACATTTTATATACCTTTGCTCAGTGAAATTCCTTTGGCATAATCAAAATTCTCAAATAAACCACCTCAGCCCAGATGAGCTTATAAGTATGTTTTTTGGCTAAACTAGCTGAGCATAATTTCTTATTACTGCTGTTTTTCAAATTTTGTCCATGTATATTCCTAATCTAACTGCTTATAAAAAAACATAAAGCCTGAAGAACAGAATTATAGTATAATTGCTTATATGTGGAGGCTTAATGGCTCTCCTCTAAATCGGTTCATTACAAATAAAATAAAATTTCTAGTTTAAGAAAAATAAGGAGATGATTTTTGCTGCTTTGTTTTAGTCATGGCCCAATGAGAAGCCTTTTCTGCCTCAGGCAGGGAAAAATGTTAATAGTTGGAAAAGGTCATTTAGTTTTCTTCATTAAGACCATGAAATCAAACTGGATCTCAATGGTTCCTCACTTGAAAATAATCAGTCTAAGGTGAGCTTTATAAGATCATTTTAAAGGCCTCTAGATCACTTCTGCTGAAAAATAGCATTGACGTGTGTGTGTGTGACCAATTATATCAGTTTTAATAAAATAAATCATTTTAGACACAAATATAGACACTTTGCTAATATTCAGAGACATTTATAGGGTATTTAATGATTACTTTTCGTCATCAAACAAAACCATTCAGAAGCTGGGTATGCCACTTTAAATTTAATATTAACTCTGATTTGGCAAGGGTTATAAGTAGATATTTCATATCTTTGAAACTGAAGTTTTCTGGGTGCCTGGGTGGCTCAGTTGGTTAAGCAACTGCCTTCAGCTCATGTCATGAACCCAGGGTTCCAGGATCGAGCCCCACATAGAGCCTCCCCCTGCTTGGTGGAGAGCCTTCTTCTCCCTCTCCTTCTGCTGCTCTGCCTGCTCGTGCTCTCTCACTCTCTCTGTCAAATAAATAAATAAAATCTTAAAAAAAAAAATTGAAGTTTTCTGAATCAGAGATTCAGGTAAGATTCTGATTATTGGAAACAGATGTCATCTATTTAAACTGATTTATGCTACGCTGTAAGAACAAATATTCTGAATCCAGGGGAATCAGTCAGGGTTCAATCAGAGAAACAGAGCCAATAGCAGTTATATATTTAAAAAGCTATTGCCCAGAATGGACTTCTGTGGTTGTGAGAGCTGACTAGGGAAGCCTGAAATCCGCAGGGCTGGCAGCCAGAAGGACAGGCTAGATGGTTCAGATGTGAACTAAAACTGCCTTCCACTGGCAGAGTTTCTTCTTTTTCAGGGAAGCCCCAGCTCTCGTCTGAACGCCTTGCAGCTGATTCAATGACCATCCTCATTACCATGACCTGATTACGGTAATCTTCCTTATTTAAGGCAGCTGAGTACTGTAGTGATCGCTGTAAAATACCTTTATGGCAATAACTGAGAAAGTGTTTGATTGAATAACTGGATGGCTGGAGCTGCTAGCATCTCTGTTTGTTCCCCCAAGATTCATGTTGAAAGCTAACCTCCAACAGGATGGCGTTAGAAGGTGGCGACTCCGGAAGGTGATTGAATCGTGGGGCGGAGCCTTCAGTAGTGGGGCTGGCCCTTATAAAAGAGGACTTAGAGCCTTCCCTCACTCACTTGTTGTCTGTGTGAGGCGACGAAGGGACTCGCCGGACCATGTTGGCGCTCTGCTCTCAGACTCCGAGCCTCCGAAACGGTGAGAGATTCCTGTTGTTTATAAGCTACCTATTCTGTGTTGTATTGTTACAGGAGCCCAGTCTAAGCTGATAGCCTAGAACATGCCTGAGCGTTCCATCTGCCCTTGATCGCAGTCTGTGCTATGGATTTCAGACTTGCCTTGGCAGCCCCACAATCACGGCGGTCGGTTCTTCAAACGTTTAAACATATATCAGCCTTGTTTCTGTTTCTCCAGCTGAACCCTGACTGATACAGCTTTTAGTAGTTGGAAGTGGGGGTGCTGCTCGAAAACACACCTGGAAAGGCTTCAGTGGTTTTGGTATTGGGCCATTGGTAGAGGCGAGGAGATTTTTGAAGGGCACGGTAGAAAAGGCCTGGGTAATTCCGAATAAACTGTTAGGACTGTGGATGTTAAAGATTCTGCTGCTAAGAACTTGGAAGGAAACGGGAAACATGTTGCCACGACTAACATGACTGAAAGCTTCAGTCAGTTGTGTCCTCCGGTTATGTGGAAATCCAAACTTTTCAGCAGTGAACTTGGATCTTTAAGGGGATTTCCAAGTAAAGTATTGGAAGTGTGGCCTGAGGCGGTCTTGCTGCTTACAGTAAAATGTAAGAGAAAAGGGAAAATTGAGGGAAGAAACATGTCTGAATGCCCTGTGGAGGCACACACCTGAGCTGTGTCTTTCCACCAGGTCAGCTTTAGTCAATCCTAAAGCAAAGGTAAATCACAGCTATAAAGCAGATTGGGGATTCCAGACTCAGTGACTGTTCACCAAGTGATTTAGTTTGGCTTCTTACACAAAACATACAGCAGGACCCAAGATAAGCCACACAACAAACAAGGTAACAGAAGGGCACAGGAAGTTAAGGAACCAAAGGCAAAGTCAGTCTATGGGCGCGCGCAGTTGGGAACAGGCCTTGGTCGGTCCCGGTGGGCTCTTATGTTCAAGGAGCGAGGGCTCTGTTCCCAGATGAGTCAGGCAGAGCCTTTGGCGGCAGTTGCCTTTTTTAAGTGGTCAGACATAGGGGGGTCAGGTCTGAAGAGTCTGACAGTTTACTGCCAAAATCCTTCCGTTTTTAAAGGGATTTAATCAGTTTTGGGTCTCTGCAGCCCTCCTCTGGTTGTCCTCATTATCATTTCTGGATGGTCAGTTGACTGTTAGTCCTGGCAATGTCTTGTACCTGCCATACCTTAACTCTTTGTGTCATTGCTTGACACAGGCTCCTGCTTGATATGAGAGATTTTATTTTGCTCACTATGAAATGTTAAGAAACTAGGATTTGATGGTGAGGGAAACTTGCAGGCTATCCAGGTTGTAAAAGATACTGCAATTAGGAAATTATGTGGCAGAGAAGTGTGTTTTAAAGTGAAAGTCAAGGGTGTGGCTGGGTAAACTTTTTTTACTATGGAAGAGTCAAATGGTATTTAGTCACAAAGAGAGCTGTTGGAAGAGGACCTGAGTGTAATTCTAGGATCTTCATCATCTTAGCAGAATCCAGGAAAAGGGATGGGAATATCCATAAAATGTTGCTGGAGAAGGCTTTTTTCCTTCTTGTCTGGAGGAATTCCTATGACATATATAAGACACAGAGTTCTGGAGCATGTAATACCAGAAAAAAAACAGTCCTCTTGGACTGAAGGCGATAGTTTGGGAATATGGCAATGGAAGCTGAGGTCAGAGCCATGTGAGATCACAAGACAAAGAACTTGGGGCAGTCTCTACAACCAGAGACGGGCAAGGACACAAATGCTCCCATAGAGTTTAGGGAGGAACCAAGTGACAGTTTGATTTTAGACATACAGTCCTTGTGAATTCATGACCTGCAGAACTCTAGGATCATAAATGTGTTGTAAGTCAGTAAGTTTTTGATCAGGAGTCTTTTATTAGTCATTTTCCTTTAGATTTTCCACACCCCCTTGTATCTACTGGGATCACTAACTTTTCAGATGTTAAACCAACTTTATATTACTGGAATAGATGTTATTGTCCAATTAACATTTTTATGTGGCCGGATTTACCTTGTTGGTATTTAGGTAAGGATTTGTGTCCACATTCATAAACAGTATCCATCTGTAGTTCTTGTTTGTTATGTCTTTGTCTGGTTTGGGTACTGAGTTGGGAAGTATTATTTGTGTTTCTTAGAGTTTATGAATAATTGTTCACAAATTATTTTTCTAAGGATCTGGTAGATGATAGCACTGACCTTCTGGGTGTGAGATTCTCTTTGTGAATTCATGATGGTGACAATTGCTAATTCAATTTAAGTTGTCTTAAGCCTATTTAGATTGTTTATTACTTTGTGAGTCAGTTTTGGTAGTTAATGTCTTTTTAAAAAAATCCTTTCCCTATAAGTTACCTTATTTTTGGCATACAGCTATTTAGTGTCCCCTTCTAATCTTTGATTTCTCTATGGTCAGTAATACTGTGCCTTCATTCATTTCTGATTACGGTTATTTGATACTTCACTTTTTCTTGATCAATCAAGTAAAAGCTTATCAATTTTATTTTTTTTCATTAAAAACTTTTGGACTCTTCAACTCTTTATTCTTCTATTCTCTCTTTAGTCTTTGTGCCCATCTTTATTATTTTCTTCCTTATGCTTCATTTTGTTTTGGTCTGATCTTTTCCCTGATGTCTTCAGATGGAAGGTTAAGTTTTAGATTACATTTTTTTCAACTCCATAGCAAAAAAAAAAAAGATTAAAAATATGGGCAGAGGATCTAAATAGACATTTCTCCAAAGACATAACAGATGGCCAACAAGTACATGAAAAGATGTTTAACATCACTAATCATCAGGGAAATGAAAATCAAAACCACAACGGAATATCATCTCACACCTGTCATTATGGCTATTATCAAAAAAACAAGAAATAATAAATGGCAAAGGATGTGGAGAAAGGGAACCCTTGCACACTGTTGGTGGGAATGTAAATAGATGCAACCACTATGGTAAACAGTATGGAGGTTCCTCAAATTAAGATGAAATTACCATATGTTTCAGTATTTCCTCTTCTGGGTATTTATTAAAAGGAAATGAAGAGTAGCTCAAAAAAAAAAAAGATAACTCAAAAGTATATCTACACCCCCATGCTCCCTACAGCATTATTTAAATTAGTCTAGACATGGAAGCAACCTGTGTCCATTGACAGATGAGTAGATAAAGAACATAGTCTATGTATATACAGTGGACTATTAATCTGTAAGAAAGAAGGAAATCTTGCCATTTGCAACAACATGCATGGAACGTGAGGGCATTACACTAGAAAAATTCTTAAAAATATATATGGGTAGAGCTATGAATTTCTCTGAAGATTTGTTACATTATAGTCTATCAAATTGTGGTATGTCTGCCTTCATTTTCTTAATTTTTAAAAAAGTTATATTTTTTAAATTTAAATTGTAGTTAATTGACATGCGATTCAGTATTGGTTTCAGGAGTAGAGTTTGGTGGTTAATCATTTACATATAATACCCAGTACTCACCATAACAAGTGCCCTCCTTCATACCTATCCATCATCTAGCCTATCCCCCACCCTCCTCCTTCCCTCCTTCAACGTCTCTGATGGCTTGTTGCCCTCTTTTATCCCCTCTTCCATATGTGTATCCATTCTGTTTATCCATTCTGTTTATTAAGTTCCACCAATGAGTGAAATCATATGGTATTTGTCTGTCTCTGACTTATTTCGCTTAGCAAAGTACACTCTAGCTCTATCCATGTCATTGCAAATGGCAAGATTTCATTCTTTTTGATGGCTGAGTAGTATTCCTCTCTCTGTGTGTGTGTACATGTACACATCCCATCTTTATCCATCAGTGGTTGGGCATTGGGCTGAGTGGTATTCCATTTTATTTATATATGTGCATACACACACACATATGTGTGTACATTTGTGTATACATGTGTGTACATATACCATATCTTTATCCATTCATCAGTTGATGGACATTTGGGCTCTTTCCATAGTGTGGCTACTGTTAATGCTGCTATAACATTGAGGTACATGTACCCCCTTCAAATCTATATTTTTTTATCTTTCGGGTAAATACCTAGTAGTACCATTGCTGGATGGTAGGGTAGCTCTATTAAGTTTTTGAGGAACCTCTGTACTGTTCTCCAGAGTGGCTATACCAGTTTGCATTTCCCCCAGTGCAAGAGGGTTCCTCTTTCTCCACATACTCACCAACACCTGTTGTTTTTGTGTTGTTAATTTTAGCCACTCTGACAGGCGTAGGGTGGTATCTCACTATGGTTTTGATTTGTATTTCCCTGGTGATGAGTGATTTTGAGCATCTTTTCATATGTCTTCTGGCCATTTGTATGTCTTCTTGGGCAAGTGTCTATTCATGTCTTCTGTCCATTTCTTAACTGGATTATTTGCTTTTTGGGTGTTGTGTTTGAAGAGTTCTTTGTAGATTGTGGAAACTAACCCTTCAGATATATTTTCAAATATCATCTCCTATAGGTTGCCTTTTAGTTTTGTTGATTGTTTCCTTCATTGTGCAGAAGTTTTTATCTTAATGAAGTCCCATTATTTCATTTTTGCTGCTGTTTCCCCTGCCTGTGGTGAAGTGTCAAGTAAGAAGTTGCTTTGTCTGAGGCCAAAGAGCTTTCTGCCTGTGTTCTGTAGAATTTTGATGATCTCCTGTCTTAACATCTATTTTGAATTTATCAAATTCAAATTGATTGAATTCAATCCATTTTGAATTTATTTTTCTGCCTTCATTTTCATTCATCTCAAAGTATTTTCTGGTTTCTGTTTTGATTTGTTTCCTCATTATTTAAATAATATTCCTAACAGTATGTTGTTTAATATCCACATTTGTTAGTTTCCCAAATCTTTTTCTTTGTGGTTTGTAATCTCATTCCATTGTGAACAAAGAACATACTTTGTATTGCTATGCTTTTTAAATTAAATGAATTTTGTTTTATGAAGGGAGGTAGGGTCAGTCCTGGAGAATGTTCTATGTGCACTTGAGGAGAATGTACATTTTATTCACTGGAGTATTTTATAAATGCCTATCAAGTATAAAATGTTAAAAATGGAGCTTTGAAGTATACAACCATAATTTCTGAATTGGTGTCTCCATTTCTGGAGGCACCACTTTTTTGGTGTAAATTGGCACTTTGTTATAAGGTGCATGTATTTATAACTTCTTTCTTTTTTGTTGGCTTTACCTCCATTACCCTCCTAATCTGTAGTAAAAAATGGTTTTAACATCTGTTTGGTATTTATATAGCCACTTCACATTTCTTGTGTTTGTTGTTTGTATAATATACCTTTATCCATATTTTTACCTGAAATTTATTTATATTTTTAAATCTGAATGTTCTAGAGAGCATATAGGTGAATTTTTTTAGTGTTAAAAATTTTGCCTTTTGATTGGATTTTAATCCGTTTACATTTCATGATACTGCTATTACTGGATTTCTGCTATTAAACCTCATGCTTTCTATGTGCCCCATTTCCTTTATATTCCTCTATGCCTTCTTTACTGTTTTCTTTTATATTAAGTGAATATTTTCCCATGACAGATTTTACTTTATATTTTTCACACTTTATGGAGTCATTACTTAGTGGTTGCTTTAAGGTTTACCATATATATCTTTACTGACGAGAATTAGCATCAGATTTATATTACCTTAATTTTCAGTGAGATAGAGAAATTTATTTTTCATAATTTTTGTTTGCTTATTAATATTACAAACCTCTCCCTGTTGTTTTTCACCACAGCCTCTAATGTTTGGTGAGTGTCCTTAGGCTTTAACATCTCCAGGTCTTATTGAAAATTAAATTCAGTCTTTTTTTTAAACTAACGTATAATGTATTATTTGCTTCAGGTGTACAGGTCTGTGAATCATAGGTCTTACACAATTCACAGCACTCACCATAGCACATACCCTCCCCAATGTCCATAATCCAGCTACCCTGTCTCTCCCACCCTTCTCCCCTCCTGCAACCCTCAGTTTGTTTCCTGAGATTGAGTCTCTGAGGGTTTGTCATCCTCCCTGATCCCATCTCGTTTCATTTTTTTCCCTCCCTTCTCCCCACGACCCCCCTGCCCACCCCCCGCACTGCTTCTCAAATTCCTCGTATCAGAGAGATCATATAATTGTCTTTATCTGATTGACTTATTTTGCTTTTGGAAACAGATTGCGAGCTGTCTTGTTTTTGTCCTGTTTCTAACCCCAGACAAAATCTCAGATCCAAGGCTGGAACTCTGCAATTGGGCACAATGCCGTCCTTTTCTTGGAGAGACAGTCCCTCTTTAAATATTAAATGTTCAATTGAGAGGTGAACCAAAGCCTGAGGTCTTCCTGGCTCACCTTTCCTGCCATGGAACTACTGCTTTATAAGTCAGGACTTAGGGTCCTTAGGGACCCTATATATTAGGCACCCAATATTCTCATGTTGCCGTGAGTAGAGTATTCCATAAAGGGAGGCTGGGCAGGAGGAAAGAACTCCGTCTCTCAGCCATGCTCACCTAGAAGTTAGCCACAGCAATAGGCAACAGAGGGCATGTTGAGAAATGCTGATGTCCTGCTCTTCCCAGGAATAAAGCCCTTTGGCTCGGAGCTGACAGAATAGGGAGCCCTGCGTTCTTGGTTGGATACACTAGTGTGGAGTCTCCACCTTGTTGAGCTGGGAGGTGGAAGGAGAAAGTTCTCTTGGTTTAAACACTACAGATTGTCAATTATTACTGAATTTTCATGAAGTTTCTTGAACAGAGGTTTCTTCATTTGCTGTTTTAGAAGTATTTTTTAAGACCTTAAGTCATTTTCTTTTGTTAAAAATAGAACATTTACCACTTAACTGAGGAGTTGTCAGCTCTAAGTTGATGGAGGTAAAAGTTCTGAACTTCCATTTCTGAAACAATAAAAGTGTTCCAAAGCCATTACTTCCACATATTTTTTTTGACTCAGAGCTCATTTTCCAGCCTGGAGACCTAGTTCTCCATTATCTATTTGGTTATGGTTTCATTTCCTTATTGACATTTATATTTCTATTAAGCCCTGAGTAAGACAAATACTTGAATTAAAAGAAAATGAGAAAGTATGGAGTGACTCTAATTAAATTTAGTAAGGTTTTTCTATTTCCAATCATATAAACCACTTTAGCTTTATACCATTACTTGAATAAAGTAGGAAGTAAGTCATTCCATTTGCCCTCACTTTTTCTTCATGAAATAATTCCATAATGAAAAAGAAGCATATTATGTATCTGATTCATTAAGTTAGGAAGTCTGGTGTGTTTTGTTTTGTCTTTTTTTTTTTTTTTAATAAAAATTTTTTTAACAGAGGTGAAAGACATCTGTATTACAGATAGCCTAAAAAATGCCAGACTTCTCATGATTGACTTTTTTTTTTCCTCACCCAGAGGCCTAGCTCCAATGCACCCACTCATAAAAACTATGATCTTCAGAACAAAGTTTTAGGATGGCAGCCAGTTTTCAGTTTGAATACTGAATGCAAGACAACTCAGATTTTCTGACCTCCCAACACTTGCTCATGCCAAATATGTTAAAATTAAAAATGCGAAATAAAAACCTTAAGAGGTCAGGGTAGTTGTTTTTTGTTGTTACTTTTCTGCTTTTGAAAAACAATAAGGTATGTAATTCCAAATAGCTTTATTCAAAACAACATAGGATTTAACCACCCAAATAAGGAAATTGCGAAAGCTTTACTTTTTTGTAACAATAACTGAGAAGTATCAGGCTTTCCTTTTCCTTCCTGGCTTTTGTTCTTAAAACTGTTAGTTAGTAGGTTTAAAATGGACAAAACGTGATGTAAGATCAAGCAAAAGAATCACACAAGAGAGAAGTGGTAAACTTTATCTACTTGTGGATACTGCTGTACATAATTATGTTTTCACTTTTGAAAGAATTCTAAACAGAGAAATTCCATCAGAATAATAACTCCTAGATAAACTTTAGGAAGATATAACAATTTCATACCTTCCTCATCACCCCTCTTTGTGTTTGAGTGTGCGTTGCATACATCACCTTCTTACCCAGAAGTGAATACGTGACCCATTGCAGTTATCAAATTGAGGAAGTTCAGACTGATGCCTTTTTTTTTTTTTTTTTAAGATTTTATTTATTAGAGAGAAACACAGCGAGAGAGGGAACACAAGCAGAGGGAATGGTAGCGGGAGAAGCAGGCCTCCTGCAGAGCAGAGAGCCCGACGCGGGGCTCGATCCCAGGGACCTGGGATCTGACCTGGGCCAAAGGCAGACACCTAACAACTGAGCCACCCAGGCGCCCCTGATGCCTTTTTTTTTTAAACAAAACTGTACTCTCTATTCCAATTTGGTCACTTCCCCAACAATGTTCCTTATCCTTCTTCTATTCCAGGATCACTTACTTTTTTTTCCTCTAATGACATGGACTTTTTGCCACATTTTTAAAGATTTGGTTATGGAATAGTGAATATAAATATTGGGAGATTTACTAATTGCCAAGTCTGAACTTGGTATAACTAACTTGGTATAACTAACAACACTTGGTATAATGTATGGATAAGGTGACCAAACTAGACTTGGTTATTGCCTTGCCTTAACTAGATATGTTTCTTCTCTATGAAGACCTCAGGATATACAAAGGGAAATTTAGACAACAAAAAAAAAACACAAAAATTAAGTGTATCCCTATTATGTGAATTTTGGCATAAAGATAATTAAAATACTTTAATAAAATTATTGAAGCTACAAAGAGAGCATATACCAAATGATAGTAATGACAACTTTCTTACAAAAAAAATAACTATTACTTAAACCTCCTAATTTCCCTGTTAACATTCTTGTCTCATCAAATAGAAGAATCAGAATTTCTATATAAGACACTTCCAATCTTGGGATTCAAAACTTGATTTGATACTGCATTGGAAAGCACGTAGATGATTCATTTTTACTTGGACTTTGTGTGTGGAGTATAGAAAGCTGCTTTTATAAACAAATTATGTGAGATTTACAAAGCATAAAAAGGTTATTGCTTAGTACTTAGTACCACTTCATCTCTTCATTGTTACTTATTTTTTTTATATTCTGCCTTATTTCTAAGAAGTTTTATTTTATTAATCATCCTAAATGGACATTTATTTTCATTCCTTTCTCCATTGTTTCCCCATAAGACCAGTCCTATTGTGTTAAAGATGCCCTGTTTTAACATAAAATTGGTAATTTATCACAGGCCATTCTTTTTATCTGTCTGACCCTCTTACTCAGTTTAGAAAGTGGAAAATTATTTATAAGGTTAAATTAAGATGTCCTTTTAAAAAGCCTATCACAGTATATCCAGTGGGAATTAAGCTTTCCCCCAATCCTTCCACCTTAACTGCACTTCTAAAATAGTTTTGATCTGCCAAGCAGTAACTCTTTTGGCATCGACGTTATTCTACAATTGCACATATTTAGGAATAAAGGGTTAATTTCTATGCTCGTCTTCCTCACTCTGGTTTGTTTCTTGAGAGTAGGAACTTTGTATCCTCCATGGTGTTTCTAGGGTCTATACATTGTAGACGTGCATAAATACATACCTATGTATGCAAATAAGTATATACTGAACTCTGTTTCCTAGTATTTTACCTACACAAGAATAAGAGACTACAGTGTCTGCCTCCCTGAATTTGCTGTACTTACAGACCTACTGGGCAGTGAACTTTGCAATGTGATTTTTAGGACTACTGAAATAAGCGCGTGTTTCTTGGGCTGACCCAACAACAGACTAGGCAGACTTAAACAGCAGAACTGGATAGAAGCATCAGCAGGGCTGATCTCTTCTGAGAACTCTGAGATAACGATCTCATGCCGGCCTCTGTCCTTAGCTTATGGATGTCTGTCTTCCTCTCAAGTCTTTCATGGTCTTCCTCTTCTTATAGGACTCCAGTTAGATTAAATTAGGGCCCATCCTAATGATCTTACATCAAGACTCTATTTCCAAGTACAACCACGTTCTGAGTTACTGCTGATAAGGACTTCAACATTGTACAACTGCTGATAAGGACTTCAACCCCTAAGTTTAGGGGTAAGGGAACACAATTCAGCCCATAGTAGCATCAGTGCAAAAATTTTGTTATATGCACATTTATGACTGCAAGTATTTTAGTGAAGATGAATGTTTTCTATTACAATTAGACAGTGGTAAAAATCACTGGAAAAGTTAAAACATTATCTTAAGATTTATATGATGGGTAAAAGATGCTACTGGGGAAGATGGAATTTGGTAATGGGGGGTACAGTAGAATTAAAAGTAGAATTAAAAATGTAAAAATAAAAATTAAAAATTAAAGTAGATTAAAAAGACTATAAATTACTAGAGAAAGAGAAAAAGGTTTCATGAATGTGTAAAATGGTAGTGAGAACATAGAAATGAGAGAGAAGAGCACTAAATACAACTTCATGCCAATTTTCCCTAGAGATGGCCCAGGCTCAACATGTTAAAAAAATTCCATGTTGATTATATATTCCAACTGAAATGCAGCATAAAGAGAATACCCCAAACCTCTGAGACTCTGCTACTGAAACACAGTAGCAAACACTGTGATTAGCCCTCTCCTTAAAAGCTGAAGCAATAACATTGTTTATGTTGTGATGGAATTTGTTTTCTCTTGAGAGAGAACATCCGTGATGTCCAGCCTCTCAAAAAAAATTCTAGGGGCGCCTGGGTGGCTCAGTCGTTAAGCGTCTGCCTTCGGCTCAGGTCATGATCCCGGGGTCCTGGGATCGAGCCCCACATTGGGCTTCCTGTTCGGCAGGAAGCCTGCTTCTCCCGCTAACATTCCCTCTGCCTGTGTTCCCTCTCTCACTGTGTTTCTCTCTGCCAAATAAATAAAATCTTTTAAAAAAAAATAAACTAGAAAAGAGAAATTAAAAAAAAAAAATTCTAAAAATATGACATTGGCCACCTAATCCTGGGTATGTGTACTTGCAGGAGCACAAACTTATTGATTGGATGTTGAAATAAACAGCATCTCTTATTTAGTGACTGATTACTCTTTTAATAAAATTTTCCAACCCGGTCTGATTCCTGCTTCCTCCCTCCAGAGACTTGTCTTGAGTCCCAATTTGTTGCTCATTAACACCTCTGTCAAAGGGTAAATACAGGAAATAAATGAAACAGTCCAATTCAGTCCTTGTTATGGACTCATAAAAATGTTTAATGAAAAAGGATGTTGAATTTTATGGGATGGATAAAAGTAAATGGTTGCTTTTAAAAATCAGCTCCTTTAAAATTGTAATGAGTAGCTTATTAATATTTTAAGAATATACTGAAGAAAAAAAGTATGCTAAATCTCACTATACTTGCCACAAAACAATGGTATTACAGCTTCTGAAGATACATAAGGTCATATGTTATTGAGATTACTACTTACAAAATGCAAAAGAGATTAGATTAATGTGAAATTTTTCTAAAGCGATAAAAATAGTATAAAGCTATTTGTTACCTGCTATATCTCATTTACAGTGAAAATTTTCAACATTTTGAGAACTATTGACTGTGTTAATACCCATGCAATTATCCCCTATAAATGCTTCCCACCACTGCTAATATTGTTATCCATGGACTTTTCTTTGGGCAATTTAGGCCTCTGTAACCAATTACTCTGTACTGACTTGCTATGATAGCAAGTAGTATTTTCCCAAGCTTGACTTTTCTGAAAATAATATTGGCGCTATTATTTTTCCCCTCAAGATGTCAAATTGACTGAGAACACAGACTCATGGATACTCCTATCCGAGATGAATTAGATAGAAGTCAGATTGTGTTGCAAAGTACTTCTGAAATGGTGAATTTTGAAACATGAATTTGGAGGTTGAAATGAAGTATTAATAAGCATATTTTGGCAAGTACTCTGAAAGCCAAGGCAGATGAATTTTAGGAGGAATGAATTTTAAAAAGCTTATTATAAATTGATAAAGACTACTTAAAGACACAACTTTCCCATACTAGAGGGATGGCCATTTGGCTTTTAATGGTTTTAGGTCTACTTGCAGTTTTCCCCTCCAGCTGTGCTCTAAAAGTACTATTACTGCTAAAAGTAATTCCATCTGAATAGTGATAGTAACTGTGAAAGTTTACTAGTCCTATTTGCCAGAAATTGTCTGAAGGGTGTTCCATGTACAAACATGTTAGTCTTCTCAGTAAGGTGCTGTTACTTTAAATAGGAGAAAACTGAGGCAGAGGGTTAAGTAACATGTCTTTTACTTTTTTTTTTTTTTTAAGATTTTATTTATTTATTTGACAGAGAGAGAGAGAGATTAGAAGTAGGCAGAGAGGCAGGCACAAAGAGGGAGAAGCAGGCTCCCCGCTGAGCAGAGAGCCAGATGCGGGGCTCCATCCCAGGAGCCTGGGATCATGACCTGAGCCAAAGGCAGAGGCTTTAAACCACTGAGCCACCCAGGTGCCCCTAACATGTCTTTTACTTGTCAGTTACTGTGACAGCTGCGGGAGGTCTGAGACCTTGCACTGAAGACCTTGCAAGTTCCTCCCTGTCCCCAAAGTTCTTCCTCCCCAACTATCCTTACTTATTTTCACATTTTTAAAATGTGGTAAAAATACTCATAAACATGACCATCTTCACTGTCTTAAGTGTGCAGTTCAGTAATGTTCGGTACAGGAAGACGATTGTGCAAGCCAGTCTCCAGGAACACTTTTTATCTTGCACAACCAAAACTCTAGACCCACCAAACAGTTCCTCCATTCTTTCTCTCTCCAGCCCCTGGCAACAGCTAATCTTTTTATTTCCATGCATTTAAGTACTGTGGGTACCTGACAGACGTAGAATCAAACAGTATTTGCCTTTTTGTGATGGGCTTATTTCAGTTAGTGTAATATCCTCAAGGCATGTTGTAGCCTGTGTCAAAACTTGTTTTTTTAATGCTGAGTCATAGTCCATTGTATATATAAACCACATTTTATTTATCCTTTTATCCGTAAATTATTACTTGGGTTTCTTATACTTACAGTAATTGTGAATAATGCTGCTTTGAACACGTCTTCTGAGACTCAGCTTTGAAATTTTTAAAGATAGATGCCAGAGGTGGAATTGCTGGATCATACAATAATTCTATTGATTTTTTTTTTTTTTTTTAAGAAACATAGTAGTTTTCCATAGTAGTTATACTACTTTACACTACTTAACACAACATTGCACTAGAGGTCTAATTTCTCGACATTTTCACCAATTTTTTGTTTTCTGGTACGTATGCTGTATTTATTTCTGCTTTTTATTTTATAGTAGCCATCCTCAATGGTGTGAAACAGTATCTTTTGTAGTTACTTTCCTGATGAGCGATGTTGAGCATCTTTTCATGTTGTATAGCCACTTGTATATGTCCTTTGGAGAATCTCTATTTAAGTCCTTTGCCCTTTTCTCAGTCTTGTCGCATTGTTGAATTCTAGTTCTTTATATATTCTGGACATTAATCCCTTATCAGATACATGACTGGCTAATTTTCCCACTTAGATTGTCCTCTCACTCTGTGGGTTGTATACTTAGATGCACGAAAGTTCTTAATCTCGACATAGTACAATTTACCTATTTTTGCCTTTGGGGCACCTGGGTGGCTCAGTGGTTTAAAGCTTCTGCCTTCAGCCCAGGTCATGATCTCGGGGTCCTGGGATCGAGCCCTGCATCGGGTGTTCTGCTCAGTGGGGAGCTTGCTTCCCCCTCTCTCTCTTCCTGCCTCTCTTCCTACTTGTGATCTCTCTCTCTCTCTGTCAAATAAATAAAATCTTTAAAAAAAAAAAAATTTTTTTTTTTTTTTACTTGCCCAAGTTGTTGGGCTCACCCAGCTTTAGGAACTATTGCAACATAGATTTGAAACCCAAAGGGCTGATCATAGAGTATTATTTTAACTACTGCACCTGCTGCAAGTCCATCTGTAATCAGCATTGACAAAAATTACTGTATTACTTGTAAAAACTTAAATATAATTTGTATAAAGATGCTACTAAAGTCTTTAATTTCAATTTATAGCAGATATTGAATTAAAACACAACTGAGTTTCTATATACTTTATTCAATAAAATTAAAAAACAATGTTTAGACCATTGATACATAATTTCATGGAAAAATAAGACAAATGTTTGAGATGATTTGAAGTGGCTAATGTCTCAATACTTCAATTCTGTGTGTTTAATTTCCCTTTGGAAATAAACTCCAACTCATCATTCCGATGAAAAAATTATAATGGACAGCTTGCAATAATTAACAATGAGCCCATTGTCTACTACTGTGAAAGCATGTGTTAGAATTGTTTTGATGTAACAATTTTTAACTTTGTCTACTACATACCCAGTATTATAGGAGGTAATAGTAGCTCAGTAATAATTCTTTTTTTAATTTTTTAAAAAGATTTTATTTATTTATTTGACAGAAGAGATCACAAGTAGGCAGAGAGGCAGGCAGAGGGAGAGGGGGAAGCAACCTCCCTGCCGAGCAGAGAGCCCGATGCAGGGTTTGATCCCAGGACCCTGAAATCATGACCTAAAACGAAGGCAGAGGCTTTAACCCACTGAGCCACCCAGGAACCCCGTAATAATTCTTTTAAATTTGTGCATACATGCTATCTTAAAATGCAATTTTTTAAATTCAAGTAGCCACCATACAGTACATTGTTAGTTTTGGGGATAGTATTCAGTGATTCATTAGTTGCATAGAACACCCAAAGCTCATCACATCATGTGCCCCCCCTTAATGCCCATTACTCTGTTAACCCATCCCCCCACCCATCTCCCTTTCCACAACCCTCAGTTTGTTTCCTGGAGTCAAAAGTCTCTGATGGTTTGGTTTCCTCTCTGGTTTCTTCCCACTCAGTTTTCCCTCCCTTCTCCTATGATCCTCTGTGCTATTTCTTAGATTCCATATGAGTGAAACCATATGATAATTGTCTTTCTCTGATGGACTTATTTCACTTAGCATAATACCCTCCAGTTCCATCCACTTTGATGTAAATGGTAGGTATTCATCCTTTCTGATGGCTGAGTAATATTCCATTATGTATATGAACCACATCTATTTGATCCATTCATCTGTTGAAGGACATTTTGACTCCTTCCACAGTTGGGCTATTTTGGGCATTGCTGCTATGAACATTGGGGTGCAGCTGCCCTTTGGTTTCACTACATCTGTATCTTTGGGGAAATAGCCAGTAGTTCAATTGATGGGTTGTAGGATAGCTTTATTTTTAACTTCTTTAACTTAAACCTCCATACTGTTTTCCAGAGTGGCTGTACCAGCTGGCATTCCAACCAACAGTGTAAAGAGGGTTCCTCTTTCTCCACATCCTTGCCAAAATCTGTTGTCCTTGTCTTGTTATTAAAATGGAATTTTTTTAAGAAACAAAATTAAGTAATTATAAATCTGTTTACCCTGAGAAGTGTGATAAATAAAATATGCCCAAGATGAATGTATTAGAATGAATTATCACATTTGTATTTTACTTAAAGAACTTAGAGAACACATATTTTACATCATAAGGGGCATTTACTGAAAGGCTCTCCAAAAGAAATATTCCTGTATAGAGATGTGCAGTGTATAAGAAAAGATAGAGCTGGCATTGTACGTGATTTCTTCAATCCAACTCATAGCATCAATGACTTGAGCCCAACCTTGCAGAAAACAAAAGCAGATATTCATAAAGTTCAACTAAACTTGAACGAAAGCCAGATCACAAAATACTTGCTTAAAATTCATAAACCTCTCACCTTTTGGCTAATCTAAC
>CM053615.1:43403978-43427746 GCA_028646535.1 Procyon lotor | reverse complement strand
AATAAATAAAATCTTCAAAAAAAAAAAAAAAAAAAAGAACTCCTCAAACTCAACACTCACAAAACCGATTATCACATCAAAAAATGGGCAGAAGACATGAACAGACACTTCTTCAAAGAAGACATACAAATGGCTAACAGACACATGAAAAAATGTTCATCATCTTTAGCCATCAGGGAGATTCAAATCAAAACCACACTGAGATACTACCTTACACCAGTTAAGATGGCCAAAATCAACAGGACAGTAAACAACAAATGTTGAGAGGGTGTGGAGAAAGGGGAACCCTCTTCCACTGTTGGTAGGACTGCAAGCTGGTGCAGCCACTTTGGAAAACAGTGTGGAGATTCCTCAAGAAATTAAAAATAGAGCTACCCTATGACCCAACCATCGCACTACTGGGTATTTACCCCCAAAGAAGCAGATACAGTACAAAGAATGGCCACATGTACCCCAATGCTCATAGCAGCAATGGCCACAATCGCCAAACTGTGGAAAGAACCAAAATGCCCTTCAACAGATGAATGGATAAAGGAGATATGGTCCATATATACAATGGAATATTATGCCTCCATCACAGTGGACGAATACCCAACTTTTGTATCAACATGGATGGGACTGGAAGAGATTATGCGGAGTGAAATAAGTCAAGCAGAGAAAGTCAGTTATCATATGGTTTCACTTACATGTGGAGCATAAGGAAGAACATGGAGGACATTGGGAGAAGGAAAGGAAGGGTGAATTGGGGGAAACTGGAGGGGGAGATGAACCATGAGAGACTGTGGACTCTGAGAAACAAACTGAGGGTATAGGAGTGGTGGGGGCGGGGAGTTGGGCGAGCCTGGTGGTGGGTATTGAGGAGGGCATGTATTGCATAGAGCACTGGGTGTGGTGCACGAACAATGAATCTTGGAACACTGAAAAAATTAAAAAATAAATAAAAAAGACAAGTTCATTAATGTGTTTTAGCATTATTACTTGTGCCTTCAACATTTATTTTAGTTATTACTTTTTACAACCATGATTATACACTTATTATTTTTTTTAAAAGATTTTATTTATTTATTTGACATAGAGAGAGAGCACAAGTAGGCAGAGAGGCAGGCAGAGAGAGGGGGAAGCAGGCTCCCTGCTGAGCAGAGAGCCTGATGCAGGGTTAGATCCCAGGACCCTTTGATCATTACCCGAGCCGAAGGCAGAGGCTTTCACCCACTGAGCCACCCAGGTGCCCACATAATTATACATTTAAACATTAAAAAAAGAAAATGCTCACTCTCTGAATTTCTTTTGATTACTATTATTTTACTTATTATTAACTGAGAAAACCTTTGTCATTGAAACAAAGAGGTTTAAAAATGAGCATTCTAGGTATCTGGACATTTTTGAGTTCCTTTTAGATTCTTAGCATTCTTTCATAGTTCCAATGGATATATATTTAAAATAAGTTATGGTGTGTTGCTGTTTCCGCCTTCATTTTAGCCTTTTTTTGTGTTTTTTCTTCCTGCTGAAAATCTGAATTTTCCCTTGATTACAAAAATCTTTCTACAGTCATGAATGTTTTTAAAATTAGTATTCATATTTAAGGAAATTGACATTCACATGTTTTGGATTTTCCTGAATCCCTTTGAGGAAAAGGGGAGAATTTTAAATATGGCCACAACTCTTTTCTATCATTCCCATGACATGCAAGAGGACTTCCAGTGATTTTTCTGCACCTTGTTGCGCCTTTCTCCTAAGTCACTTTCAGCACTCTTTTGTTGCCCTACTGTTCTTAAAATTGAATCAGTCAGTCTTCCCTAGGAGAGGCAGTAAATGCTCTCAGTCTAGGAGAGAGGCATTTAGTCGTAGTTACAGTGTTTTCTGGCCACCGCTTTCTCTAGGCCCACGTGCACACCTCTATTTCCCCCACAGACCTTGCTATACTGTCCCAGCTATTGCAATAATGTTCCTAAGCCTGGAGAACCCACTCTTCCCACTTACATTTTATGGGGACTTTCATGGAATTCCCTGCCTCCATCTCAGTCATCATGGTGTCAACTGGGGAAATTAGTTTTCATTCCAATTCTTGCTAACTATTCCTTTTAGGTGAAGTAGAGAATCACCTCAAGGCTGCTTCCTTGCTCCTGTGGAAAATGGAAACACTAAAAATATTGTTTAAATGAAAATGACCAAAAAACTATTATTACAATCTTGAAGGAAGAAAAGTGGCTGAGGAACAAGGTAGCAAAGTCCAACTCATTCTTTAATTACAGAGGAAACAGCTCATGTCTTAATTTAAGACTATGTAGTGACATGGAGGTAAACAATGAAAGAGCTGGAAATCCCAACTAATAAAGTTAGTTGCCTGTGATAAGCATGAATGATGGTGGGGAGATGGTGGAATTGGCGCTTTTTAATTTTCTCACAAGCTACCCTTAACGCTTCTGTTAAACCTTGTACATATGATTCTCTTATCTCTCTTTGTATCTTTTTGCCTGTGTGTGTGTGTGTTTTCCAGGTTATCCATCTCAAAGATGATTTGAAGCATTTTTGTCCTAAAATGAAAAAAATGGACTAGTCTCATTTGTAGTGATTAGAAGACACTACATGTGTCATGACACCATGCTGGACATCATGCAAACCAAGGCCGTGAACCGTTATCTATCTGCATTTAAATGGCCCACCTTTACTTCAAAGACATTATGAATTACTTCAACAGACCCTACACAGCTTCTCTTGTTATTTCTAGTAATATAAGCTAGTGGTGAACATTTTCAATCTGGATAATCGTGTGATGGACTCAGACTTTTCTCTAAACACATTTGATTACCACTATGTATACCAAAATCACTGTATGTTATACTCATAGTATGTATTTTAAACATTTAGCTGTTGGCTGAATTTATTATTTCCTAGTGGTCACTCTATAGGTAAATTTGTTCAGATTTGATGCAGTGCTGTCATCCCCATGCTAAGCAGCTTAACTTTTCTGAGATGATGATTAGACCTTAGCCATTTAAAGTTTTTTTGTGTGTGACTGAATGAACTAGAGCATTGATTTTTGGAGAATCTTGGATCTTCTGTCTTCTGTCTTCTGTCTTGGAAGAACTCTGGATCTTCTGTCTTCACAGCACAATAATAAATCCCAAGCTTAAAAAATTTGGTAAGTTCTGGGGCGCCTGGGTGGCTCAGTGGGTTAAAGCCTCTGCCTTCGGCTCAGGTCATGATCTCAGGGTCCTGGGATCGAGCCCCACATCAGGCTCTCTGCTCAGCAGGGAGCCTGCTTCCCCCCTTCCCTTTGCCTACTTCTCTGCCTACTTGTGATCTCTGTCAAATAAATAAATAAAATCTTAAAAAAAAAATTGGTAAGTTCTGTGGAGTATCACTTACCAGTATTTGGGAACATTCAAAATCTATTATATTTTGTCTGGCCGATTTAAGTATTTAGACCAGTTGAAGACACTTCTCATTTATAAAACATAGTTAAGTCACTTATATTGAGAGTTAAAATATTGGATAGTTGAAGGGACTTATATCCTTATTACAATAGGGGGAGTAAAATAGTGCTGATTACCAGAATAAATTTCTACTTTAGTCAGAGGCTGGCTGTCTGGGTCACACTAGAATTTCTCTCTTTGTAAGAATATAGGAGCAATGTGATCTATATCATTTCTATACTAACAATTTTACAAATATGCATTTTTCAACAAATCTTTAAGTAACCGAGGCATATATCCAGTTGAGGTTTTGGCACTGTCAAGTCACATTTTTATTTTCCCCATTATCAATTTTACTTTTGTCTTAGGACTAAAGGCATAACATGCAACTGATAAGTCTTCATCCACTCTCTAGTTTCTCCCATCACTGCCCTCTTATAATGATTCCTACCCTGTTACACAGATCCACTGCTTTCTTAAATTCTGCTGTGTAAGAAAGAGTTTTTGGTGCTCTTCCTCTCATTCCTGCAGTGGGTGATTTTTTGAGTTAGACTCTTTTTCTTTTTTCCCAAGGATTCTCCTTGCCTTTTTTGTTTTGTAGTAGTATTTTAAAATGTAAGAATTCAACATTGCACTCTAAAGACCTGGCATTTTCTAAAAGACCAAGAAAAATAAAAATTTTATTTACAACCTAAGGCAATTATAGTTAAGTTTAAATGTCTATCTAATCTAGGTAGAGGCGTTAAGGAACATGGTTCCATCTATCTAATCTAGTTAGAGATGTTAAAAAAACATAGATTCCCATCCCAAAATATTTTATTTCTAAAATTTATCTCTTTCTGTATTCTCAAATTTATGAATTTACATCAATACATTGAACCAAGTCATTACCACAATCTTATGTAGATCATGGCCTTGTCTTTCCATAGCAAATCCTGTTTCATGGAGCCTATTCTTCATATAGCATCATGTGATCTGACCCTACTAATCTCCCAGATTCTTGTTACCTACTTTTATTTTGAATCCAGTACTTCTTTCAGTTCTTTAGATACGTCATGCAGCATTATTCCTCTGAGCTAATTTTCCCCTTGCTTATAATCTTTTTTTTTTCCTCCTCCCATTCATTTCTTACCACATGTACATTGCCCAGCCAACTCACCTCCACTCTGGTAAAATCATCTTACTAGGTTTCCATGATTTTCTTTCATCACTATAATTGGTTAAAATATATAGAATATATGAATAACTTGTAATTCCTTATAATTAAATCTCTACTTGCTTAAAATCTGTTTTCCACTATAGAACACTTATGAAGGAAATTGAGGATGACACAAAGAAATGGAAAAACATTCTATGGTCATGGATTGGAAAAACAAATTTTGTGAAAATGTCTAATATCAAGGATATCTACACATTTAATGCCATTCCTATCAAAATACCAACAGCATCTTTCACAAAGCTAGAATACACAATCCCAAAATTTGTATGCAACTGTAAAAGACCCTGAATAACCAAAGCAATCTTGAAAATGTAATGCAAAGCTAAAGGCATCACAATTCCAGACTTCAGGCTATATTACAAAACTTTAGTAATCAAGACAGTATGGTACTGGCAACAAAACAGACACATAGATCAATGGAACCAAATAGAGAATCCAGAAATGGACCCACAACTATATGGTCAACTTATCTTTGACAAAGCAGGAAAGAATATCCAATGAAAAAAAAAAAAAAGACAGTCTCTTTGTTCAACAGACGGTGTTGGGAAAACTGGACAGTAACATGCAAAAGAACAAGACTGGACCAGTTTCTTACACCATCCATGAAAATAAATTCAAAATGGAGGAAAGAGCTAAATGTGAGACAGAAAACCATCAAAATCCTAGAGGAAAACACAGGTAGCACCCTCTCTGACCTCGGTCATAGCAACTTCTTACTAGACAGGTCTCTGGAGGCAAGGGCAACAAAAGCAAAAATGAACTGGGACTTCATTTTGGGACTTCATCAAGATAAAAAGCTCCTGTACATTGAAGGAATCAACCAACAAAATTACCATGCAAATCTACAGAATGAATAAGATATTTGCCAATGATATATCTGAAAAAAGGTTAGTATCTGATAATCTGTAAGGAACTTAAACTCAAAATTCAAAAAACAAATGATCCAGTTAAGAAATGGGCAGAACACAGGGAAAGACCTTTTTCCAAAGAAGACACACAAATGGCCAACAGACACATGAAAAGATGCTCAACATCACTCATCATCAGGGAAATACAAATCAAAACCATAATGAAATACAATTACACACCTGTCAGAATGGCTAAAATTAATGACAAAAGAAACAATAGTTGTTGGCAAAGTATATGTGAGAAAAAGGAACCCTCTTACATTGTTGGTCGGTATGCAAACTGGTGCAGCTGCTGCTGAAAACAGCATGGAGGTCCCTCAAAAAGTTAATAGAGCTACCCTACAACCCAGAAATTGCACTATTAGGTATTTATCCAAAGGATGCAAAGTGATTTGAAGGCACACATGTGCCCCAATGCTTATTGCAGCAATGTCCATCAATAGCCAAACCATGGAAAGAGCTCAGATGAATGGATATGAATGGATGAAGATGATACACACACACACACACACACACACACACACACACAGACAGACACAGGAATACTAGTCATCGAAAAGAATGAAATCTTGTCATTGGCAATGACATGGATGGGACTCTAAGGTATTATGCCAAGAGAAATAAGGCAGTCAGAGAAAAACAAATACCATATGATTTCATTTATGTGGGATTTAGGAAACAAAACCGATGAATACAGGGGAGGGGGAAAAAAGAGGCAAACCATACGAGCCTCTTAACTACAGAGTTAAGACAACTGAGGGTTGATGAAGAGGAGATAGACAGGGTGATGGGTGAAAGAGGTGACGAGTATTAAGGAGGGAGCTTGTTGTGATGAGCACTGGCTGTTAAATATAAGTGATGAATCACTAAATTCTACTCCTGAAACCAGTGTAACACTGTATGTTAACTAACTAGAAATTAAATAAAAACTTAAAAAATAAAAATTGTTTTCCCATTTAATTTCATACAATTATGTATGACTTATGCATAATAATGTAAAGAAATAAACAATGTTGTAGATTTAATGTATTTCAAAGTTAGCTCCTTAAGAGTACTTTTTCCTGGAGTGCTTGGGTGGCTCAGTTGTTAAGCATCTGCCTTCGGCTCAGGTCATAATCCCATGGTCCTGAGATCGAGCCCCGCATCAGGCTCTCTGTGCAGCAGGGAGCCTGCTTCTCCCGCTACCATTCCCTCTGCTTGTGTTCCCTCTCTCGCTGTGTTTCTCTGTCAAATAAATAAAATCTTAAAAAAAAAAAAAAAAAAAAAAGAGTACTTTTCCTCTTATTTGTCTGTATCCACAGATTCTAGCTATTATCTAGTCCCTAATACTGTAAGAAAAGATTTTTTTAAGAAAATATATTTTTATAAATCTCCTACTATAATCTAAATATTTGTAATTAAAATAGTTCACTATATGTCTGCTATAACTTTAGGAAATTTTCCTGACCCAAATCTCAAAACTACTTTTACACTGAAATATTTGAGGTATTTTTATTTTAAGATTTTACTTATGTATTTGACAGAGATAGAGAGCACCTAAGTAGGCAGAGAGGCATGCAGAGGGAGGAGGAGAAGCAGGCTCCCTGCCAAGCCGAGTGCCCAATGTGGGGCTTGATCCCAGGATCCCAGGACCATGAACCGAGCCGAAGGCAGACACCCAACTGACTGAGCCTCCCAGGTGCCCCCTGAAGTATGTTTATTACCTCTATTTTCTGGTGATCAAAATATACTAGTAACAACTTTTTTCTCACCGGTCCAAGTTTCACAAAAGCATACACATCTACTAAAGTTGCTTCATCTAACATTTATTAACTGTAGATCTCCATGTAGTTGTTCACCTGCTCATTTGTAGTAATGTCATGATTAATAGTCATAATGCTAGTTCAAGACTCTACAAGCTTCTGAAGTAAACTGCTGGTAATCAAGGACAGGTGTAAATTGTGCCTACCAGCATTTTAATGACAAGAACAGTAAGCATTGCTACAAGTGATTCAAATCTCAGACTCATGTTCCATTTCATCTCACATTCATCAGAACCCCAGGTTATGGCATTGGTATCCCCCTTTACGGACTAAGAGCCCTCCAAGAGCACACAGCTGGAAAGTGGCAAGATCCAAAGTCAAATCCAGGTTTGTGTGATTACCAAGTCCAGTGTCTTAAGAACCACTTACTATCCACAGGTATCAGGAACGGATGGGTTGAAGTTGTTAGACTGAGTCTCCCTGGCAATCTATACCATAGTGGGTCCAGGATCTGGGTTTCAGCTTCTGGGAATTCAGAAAAATGCTGATTGAGTGAGCTCCCTCAGGGAGGATTTGATAATACTCACAAGAGACTTGTTTATAAACTAGAATGACAATTTATTATTTTATGCTGAGAAATATTACTGTCAAACTGGCTTCAATGCTCAGGTTTGTTTGTAGTGCTTTTTTTTTTTTATGACAAATTCTGTGTTAGGCTATAAAGCCTTCATCCTGTGAGAACTGTGTCTGCTAACTTGAGTGACTAGGAGGAACTGGCACACACACAGTTGTTTCATAAGTGCTTTCTCGGAAGGATGCAGATAGTTGATGGCCCCTAAGACATCTGGCGAGGCTTATTTTTTAACGTGTTTCTCAGCTAATTGTAGAGAACAGTGCCTTTCTACTCTGCCTCCCTTCCAGTATTCAAATTGAAAAAGAGATCTGCTCTCTATAATAAAATGATCGGTACTCGTCTTAAAGGTTTAAAAACATAATGTCCTCAGATCTCTGAAAGGAACTCTACCCTACAGGGCCAGATAACCATTAACCAAACTCACAGGACTTAGATATACATTCAAAATATCATTCTCTCCAGTATTTTATTTTTTTTTAATTTTTTTAAAAGAGTTTATTTATTTGACAGAGACAGAGAGATCACAAGCAGGCAGAGAGAGAGGAGGAAGCCGGCTCCCTGCTGAGCAGAAAGCCTGATGCGGGGCTGGATTCCAGGACCCTGGGATCATGACCTGAGCTGAAGGCAGAGGCTTTAACCCACTGAGCCACCCAAGCGCCCCCTCTCCAGTATTTTAAACACCTACAGGAACAGCATACCCTCACTATGTATGAATTAGTGCAATCTTCTCCTCTAGACAGAATAACAAAAACAAATCAAGATCATAAAGCTGCTGGATCAACATAGTATGAATAAAAGGCTTTAGTGAGATGTATTAAATGTGTAATGGCTCCAGAATAAAGCAGCCTCATTTGTCCTATACACTTAGAATTATCTTAACAATGGCGCTAAACCTTAAACTACTCAAAACACCTGGAGTTGGACACTGTCATAACTTGCTTTATTGAACTCCTTTGGCTTTTCTCTGGGTTAGACCACACTCCTACTTTTGATTTCTACATTCTTTCTTGAGAATTTTCCTATCTTTCAGTTCGAATTGGGACATTGTATCTGGTCATTTACATTTTTCAGAACTCTTTTCTGACTCACATGGTGATGAATGAAAGTTTAACTTTCAGACTTACATTTTTCTTTGATTTCCAAGTTCTTTCTGAGTCCTTCTATGCAGTCTCCATGTGCAGATAGAGGCACTATTGCCTAGCATTTAGGTACACAGACACTACATGAGGCGGCCCGGTTTCAAATCCTTATTCCATCATTTATTAAGTGACCTTGGGGTGTTGATCTTTCTGTACTTGTGTTTCCTCATCCATAAAATGGGGGCAATGTATTATGGCAGCAGGAAACTGATGACTCAGCAAGGGAGATAATAAAGGGATTATTTATAGAGGCATATTTAGGGTTAAAAGAAAAAAAAAGGGTGATGAGACACACACCAACAAAAAATAAAAAACAAACAAAAAAAACTAACCATAGAGCGAAGCTGTTACCAACACTATGATTGAAAGAACACAGGAGACAAATAATGTAGTTGGAGATCAGTGCGAACAGAACTGTAAACATGGGCCCCAAAGAAGAAGTGGATTTCAAGGAAGGGTGAGTCTATGGACCACGCTCAAGGACTAAGCAGGAATGGAGTTGGAAAAGAATACCTGGACTGCTCTATTTCCTCTCACCAAGCTCCTGCCATCGCCCCCCTCTGGCTGAACAGGGCATAGATCCAGAAGAGGGGACAATCAATGTATCTTGTATTCACAGCAACCTCTAAGATTGGTTTGCGGAATAAAATGGGTTAATGTATATGAAATCATGTATAGACCCTTTAGCTGAGGAGAAGAACAAAAATCAGAACATTTGCATGGGTGAGGCTGCTAGGATAGAACTTTGAAGACATGAGGGAAATTGGAAAAAGGGAAATAGTGATTCTCGGCAGCTCAACTGTTGGGCCTGCGTTCTACCACGGTGCATATGTCCAGTATCAGTTCCCCCGCGATCCTCATATTGTCTCCTGGTGTGATAGACTTCATACACCAGGAGAAATTCAGAATGCTCTGAATTTCTTCAACACTCTACTCTTTCCAAAATAGTAACTCACCGTATTTTCATTTTAGCAGAAGACAATTAAGCTGCTTATGGAAGAGACCGACCTAAAAAAATAAATAACACTTATTTCACAACCCAACCCCCTGAAAAAACAGCCCAAAGTGAGCATTCCAAGTCAGCAGAGGTCTCTGCTCCCCGAGGGCATGTAGACCCTCAGGTTCCATCTTATGTCTCTGTCACCCCCTTGAGGCATTTTATTAAATGCTAACCAAAACTATATCCTAGATACTTCCATGTATTAGCTTCTGAGAAGGGGAAGGAGTGGGAGCAGGGTATTCACTGTTTGAGGTGCTTGTGTATTATCAATACCCACCACTTCTGTTCATATTCCATTGCCCCAAACTTTAACATTTTACCACTACACTGAAATACAGGAAGGTTAGAAACGATAGGGTAGCTCAGGAGTTGTGTGCCCTAATTTTAAAAACTATTGTTTACACGGGCGCCTAGGTGGCTCAGTCATTAAGCATGGGCCTTTGGCTCAGGTCATGATCCCAGGGTCCTGGGATCAAGTCCCCCATCAGGTTCCCTGCTCAGCGGGAAGCTTCTCCCTCTCCCACTCCCCCTGCTTGTGTTCCCTCTCTTTCTCTGTGTGTGTCAAATAAATATTAAAATACAATCTTTTAAACATTTAAAAAAATTGTTCAGGGAATGAGTGAATGGATGCTGTTTATACTCATAGCTCTGACATTACTTTCCTTGCTGGCTGTTCTTGGATACGACAAATACTACTGTCTGAGAGGTAAGTTTACACACTTCAATTTACTTAAAGAATGCATTTCATCAATTTCTGGGCTACTTTTTATTTGGCTGAAGGTAATGAGGCCAAATAGACTATAAAGCAGACTATGTTGACAGTATACAGGAAGGCATACTGAATGTACGTAGGGGCTAGAACCATGTGGTCCACTACCCATCCATTAGTGGTCATGAGGACAAAAATTATACAAGAAGGTGATTTGCTAGAATTAGCCCATTGACATATTATCCTTGGATAAATGAATCTAATTTATTACTGTATTTACCTCCCAGAGTCACATTTTTAAGTGTTACTTTTTTTTTTTTTTTTTTTTTTTAGAGGAAAAAGTCATGGATATATCTCATATGAGTTAAATCAAAGGATTCAACTTAGTGCTACGAATTTAGAGAAGAGCGATACTATCGTGGGTTTCTGAGGACTTTGTGTAGGAGTACACATTAGAGTGTACTTCTGCAGTTGCGATTTGAATAGATACACAAAGCAGAAAGTACTCGAAAGTCAGGTAATAGAAAATATAAAGACACAGATAAATTCATTCCTATACACAGAAAAACCAGATCCTATTAAAAACAGTTCATATAAGTAAATAGCAAATGAGTGATAGAAACATTGTCTGAGACATTAAATACATCTAACCTTACAGAATTCTGAGGCTTTCAGAGCTACTGAGGCTTTCAGAGCTACTTTAGCTATTATCTTATTTATTTCTTTAAATTACCCTTGTTCTCTATCTTACTCTTGTTTTCCATATGATGAAAACACAGTTCAGAGAAATTAAAATAACTACAGCTAGTGAGTGAGAGAATCGGAACTTGAATTCCATTATTAGGGCTCATTTCAGTGAACCACAGCATTTTACCAAATATCAAAAATTCTACTGATCTTGCCTGACTTGCATTTATTCAGTCCAGTATGTCTAAAAGTTCTAGAAAATCTAATTGAGAGGGATGAACTATATTCCAAATGGCTTCATGTTACACCTGGGTTATGTGGGCCACGACAAACCGTTTCATGACAGACATTTGCCAAAATATCCAAAGAGATCATTAGATTTAACACCACATGCATATTTAGGAAATCATTCACCCACAAATGGAGGTCTCCAGTTTTAATTATTTATTATTTTGAATTTTTCATAGCAGTGTTGAATTTTTGCTAAGAAATTTAGGTAAGGATAAATCTCCCCTTTTGAAGACTCCACACACTCCAGTGTAGGATAAATATAAAAATATTAATAATAATGACAAATTTTAAAACCTACAAAATTTAAATTTTTACCAGAATTTAAAAAGCACTAAAAGCATTGTGTAAACAGGCTTAGCATTTAAAAAACAGTACCTTTGTTTAATGCATCTGTTTCTTTTCCAGTTCAGGTTATTTTTCATATTGGAAAGATAATGGTATCTGAGAGTTAAATTGCTTTAAAAAATTAAAAGGGAATCCATATTTATAAGAGCATTAAAATGAACTGTGCCCTAACCTTGCTTTTAATGGTTTATTAATAAACACTTCACAGAGCAGATAAAACAAAGCATGAATTACTCTTATTCTGTGTTTATTATTTTTATTCTTTAACATATATTAGTCATACACAAGCATGTGGAGGACTATATAAAATGAATAAAAGCTAGAGTGATGAGTAGGTTATATTCGGGTGCTGAAATCAGAGTAGGTGCTCAGTAATAAGTATGGCTGGCCTCTGATTTGTTTTGCTGACGGTTACAAAGAGGTCAGTAACATTCAAGCAGGACTATGGAAGGAAATTCTATGTTTATTATGAAGAAAATCCTGTATTATGATCAAAGATTTTATGCCATAAAATCTCATTTTATGGTAAGCTTGAGAATGCTTCATTCTCAAGCATTAAAAACAGAACAGATTCTGAATTCACATCTCTGAAGTGCTTCATAAAACTTTCAATTCTAGTTCATTTCTTAATTTAACAAGACCCAGCCAGTTCACACGAAAGATACAGGGCTTCGTTCACTATGGTCTGCATTTTTCAGTTCTGTAATTTCATATATATGTAATCATGTCTCTTTTTTGGCTTCTCTGGCTCTGTTTAATTTTTTTTTTTTTCATAGTTTTGCATGTATCGGTAGTTTCTTCTTTTTTCTTGACTACCTGCCATTTTAAGAATGATCATTTTCTATTTACCTGTAGATAAAAATGTGGCCAGTTTTATGGGCTTAGTTCTCATGAATAAAGCTGCTCTGAATATTTTATTTAAGTCTTTGATAGGGTTTATGTTTTTTTTCTCTTGAGGAAATACACAGGAGTGGAATTCCTGGGTCCTGTGATTTATGTTTAAATTTTTAAGAAGCTGCCAATATAAGTTGTCCTAACATCACACATTCCCATTAGCAAATCATTAGAGTTCCACTTGCTATCTACCCTAATGCTTGGTATGGTACCATATTTTAAGTGTATTAAGTGCTATCTTGTGGATTAAATTTCTCCATTCCTTATGAATAATCATATTATGCTCATGCATCTTTTCATATGTTTACAGGGCATCTGACTATCTTAATTTGTAAAATTTTTGTCAAAATCATTTATCTTAGATTATTTGTATTATTACTAAATTATGAGAGTTATTTACATATTCAGAAAACAAGCTATTTGTGCATTACACTCTTTTTTTAGTTCCATCATTTGAGGAGAAGAGGACTTCAGTTTACAAGATATGCAGATGGCCAATAGGTACATGAAAAGCTGCTAAGACAATGGATATTAAAGGTCATAACCACAATTTTAAAAAAAATTTTAACTATGTGTGATAATGGATGTTAGCCAGACTTGTGGTGATCATTTTGCAATAAACACATGTCATATCTTACATTGTATACCTAATTTTATGTATCATTTGCATTTCAATTTAAACAAAAAAGACTTCAATTTGACTGAAGTCCAATTTAACAGTTTTCTTTTATAAATTACATTTTGTGGGGCGCCTGGGTGGCTCAGCGGGTTAAAGCCTCTGCCTTCAGCTCAGGTCATGATCTCGGGGTCCTGGGATCGAGCCCCACATTGGGCTCTCTGCTCAGCAGGGAGCCTGCTTTCCCCTCTCTGCCTGCCTCTCTGCCTGCTTGTGATCTCTCTGTCAAATAAATAAATAAAATATTAAAAAAAAAATACATTTTGTTCTACCTTAAACCTTTCTTCACCTAGTCACAAATTATTTCCCTAGGTTTTATTTTGGAAGTTTTACAGATTTTTGGATTTACACTTAAGATTTACACTTAGGATTTGGATTACACTTACTAACACTATTAATGTTAATTTTGAGTTACCATTTCTGTACCTTGTGAGATGATATTTGGGAATCATTTGTTTTTTATAACCTGTCGAGTCATTCCAACGTAATTTGATGAAAACATTTTTTCTACTAAATTTCCTGGACCTCTTAAAAAAAAAAAAATTATGCAAGTATAGACCAGACCTATACTGGACTACATATTGGTTCCACTGATTTTTTTTTTCTTCTAATTGACACTTAAAAATGTGTAAGTTAAAGGTGTATAATGCATTGATTTGATACATTTATACTGCAATATGATTACCACTGTAATGTTAACCAACACCTCTGTCACCTGATTGTCATTTCTTTTTTGTGGTGGAAACAAAATCTAGTCTCTTACTAACTTTTAAGTTCACAATACAAATAATACTTAAATCAGAAAGAAGTAAAACTATAATTATTTGCAGATGGTCTGATCTTATAATGTAGTAGATTCTGAAGACTCAACCAAGATACCATTGGAACTAATTAAGTAAAATTTCAAGATATAAAATCGACATGCAGAAATCAGTGTAGTATCTATAGTCCAAGATGTACTTTCAGAAAACTATCCCATTCACAGTAGTATCAAAAATAGTAAAATACTGGGGCACCTGGATGGTTCAGTTGGTTAAGCATCTGACTCTTGATTTCAGTTCATATCATCATCTTGGGGTTGTGGGATTGAGCCCTGCATCGGGCTCCATGCTCTGTTCAGTGTCTGCTTGAGATTTTCTCTTCCTCTCCCTCTGCCCCTCCCCCCACTCAGTCTCTAAAATCGTTTTAAAAATAATAAATTATTAGAGTACTTAGGGCTGACTTTAGCCAATGAAGTGGCACAAGTCGGTTCCAAGACACTGATGGAAGAAACTGAAGACCTCAACAAATGGAAAGGCACTTTTGTGTTCATGGATAAGAATTAATACCATCAAAATGTCCAAACTACTCAAAGCCATCTATTGATTTATCAATTCCCTAGCAAAATTCCAATGGCATTTTTCACAGAAGTAAAAAAATAATTCCAAAAAAAAAAAAAAAAATTCTAAGATTGGTATGGAACCACAGAAGACTCCAAATAGTCAAAGTAATCCTGGAAAAGAATAACAAAGCTGGAGGCATCACACTTCCTAATTTCAAACTATACTACAAAACCAGAGCAATTAAAATAGTATGGTACTGGCATACAAACAGACACAAGTACCAATAAAACACAATAGAAAGTCTTGAAAATAGATATACAATATACAAAAACTATTGGGATTCAACAAAAGCAGTTCATAATATAATGATAAATGCCTATAGCAGGAAAACAAAAAAGGATCTCAAAGAAACACCCTAACCTAAAACCCACAGGAAAAAAAAAACGTCCAAAGTTAGAAGGGAGGAAACATAAATCATAGAAAAAATACAGACTAGAAAGAAAATTTAAAAAAAACAGAACAGCAACAACAACAATGAAACTAAGAGCTAGTGTTTTGAAAAGATAATACTGTTGGCAGAATCACAAAGAATAACAAAGTACACAAACTATAGTATAAAGAGACATTACAATGAATACCACACAAATACAAGGATCTTGAGGAATCCTACCAAACATTTAAAAAAGAATTAATACCAGTTCCTCAAATTCTTACAAAAACTGTCAGAGAGAAAACTTCAAAACTCATTTATGAGGCCAGTACTCCCCTGATACTGAAACCAGTCAAAATCCTTACAACCCCACCCACAAAATTACAGTTCAATATCCCCAATAGCACAGACAGAAAAGGCATGCAAATCAGAAAGGAAGAAAACAAAATGGACTCTACTTGCAGAAGACATATAGAAAATCCTAAAAACTTCAGCAAAAATTAAATAGAAATAATAAATTATTACAGTAATGGTGCAAGATATAAAATCAATATACAAAAATCAGATGTTTTATATACACTAAGAAGGAACAATCAGGAAGACAAATTAAATAATTCTATGAATAACTATATTAAAAATACAGTAATTAGGAATAAATTTAGGCAAGGAGGTAAAAGATCTGTACACTGCAACTTTAAGACATTAATGAAAGAAACTGCACATATATATGGAAATCTAGTTCGTGCTCATGGACTGGAAAAAAAAACATTACAATGTCCATAGTACCGAAAGTGATGTATAGATTCATTCAATTCCCACCAAATGACAATGGAATTTTTTGCAGTAATAGAAAAAGTAATCATAAAATTGGTATAGCACCAAAGTATTGTCAAGCAATCCTGAAGAAAAAGAACAAAGATGGGAGCATCACACTTCCTGATTTCAAACAATACTACAACACTATTGCATAAAAAGAGACACAGTAATCAAGAGGACAAGCAGAGATCCCTGAAATACACCCATGCATATAGTCATTTTTTGACAAAGAAGCCAAGACTACACAATGGAAAAAGTCTCCTCATAAATGGTTTTGGGAAAACTGGACAGTCACGTACAAAAGAAAAAAAAAATAGTCCCCTATTTTTTTTAAATCTTATTTTTTTCAGTGTTCCAAGATTGTTCATGCACCACACCCAGTGCTCCATGCAGTAACTGCCCTCCTCAATACCCACCACCAGGCTCGCCCAACCCTCCACCACCCTCCCCTCCAAAACCTTCCATTTGTGGACTCTAAGAAACGAACTGAGGGTCCCCTATTTTATACCACTCACAAAAAATTACCTGAGAAAAATTAAAAACTTAAAGGTAAGATGTGAAAATGTGTAACTCTTAGAAGAAAACATGGGGAGAGGGAGCTGGTGCCTGGGTGACACAGTCTGTTAAACCTCCAACTCTTGGTTTCTGCTCAGGTTGTAATCTCAGGGTAGTGAGATCCTGTCCTCTGCATTGGGGCACCACACTCAGTATGGAGTCTGCTTAAGATTCTCCTTCTCCCCTTCTTGTTCATGCTCGCTCTCTCTCAAATAAATAAATCTTAAGAAAATATCGAAGAAGCTCCTTAACATTGGTTTTGGCAATGAGGTTTTATTTTATTATTATTATTTTCTTGGCAAATTGTTTTTGGACAAGGCACCAAAAGCACAGGCAGCAAATACAAAAATCAAGTAAAATGATTCTATACCCTGGCAAAAAAAAAAAAAAAAAAAGGCAACCTATAGGAGAAAATATTTGCGAATTATGTACTAGGTCTGTTAATATCTAAAACATGAAAATTCAATACAAGTAAACATAAAAATAAGAATTAAAAAATGGGTAGGAAACTTGAATAGACATTTTTCCAAAGACAACATACAAGTGGCCAAGAGGTACATAAAAAGATACCCAACATGGCTCATCACCAGGGAAATAAAGATCAAACACACAGCAGTCTGACTTTAAGCCCCTCAGTGTGAACCATAAGTGAGACCTAAAGCTACAGGTAATCATCCCACACACGTTCCTATCTACTCTCCACTCTCTTCAACAAAGATTTTACAGCTTTTCCTTTCTCAACACCAACACCTCCTCCTCATCCTCACTCTTGGCTGAAAATGAACGAAGGCAATGTCAACAGGCTCCTATCTCATTACCCAACCACCAGTGGGTACCTGCAGGCACATGCTCTGCTTCCTGCCTGTGCGGAGGAACTTACGGCCACAGAGTCGATTGAAAAGAGATTCTAAAGACACTGAATCAGATCCTCCTCTATCTACTCAAGGACATCCTACCAATACTTCTTCCCTTTCTATTGGACCATCCTATTGATGGGGGAAACAAAAAGCAAAAGAAAAATTAAATTTCCTTATAGCTCACTGGTAAGTCCTTAAAAGAGGTAGAATGACATTCCTCTAGATACTCAGCTGCCTGGACGGTGAATCCTTTGCTAAGGGCAAATGGCAACCTTAACCCAATGCCCACGATCCTGTAAGTCTATTTCAACACATAAAAATTCCTTTGGAAACTTCTTTTATCTCTACTCCTTCAAGATACATGTCGGCAATCATCTTCCAAGCATATGACCCACCAATATACATCCGAAGGGTCTGATGACTTAAGGTTTTATTAGGCACTAATAAATGCCTTTTTCCCCAACAACTGCTAGTCCCCTCAAGGTCCTGGAAACCTTGCTTCCAACATTCCTTGGAGATTTACACTGTTCCTAAACCCCTCCCAACTTAAGAGTATATAATGGGCCACTCCTCATGACTCCAGTGTAGATCTTTCTGCCCACAGGTCCTGTCCCCAAGGTTTAATGAAATCACCTTTGGCACCAAAGATGTCTCAAGAATTCTTTCTTGACCACTGACTTCAAACCTTAACATCTTTCCTACATCACTATTAGCACACAGACATGTTGATACTTTTCCCATTGGGGAGGAGAAAAAAAAAAAGGAAAGCCTTCTATTGACTCCATTTCCCCCTCCAACTATCCCCTTGCTTCCCAATGCAATCAGATTCTCTTAAAAAGTTGCCCGTACCTGCAGTCTCCAGTTCTTTTCCTACCATTCTCTCTTTAACTCTGTTCAATCATAGAGTGTTTCATTCCCAACAGGCTGTCCCTGACAAGGTCACCAGCGGCCTTCACGTTGCTATGGCCAATTCATTCTCAGTCATTGTATTTGAGCCATCAACAGCATTGAGCACTGTTGATCATTCACTTCTTGTAACACCTTCTTTGTGCAGTGCTCTTTCTCTCTCTCCTCTGCTGGCACCTGCCTCCTCCCTACATATAAGACTGACCCAGGCTCAGCTATTGTCCTCCATCTAAACTCACTCCTTAGCACTGTCTATAAACATCCATCACTTTTGCAGAAATAAACACAGGAAAGACATACAGAAGCTAGTAAGACTGACTACCCACAAGAGCTGGGTAGGAATGGGTAGAGGAATGAGAGGGAGTGATACTTCTCTGAGAATACTTCTGCATAGCTTTAATTTAAAACCAAATTAATGCCATACCTACTAATAAATGATAATAAGATCAACTAAGATAAGGAAAAAAACCTGAAAACATATAGAAACAAATATTTCAAATGGAAATGGAAATGAATAAAACCAAATATATTTCAAATGAAAAAAAAACCCACAATGAGTTATCAGTACACACCTAATAGAACGCCTATCAAGAAGACAAGATGTAACAAGTGTTGGCAAAGGTGTGGAGGAAAGGAAATCTTTCACACTGTTGGTGTGAATGTAAACTGGTTCAGTCATTACAAAGAACAGTATAGAGGTTCCTCAAAAAACTAATAGAAATACCCAATGGGGCACCTCTGTGGCATAGTCAGTTAAGCGAACAACTCTTGATTTCAACTCAGGTTGTGAGGTCAAGCCTCTCATAAGCTCTTTGCTGAGCAAGGAGTGTGCTTGTCCCCTCTGTGCCTCCCCCTGTCCATGCATGCTCTCTCTCAAACAAATACTTTAAAAACTACCCTATGACCCAGTGGTTCTACTTCTGTGCATATATCCAAAGGAAATAAGGAAATGAAACGATTATCTCGAAAAGATACCTGCACTCCCATGTTTATTTCAGCATTATTGATAGTAACCGAGATATGGCAACAATCTCAATGTCCATCAGTGGGTGAATAAAGATGTTGTATGTGTGTATTTACACACACACACACACACACACACACACACACACACATCATTCGGCCATGAGAAAGAAGGAAATCTTGTTTTTTATCTTGCTTTTTGGGGCAACATGAATGGTCCTTGATGGCATTATAAATAAAGTCAGGCAGATAAGATAAATATTTTATGATACGACTTACATGTGGCATCTAATTCATAAACAGTCTAATTCATAAACATAGTAGAAAAGTGGTTGCTAAGGGCTGGGGGGTGGGAGAAATAAGGAGAGGCTGATGGAAAGTAACAAACTTGCAGTTGAAGATGAATAAGGATCTACTCTAATATATAACATGGAACTGTAGCTTGTAACAATGTACTGGATAATTGAAATTTGTTGAGACAGTATCATTTACAAGTTCTCATCCAGAGAAATATGAGGTGATGGTTGTGTAAATTAACCACATAGCAGGAATCCTTTCACAATGTATACATAGTGTCAATTTATTCTGATGTATACTTCAAGAGCTCACAATTTGGTTTGTCAGTTATCTGTCAATAAAGCTTAACAAACAAGAAACCTCAGTGACATACCGGTTATTTAGAACTTCAATTTCTCTCAGCAAGGTTTTAGAACTTTCAGAATTCAAGGGTTTTTTGCTGCTGCTGTTAAAGTTATTTTTACATGTCCAAGTATTGGTGAATTTCCCAAATTTTCTGCTGTTGATGACTTCCACTTTAACTCATTTTTTTTTAAATCAGAGAACAAATATTCTGTGTTTTTAGTGCTGCTGAATATTTGTGAATACTCATTGCCTAGAACATGGTCTCTCTTGGAGAATATTCCATATAGACAAGACAGAATTCTGTACTTACTGGTTTCTGGTGCCAAAGAGATTTCTCTAAGGTCACTCATTGGGACTATTTTATTCTATATCAGAGTGTTTGTGGGGATTATCAAGACTATTAAAGAATACTCTCCACACCAGTTCAGAGTTTGGTGACACAAATCATCAATCAGATGAGCAAAACTGGTAAGGCATATTGTTTTAATGTCAGTATGTTAGCACCTCTTGGAGCCTCAATAACAGAAGGACCCCCCAGTTGAACACATACTAGATTTTCTTATCAACTGAATTTGCAAACATCTACTTATATCACATCTAGACTGCATAAATTTTATGCACTCAATGGGCTAAAAATGTTGCCAGGGGAAAAAATTTTAGTCCTTACAGTTTGAATTAAAACGGCGTTTTGTCTATTTATGTGTATCTTTAATATAAAGATGAAAATATGACCTGATCAATAGAAAACAAAATGTTACCCGACCCAGAAAAGTTAATGTAATTAAGCCCTGATATGTAGAGTGGAAGTATTCAGTTTTGTACTATTACCTGTCTAAAAATCATGCTTTCTCTCTAACAAATTAGTATATGAATGGCCTCCCTAGTGCTTGGGGAGCCTTCCAGAAAACTTACATCAAATTGGGAATAAAAAGATAAAAAAGCCAACTTCAGGCCCTGGGGCCACCCTAAATAAATTACACGGGTACACTATTGAGAGGGCCCCAATCTCCTTAGGGTCCCATGTGCATTCCTTCCAAGGAGACTCAGTCTGGGTCAAAGATTAGGAAAGTACCACACAGTAAAAACCACAGTAAACAGGGCCTCACACTGTTGTTCCAACCACCCCTACTGCCCTTAAGATCTCTGGTGTCACTCTGTGGGTCCACTACCCCAGAATAAACAAAGCCCATCACTCAGATGGAAAGTCCAGCCAAACCCCACAGATCCCCTCCAGCTTAGCCTCCGATGAGACGCCATCGACTAATGGACACCTGCTCCCCATGGTCCCTCACCAGTACGACCAGAACGACAACCCTCATCTTAGGGGTTGGACTCTACACTGTTGCCCCTTCTGACTCAACTTTCCCCTAGAGACTTGCTATTGTTGTTATTTATTGGATGATCCTAGGGTGTTATACTGCACTTAACTGTCCACAGGTCTTATCTGCTGTCGGGCTAGCCACAATGGCTCCCTCTAACTAAGGCCAGGAACCTCCCTTTTATTGGCCCTCTACTGTCTACTCCTAAGCGCATTTCACTATCATTTTCCTGACTCCAGTCAGTCCTGGTCTTTTGCTACCGGGTGTGCTGTTCCTCCTCACTGCCTGTAGCTTGCCCAACCTGGTGGGGGGGGCGGGGGGAGGGACGGTAGGCTGGGGAAGGCAAACACTCCCATTACTGTTACTGGCAAATGGTTCCCTTGGTTTGCCCCCCCATTGGCCCCCTGCTTATGCTCCTTACTCACTATCACCCTGTAGATAATAAGGATGATGCCCTCTAAACCAGGTGTTTAAAGGGGCATAAAAGGGGGTAATGATAAGGAAAATCTGTGTTGAGGTGGCCGACCAATCCACCAGGGAAATCCCAGTCCCGGACCCAGGGGCCATTCCAGGCTTTCCCCCAACCCCACCGGCAGCAGCCTCAAGAGTGGCACAGATATGGCAGTAAAAGTGTATAAACTACCCCCTTTGTTTTTGCTCAGGGCTCAGACCTTGAGATCACTCTCCTCTGGGCCCGCTGGCATGAAATAAACCTCCCATCCTCCAAGGTCTCTGAGTGCCACTTGGTTTTTTTTTTTTTGGCCAGGATCCAGTCCACGTTCCATAACATAAGGTAAAACTACCCCTTTGTGCCAATCTTGCTTATTTTAATATTGATTTGAATCCAACACATTCATTTTACTGTGACTATAAAAACAAGTTTTAAAAAATAAGCAGATGAAGGAGCGCCTAGGCGGCTCAGTTGGTTAAGTGTTAGACTTCTGATTTCTGCTTGGGTCACGATCTCAGAGTTCTGAGATGGAGCCCCCCATGTTGGGCTCCATCCTGGTGTGGAGCCTTCTTAAGATTCTCTCTCTCCCTCTCCTTTGCCCCTCCTGCTCTAAAAAATAGTAATAATAATCATCATCAAAAATAAAATGAAGCCAATGTTTATAGAAGTCAGTCTAGGTTTGAGTACTTAAAACAGTATTTTTAAAGTAGCATTTCCATTGCTATTTTTATTTGTCTTAAGCAATTTTAACTGTAGAAAGACTACAGTAAGAGGTCTTACAAAAGCATCCATACAGTATCTCAAAAAAATGTCAAAGCACTCCGAAGTGTGGGGAATGTGAAAAACTGGGTAAATATAAGTAACTTTTGTGCAGCGTGACAGAATCAGGATGTAATAGGCTGAATAATGGTCCCCAAAGATACCCACATCCTCAGGATCAGAACCTGTGAATGTTCCATTATAGGGTCGAAGAGCTTTTGCAAATGTGATTAAAGATCTTGAAACCAGTCTAACTTCGAGGGTCCTAACAAGAGGCAGGCAGAAGGACACGGCAAAAAAAGAGACCATGTTACTACTGAATCAAGATACTACACTGCTGGCTTTTAGTATTGAAGGAAGGGGCCATGCACTAAGGAACTTAAGGAATCCTGCTCGAAAAGCTGAAAAAGGCAAGGAAATACTCTCTCCTCAAGCCTCTAGTTGGGAGCAGACCCTGCAGGCACCTTGCTTTTTATCTGCAATACTGGAAAGATATTTTTAAAGTAAGCCATCGATTTTGTCCTAACTTGTTATGGCAGACATAGGAAACTAGTACACAGGAGTAGCACACAGATTTTCAATTCCCTACGCCAGGGCTCTCTTGCTCTATTTTTTTTTTTAATTTTTTAAAAAAAATTTATTAATCTTGCTCTATTTTACCAAGCCACTTCTTTTCTACTCTCAGACAAGTATAAAGAAGTAAAGGTATTAGCCATCTGGTTACAAAGGGTTGCCAAAGCTGCTGGTAAAGTTGACTCTCACAATCACAATGAAGTGGCCTAACACTGTGGAAAGACAATTTGGAAAAAAAAAAAAAATGTTATTTTGTCCTGTATGACTGACTATTCTATTAGTAACCATGCTTCCTTGGTTGGCCTCTGACAGATTTGTAAAATGAGGATAATGCTTACAGTATCAGGTTACTTTCAGAATTAAAGTGACTCTTAAAATCTGTGTAAGATGTTCAGCCCAGGGGCGCCTGGGTGGCTCAGTCCTTAAGCGGCTGCCTTCGACTCAGGTCATGATCCCAGGGTCCTGGGATCGAGCCCCGCATCAGGCTCTCCGCTCGGCAGGAAGCTTGCTTCTCC
>CM053615.1:43344620-43403478 GCA_028646535.1 Procyon lotor | reverse complement strand
CACAATAGCCAAACTATGGAAAGACCCTAGATGCCCATCAACAGATGAATGGATAAAGAAGATGTGGTATATATATACAATGGAATACTATGCAGCCATCAAGAGAAACGAAATCTGGCCATTTGCAACGACGTGGATGGAACTGCAGGGTATTATGCTAAGCGAAATAAGTCAGTCAGAGAAAGACAAGTATCACATGATCTCTCTGATATGAAGAATTTGAGAGGCAAGGCGGGAGTTTGGAGGGGTGGGGGAAAGAAATGAAACAGGAAGGGATGGGGAGGGAGACAAACCATAAGAGACTTCTAGACTCAAGAAACGAAATAAGGGTGGCCGGGGGTTGTGGGGGTGGGGATAGGGTGGCTGGGTTGTGGACATTGGGGAGGGTATGTGCTGTTAAGTGCTGGGAAATGTGTAAGCCCGACGATTCACAGACATGTACCCTGGGGCAAATAATACATTGTATGTTAATAAAAATTTTAAAAAATAGTAATTTTTCAATCCATTGATACAGGATATCCTCACATTTGTTTGTGTCATCTTCAGTTTCTTTCATGGAGTTTTAGTGTACATATCTTTCTCTTCCTTGGTTAAACTGATACCTAAGTATTTTTATTGGTTTGATGCTATTGTGAATGGGATAATTTTGTTTCATTTTCAGATATTTTGCTGTTAGTGTGTAGAAATGGAACTGATTTCTCTATTGATGTTCTATCCTGCAACTTTGATGAATTCATTGATGAATTTCACTGGCTTTTTAGATAGCATTTTCAGGATTTTCTACATGTAAGATTATATCATCTGTAAATAATGACAATTTTCCTTTTTTCTTTCTGATTTGGTTAGCTTGTATTACTCTGTCTTGCCTAATTTCGTTGTCTTGCTTAAGTCTATTAGGCTTCTAGTACTATGTTGAGTAAGAGTGGTGAGAGTTGTCACCCTTATCTTGTTCCTGATCTTACAAGAAAAACTCTCAATTTTTCACCATTGAATATATTAGTTGTGGTGTTATAAATGATATTTATTAGGTTGAATTATGTTCCTTCTATACTCAGTTTGTTGAGATGTATTGTCAAATGTTTTTTCCACATCTATTAAGATGATGTGATTTTATCTTAGATGCTATTAATGTGGTATATCACATTTATTGATTTATATATGTTGAATGCTTCTCCCGTCACAAAGATAAATCCCACTTGGTCATGATGTATAATCCCTTAAGTGTGTTGTTAAATTCAGTTGGCTAATTTTTTTGGTGAGAATTTTTGCATCAGTATTCATAAGGATGTTGAACTCTATATATGTTTTCTTGTAATGTCCTTCTCTGACTTTGGTATTAGGGTAATGTTAATAAGTAAACAGCACTATCTTGAACAACCATGGTCAAAGATAAAATTAAAGAGAATTTTTTAAATACATCAAGATAAAAAAAAAGCAAAAATAAATCATACTAAAACATGTAGGATGTAACATAAGCAGTACTAAGAAAGAAGTATACATCATTAAATCCCTTAAAAAAAAAAAGGTACTTTTGTATTAAAAGAAACCTTATATCTTAGAGAATAAGATAAAGAACACTTGAAGCCCAATGTTATGGAAAGAAAGAAAATTATAAAGACCAGAGCAGAAATAAATGAAAAGTTTAATCTTTTCTATTGTTATTCTAATATCTAAGTATTGGTTACTGGGCCAAAAGAATTGACAAATCCTCAACTAAACTAAATAATAAAAAAGTGATGACTCAAATAAAATTCAAAATACAAAAAGGACATTGCAGTGGTTGCCTCAGAAATTAAAAGTATCATAAGGAACTATTAGAAACTTATTATAATACACCCACAAACTGGATAACTTGGAAGAATTACATAGATTCTTAGGAATATATACCCTATGACAACTGAGTCATGAAGAAATACAAAGACTGAACAAGTGAGTAACAAATAAGATTGAATCAGTAAACAGAAACCACCTAACAAGAAAAATCCCTGGACCAGATGACAGTATGGGAGAATCCTACCAAATATTTAAAGAATAATACCAATCCTTCTTAAATTCTTCCAAAAAAAAAAAAAAAAAAAATGAAGTGGAGGGACTACTTCCAAATCCAAAAAAAAAAAAAGTGGAGGGACTACTTCCAAACTTATTTTATGAGGCCATCATTACCAGGAAATTGAAACCAGACAAACATGCCACAACAAAATTGTGGACCAATATCTCTGATGAACCAAGATACAAAAATCCTCACTGAATTAATAGCAAATGAAATTCAAGAAGACATTAAAAAGATTACACACAATGAACAAGTAAGATTTATTTCTGAGGTGCAGTGGTGGTTCATCATATTCAGTCACTCAGAATGATACACCACATTAACAGAGTGAAAGGTAAAAACACATGGTCATCACTACAGATGCAGAAAAAGCATTTGTTGAAATTTAACATCTGTTTATGATAAAACAAACTCTAAGCAAAATAGGTAAAAAAGAAGTTTCCTTGCCACAACAAATGTCATTTATGGAAAATCCCACAGCTAGCTAGCATAATCAATGATAAACACTGAAAGCTTTTCACTAAGATCTAGAACAAGGCAAGAATACCCTCTCTCACCACTTGTATTTAACATAGTAACTTGTATTCAACATGGTCCTAGAAATACTACTTAGAGCAATCAGACAAAAAAGTCATCCCGATTGAAAAGGAAAAAATAATTATTTCCACTAATAGGTGACAAGATTATATAGATACAGAAAACCCTAAAAATTATACCCAAAAATTGTTAGACCAATAAATTAAATATGCAGGAGTAAAACAACATAGAAAAAAATCAGTGATGTCACTATATGAAAATAATGAACTATCCAAAAAAGAAACTAAAAAAAATTCCCATTCACAATGGCAACAAAAATAAATAAAATACTGAAGCACAAGCTTAACCAAAGAGATGAAAGAGTTGTACACTGAGAACTATAAAACACTGATGAATAAAGCTAAAGAAGATACAAATACATGGAAAGACTTCTCATATTCATGGATTGGAAGAACTCGTGTTAAAGTATCTAAAAGGACTATAGATTCATTGCAATCCCTATCAAAATCCCAATGGTAATATCTTCCAGGTGTATAATACAATCACAACAATGATACTGATATTGATACATTAAAATACACATTGCCAAACTGATTAAGATCCCTCATGTTGCTCTTCTAGAGCCATAACTTCATTCTCACTTTTACCCCATTCTTAAACACAGGTAACCATTAATCTCTTCATAATATTGCCATTTCAAGAATGTTATGCAAATTGGATCATTCAGTATATCTTTCTTAGTTTTTCCACAACATAGTTCTCTGAAAATTCATGCATGTTTTTGTTTGTATTAATACTGTGTGTGTGTGTATTTTAAGATCTTATTTGAGAGGCAAAGAATGAGTGGGAGAGAGAGAATTTAAAGCAGACTCCACACACTGAGCCAGAGTTGGATATTGGGCTCCCTCCTGTGACCATGAGACCATGACCTGAGTGGAAACCAAGAGTCAGACACTTAACAAACTGACCTACTCAGGCATATTTGTTGTTGTTTGTATTTTTATTTGTTTTTACTGATGGGTGGTGTTACATGGATGCAAAACATTGTGCTTAACCATTTGCCCATTAGTGAATATCTGGTTAGTTTCAAGTTTGGGGCTATTAGGAATGAAACATAAAAATTTGTGAACAGGGTTTTATGTGAATATAAGTCTTTGTCTGGGAACATTGCCCAGAAATACCTTTGCTGGGTTGTACTGTAATTTCATGGTAAGTATTTTTTGTTTTGTTTTTAGTAATTTCCAAACTCTCCAGTGTATTTGTATTATTCTCCATTCCCCCACAATGTCTCCTAAGTGATCTGATTTCTTACTATCTTTGCCAGCATATATCATTTTCACAATTAAGAAAAAATTTAGCCAGTCTGGTAGGTGTGTAGTGATATTTCATTATGGTTTTAATTAGAATTTCTCTAATGGCTAATGATGCTGGACATATTTTCATGGGCTTATTTTCCATTTATTTATTTTCTAAAATGTCTGTTTATGTATCTTTCCATTTTCTAATTGGATTGTATGCTTTCTACTATTAAGTTTTAACAGTACTCTATGTGTTCTAGACACTAATATTTAGTTAAAGAATGTGGTTTGCAGCTCTTTTCTTCCTGTCTGTACCTTGTGCTTTTATCTTCTTATGAGGGTCTTCACAGTATTTATTTTTTATTCTTAATTTAATTTTTAAAATTCAGAGAACTTATGTTAAATTTGATGTAGTACAATTTATGATTATCTTTTATGAATGGTAGTTTTGGTGTCAGGTCCAAGAACTCTTTACATAGTTTTAATCCCAAATATTTTCTTTTATGTACTTTGCCAAAAATTGTATAGTTTTATGTTTTACATTAGGTTCATGATCCCTTGGGAAATCTTTGATCTTGGGTTTTTCATATGTCTTCATTTTTTCAAATGTTTTCAGACAGCACAACATGTCTGAAAAAGGGTTAAGCATATTTCTGTAGGTCTCTTTGTGGGTCTCCATTCTGTTACACTGACCTATATACCTCTCCCTCACCAACACACACGGTTTTGGTTAATGAACTATGAATATTAAGTCTTGTAATTGGGCACAGAAATTCATCACATTTTATTCTTCCTTTCCAAAATAGTTTGGGCTATTTTAGTTCTTGTGCCTTCCCACATACTTGTTAGAAGAATCTTTTCTACATTTAAATAATTAGATAGAGGGGCAGCTGGGTGCCTCAGTCAAACAAACATCAGCTTTTGGCTCAGGTCATGTTCACAGAGTCCTGGAATTGAGCCCCAAGTCCCTTTCCCAGCTCAGCAAGGATCCTGCTTCTCTCTCTCCCCGATGCTTGTGCTATCTTCTGCTAGCTCTCTCTCAAATAAAGAAACACAATGTGTGTGTGTGTGTGTGTGTGTGTGTGTGTGTGTGTGTGTGTGTGTGTGAGTGATTGCGGGATTTCAGTGCTATTTTAAGCCAATCTATTAATTTGGGGATACTTTATGTGTTCACTATACTGAGCCTTTCAAATCATGAACTGTATGATGTATATTTATTTTCTTTCCTTGCTTATTTATTCGGGTAGACCTCTGACGCTATGTTTAATAAAAATGGTGAGAGAGCACATCTTTGCCTTGGTCTCAATCTAGAGGGAAAGCATTTAGTCTTTTATTATCAAGTATAATGGTAGTTGCTGGTTTTTGGTAGATGCTCTTTATTAACTTAAAAGATATTTTCCTCTCTTCCTATTCTGAGGGTTTTTTTTTTTAATCATAAATGGGTGTTGAATTTTATCAAATGCTTTATCTGCATTATTTTATATAATCATGTTAGTTTTGTTATTTAGCATATTAATATAGTTGCTCCCATTGTTTGATTTTCAGTTACTGAATGAACATTTCATCCTTGGAATTCATTCCCACTTGGTCGTGGTGTATAACTATTTTTGTATGTTACTAAATTCTATTTGATAACATTTTGTTAAGAAATTTTGCATATATATTAGTAAGGATTGGGATATAGTGGGATTTTTTTTTTTTTTTTTGGAATTTTTTTGTCTGGGTTTGTCTGTTTTGGAAACTTTTTGTCTGGGACATAATAACTTCATGGAATGAGTTGAGATTTGTTCCCTCATGTTCTGTTTTCTCTAAGAGATTATGTGGAATTGGTGTTAATTCCTCTTTGTTTGGTAGAATCTTCCAGTGAAACTATGTGCGCCTTCACTGGACATTTAAAAATTATGAATTCAATGACCTTAATAGTTATAGACAATTCAATTTCTCTATTTCATATTTCATGAGTTGTGGTAGTGGATATTTTTTGAGTAATCTATTTTTTTAAGTTGTTAAATTGATGCATTTAGAGTTCATAGTATTTTTTTATCCTTTGTATTCAAAACATATAGTAATATCTCCTATTTTATTTCTAACACTGGTTACTTATATCATTTTTTTGGTCAGTCTTGCTAGAGTCTGTCAGTTGTATTGATATTTGCAGAGAGCCATTTTTTAAATTGATTTTTCTCTATTGAGTTTTCATTTTCAGTGTTGATTTCTCATTAGTTTATCTTTTGAGTCTCTTTTGCGCTTCATGTTCTAAGTTCTTGAGGTGAGAACTTAGATTATTGGTTTATGACTTTTCTAATGGGTCCATCTATTATTGCTATAAATTTCCCTCCCCAAAGTAATTTAGCTGTGCCACACAAATTTTGATATATTTCATTTTTACTATCATTTCAATATATTTCTTTTCTCCTGAGCCCTAGATTATTTACAAGTATGGTGTATAGTTTCCAAGTTTTTGGAGTTTTTCCTTTTAACTTTGTTGCTGATTGCCAGTTAAGCTGTATTATAGTTGATAAAACATTCCATATGATTTAAATTAATTTGAATTTGTTTAGTTTTTTTATCCAAAAATGATCCAAAGTATCATCTATCTTGGTATATGTTCTATGGACACTTGAAAGAAATACCTGTTTTGTGGTCATTGGATGGAATGTCCTAAAAATGTTAATTATATCTTATTGTTTGGTAAGTTGGTATTTTTGAGTTTTTATATTCTTGTTGGTTCTCTATCTAGTTGGTCTATCAGTTTTTGAGAAAGAAGTATTAAAGTGCTCATCAATAATTGTGGATTGGCTTATATCTCAATAACCTAAGTATCTATTCGCATTTCCAAGTTGCTAGCTTTCTCAGGTCCAAGTCTAAGTCATATGCAGCAAAAACAAAACCCGTGGAACTCATTATCATGTTAGCCCTTGGATCCTCGAGTCCCTACGTAGTCATTACCTCTATCAACCTTTTACAGTTATCTTGCATTTGTTTTATATATTATGACCAGGGTTTTTAGTTGCAGTTAGGGAATTGGGTTGGGAAGAATTGGAAAGAAAATGACGACTTCACCTTCCTAAAGAAAAAGTCTACTTTTTTTATTTATATTCCATCTCTGGTGTGCAACAATCCCATAAAAATAGATTCCTGTCATCTTAAGGTAGTGCCTCTCAACTTGGGTGCAAATTAGGGTTACATGGGGATGTTTAAACATTACTTATATACTGATAATACCCCTAAATATTCTGATTTATAGTTTGGAGTTATTCCCTGAATATTGGGATTTATAAAAGCTCTCCTTATGGGGAGGGAGACAAACCATAAGAGACTCCTAGACTCAAGAAACGAACTAAGGGTGGCTGGGAGGCGGGGGGTGGGGGGGTGGGTAGGTAGGGATAGGGTGGCTGAGTGGGGTGGCTCCCCACCCAGCATATGGGGAGGGTATATGCTGTTAAGTGCTGTGAAATGTGTAAGCCTGACGATTCACAGACATGTACCCTGGGGCAAATAATACATTATATGTTAATAAAAATTATAAATAAATACATATATACATACATACATAACTCTCCTTTAGGTCAAATAATGAGGAAGGGTGGAGGATCACTATTGCAAATAAATATTCAGTAATTTAAGGATAGGACCATAAGTACCCTGACATGGTCATGAGATTAAAGAAAAATAGAATGATGTTTTCTAGGGCCTGAGGGGAGGAGGTTATAGGGATTTATTGTTCATTGGGTACAAAGCTTCAGTTTTGTAAAATGAAGAGTAATAGAGAAGAATGGTGCTTTTAGTTGCACAAAAATATGAATGTCCTTAATACCACTGAACTTTATACTTAAAAATGGTTAAGATAGTAAGTTTTGTGTTCTGTGTATTTTGCCACAATATAAAAATTCATATGAAAATATACATATTCCTTTGTTCTAATTTGATAGTTTGGTAACTGTGATTTTCCTAACAATAGTTCTGATAATTGCCTTTAAATTTTAGAGCTAAATGAATAAATTTCTGAGAATGTGGGTTATTTAAAATGTAAAATCTCAGCTAAATGAAAACTGTGTTTCCATCATCTCTTTTTTTTGACATATCTGCTCAGTAGCCAAGTATTCATTGCTCTTTACACTCTGATGCCTTTAGTACCCAAAAGATCTTTTGAAGTTAAAATCTTTTTTTTTTTTTTTTTAGATTTTATTTATTTGACAGAGAGAAACACAGCGAGAGAGGGAACACAAGCAGAGGGAATGGTAGGGCGAGAAGCAGGCTTCCTGCCGGTCTTGCGGAGCAGAGAGCCCGATGCGGGGCTCGATGCGGGGCTCGATCTCACGACTCTCGGATCATGACCTGGGCCGAAGGCAGACGCTTAACGACTGAGCCACCGAGGCGCCCCGAAGTTAAAATTTTAACAGCAAGACTTTGATCCTGTAATCGGGGGGAGATGTCATATAAATGTAATGTTCCTGGGCTCTGAGCTTTGGCACGTGTAATAAAAATCTTTTATTTTTGGGGCGCCTGGGTGGCTCAGTCGTTAAGCGTCTGCCTTCGGCTCAGGTCATGATCCCAGAATCCTGGGATCGAGCCCCGCATCGGGCTCCCTGCTCTGCAGGAAGCCTGCTTCTCCCGCTACCATTCCCTCTGCTTGTGTTCCCTCACTCACTGTGTTTCTCTCTGTCAAATAAATAAAATCTTTAAAAAAATAAAAATCTTTTATTTTTTATTATGTTTGGGTGATGTTGGCACTCTTTTTCTTTTTTCTTTTTTTTTTCCACAAACAATGAATAACTTGGTATTTATAGTGAATGTGTAGTCTATGCTTTTGAATAAGCAGTCTGTATATTTAAAATAATTTTTTTCTTTCTTTCCAGTTGGAGAATAATCAGTAACATTCAGATTTTATGGAAGTTAATGCTAGTAATGCTAGGTAATAAAACAAACTTTGAAACCTCTGTGGTTTAAAAAAAATTGAAATTCATTTTCTTCTAGTGAAGTCCCAATTTAGCTCTGCACAAGACAGTCACTTTGAGACCCAGTTTGGTAGGAGATTTGCCATTTTTAACATGATAGCTTTCAAGGTTCCCTACACCAGCAGAAAGGGGAAGAAATGGTAGAGAACTAGACTGGAAATGGCATTTGATGAGCTGATCCTGGGAGCATATACATTCCCCATACCCACATTTCATTGCTCAGAAATTCTAGCTACTTGCCCAGACTGAAATAAGTGTATTTAATTATCAGCTAGTCAGTGTTTAACTTGTCCTGTTACATATACTGCCTAATTTAACATTCAAAACAATCCAGTAAAATCATATTTTATAGATGAGTAAACTGAGACTTTGAGAGATTAATCCCCTGAACTGAATAGCAATTAGAAATGGGATCTCAAGGGGCTCCTGGGTGGCTCAGTGGGTTAAGCCTCTGCCTTCAGTTCAGATCATGATCTCAGGGTCCTGGGTTCGAGCCCTGCATCAGGCTCTCTGCTCGGTAGGAAGCCTGCTTCTCCCTCTCTAACTGCCTGCCTCTCTGCCTACTTGTGATCTCTCTCTCTCTCTCTGTCAAATAAATAAATAAAATCTTAAAAAAAGAAAAGAAATGAGATCTCAAGATTTTCTAACTTCCTTTTTTTTTTTTTTAAAGGATTTTATTTATTTGTTTGAAAGAGTGAGCACAAGAGGGGGGGGGCGGGGCGGGGGAGATGCAGGGGGAGAAGCAGACTCCCCGCTGAGCAGGAAGCCCAATGCGCAGGGCTCTATCCCAGGACCTTGGGATCATGACCTGAGCCAAAGGTAGACACTTAACTGATTGAGCCATCCAGGTGCCCAGGATTTTCTATTTTTAAAACTCATATTATTTCAGCTACAAAATGAAATTCCATTTCCAAAGTCCTTTAATCAAAGGAAAGTGAAACAAGCCAAAAGAAGGTATTCAATAATTTCAATTCACTGAAAATTAGAAACCTTTTTTTTGTTTTGCCATTGTGTAATAATGAGATTTATGTGGTATTTCACTAATATTTCCTTTTTTTTTTTTTTTTTTTTTTTTAAAGATTTTATTTGACAGGGAGAAACACAGCGAGAGAGGGAACACAATCAGAGGGAATGGTAGCGGGAGAAGCAGGCTTCCTGCAGAGCAAGGAGCCCAATTCGGGGCTTGATCCCAGGCCCCTGGGATCTGACCTGGGCTGAAGGCAGACGCTTAACGACTGAGCCACCCAGGCGCCCCTAATATTTCCTTTTTAATGTGATAAGAGAAATCACTCTTGAGTAAAAACTATAACCTGCATGCAAAATTGCTCTCCATGTAAAAAGTCCTGAGGCTGTGTCGAAATTTTCTGGCTTTTAAAACATTTGGTTGCCTTTACTCAATCAAGGCAAAAATCAAGGCAAGTAAGAGGAACTTAGCAAAGTATTGAAATTTGCCAACTCATTTTCATCCTAAGATGAAATAAATGGACACGAAAAATAAAAATAACATAAATTCCTTCAGTTAACATAAAGTGAGGTTTTTATGATGTCAGGTGTCATAAATCATAATCTCTGTTGGAATGGCTAGAAAAAAGAGTTAGCTGAATAAGATGGTTTATTTTGTTATTGCTAATAAATAATATCTCAGTTATTTGTGGCAATTCAGGAGCGGTATAAATATAACTATTTGCTCACTCTGCTCAGAATTCAATAAGAGAAGTTTATATTCACAGCTTAACTGTGAAAACATTGCACATAAATGTTGAATAGAAAATGTGCACTATACTAGACACAGTAGGGAAGAACAACTTTCAGTGTTCTCCTATCAAACACAAAGGAAGGCATTTGAGGGTCAGGTGACACCCTTCCTACCAACATTCCTCTAAAATATTGCAGCAATCCTATGAAATCAGCCACCAATAAAACTTTGGAGCAAGTAAATCAGAACTGACAGCAAAGTTCATAACATAGCCTAAAGTTATCATTTGTGAACCTTTTCTTCCTGCCTCCCGCTGTGTGAGGGGGAGATTTCCTGTTACATTTAAATGACCTTAGTTTAATCAGTCAGTCTGTTTGGGCTCAAATACTGAGCTCAGGTTACATGATAGGAGAGGGACAGGAAGGAGACCAAATAAAATATGTTTAACAAATTCATTTCCATAGAGCTCTAGGTGGAAATTAGGTCAAGTCAGGATCTTACTACTTTTCGTAAGAGAAGAAATAAATTACATAGTTGAAACATTTGCAGTTTTTTCAGAATTCCAATTTGCAAGGAAAATTCTTACATTGTACCACCTATACCCTTTATGCCAATATCTGTGGTTTATTTGCTTATTTAAATGGACAAAAGTGAACTCATAAAATATTATGAAATGATTTTTCACACATGGATAGTTAAATAGGTCAAGTGGGAAAAAAATGGCTAGGTAAAAATTTAGCAAACAAGACTATAATCTAACAATTACCATTCTGGCTGCCAGGAATCCACGTCTCTGTTTAGTGTTTTGAGATGTAAAAAAGAAAACAAACTAAAACTTAAAATAGGTACGGAAAAAGGGAAGTTGAGTTTAAGTTCACCACTTTGGTTTCACAGGTTCATGTTTTTCTTGAAGATTTTGTTAATCTCCTATAACATTAGTTAGAAAAAAATACAGAAAACACGCATATCACCACAGGGACTAGCTTGGCCTTTATTTTAATTCAGTGTTCTCAGTATGTTTTCTGTCTCAAAGTGTATACATAAAATAATCCATTAGTGTTTATTCCTTTTTCATAACTCATAAACTTAGGAATCACCCTTCTTGGAAAGTCACCTTCACATTTCTAACTTCTTCAACTTTCTGGGAAATGAGTGATTATAACATCAGTTTTAGCTACTTTTGAAAGAACCCAAACATTTGTTGACTATTAAAAAGTTATCTGGCGAAGGTTTTAAAAACCAAAGTGAAAATGTGATGAATTTTTAAAAGTAACATAACAAACAGAATGCTTAAAGAATTCTGTAACAAAAAAATTGTGAGTCTAATTTCTCCCCAGCTTCCAAAAAAGGATTTGAACATATAAAGTGTAAATGAGAGGTGAAACTCCAGTTCGTCTATTCCCTTACATAGATGATAAGAACATTGAGAGATTTAAAAATGCAGGGCGAACAACAGTGAATTCTCATATATGTCCATATGTGTTTTCTTAAATGATACAAATGTATGTATTGTGGGTTTATTCAGATCACAAGGGTTACTCACAGTCTGGTGAATACACCATAGTTGTCACTTACAGGCCTTACCTACTAAGGATATATGTAGTTTATCCTGTCTTTTGTCCATCTTGTAATGGAATTTTTCCTCTTCTATTTTTTTTTTTACGTTTGACCTTTAGAATAATTTCCATATTCCAGGTACTCTTCCTTTGTAGGGTATGTAGTTTGTAAATAGTATTCTCTAGTCCGTAGAGTTGACTTGACTTTTGATGTTCATGAGGTCTTTCATGGAGCAAAAGGTTTTCAGTTTGAGGTCCAATTAATACTTTTTTAAGGACATGATTAAGGTGTCAAGTGTAAGAACTATTTGCCAAACCACTGACGTGGATATATTTCTTTTTTTCTTTTTGCAAAATTTTACTGTTTTACATTTTATATTTGGTCTGTGATTTGTTTTGTGTTTATTTTCATATTAGGTGTAAAATCTGAACTAGGTGTTTTTGTTTTTAGATGTCCAATTGGTCCAGTAACATGTTTTGAAAAATTCCATTTCCTCCATCAAATTACTTTTAGACCCTTGTCAGAAATGAGTTGGGACTATTTGTGCTGGTCAATTTTGTGTTTGCTACTTTGTTCTATTATCGCTCTCAGTAATCTGCCAGGGTCAGTCTTAATAGCTATAGCTACCCAGTAAGACTTAAATCTGATAGAGTGATACTCTCTGTTTTATTCTTTTCCCAGATTGTTTTAACTACTCTACAACTGACCTTTCCAAGGAGGTTTTGAAATAAGGATGCCTGTGTCCAAACAAAACAAAACAAAAATACTGGCCCCACCTTTTGGGATTTGGATAGGTATTGTGTTAAACCTACAATTTAATCAGGGGAAAATTTACATTTCCCCTATGTTGGTTATTTCAACCCTCAAAAGTGACCTATACATTTATTTAGGTCTCTTAAGTGTATAATATTTATGTTGCTTGGGAGTCCATGTAAATGTCCTTGTGTTTTTAAATTCACTATCTACATGTTCTTTTTCAGTAGTTGGAAATGCAACTTTTATTGAATCTTCTGTCATATAATCTTGAATTCTTTCATTCTAGGAATTATGCTTGAGATTCCTTGAAATTATTTAGATAATCATGTCACATGAGAACAGGAAAGCTTTCTTTCAACCTTTTTATCCTTTTACCTTTTATTTCTTTCTTCTCCCCTATTTCAGTGGCTAGAATTCCCAAGAAGGTGCCAAAAATGATGAAAGCAGAAATCTTTGCCTTGTGCCTAATGTTAAATGGAAAGCATTCAGTATTTCACATTCAGTATGATGTTAGCAATAGATTCTTGGAGAATTTTTTTATCATGTTGAGATCATTTACTTCTAATTTGCTAAGATGTTTTACTGTACATGAGTACTGGATTTTCTCAAACGTGTTTTTTGCATCAGTTGATAGTATCACATTATAATTCTACTTCCAGCTGTTATCATCGTGTCTTAAATTGATTAACTTAAAAATGTTGAATTAGCCTTACATACCTAGAATAAATGTTACTTTTCCATGGTATTTAATTCTTTACATTGTTGAAATCACTTTAATATTTTGTTGAAATGGAACTGAGTTTGCATAAATAGCATGTAGTGTGCCATATTTTATTTTTATCCACTATAAAAGTCTGTGCCTTTGATTGGTGTAAACAGATCTTTTCTATGTAAAGTACAATTAGTATGTTAGAGCTAAAGTTCACCATTCTATCATTTGTTTTCTATTTTTCCTTTCTTTTACATACTCTTTTTTTCCTCTACTTTTATTGGTTACTTGAAGATTTTTAGGATTTCATCTTGGTTTATTTAGCACTTCTGAGTGTATCTCTGTGTATATATATCTTCTATAGTGATTGCTCTAGATATTACCATGACGTAATATAGCCTACTGATAGTAACAATCACCACTTCAAGAAAAGTGTGAAAATCTCATTTCCATTTCAATCTCTTTAACTTTCACATTTTAACTATATTTTCTTGAAGATGAGATAGTGTTACAATCTCATCAATCTATAATACAACTTCTTATATCCATTCCTTGTGAATAAGTCTGATACTGACATAACCTTTTAGTTTTGAGTAAAAAAGTATTTCACTTTCATTTATTAAAGATAGTTTTGCTGGATATAGAAATCAGTTGATGATTCTTTTCTCAACACTTGAAATACATGCCACTTTTTTTTGCCACTATAGTTTTATTTATTTATTCTTAAAGATTTACTTATTTTAGAGCACAGTGGATGGGGGCAGAGGGGGAGGACAACAATCTCAAGGAGACTCTCCACTGAGCATGTAGCCAAATGCAGGGCTTGCTCTCATAACCCTGAGATCATGACCTGAGTGGAAACTAAGAGTAAGATGCTTAACCCACAGAGCCACCCAGGTGCCCCACCACTATGATTATATAGGAAAAACTATGTGTGTGTGTGTATATGTGTGTGTGTGTGTGTGTATTTATATATACAATATAAAATATATCTTTATATAAATATATATAGATAAATACATAAAATAAAGACAAAGTATATACTTTGTCTTTATTTTTCAGAAATTTAATAACTGTATGCCAGTGTGTATTTATCCTGTTGGAGATTCACTTAGTTTCTGGAATCTATAGGTTTGTGTCTTTCATCAAATTTGAGAAGTTTTCAGTTAGTATTTCTGTGTATATTCTTTCAGTCTTTTTTCTGTGGGAATTCTGTCCTCAAGTTCACCAACTATATTTTCTGTGATCTTCACCATATTACAGGGTCTGTTGAGTGAGTTGCTTCCCTTATCGACTTCTCATTTCTATAGTTTCCATATGGTTCTTTTTAAAATTTTTATTTTTAATGAGATTTTCTGATATTTTTTTCTATTTCAAGATTATTTGTAATATTTGGTTAAACATTTATTTTCTGATGGCTGATTTAAATTTGTGTCATAATTTCAACATCTGATTCAACTTAGTGTTAGCATCAAATCATTTTCTTTTCTCATACAAATTGTGAATTTCCTGGTTTGTGGCATTGCAACTCTCCAACATATTGTCTCTAGAAGGGAAATTGGTGTCCAAAGCTTTTAGTGATTCTAGGCGGGGCTTATAGTTGGGATAGGATACCTTTGCCATTTCTCCCAGGGTAACTGGTGTCTTGGTGAAGGAGCAGACCCTCAGTCAAGATGGGGAAGTTGAGTCCTTCCAAGATTTGGAACTTGTTGGGGTAGGATACCTCCTGCAAGTAGAGGAACTAGAGTGCTTCCAAGGAAAGGTGGTTCTTGTGTTGGGATCATTTCTATGGGCGCCTTCTAGCTATCTGGTGTTTTTGAATGGATATTGGGAGATTCAGGACTTCAGGGACAATGTTTCTTCTTTGGATGAAATCTTGGTATTGATATCTAGTTACTTTCATTGAGGGAGATAGTCTCAGATCCTCAGGGATCAAGAGGCTTCTCAGGCCAAGCTACTTGTTAAAGGGTTAGTGTTGTTCTTTGGCAACTTATGCTTGGATACCCTGTGTCTCTGGGTGAGTGATAAGACTCTTAAGTGTGTAGACAAGGAGGCTTTCTGTGCTGGACATTTGTTGTACTGGATTACCCCTTGACATTGCTGCCCTCCATCCTGGTGCCCTTCAGTGAGAAAGGAAAGTGTCAGACCCACAGGGACAAAGACCCACAGGGAGGCTTTCTGGATCACATGCCAGTTGTAGAAGTGCTACTGAGTTCATATGCATTCATCAGTTTTCATCAGCATTACAGTTGATTCTGGCGGAAGAATAAGCCTTACTTGAATTCTCTTTAGAGGTTAGGTGGGGTTACATTATTGTATTAGGGTTCAAAAGATGTTCTGCTGCTGTGTTCATGTAATTCTGGGTTCCTAGTCAATTTTCTTTTCTCTCCTCCTTTGCTACTTCTTTCTTGGTTGCCTCTTGGATTCTTTCTAGAGCTTATAGCTGAACTTGGAAGATAAGAATAGGGCTTGGGAGTTAAGAATTGACTTTAATCTAATTTTTAATGATCTCAGAATGGGGAGTAGCTTGAAATAAATTTGACAGTATGGACAAGGCTAGGTTTTTAGCCCACATAGACATTGAATTTTATATTAATTTTGGTTAGGAATCAGTGAAGAATCTGAAGCAGAGATAGAATTTAATTTCATTTACTTATTTTTTTTGTAAAGTTCCCTAGTATTAGTGTGAAGAATAAACTGCAGAATAGTAAGTTTAGAAACAGGCTGACAACTTACTAGAGTGTTGCATTAGTCTAGAAGGGAGATGATGGTGGTTTAGCCTAGGGTCATGGTGGACATGAAGAGAATTTGATAGATGTGTTTATTTTAGAATTAAGTTTGATCTTCTCTCTCTCTTTCTCTCTCTAATAAATACAATCTTTAAAAAGGGGGAGGGGGTACCTGGGTGGCTCAGTTGGTTAAGCATCTTCCTTTGGCTCAGGTCGTGATCACAGAGTCCTGGAATTGAGCCCAGTGTCAGGTTGCCTGCTCAGCAGGGAATCTGCTTCTTCCTCTACTTTCCCCTCCCTGCCCTGCTTATGCTCTCTTTCAAATAAATAAAATCTCAAAAAATTAATTTATTAGAACTTATTCTGGAAGTAAATCTAGTGAGTACTAATAAAATGTGAATATAAATGAATAGGTTAAAATTTTTTAAAATTTTATTTTGTTGTCAGTACAAAAATTTATTGCCATGATCCATGTCAAGGGGCTTTCCATCTGTGTATTCTCCTTGGAGTTTTAAGATTTCAAATCTTACATTCTAGCCATTGGTGTAAGACAGTGATTTAGTTTCATTCTTTAGAATGTGTCTGTCCAATTTTCCCAGTACCATTTATTGAAGAGACTGTCCTGTCCCCATTACATATTTATAGTTCCTTTGTCATAAATTAGTTGACCATATATATCTGAGTTTATTTGGGAGTACTTTAATCTTCTCTATTGATCTAAGTGTTTTTATATCAATGCCATATTGTTGTGATTACTATAGCTTTGAAATATAATTAGAAATAAGGAAGTATTATACCTCCAGCTTGGTTCTTCTTCAAGATGCTTTGGCTATTCAAGTTCTTTCAAGGCTCCATACAAAATTTATAATAGCTTGTTCTAGATAGTGAAAAATTACATTAGAATTTTGATAGGGATTGCATTGAATATGTAGACAACGTTGGATTATATGGGTATTTTAATAATATTAATTCATCCAATCCATGATCATGGAATAATCTTTCCATTTATTGACGTCATGTTCAATTTCTACCAGTGTCTTGTAATTTTCAGTGTATGAGTCTTTCACCTCATTGGTTAAATGTGTGCAATTGTAAAAGGGATTTTTTTTTCTTATTTCATTTCTCTAGTGGTTTATTATTAGTATATGGAAATGCAACTGGTTCTTGTATTCTGTATCCTGAAATTATGCTGAATTAACTTAATAATTTAATAGTCTTTTGTGAAGGTTTTAGTGTTTCCTATACATAATACCATCTCATTTGCAAATAGAGACAGTTTTACTTTTTACTTTATGATTTGGGTGCCTTCTATGTATTTTTCTTGACTAGTTGCTCCAGCTAGGGATTCAACTATGTTGAATAAGAATGGGGAGAGTAAGGCATTCTCATTTTATTATGGATCTTGGAAGAAACATTTTCAGGTTTTGACCATTGAGGATGATGTTACTTGTGGGTTTGTCATATGTTGGATATGTTCCCTTTATACCTCCTTGGTTAAGAGTTTGTTTCATGAATGGTGTTTGTATTTTGTCAAATGCCTTTTCTGCATCTCTAGAGAGGAACATTAGATTTTCTCCTTCATTTTGTTAATTTGGTGTGTCCCATTGATTGATCTGGGGATGTTGAACCCTCTTGCATCTCTGAAATAAATCCAATTTGATCATGGACTATGATCTTTATAACTTACTGTTTAATTTAGTTTGCCAGTATTTTGTTGAGAATTTTTGTATCTATGTTCAGCACGGATACTGGCCTATAACTTTCTTGCCTTGTAGAGTACTTGACTGGTTTATATATCTACATAATCACTTTTGTTTTGTTCTGATAGTTTCTGGAAAGTTCTATAAAGAATTAAAAATGGAAATATGCTTACATTCACTAGGAAGTGTTTGAATGGAAGAATAGGTGCTTATGTCTGCACTTGCTTATAATCATAGTTATCTCTGACTTGTTGAGAAGGAACACAGAGTCTCTAATTGAGTTAGTGGAAACCTAACTTCGGTGCTATCTTCTCTTACAATGAAGTATTTTCAAAATCAGTATGTTCTGGTGTTTTGGGAGAATGACTTTTCCTTATTTAAATTTTTTCAACTTTGTGTGTGTCAGTAAAGTGGTCTTTTGGATTTCAAAGATTTAGTATTTAAGGAGTGGTAGTTTGATCAGTCTGTGTTAAAAAAAAAAAAATCAATGTCAATATTGCTGGGCTCTAACCTTGCTAACCCTATTGGTTTTATGCTTACTCTCATTTCCTCCTACATTTTCCTCATTATGTGATTTTATGAAAAACACTACAGGTTTAAAGTTCTGCTCCATAAAATGACCTTGGTTTTTATTTCTGAGACAGCAAGTTTAGGTCATCCAGCTTTTCTTCCCACCTATTATTCTGTCTACTCCTGAAATTAAGTATTAAAGGAAATAATAAAAATACTGCCAATTGATTGAGCTACAAACCTAGGTTGGCTTAGATATCGTGTGAAACTGGAGTCATTAATCTTGTGGGAAGTAAACAGATTTCATCCAAAGGATATCACTGCTATATTGGGTGCTGATTCCACATGTGGCTGTGATAAACAGCATTTTATTTAAGTTCAAATGTCCTGTCTACACTTTGTTAAGAAATTCCTCTTTTTTTTGTTCTATGATAAGGCAAAATAATAAAACATGCTAAAGTATGAAGAAAATTGTAAAGATGATGTTATTCAAATCAAACAATAATTTTCTTAGCCTCTATGAAAGATTCAGAAATTGAACCACATAAAATCAATTGAAAATGCATTGTTGAAGATAATTCTATTTTAAAGTAATCTTTCTCCTCAGGAAGTATTGAATAATTTCCTTTTAACGTCAGATATTCTCTTTTGATTCTCTTTAATGTCACTTTCTCCATATTTTTCTTTTAGGCCCTCTTGAATCCATACCCCTCACTTCTTTTTTCTATCTGATATGTATAGAAATTAGGTTCCTATTAGGAATTTTGACTCAAACTTATTTCCTTTTAGATCTTTGTACTTTTATTTGCTATTTGACATCATTTTGATGACATTTTCACATTCATGATAAATTCCCATTCTATTTGTGTACCCCTGTGGCAATCAGCAGACTCTTTTCTGTGCTAGTTTTGCTTATTCTGAAATAATCTCCTTCACATTACCTTGCCACCTCTTTATTTAAACTCACCCAGGATCAAAGCTGTTATTACCCTTTTCTATTTTTCCTCTTTCCTCATTTTTCTCTTGACTCCTAGATCCTGGGACTGTCTCTGTTTATTATTCTCTTTTTCCATTTAGAAGACGTCTATTTACAATTAGGCAGCATCCTAAGGCTCAGTAACAACAGTCCTTTCAAGTCTGGTACGATTAAATGTCAGTTCCCAACAAATTCTATCTTAGGAAATTAAGAAATGGAGAATAGTGTCAGTTCCAGAGTATAGTCAGTTACTAATCAAGTACTGTGACTAAGGTCATTGGATTTTCACAAGCAGAGTGAAGAACATTCAGGTATGAATGTTCAGGTTCCTGAATCTCTAACTGCATTCTTTAAGTCATGACATCATTTCTAGTCCTCAGTATGGAAATATTTACTGAAATAGACAAAAAATGTTAGTGATGCAGCAGTTTCCTAATGAAAGAGAGCACAATAGGTTTTATCTTCATACAGTTTCCATTCAGTTAGTAGTGGCCATATGGATTGTAACATTAGGAGGGAGTCTGAGGTCATAGTGAACAGCAGCCAAAGAGATTACTGTGATTTCAGTGTGTGAGAGAGATTACTGTGATATCAGTGATGCTTGCCTTGAACATAGGAACTGAGACTGATAGCTAAGTGCTGTCTTTGTCATCCTTGATCTAACAAAAAACTACTGAGGTCAATGATGGGGAAATGGTGACTGATGACACCTATGAATGAAATTATCAATGATGTAGAAAATTACATGGCATATATACATATGAATTCATAGGAAATGCACAGAAAGAAAATTCAGTTTAACACAGATGTGGGAGATATTTCATATAAGCTCACTCAATTGTGCTCTAATTCTCTTGTATATTACTGTATGGAAAGCCACATTTCCTAGACTGAGTTCAGATTGTGCATATTTTCTACATTCAGCCAAGCTAAAGTACCAGCATTTGATTTTGAAGGCAAAGAAAATAGCAGGAAACAGAGGACTTCTATGGCAAGCAATACTATATCATGTCTCTCTGTGTGAATTGCACCAGAAATCCAAAGTCAGGAACCTAGCTGCATGCCTATGGAGAAATGTGGGGCCAATATTTTGTTGGCCCAGTTCATAGCATACACAGTGGAATCAAGGAGTAAGAAATAGTGATGGTAGTGTCTTCATTCTCAGGCATCCCAAACATCACACACTCATATCTACCTAGTGGTTTAATTCAGTAGTCTTGTTCAGGGAATTAGTCAAGAGCTGCTTACCTAGTCTTTTCAATGATTTTGTAAGCCCTGTAATAAAAGATCATAAATAATAAACTCAACTACTCCTTACCCTACCTAGAAGGTATCTGATGGTCAACAGCTAAATCAATGCTTGTGTTTTGTGGCCTTCTGAATCTTTAATAAAATAAAAATAAAGGATGTTTAATAATAAATTTACAATGCCAAAGAGGAGTGGAGACCAGTGGATACAGGATGTTAACAAACTTCATGATAGAATATGGATGAGGCATCAGCAGATTCAGAAAGTTGATTTCAAATGCCTGCAGAGGATAATACAAATGAAAAGATAATTAATAATACACTCAGTAGACTTAAGAATCAGAGGCACTGATATTGGGTGGCATATAAGAGTGGGAATGAGGACTGAGTATGATGTGTGGGACTAAAATCAGGGAGATAGATAAAAAGCAAAATATGAAGTGAGTATCCCCCAGGTTATTTCTCCTTCCATACATCCCACTCACTACTTACCTCAAACTCAGGTTGTTTACCAGGGAACTGGGAAAATTGAAGAAGCATCAGACTCAGGAACACGGGTCACTACAGATGAAAGAAAGCACTACATTGCAGAAAACAGTAGCATTCAGTGAAATTTAGCCCTCCTCTATGATTAAGAATTTTGGTAGCCAGATTTACATACCCCAAGTGTGAGATAGGTGAATCCTTCTGTGGAGACACTGAATAACCCAATAAAACAGACCTCTAGGTACTGGTATGTTGAAGTCCTCCAAGGAAATGTATGGGTCTCCAATCTCCCCATATCATTTTTCTATAAGGAAAATCATTAGTTGACAGTCTTCTTCCTCTCACTCGCCCAACATAAAGCTTCTATCAGTATTTTAGTGCCCCAAACTTAAATATGAAAGAAGACAAAAAATATTAGATATTTGGGGGTGGGTCTTTGGGGGGGTGGAGGAGGAAGGCAGAATTGAGGGCATTCCACAGTATGAAAGATAAAGGCCTAAACAAGTAGGAGGGGAAGGGAATTAAGAGAAAATGGTGTGTGTGTGTGTGTGTGTGTGTGTGTGTGTGTGTGTGAGAGAGAGAGAGAGAGAGAAAGAGAGAGAGAGAGAGAGAGAATGAGAGGAAGTGTCCAAATGAGCCAACCTAGAGCCTGTATATTTTTACCCTTCTAGAACATTCTTTTAGGACCCGATACTCTAGGACTCACTGGCCCCTGGCTTACTCATCTGGAGCCAGCTTTTAGGTCCGCTGCATTTCCCTGGTGGTTCTCCCAAACTCAGACCATACCATAGTAGCAATAGCTGCTTGGGGGTGGGGGTGTACAGTGTAGAAGGCGATTGAACAGGCTTAATTGTGTGAAGATGCATGACTAGGAGAAACTATGCTGCGTCCTACAGGAGCCTGAAGTGGAAAGAGAGAAGTGGATCTGGAGCCAGCTGTTGGTTCTCTTGCCTCAGGCACTGCAGGGAAGTTAGTCAAGGGCCCATTCCGCACCCACCACCCAATAATTCTTGGGTGACAGAATGTGTGACTCCTGGCAAATCTTTGAAACTCCATGGCCTCAGAATTTACCTATGTAAAAGTGAGAAGCTTGAACTTTATCTCTGAAAATCCTTTAAGCACTAACATCTTATAATTTTTCTTCCCTCTTGATGCTTTTTTACCCTCAAACATATATTTATTTGCAGGATCATACAAATAATTTTGTAAAATACTACCTTTTATTTCCAAAACACATGGATTAAACACACACAGAGAAGCAGGTTTACAATCATTTCTGTTTTTGTTGTTGGTCTTGTCTTGTCTTTTCTTTTCTTTTCTTTCTTTTCTTTTCCTTTTCTTTCTTCCCTCCCTCCCTTTCTCCCTTCCTTCTTTCCTTCCCTTTAGAAGTCTTTAACTAAGTAAGCAGTAAAGCTCTCATTGACCAGTGGGGCCCCTGGCAGTGACTCAACATCTTTTGGTTCATTTTTCCCTTAGACTAAGTTAAGGTGCCAAACCTAAAACAATTTTTCTATGCAAGATTTAGCATGGAAGGAATTATTGAAACCACAGGGTGGAAATTAATGATTAGCTTGAGATGCTATTAGCATACCAGCAAGCGAAAAGACTAAATGAGCTATGATCTGAAGTAAAATATGTCATCCTGGAAATTGCAAGTGATATGATGGAGAAACAATGCTGGGTAATAGGGGAGGAAAAGGAATGAGCTATTAGACTGAGAGGCAAGGAGACATGCATTTAAATTAAGAGGACAGGACAATGAGACAGTGTGAGTTAAACGCATGAGAACCCAGACTGAATGACACTGGTTAGTGATTGCAGACAGGAAACTAATCCATCAGCTGGGCTAGGACGCAGCACTAAAGGAACTGGGAAAGAAAAAGGATGCATAAGGTCTTTACTACTTAGATAAAGCAAGCAGACATAAAATTCATTCCAAGCACATTCCCTGAAGCGACATCATTAAGGGCTGCCATGAGTAAAAGGCTCACTATCAGAAAATTACTGAAGAAAAAAAAAATGCGGTGAGCCGATGCAAAAAGACTGGGCAAATGTTTGAGGTACTGTAAAAAAAAAAAAAAAAAAAAAAAAAGCCACTCTACATTGTTTTGGCAAAGGGGGGTATCAAAGTGCTATAGTTTTACAGAGAGAGAGGATGAGAGAGCGATAAGCTCATCAAGAACTAGTTTCTTTGGAAGGAAAGGTACATGAATTTTGCTGTTGTCAACCTTAAAAATGAAAGAACCAGTTATTACACCAGCAAAATGAGTTTATTCAGGGATAGCAAAGGAATTGTAATTCAGGATAAGCAAACTGTGGCCAACCATAGGCAGATCTGAAGAGACAAAGGGGAATTCAGCTTTTATTACCTTTTGGAGGAAATTGAGGAGGTTTGTTTTACACAAAAGTTCACTGGGGAGGAACAGGAGTTTGAGGTTGTGGAAGGTTTTCATTGGCTGCAGACAGTGACTAATGAATTGTTCCTGGTCAGGAAGGGGTCTCTCTTCTTCCTAAAAGCAGGAAATGAAACTCCTTACCTGAAAAGGCCTCTGTAGTCAGAGAATTCTTATCTTTGTTCTTTTGGCTGGTTGCAGAGTTGTCTCTGCCTGAGTTGTCTGTGTCCCCTTCAGGCCTTTCCAAATCCTTTTAAAATGAGGTTTCCTTTATTTATTTTCACACAGTTTAACATTGTTACCTTCACAGTGATGCACAAGCTTTGCTTAAAGCTTGTCATTCTACCCTGTGTCTGGCTCTGTGAAATTTGAGTGGGGGAGCGAGAGAAATCAGCCCGTAGCTGGCACTGCAAACAGGCCAGGGGAAATGAGCATTAGGTTTTTCCATTTCCTGTGAGTAAGACTAGTTAATGAAACTAGCTAACAAATTAGCCCCTTTAATCACCCGAAAGCATTGTTTTCCACTATGCGACACAAACCTATGGGGATTTCTGATTCCTACACATTTCCAGGTTCAAATTTGGATTACAGATTCCAGAAAATCCTTTTTTATTAATTAAATAATAAATAATAATAAATAATCATTTTTATTAATTAACAACCCCAAACCCAAAGAATAAGATTTGTAATCTCAGCACCCCAGTATCCTGACAATTTTTTTTTTAATTGGAATTTATTTTTGCTATGTGCTTAGAAACTGAAAATAGGGGCATCTGGGTGGCTCAGCTGGTTAAGCGACTGCCTTCAGCTCAGGTCATGATCCTGGAGTCTCAGGATCTAGTCCCGCATGGGTCTCCCTGCTCAGCAGGGAATCTGACCTTTCTCCCTCTGACCTTTCTCCCTCTCATTCTTTCTCGCTTAATCTCTCTCTTTCAAATAAATAAAATCTTAAAAAAAAAAAAAGACTGAAAATAAGAAATTTATTTATAGCTTTTCATTTTAAGCCAAAAGGGATTGAAGCCTTAATACAATAATCATTGATGGGATTTTTTAAAGCAAACTCTCACTTTGTCAACAGTATTTCCAACCTGTTTTATTCATTAACAAACTTTTTTTAAAATCAAGTTTTATTTCCAGAAACTAGGGCTATATAGCTGTGCAGGATACAGTTGATTTTCATGTAATCACACTCTAATATGGGAGTCACCATTTTCAAGTTCAGTGGGGGAAAATGCTGCTTTATTGATGCATATTCCACAGAGTGAGAAGGCTAAGATGACATTATCAGCTGTCTTGGGTGATGAAATAATTCTTCACAGGGAAGATGCTTGAGCTAGAATCTGAAGAATGAGAAGGGTTTGCCACTTGGGCAAAGTGGAGGTCATTTGTGGCTGACACCAGCATGAACATAAGCTTGTTAGTGTGCAACCTGAGTAGGGAAGTTATGTTTCTCAAAAGATGGAGCATGCAGAGTGAAGAAGAGGGCTAGTGAGTAGCCGGTGGGAGTTAGACCAACAGTGGAAGAGGTAAACAACATACAGAGATGACACAATTACCACCAGTTTAACACGCTGAACTGGAGCCTTATTTTATCATAAGAGCATGTGACTTGCTTGTTCTGCCCGATTCGATCTTGGTGATCAGTGACAATATATGCTGCTCTCAACAAGTCATATTTGTCATAACAGACTGGTTTGATCTATTGATTTGCTTTTCACCAGCTCAACTACCTGCACGGAATATTTCAGGAAGGGCAACCAGAGTATATCCTACATTACATTCAACAAAGATGTCTCAGAATGGTGTCACGTTAGGATTAGGCAAATCGTAGTTCTGTTCTTCCTGTTTTTTGAGTTAACAAATTTCTCAACCCTTTAAATGTCTTATTTATTAATTGGTAAAAATGATTATTCAGACAGATGGCTTATTTAAAGAAAGTAGTTATTTTTATATCCCTTGGGGAAGAACCATCTGCTCAGATTGGGGCTAGGGCGTCTCCAGATGTTTCCCTATAACCTGTGGAGTCTTTGTAACCCATTATTTCAACTGTGATACAGTATATATATATATATGGGGTAACAGCTGGCTTATGTTATCCTCCCTGTCAAGACATGTGAAATACCTAGATACAGCTCAATATATTGGATTGAAGCCAAAGCTCTTTATCCCATCTCTCCTCACTTCACCTTTTGAAGTAAAGTTTAAAGCTTCCATTTTTGGGACGCCTGGGTGGCTCACTCAGTTAAGCTTCTGACTTGTGGTTGCTGCTCAGGCCCTGACCTCAGGGTCATGAGATGAAGCCCCATGGTAGGCTTTGCACTCAGAGTGGAGTCTGCCTCAGACTCTCTCTCCCTCTGCCCCTCCCCGCTGTGCTGTCTCTCTCCCTCTAAAAAATAAATAAATCTTAAAAAAACAAAAGACTTCCATTATTAAAACTAGAGTGGATGTGAAAAAATAATTAAAAATGGGCAAAGGACTTGAATACACAGACTTTTCTCTAAAGATCTACAAATGATCAGTAACCACAAAAAAAAGATATCCATCACAGATAATTAGGGAAATGCAAGTCAGAACCGCAATGAGATGCTATCTCAAACCCATTAGGATGGCTAGTATTTTAAAACTGTTAGAACAAAGAGAAAATAAGTGTTGAGTACTGGCAGGAAACGAACAGAAAATGACAAATCTTGGGTATTGGCAAGATTGTATATCTGATACAATTGAAAGTAGGGATTTAGACACTATACGCATGCTCTCAGAGCTGTATTATCCCTACTAGCTAAAAGGTGGAAGCAACTCGGGTGTCCATTTATGGGTAAATGGATAAACAAAATGCAGTATATATATATAATAGAATGTTATTCAGCCTTGAAAAGGAAGGGAATTAAAAACATGCTACAACATGGATAAACCTTGATAACCTTAGGCTAAGTGAAATAAGCCAGTCACAAAGGGACAAAATGCTCTATTATTCTTGGTACCTAGAGTAGTAAAATTCACAGAAATAGAATGCTGGTTGCCAGGACTGGGGGGCAGGGATAAAAGGGAGTTACCGTTTAATGGATACAGGGTTTCAATTTTGGAAAATGAACTGCCCTGGAGATGATGGCAAAAGTTGCACGATAATGTGAATGAAGTGTATTTCATTGCCCTGAACTATACACTTTACTATGTTAAATGATAAATTTAATGTTTTGCATACTTTAACATAATAATAAAATAACTGTCTGAATTAGTTTGTTTCTAATATCGTCAAAACTAGTAAAGTGAATTTTTTTTTAAAAAGATTTTATTTATTTATTTGACAGAGAGAGATCACAAACAGGCAGAGAGGCAAGCAGAGAGAGAGAAGGAAGCAGGCTCCCTGCTGAACAGAGAGCCCGATGCGGGGCTCGATCCCAGGACCCTGAGATCATGACCCAAGCCGAAGGCAGAGGCTTTAACCCACTGAGCCACTCAGGCGCCCCAAGTAAAGTGAATTTTAACTGGGAATTTGTGCTTCACTTTTCATTCCAAGCTCAGGAACAGTGATGGAAAAGTCGGTAGTATGTGCCCTATTTTCTTAAGCTTTTATCTTTTACTCTAATAAGCTGATAAATGTAGGCTATACGCCAGTGAAATTAAAATGTCAGCTTTTCGTGATGTCCATAGTCTAAATTTTTCATGCTGGATCAAGGGAGGCAGCCTAACAGCTGAACAAGGAAGCAAGACATGAGCTCAGACGACAAAAGAAAGACAATAGGTAGGTCACAATGAATCAGAGATCACAAATGTAAGCAAAATCAACAGAACATAATATTGAAGTTCAGAGTATGGTGGGAGATACAGGTATATAATTACAAGCCAGAAATCTGCAGAACCTAAGGGCCAAGAAAAATGCCACACAAAGCAGTCATTGCTCAAAATCGAAAAAAACTAAGCAAAAATTTGCAGTGCAGTAACACCGGGAAATGAGATACACTGTAATGGGCTTCCCCATATAATTTAAAAGACCTAATCTCTTCTGTATATTTGCCCACTTCCCCCAGTGGCAACTTACATGAGATGCTTAATGGAATGATAGAATTATTGAGAGTTATTTTTTACCTACAGCACATGCCAATACTAATAATAACAAGAACTAGCATCTGCATAGCACTTGTCATGATGCTTCTTTCTAAAGAGTGGTGGTTGTACATTTTTCTGCACCAGGGTTGGGTTGTGGTCCTAAGTACTTCTTTTTTTTTTTTTTTAAAGATTTTATTTATTTGACAGAGAGAAACACAGCAAGAGAGGGAACACGAGCAGAGGGAATGGTAGCGGGAGAAGCAGGCTTTCCGCAGAGCAGAGAGCCCGATGCGGGGCTCGATCCCAGGCCCCTGGGATCTGACCTGGGCCGAAGGCAGACGCTTAACAACTGAGCCACCCAGGTGCCCCGTACTTCTGATGATAATGTTAAAAAACTTCAGTGACTTAAGATTCATGCCTTTAATTATTTATAAAGTAGGTAAAAATAAGAAAAGTTTATTAAGAGGGCTAACTTTTTTTTTTAAAGATTTATTTATTTATTTGACACAGAGATTACAAGTAGGCAGAGAGGCAGGCAGAGAGGGGGAAGTAGGCTCCCCGCTGAGCAGAGAGCCCAATATGGAGCTCTATCCCAGGACCCCAAGACCATGATCCGAGCCGAGACCAAGACCCAAGCTGAAGGCAGAAGCTTTAACCCACTGAGTCACCCAGGTGCCCCAAGAGGGCTAACTTTTAACTACTAAATTCACAAAAACTACATTGTTAATGCACAATCCTTTATAAAAGGAATAATCCATGTAAAGAAACAATACTAAATGCAACATGATGGCTTACGATAGTTAAAAAAAAAATTGAATCAATTTAAATATTCAGTTACATGGAGATAATTATTTTAAAACTATTGTAGCAACATGATAACATTTATAAGCAGTAAGTGGGGAAAATGCAGGATAAAAATGATACACTAAAATCACAACCATTCAAAAACTATACCTATAAGACTTAAAGACTACACATACCTGTTGGTAAATGAAAAGGCATATGTTTTTTTTTCCTTTTAAACTTTATATAATGATTCTATGTCAGTTTAATAAGAAATGTATGGCTTTAACTGGAATGGGGTTGGGAGCTCTTATGTAAACAATATTTACATTTTCAGTAATATTTGGGAAACCTCTAAGATAAATTCTGTTATCTCTACTTAGCAGAGGAGAAGGAGAGGGGAGGGAAGAAGACAAAGAGAGGAAAAGTAGTGATGGTGGTTGTGGTAGTAAATTATGGTTAAACGGGGCACACAGTTATCAGAAGATTTGAGATTTGAAAAGGAATTGGTCTGCCTCTGAAACCTGCCATCTTTCTCATACTTTCTCCATGTTCTACCCCATGTCACCTCCATGCCTTAGAGTCCCATGTAATTCTTCCAGGACACAAGCTTTCATTTCTGATGAACAATGACTAGTAGGTCTGTCCCTGAATGCAAAAGCCTTCAAATCTTCCCCCATGTCCCTCACCCGTTCCCCATAGAGGTTTCATTTTCTTCTCCAAATCTAGTTTGTTTTATATCAACAAAATAGAAAAGTTAGGTCAAGAAAGTGTATTACCTCAAAATGTGTATTCTCATGCTAAAATGATTTTTAAACTTCTATTAGTGAAGTAATGTTAGACTTAAAAGTTGCAGAAATGGTGCAGAGGTTCCTATCTCTGACCACCTTCTGCTGATGTTAACATCTTGCATATTGTAGTAAAATGGTCAGTACCAGGAAATTAACACTGATACAATACTAATAATCAAACTACATTATACATTGAAATTTCACTAGTTTCTCACTAATGTCCTCTTAACATCTCAGGATCCAGTGCAGGAGCCCACATGTCATTTTTGTTGTTTTTTCCCCTTATTCCTTTCCAGTCTGGAACAAATCTTAGTCTTACTTTCTTTTTATAATCCTGACACTTATGAATAGTACTACTGGTTATTTTGTAGATGGTCCTTCAATTTGGGTTTTTGTCTGTCAGTTTGGGTTTGATTGATGTTTTCTCATGATTGGACTGAAGCATATGAGTGTTTGGCATAAACACCAAAGAATCAAAAATAATGTCAATAAGTCTTTTTTTACTGGGGATGTTAATTTTGATCACTTGATTAAAATGATGTTTGCTGGGTTACTCTCTTTCCACTAGTGGTTAATATCTTAGGGTACTTATTTTGAAACTATGATAATACCATGTTTCTTCCCAATTTTCCACAGGCTACTCTTAGTATCATTTGGTAGATTCTGCCTACGGCTATTATGTCTTTAGTATTTGCCTATTACTCATGATCTATTGACATCTAATTGAAATCTGCAGTAGCTAACGGGCACATATATTAAAAAAGACATGCATACATTTTTTTCCCTTTCTTAGATCCTCAATTCCTATAGGGAATGTAAATGAATCTCTTAATATTTTCCTTTCCCTTAATTAGCATGGAATTCCATGAAAAAAAGCTGATTTCTTTCAGTCAGTAATCATGTCTAACTTTTCTCAGCCACTTCCTTTACTTTGAAACTCGAGTAGCATGAGCAAAAAATAAGAGCGCACTGTGTGCCATGAGTCTATTTCCTCCATGAATTCTGGTGGGGAAACCGTCGATAGTATTCCTTTCAATATGATGTCAACAACCAAAAAAATCCCATTGATTTTATTAGATATCCTCTAGTTTGGGCCATTAATGAAACAAATTTGATTATATGTAAGAAAAATCTCTACAGTTTCCTTTTGTTTTTATTATTGTCTAGCCCTTCTTATCCTGTTGTTTAGAGGAATCATAATTGTAGACTGAGATGCTGTGTTCCCATATCACCATAGGAAAAGTTTGTGCCTGAGGGATCAGGCACAACAGGGGGAATTAAGCTACTCTGAGAACCCCCAAGATCCTGCTCAATTAAGAAGGGATTAGGTGAAACACTTTATGGAGTAGGCTTGTCTGTGCCTTTTATATATATATATGTGTGTCCCTAGATAAGTCTTCCTTCAATTTCAGTTTCTCCAAAACTAAAGACAGGCAGATAAGTGCTCTCTAAGATCTATTTCATGAAGCTTTGAAAATTTTACTTAAACTGATAGAAGCCAAGTGTAAATTAGACAGCTAAGCAACAGCATTATTTTTCCTAAATATATTTTTATTCATTTTATTTAAGAATAACACTACTTGTTTTTCTGTTTCTCCACTTTTTGGAAAATAACTCTGACAAGTAGAAGGTAGGTTAAAAACTTAATCCTTAAAATGTATATATGAGTATATTTCTTTTTTTTAAATTTTTTATTAAGATATGATGTATTATTTGCCCCAGGGTACATGTCTGTGAATCATCAGGCTTACACATTACACAGCACTTACCAGAGCACATACCCTCCCCAATTTCCATAACCCAGCCACCCTATCCCTACCCCTCTACCCCCCAACCACCTTCAGTTTGTTTCCTGAATGTAGGAGTCTCTTATGGTTTGTCTCCTTCCTGATCCCATCTTGTTTCATTTCCCTCCCCCACCACCCACCCCCCCACCACCACCCCCGCTTCTCAAATTCTTCATATCAGAGAGATCATATGATAATTGTCTTTCTTTGATTGACTGATTTCGCTTAACATAATACCCTCTAGTTCCATCCATGTCACTGCAAATGGCAAGATTTTTGTTTCTTTTGATGGCTGCATAGTATTCCATTGTATATATACCACATCTTCTTTATCCATTCATCTGTTGATGGACATCTAGGTTATTTCCATAGTTTGGCTATTGTGGACATTGCTGCTATCAACATTTGGGTGCACGTGCCCCTTTGGATCACTACACTTGTATCTTTAGTGTAAATACCCAGTAGTGCGATTGCTGGGTCATAGGATAGCTCTATTTTCAACTTTTTGAGGAACCTCCATCCTGGTTTCCAGAGTGGCTGTACCACCTTGCATTCCCACTAATGGTGTGGGAAGGTTCCCCTTTCTCTGCTTCCTCGCCAACATCTGTCCTTTCCTGACTTGATAATTTTAGCCATTCTGACTGGTGTGAGGTGGTATCTTACTGTGGTTTTGATTTGTATTTCTCTGATGCTGAGTGATGTTGAGCACTTTTTCTTGTGTCTGTTGGCCATTTGGATGTCCTCTGCATAAATGTCTATCTCTTCTGTCCATTTCTTGACTGGAATGTTTGTTCTTTGGGTGTTGAGTTTGAAAAGTTCTTTATAGATATTGGATACTAGCCCTTTATCTGATATGTCATTTGCAAATATCTTCTCCCATTCTGTCAGTTGTCTTTTGGTTTTGTTGATTGTTTCCTTTGCTGTGCAAAAGCTTTTGATCTTGATGAAGTCCCAATAGTTCATCTTTGCCCTTGCTTCCCTTGCCTTTGGTGATGTTCCTAGGAAGAAATTGCTGCAGCTGAGGTCAAAGAGGTTGCGGCCTGTGTTCTCCTCCAGGATTTTGATGGAGTCGTCTCACATTGAGATCTTAGATCCATTTTGAGTCTATTTTTGTGTGTGGTGTAAGGAAATGGTCCAGTTTGATTCTTCTGCATGTGGCTGTCCAATTTTCCCAACACTATTTGTTGAAGAGACTTTTTTCCATTGGATATTCATTCCTGCCTTGTTGAAGATTAGTTGACTGTAGAGTTGGGGGTCCATTTCTGAGCTCTCTCTTCTGTTCCATTGATCTGTGCATCTGCTTTTGTGCCAGTACCATACTGTCTTGATAATTACAGCTTTGTAATAGAGCTTGAAGTCTGGAATTGTGGTCCTGCCAACTTTGGTTTTCTTTTTCAACATTCCTCTGGCTATTCGTGGTCTTTTCTGGTTCCATATAAATTTTAGGATTATTTGTTCCATTTCTTTGAAATAAATTGATGGTATTTTGATAGAGATTGAATTAAATGTGTAGATTGCTTTAGGTAGCATAGACATTATCACTTTATTTGTTCTTCTGATCCATGAGCATGGAACATTTTTCCATTTCTTTGTGTCTTCCTCAATTTCGTTCATGAGCCCTTTATAGTTTTCTGAGTACAGATTCTTTGCCTCTTTGGTTACGTTTATTCCTAGGTATCTTATGGTTTTGGGTGCAGTTGTAAATGGGATCAACTCCTTAATTTCTCTTTCTTCTTCTTGCTGTTGGTATATAGAAATGCAACTGATTAAATTTATTTCTATCATTTACATATTGCTTAAAATCCTCAGTATTTTATAAATTATATCAAGACTATTTTTAAAAAGAGGCATGTTCATTATTTTCTCCAACATATAATGGGTATTCATAAGTGAAAATTCTTTCAATTTACATTTGTTTTTCAGTTGGCCTATACCAATCCTAGGCAAAATTGTTTAGTATGTAATTTTAGTCTTTTCTTTCCCTTATTTTGCTTTTTTATTATATTCCACATACAAAAGTGTGAATAGATTTTTAAAAATATTTTATTTATTTATTTATTTGATACAGAGAGAGAGAGTGCACAAACAGTGAGGAGCAGCAGAGGGAGAGGGAGAGGGAGAAGCAGGCTCCCCTGGAGCAGGGAACCCAATGTGGGGCTCAATCCTAGACCCTGGGATCATGACCTGAGCTGAAGGCGGACGCTTAACCAACTGAGCCACTCAGGCACCCCCAAAAGTGTGAATAGATTTAAGATGGGATCTTTGTCTTAGCCATCTCTGTATTTTTAGTGCTTGTACAGTATTGTCACATTATAGGCATTCAGAATGTTTTGGTTGAACTAAGTGGAATTGAGTGGGATGAAATGCAATGCACAGTTATGTCTGGTTAGGAATGAGAGATCTGGAAGTAAAACCAGAATTTGAGCTCAAATCACAGCTCAGTCACTCAACAACTGACAGATAGCATTTTCCTGGTCCTCAGACAAGAAGTCTAAAAGAAAAAATACTTTCTTAAATGTCTTTAGAGAGTTTTCTTGCGGAGTAAACAATGACATACTGAACTTCCTCTCCAATGACAAAATATATCTTCATAATATGAAGTGTTGCCATTACTTAGCCAGAAAATTAAGGAATTTCAGGAATATAGAATGCAAATGAGATTAGATAAAAAGCAAATCAAAAGCATAATAATCCAATACACATAAAGTGGACCAAATGTCAGCAAGAAAAAAAATATTTTGAAACCCTCAGTTCTAAGTAAAAAATATCCTAGTCTTTTTTTTTTTGTTTTAATTTAAATTCTAGTCATCATACACAGTTCAATATTGGTTTCAGGAATATTGTTCAGGGGTTCATCATTTACATAAAACACCCAGTGTTCCTCATAACAAGTGCCCTCCTTAATACCCATCACCCATCTAGCCCATCCCCCACCCACCTCCCTCCATCAACCCTCAATTTGTTCTCTGTCACTAAGTTTCTCTCTCTCCCCCCCTCCCATATGTTCATCCATTTTGTTTAAATTCCACAAATTAGTGAAATCATATGGTATTTGTCTTTCTGTGATTGACATATTTTATTTAGTATAATACCCTCTAGCTCCATACATGTCATTGCAGATGGCAAGATTGCATTTTTTGACAGCTGAGTAGTAGTCCACTGTGTGTAGTGTGTGTATCACACCTTTTTAATTTTTTGAAATTTAAATTAAATTAACGGTGTGTTATTAGTTTCAGAGATAGAGTTTAGTGATTCATCAGTCTTATATAATACCCAGTGTTCATTACATCATGTTATGTCCATAACATGTCCTTAATGTCCATCACCCAGTTATCCCATCCCCTCAATACCCACCAACAACCCTCAGTTTGTTACCTATGACTATGTGTCTTATTGTTTGTCTCCCCCTCTGATTTCATCTTTATTTTTCCTTCCCTTCCCCTCTGATCCTCTAAAATTCCACATGTGTGTAATGTCATGTGATAACTGCCTTTCTATGATTGACTGATTTTGCTTAACATAATACCCTCCAGTTCCATCCATGTTTTTGAAAATGGTCAGATTTCATTTGTTTTTGATGGCTGAGTAGTATTCCATTGTATATATATGCCCCACATCTTTATTATCTGTTCATCAGTAGATGGGCATTTGGGCTCTTTCCATAGTTTGGCTATTGTTGATAATGCTGCTATAAACATTGGAGGTTGCTGCCTGTGTTCTCCTCTGGAATTTTGATGGTTTCCAGTCTCATATTTAGATCTTTCATCCATTTTTTAATTTATTTTTGTGTATGGGATAAGAAAGTGATCCAGTTTCATTCTTCTGCATGTGGCTGTCCAGTTTTCCCAACACCATTTGTTGAAGAGACTGTCTTTTTTCCATTTGATATGCTGTCCTGCTTTGTCAAAGATTAAACATTGATTAAGTCTTTGTCAAAGAGTAAACACAACCCACATAGTTGTGGGTCCATTTCTGGGTTTTCTATTCTGTTCCATTGATCTATGTGTCTATTTTTATGCCAGTACTATACTGCTTCGATGATTACAGCTTTGTAATAAAATTTGAAGTCCAGAATCGTGATGCCTTTCTCTTTTTCAAGATTGCTTTGGGTATTCAGGATCTTTTATGTTCATACAAATTTTCGGATTGTTTGTTCTAGCTCTATAGAGATTGCATTAAATGTATAAATTTTCTTGGGTAGTATAGACAAAAAATATCCTCTTCCTAAAAGCTGTGCCTAACTTACTATCCCAGGAACATTTTCTTTCTAATGTGAGCCTGATTTCTACCTAGAAGAAGATCTCATGTGTGGTAATTAGGATCTGAAGAAAAAGAGAATATAGCTGGAGATCCCAAATAAAAAGAAAAGGAAAGACTTATTCATAAAAGAAATTTGCTGAAATACTATAACCTTCTTATTTTGGAAGTTAGTGGGTCCCTACTTTGTCTGCTTCACAAAATAGTAAAGAAAAATTTGTTATTTGCCATATGCTTTAAACTTATAAACTACTTTAATAAAATGTGCTTTTAATGCTCATTTAAAGGAGGAAGCAATTGAAAAACAAGCCTATATACCTGCAAGGAAAACACATAGCAAGCATTTCTACTTGACCCACCTGATTCTCCATTCAAAAATATGAGAAACAACTCTGATCACCTGACAATCTAGAAAAAACAAAAACAAACACTACTTGCAAAAGGAACATGATGTGCAAACAGAAAATCTGATGCAGGGGTATAAAGTAAACATTTTTAAAAGTCTATAGTCCATATTCTTAAAAAGATATGAATAGTTGGGGCACTTGGGTGGTTCAGTGGGTTGAGCCTCTGCCTTTGGCTCAGGTCATGGTCTCAGGGTCCTGGGATCGAGCCCCGCATCGGGCTCTCTGCTCAGTGGGGGAGCCTGCTTCCCCTTCTCCCTGTGCCTGCCTCTCTGCCTACTTGTGATCTCTTTCTCTCTGTCAAATAAATAAATAAAAATATTTTTAAAAAATGAATAGTCATTGTTTTTATGAAACAAGTAAAATACAGCAAAGATTTATCGGGAATTAAAAATAAAATTACAAAATAATAAAATGGCTACTAGGGTGAATGCCTCTATATACTTAACTAGTAATCATAAAGTTTATTGGGAGAAAAAAAAATCCCCTAGAATCTAAGACAAGGAGAAAACTGAAAAATACAAAAAGATTTAGAGATAAGGAGCATTAGTCCACCAAAGAAACTGTTAGCAACAATATGATAGAAGAGTATTTTCCTAATCTAAAATATCTTAGCAATTTTATACTTGCAAAATGAACAAATCCACTGTTACAAACAGAAGTAAAAAATAATGTGCACCTATATATTTCAGATATATGATTTTGTTAATGATTGACAATGATGTTATGTACAGGAAAATGAAATTGGTTACCTACAAATGAATGCAAGTCATTGGCATGAATTCCAGTCATCAACACATGAAGATAAAAGGTAATGTTAAATTGCCTTTAAAATTCTGGAAAAGATAATTTTATCTAAAAATTCTATATCTAGCCAAACTAGCATCAAAATTATGTGTGTACGTGTGTGTTCAGTGAAGTGAATCCCTACATATTATTCTATTTGAAAAAATACAAAAGATCTTATGGCAAAAGACAGGGAAAGAAAAGGAAAACGATCAACACAAAATATCACAGAAAGATTGTAGTTGACTGCAGCCCATGAGGCATCAGTGAATCATGGGAGGAATTAAAGGACATTTCACTTCACCTTAAAGACTGGAAAATTCTCCTTCAAACAATCTCCTTACTTTTCTACACATATAAACACACTGTTTATCCTGCATTTCTACTTACACGATGCATTCAAATTGTCTTAGAAACTCAGTGTATGCACCAAACATTTTCAGCAGCCTGGGTTAGGTATGCATTTTCTACTGTTTGAAACTTCTTAATTCTGTCTGTTCAGAACAAGTCTTTTATATCAGAACAATTAATCTCACAACAGTGAAACCCTACTCTCCACGAGCATTTTCCCACAAAGAAGAAAGTGTGACATTGTTTTTTTTCTGGAGAACTGGTCTGTTGGCATTTTCACAATAGGAAGTGTTTTAGTCAAAAGTTTTATAATTATAGTCAGTGAAGTACCTGGTACTATGAAAAGGACAAGATAAACCCATTCATGCTCCATATACAAAGAAAAATATAAAATAATGAAAGTGAATATAAGTTCTTTGTCCCTGCAAAGAAGTACCCCAAATTTCTTGGCATAATTTTAGATCAGAAGTGAGATGGAGCATTTGTAAAATATATCTAAGGGTCTTAATTTAAGATTATTTACATGCACCCATTAGTTCACATTTTAATAAATAGGTTTTTTTTAAAAAAACAAACAAACAATTTTTTTCTGTCCCAAATATCATAGAGAAGATGTCTTCAGGGAGAGACCATATTGACTCCTATCCCTTATTCATTACCACATTTTCAACTATCATATTTAAGCTTTTAATTCTTACTCTCACTGGTGTCTCAAGTTTTACAACGGGCAACAATTTAAAGAAGATATATATTTTTTTAAACATATGTTTCTATTGCTGCAATTAAAAAAATGTAATTCACGGGTCATGAGATCATCCATCTCAAGATACTTAAATATATCTACAGGGTCCCTTTTGCCATGTAAGGTAACTTGTTATAGATTCCAGTGACTAAGATGCATAGTATGTTTTCCATCTGGGTAGTCTTATCAGCCTATTTCCTTTCTACAGAAAATTGTGGTTCTGTCAACTTTTTTTAGTTTTGTAGTCTTTCTATTCCTTTCAGTTCCGCACCAGCAGTGTTTCTACTGGTTACAATTCTGAAGACCCTTGTGGATCTCCTGTTCAAGTCACTGGTATTCATTCCATTAGACAAGATCTTTCACCGATCTTTTCTATATAATCCCATCTCTTTGTTTGGCTTTTGTGGAGATGGCCTAAGGATAATGCTCGAGATTCCTAGATGCTCGCCAGTTAGACTGAGGTTATATGCGAGAAAAAATTTTAATCTACTCAAAGAGCCATTGGTACGAATGAATATTCTGACATTTTCCTTTTCTGAGGTATTAGCAAAAAGTGGTATAGCCCCATGGTTGGGTGGGGTGGCTTTGTCTTCTGAAATGTGATTTACTAGTGGTGAATTTCTTAATTTTAGTGATTTTTTCTTTTTCAGTCTGACTACTCTGAGGATTTTTTGGGTTTTTTTTTTTTTTGTCCGTTTAATAATTCTTGCTCAGTTTGTCTTTTCCTTCTACCATTTCACTATAAGCAGGAAGACACCAGGCTTCACCTTCAACACTGTTTAGACATCTCCACAGTTCAATGTACAATTTCATCATTGACCGGTTCTGCTCCCCACATACCTGAAGGACCCAATTCTGCTAAGCATCCTGCCATTCTATAGCAAAGATTTTCTTCCTTCTTGTTTCCAGTAATGTATTACTCCTTTTCTTCTCAGCCTTTACCAGCTGTTCCTTTAATGTCCATATTTTTACTAACAGTCTGTTCCCAATGATTTTGGATTCTTTAAGGTGAATTATGTTTTCTCAGACTTGTTCTTTGCTTTTTTCTGGGTCCTCACTAAGGGTAATTTACATCAGTATTTTGACTATTTGTTCAGGGAAATCTAGCCTTTTTCTGTTCTCCTCAAAAACTTTTGGGTCTCCTTCCTTAAGCTCTAGGGGAGAATCTGATTCTTTGCTTTTCCTAGCTTTTGATAGCTAACCACATTTCTGGTTTCTTGGCCCCTTTGATTCATCTGAACCCAGCAATGTGGCATCTCTCTGACCATTCTCACATCTTTTTTTTCTGACTGTCGCTGGGAAAGATTGTCTCCTGTTAATGATACCTGTGATTAGATTTGGCTCTGAATATCTATGACAATCTTTTCATCTCAAGATCCTTAATTTTAATCATATATGCAAAGTCCCTTTTGTCTCGTAAGGTAACATACACATGGGTTCTATGGATGAGGATTAGAATGTGGACATTTTTGTGAGCCATTTTTCTTCCTACCATAGGTCACCTCATCTGAATAGACTTGATCACTAATAAGAGCTTCTTTTTCTCTTGGACTCCTTGCTGCCCCACACCTTTAGCTTTTTAATCTTTGAAAGACCGTCTAATCATGTGGCCAAATTAGCCTTGCTCCCTTAATCTCTGTGTTTGTTGGCAGCTAACAATGGATATGGACTCAGATTATTGTAGATTTTTCTGAAGCCTTGTTCGCTAGAAAATAGACTTCAAAGTAGAATGTACATTGTAGGAAGTTTGTTAGGGAGTGTTTTAGATATCTTCAGTCTGGAAAGAGGGAAAGAAGCAGCTAGGTTTGGCAGAGAAGATAAGATGATCAAGCTGCAATATAGTCTCAACGAAAGCCTCAGATGGCCATATATTGAAGCAGAGGCTAAAGCTAGGGGTACCCTTTAGATTATTCTGTGTTACAGTGAGAAGGCCAGGCCTTTATGTTGTGTAATCCACAAATCATTGAATGCAGGCTGCCCACAGAGAGGTAAGGCAGTCTCTCCAAGGCAGGGCAATTTCCGGAGGGGGCTAGCTGTAGAGAGTTATAAGACAGCAGGACTCACAGCAGCTGGAGAAATAAACCCTCCAGTCTTGAATGGGGATCTGGGAAGGGCATCACACCATCTACAATAACTACAAAGTTTGATTTCTTAACCTAGATCTAATCTTTGCCACATATATTCTTATAATGTATGAGTTAAATGTTACTCTAGTGATGATGTTTGCCCAAGCCTTTCATACTGCTATTACCCAAAATTCATGTTAAAACTGAGCATTTGCTTAATGTTATTCCTCTCCCAGTGCCATACTCTTGCTCTTGGTAACAAATGCTGCCTAATCATCCTGGCTCATGGGAGTTTAGATGTACTGAAATAAATTGGGTGGAGCTAAAGAAGGCAATTTCCCCTTACACAGAGTTGTCTATTTTCTGCAATAATCCAACATCCAATTTAGTCCACAGAGTGGGATGGTGTTAGGTAAGAGGAAGCCAGTACCTCACATCCTAAAGTTACCTGCAAATGAGAAGTGGAACTGAGAATTCTTCTTCTTTTGTTATCCCGTGCTCAATGACAAGGGTAGATTTGGAATCAGAACTGTATTAAAAATCAAGGTCAAACATTTACTAATTTTGTGATCCATAGCAAAAAATTTTAGCCATATTGATTCTCACTTCCCTCATTTGCAAAATTTAAATAGTATGATCCTAATACTATCTATATGCTGAAAAACTTAATGATTGCTGCAGGTGGCACAGAATTATTGGTCATAATGCATTTTTTCTAGGTCATAATTAGGCCTTTAATAATCTTTCACCTCTCTTTCCCTTACCTCTATCTGTCTCTTGGCCACCATCCTCATATGTACTTACTATGTATATATTATCATAAGCCTAGAAATATAAAAATTTAACACACAAAATAGTTGTTTCAAGAAGGTACAATGATTTTAGGTAAACTGAAATATATAATATGCTTTATTTCCATCTTTATAGGTACTTTCATTTTTAGGAACATAAATTTTGTACGCAAAACAAAAATTAGAATGTAAAAATTTAGATCCTAAATGTAAATTGGAGACATATGAGCCATTATTTGTTATATCTCTTTGTAAAATAGACATATAAATATATATTTGTTATTTTCAGATTTTAAAGGCTATGTATTCCTAAATTAGAGATATAATAATTACATTTGCTTTAGAATGAAAATAAATGTCTTCTGAGCTTTTTAAAAAATATTTTAATTACAGGTAGCTAACATACAGTATTATATTAACTTCTGGTGTACTATAGTGATTGACACTTCCATACTTAAACCAATGCTCATCATGACAAATGTACTCCTTAATCCCTATCACCTACTTCCCCTACTTCCACGCCCACCCCACATCTGGAAACCAGCAGTTTGTTTATAAATCTGTTCCTTGGTTTGCTTCTCTCTTTTTCTCAAACTCTTTGCTCATTTGCTTCTTAAATTCCACATATGAAGGAAATCATATGGTATTTGTTTTTCTCTGACTTACTTCACTTAGCGTTATATTCTAAAGCTCCATCCCTGTCATTACAAATGGCAAGATTTCATTGTTTCTTTATGGCTAAATAATACTCCATTGTACATGTATGCCATATCTTCTTTATCCACTCATCAACTGATGGACAGGGGGCTACTCCTATATCTTGAACATTGTTAAAAATTCTGCAATAAACAAAGGGGTATATGGGTCCCTTTGAATTAGTGTTCTTATATTTTTGGGTAAATATCTAGTAGTCCAATGGCTGGATCATAAGGTAGTTCTATTTTTAACTTTTTGAGGAACCTCCACACTGTTTTCCACAGTAACTGCACCAGTTTGCATTTCTACTAACAGTGCAAGAGAGTTTCCCCTTTCTCTGCATCTTTGCCACACCTGTTGTTTTTTGTCTTGTAGATTTTATCCATTCTGACAGGTGTGATATGGTATCTCATTGTAGTTTTGATTTGTATTTCCCTGATGGTAAGTGAAGATGAACATTTTTTCATGTATCTGGTGACCATCTGTATGTCTTATTTGGATAAATGTCAATTCATGTCTTCTGCCCATTTTTAATTAGGAGTATTTATTTTTTGGGTGTTTGAATTCTGTAAATTCTATATACATATTTGATACTAACCCTTTATCAGATATGACATTTGCAAATATCTTCTCCCATTCTGTAGGTCGATTTTTAGTTTTGTTAATTGTTTCCTTCACTGTGCAGAAGCTTTTCATTTTTTTTTCTATAAATTTTATTTATTTATTTGACACAGAGAGAGATCACAAGTAGGCAGAGAAGCAGAGGAAGCAGGCTCCCCACTGAGCAGAGAGCCCGATGTGGGGCTCGATCCCAGGACCCTGAGATCATGACCTGAGCTCAAAGCAGAGGCTTTAAGCCACTGAGCCACCCAGGTGCCCCAGAAGCTTTTCATTTTGATGAAGTCCCAATAGTTTATTTTTGATTTTTGTTTCCTTGTTTCAGGAGACCTATCTAGTAAGATATTGTGACAGCCGGTGTCAAAGAAGTTACTGTCTGTGTTCTCTTTCAGGATTTTAAGTTTTCTGTCTCACATTTAGGCCTCTCATCTATTTTGAATTTATTTTTGTGTATGGTGTAAGAAAGTGATCCAGTTCAGTCATATGCATGTTCCCTACCAGTTTTCCCAACACCATTGCTGAAGAGATTGTCTTTTTTTCCATTGGATATTCCTCCCTGTTTTAACAAAGATTAATTCACAATTATGGGTTTTCTGTTCTTTTCTATTGATTTTTGTGTCTCTTTTTGTGCCAGTACCATAATATTTTGATTACTACAGCATTATAATATAACCTGAAGTTTGTAATTGTGATGCCTCCAGCTTTGCTTTTCTTTCTCCAGGTTGTTTTGGCTACTTAGGGTCTTCTGGGGTTCTGTACAAGTGTTAGAATTCTTCTAGGTCTGTGAAAAATGCTCTTGGTATTTTGATAAGGATTGCAGTAAATATGTAGATTGCTTTGGGTAGTATAGAGATTTTAACAAAAATTTCCTTCCAATCCATGAGCATGGAATGTCCTTTCATTTCTTTGTGTTGCTTCAATTTCTTTTATTAGTGTTTTATAGTGTTCAGAATATAGGTCTTTGACCACTTTGGTTAGGTTTATTCCTAGGTGCCTCATATATTTTGGTACAATTGTTAAGTGGGATGTTATCTTAATTTCTCTTTCTGCTGCTTCATCATTGGTGTATAGAAATGCAATAGATTTCTGTACACTGTTTGTGTATCCTGCAACTTTACTAAATTCATTTATCAGTTCTAGCAGTTTTTGGTGGTCTTTTAGGTTTTCTATACATATTACCATGTCATTTTCAAATAATAAGTTTTACTTCCTTACTGATGGATGCCTTTAATTTCTATTTTGCTGTCTGATTGCTGTGACTATGATTTCCACTACTATGTTGAGTAAAAGTGGTGAGAGCAGACAAAAAGCTCTGTTTTTTCTCCATTAAGGATTATGTTAGCCCTACATTTTTCACATATGGGCTTTATTATGTTGCGGTATATTTCCTCTAAACTGACTTTGTTCATCGTTTTTATCATGAATGGATGTTGCACTTTGTCATATACTTTTTCTACATCTATTAAAATGATTATGTGGTTCTTATCCTTTCTCTTATTGATGTGATGTATCATGTTAAATGATAAGCCAATATTAAGCCAAACTTGCAAACCACACATAAGTCTGACTTGATCGTGGTGTTTGAATTTTTTTTTTTTTTTTAACATACTGTTGGATTCAGTTTACTAGTATTTAAAGGATTTTTGTATCCATGTTCATCAGGAATATTGGTCTGTAGTTCTCTTTTTTTAGCAGAGTCTTTATCTGTTTTTGGTATTAGGGTAATGCTGGCCTCAAAGAATGAATGTAGAAATTTCCCTTCCTTTTCTATTTTTTGGAATAGTTTGAAAGGAATAGGTATTAACTCTTCTTAAATGTTTGGTAAAATCCATCTGTGAAGCCATCTGGTCCTGGTCTTTTGTTTGCTGGGAATTTTTTTTTTTTTTTTATTACTGATTGAATTTCTTTGCTGGTAATTGGTCTGTTCACATTTTCTATTCCTGTTTCAGTTTTGATAGTTTATATGTCTCTAGGAATTTATCCATTTTTTTCCAGGTTGCCCAGTTTATTGACATACAGTTTTTCATAACATTCTCTTAAATTGCTAGTATTTCTGTGCTGTTTATTTCTCCTCTTATTAGAATCCTTTTCTTTTTCTCTTGATAAGTCTGGCTAAAATTTATCAATTTTATTTATTTTTTCAAATAACCAGCTCCAGGTTTCATTAATCTGTTATTTTGGGGGGGGGTTGTTTTGGGTTCTATATCATTTATTTCTTTTCAAATCTTGATTATTTCCTTCCTCCTACTGGGTTTAGGTTGTGTAGGTTGTTGTCTTTCTAGTTCCTTTAGGTGTAAGGTTAGGTTGTTGGAGATTTTTCTTGTTTCCTGAGTTATGTTTGTAGTACTACAAACTTCCCTCTTAGAACCACTTTTGCTGCATCCCAAACATTTTGACCCATTGTGTTTATATTCATTTGTTTCTAGATTTTTTTCTTGTGGTTGACTTTTAGTTTCATAGCATTGTGATCAGCAAAGATGAGTGATAGGGGTTCGATCTTTTGAACTGGTTGAGGGTTGTTTTGTGGCCTAACATGTGATCTATTCTGGAGAATGTTCCTTGTGCTCCTGAAAAAAATATGTATATTAAAATGATGGTCATTTAAAATTGAAACCATTCTTCTCTCCTCTCCACGTTTTAGGAATATGGTGTCATATTTTACCTTTTGTGTATTTAATGACTGATATTTTACAGAAATACTCATTTTTACTTCTTCTGTGTTTCCTACCTTCACAGTGTCACTTTTGATCTTTCCTTTCCACCCAAAGTGTTCCCCTTAATACTTCTTTCAGTGCTGGTTTAGTGGTCATAAACACCTTTAGTTATTCTCTGTCTGGGAAACTCATTATAGCTCTTTCCATTCTGAAGATGGCCTTGTTGGATAGAGTATTCTTGGCTGCAGATATTTCCCATTCAACACTGAATATATCATGCCACTCCTTTCTGGCTTAGAAAGTTGCTGCTGAAAAATCCCCTGATAGACATATGGAATTTCCCTTATATATAATGGTCTTCTTTGGTCTTGCTGCTTTTAAAATATTTTCTTTATCACTGTATTTTGCCAGTTTAGTCATAGTGTGGATCTGTTTTTGTTAATTTTTGTTGAGGGGTTCTCTATGCCTTCTGGATTCAGAGAAATGTTTCCTTCCCCATATTAGGGACATTTTCAGCAATTATCTCTTCAAATAAATTTTTTGCCCCCTTTGCTCTCTTCATTTTCTGGGACTCCTATAATGTGAATGTTATTTTGTTTGGTCACTGAGTTCCCTGTTTGCTCTCATTTTCTATAATTATTTTTCTCTCTTGTTCATCTTGATTATTTTTCATTACTCTGGGTTTTAGGTCATTACCTTATTTCTCTGCTTCTAGCCTGCTGTTAATTGCATCGAGTGTAATTTATTGTTCTATCTCTGAGTGCTTTTTTTGTATCTCTGTTTTAAGGGTCTCACTGATGTCTTCTATTCTTTTCTCAAGTCCAGTGAGCATCCTCATGATCATTGCTTTAAATAATCCATCAGGCATGTCACTTGGGTCTATTTCACTTAGATCTCCAGCTATGGCTTTGACCTGTTACTGCATTTGGAATAAGTATCTTCTCATTTGTCTATCCTGTGCCTATTTCTCTGTGTTAGGAAAGTCAGCTCGATCTTCTATTCTAAGGGTAAGGGCCTCATGAAGAAGAGGTCCTGTGGTGCCCTGGCATGTATAGTGTCCCCTGTTCCCGAGGGCCTAGCACTGCAAGGAGTATCTCCGATATGTGCTGCATGTGCGCCGCTGTTGTGTCGTGGCCATTTTATCCTTGAGGCCAGTTGTCAGCAGAGGCTCTCTTTGCTTTGTGGGTGATGTTTGGTCCCTTGCCTGATTGTGGGAAATTTTAACTAAGTTTGCTCTGGTCTGCTTGTCACAGGAGAGCTATAGCTACTGCCACCAGAACTGAGGCTTTACAAAACTCTCAGGTTGGGAGAGCCAGTGTTGGTATGGGTTTGGATGATCTTCTTGGGGGGTTGGGGAGGCTTATGGTGCTGGGACTGAGGCAAGCATGACTGGGAAGGGCATTTCCACCAGGGGAGGAGTTGGATGTAAGCTAGTTATGTACTGAGTATCAGAAGCTGATTTGCCCTGCCTTCTCTCCAAGAAAAGCTCCAGTGCCCTCTGGATTTTATCTAAGCCAGGCCCACTGGCCTTTAGAAAACTCCAGGGTTTAAGCCTCATTGCTTTTAAGAACTCGGGAAATCCGGCTCTTCTTGCTTCCAAACGAAATGCTGTGAGATTCTTTTTCCCCCGTAGGCTCCCCTATGCGTTAGTAAGTTTCTCATTATTCTCTGTGACCACAGAACCCCCTACACCATTACCACCACAGTAGCTATGGTCTCCCATAGCTCCCATATTTCTCTCCCAAATATGTGTCACCACACTTCTTACCTTCTTTGATGTGGCCCCTTCTCTTCTTTTAGTTGTGGAGTTTGTTCTACCAGTCTCCAGATAGATTTCTGGGATTTAGGATGATTTGATAGTTACCTAATTATATTCATGGGATGAGTCAAACCTAGAGTCCTTTCACTCTGTTACCATCTTCCCCTCTCCATCTCTCTTTCTGAGGATGAGAAATATTTTCACAATCATCAGATCAAAGCACCTTTCCCTCAGGAAATGTGCATAACCAGAGAATTTTGAAGACAATTTTTAGGGCACATGGAACCCTTAAGGTAGATGATGATTTTCACACATTTGCTATCAAAATTTTAAATTACTATGCATAGTATAAATATGGTTTAACAATTTTGTGTATGTGCACACCTACACAAACGTATGGACATAAAGGAAACAAAATGTTCATGGGACAGCACCTACACTTATATATGCTATGCACTCTGATTTTTGCTGTTCTGTTCCCTTATAAATACTGTTACCCAGCTCTCTAACTTGATCTTATGACCCACTACTCCATTATAACCCATAAGTGGGTCAATTCACAGTTTGAAAAATACTGTCCTAAGTCTCATAGGATTCCATATTAAAAAGTAATGCTTGGGGGCTAAGCTAAAAATACAGCTATAAGCAGCTGTGCCATAAGGAATTAGGTATATTTTAGCTGTGTTCAGTTTATAATTATTAACATAGGGAATGACTGGGAACCATCACCATTAAATGAAATTCAGTCAGACTTCTATGTATGTATGTGTGTGCCTGTCTATCTGGAGAGAATTAGAGAAAATTCTGAAGCCAATTTGAAATCTGGTAGACTAAAAACACCAATAGATGCACTATTTTTCAAATAGAAGTTTGTCTAATTTCAGTTCCTGAGATACTCTATTGTTTTTATGTATTTTCATGTCTTAAATTATCATCTCAGACTTAAAGAAATATAGATATGTATGAATTAAACCCAACTTACGTGTATCACCAGTTTATTTCCCAATTTTATAGCAATTTCATTCCTTTGCTTCAAAATAGAAGGAATCAAAAGCATGTAAAAAGCAGAGTCAGGACCTGTTTCCATGCATTCACCTTGCTACCAGGTGACAGGACATAGGTGTGTGACAGAACTGCTGATGACATTTCTAACTTACACTTCAAAGGGACTCCAGATTATGCATCATTTGAAAGTGACTTTATATAATCCAATGCTGGGGGCGCTGCTAGTTTTATAATCAAATCGGAAGCTATAAAATTCAGAACTAGGCTAATATCACTCACCTTCTCTGTTTTTGCCTTCCTGTCAGATTCGAGGTGTCAGTAGCACATTCACAAGCGATTTTATCATTCCTGCATTCTAAAACTGTGTTCTATTTTTTAATAGAAATGGATAATTTCTAAATTTTTCTAAAATTAATATATTTTATATTAAAATTATATTTTATATTATATATATTTTATATTCTATATATATTCTATAATATATATTATTCTAGGGGCGCCTGGGTGGCTCAGTCAGTTGAGTGGCTGCCTTCAGGTTCAGGTCATGATCCTGGAGTCCTGGGATCAAGCCTCATACTGAGCCCTGCATCACGCTCCCTGCTCAGTGAGGAGCCTGCTTCTCCTTCTGCTCCCCACTCTGCTTTGGTCCTCTCTCTCTCTTTCTCGAATAAATTAAAAAATCTTAAAGAAAAAGTATTCAATAAATTATGCTTTCCTCAATTGTGAGGGACTGACATCATGTGTGTTGCCCTGCCTTTTTTTTTTCCTATAATTTTTAGAGGTTTACAGATTTTTTAAAAGGATTTTTTAAAAAAGGATTTAAAAAGGAAGACTACTATAAATATTTATACTTTGTCTATAGTATATTACTGTGGTATATTGATTTATTATGATTTTCAAAATTTAAGACTCATACCACTTACTATATGTCACAGTCTTGTAAGTTGTTGCTGCCCCTCTTGTGCTCTTCCTCTATGTCTCCTCCTCCTACTTTTCATCCCCTTTCCTTCCTCCTTCATCGTGAATCATCTTTATAACAAGCCCTATTAGGTAAGCACTATTATTTTTACACCCGTGTAATGTCATATGGCAAGTAAGTAGTAAAGCCTGAAATATTTTGTAGCAGTTTTTAACATCATCAGTTAGTTGTAGAGTCAAGCCAGTCACTGGTTGAACAATCCTAGATCTCATTAATCAGCCTGTGGAATTCTCACTAGCTCACAAAAATAAATACCAACCCCCCAAATTTTTATGTGTTTCTGTCTGTTGCGGCTCGTAAAATCAAAATGATTGTTTGTTAAAGATACCAACAGCTCAATTTCTATCAATAATTGACTTACCTTTCAGGGCTTGCGATACTTTTCAAGGAATATTTGAATTCATGCAAACAATAAAGATAGGAATTTGTAATTGAGTGACCCACTCGCTGACTAACAGTGAAAAATCCCCAAATTTTATCTCTGTTATATCTATTATATCATAGAGGAAATGAATGTGGTACACTTTATCATGTTGTAAACTTGCTAGTGATGGTGGGGATTATAGCAAGTTTCTTTTTCTCTCCACTGTTTGTCAACTTGGACTCTTTTTTTTTTTCCCAAGGACAGTGATGTGCTTGAAATTCTTCTAGAGAATGTCTATAAATTCTAAGAGGTATCAAAATTCCCAAGGAATTTCATTAACCTAGGTGATATGAACAATCATTATTCTTAAAGTATATGTAATGAAAAATGTGATAACAAATACTTAAAATCAGAATTTCTAAATGTAAGCGTGGCATTAAGTAAGTCTGAAGAACTTTAGATGCCAAAACTCTTTTTGGATTATAACAATATTCATGAAAATATTAGAAGAATTCCTGTAATCAAGAAAACAAATTATGCCAGCATTTCCTGAAACGTATGAATAACATATGAATATGAACTCTCACTCTTTTCCTTTAACAGTTCAATTAGAATCCTCTCTACTGCTGTAAAGCAAAAATGTAATCATTAATGTTTGAAGTTGCTCTGATTTTTTGATAAATGTAATATCCATAGTGGTTTATTCCTATTCACTTACTGATTAAACATGAGTGGCTTTCTGAAGTGCCTAGCTGGTAGCATTTTATGACATAGCATTTTATGACAAGATGGGTAGTCCCTTGATATAACTTAATTTAAGAGTTTAGGCCCTGAATACAGCTGGTCTGATGTTATCTTCTTCCACAAACTGCTAGGTGTATTATCTTGCGCCTTGGGATTTATAAGACTAAACTGCTTTATCTGAAACCATGGTTATCAATAGTATCTATCTCAGGGAATTAAGGTGAATATCTAATGGTATGATGCATAAAAAGCACTTGAAAAATTTCTGGCACAAAGTGCATGTTTAAAAAATGTCAGCTGTCTTTATTGTCATTTCCTTGCCCCTGCCTCCTTACCCTACTTTCACCTAATGCAGTTTCACTACTTAAAGTCTCTAGCTAGGTATTACACCAAAGAATGACAGACAAATAACATTAATTTTTAAGTGCTTTCTTTCACACAGCACATCCAATTCTGTCAACTTTTCTTTCACAATATTTCCAAAACCTGAGCACCAGGATTCAAAAGGATTATTGCAGGACCTTCTGACTATTCTTGCTTCTACTCTTGCCCTACCACAGTGGATTCTGAAAGCCGGTAGCTAGGAGGTACTATACAATCCTTCCCTGGTGGCCTCTCTGATTCAGCTCTTACTTTACTCTCCATTGTTCATTCAGCTCCTTATTCTTTGGACATGACAGGAATACGATCTTTGTTACAATCTTTACGGTGGCTGTTCTTTCTGCCTAGAAACCTCTTGACTCATGGTACACAGTTTCTTTGTTTTCGAGTCAATGCCAAATATTATTTTTTCAGAAACGTCTTCCCCCAGAACATAATCCAAATATACCACCTTACTCTATTCCCATTACCTACCTTACTTTTATTCTTTGAACTTAAAATTTCAGTTTTCTCTCAGTACTACGTAAGATCCCTGAAGGAAATAATTTCTTTTCTCCTATACTGATGCATTCTCAGAACCCAAAAAAGTATTTGACATACAACAGGTACTTAATATTTGATTAATGGGGTACTTTGTTGAGTATTATATGCTTAGATTTTGCCACTTTTTATCAGTTGATAAACTTAGTATGGTATTTCTTAACTCTTTTAATTACCTTGAATTTAGAAGCACAGATGGGCAGGAAAACTGAGTACATACATTTCCAGGCACTGGTTAGAGGCATGGAAAAAGTGGCAAGATCTTGTGATAACACAGATGGAAAGGAAGAACAACTATTCTTTTATTCAGTGAAGGGTATTTATGTTTTACAATTGTAAAACTTGTAAAAGTTTTATGTTTTACAATTGTAAAAATTGTAAACTCTTCGGGAATTTCTGATCATATAAACTAGATATCATGTATTCTAATTTGTTTTCTTGAAAGTTGGTTTATTTGACTTGTTATCTCTGCTTTCCCTCTCCATTTTTCATTTATTTAGTGATAATTTATCGCCCATTCATATAAATAATAATTAATAATAACTAGTAATAACAAATTATTAGCATTAGACACGAATGGGTTTCCGTACAGCTACTGCTATTTCTCTGGTAGGAAATGCAGCTGGGAATGGAAAAGTCCTGGGCATGATAGGGGAATAGGATATGCTTCAGTCTGTGGGCCATATATATCATTTAGGATAGACTAAAGAAAACAAAATATCATCTTGCTTTTCTTTGCAGCTTTATCATACTTTCTAGGGACACCATACACAATTGTGTGTGTGTGTGTGTGTGTGTGTGTAGAGAACTTGTTAGCTATGACCAAACTGTAAGTACAGCTGTTTTTGTATGGAAGGCAGAGGATTGCCCCAGAGAGTTACCATGTAACATGGTAACTATACAGCACACTGAAGCTAACAGTTGGAAATAACTTGCTAAGATCAACATGTGTTTCTTCAGTAGCCTTCTCTGTCAGTTTGCTGATATATATGGCTGTATTTAGTTTTGCTGTTGATTTGAACAAAGGAATTCTTTAATCTCCATAATTCTTCAAAGTAACTGATCAACTTACCTTTCCTAATTGTTGGTATACTATATATTTATTTAAATTTTATCTTTGGACTGTATTTTCTAAGTGAGCCTTTGGAAAAGAAGGCACTCTAGCCTATGACTTAAATATGTGTGGGATGCTTAACAGTTTCATTGCATGTACTTGAATACAAGTGAAGGATTCATGGTTACTGGTCTAGGTTGGTCTAATGGAGGAAAAAGAAGAGGTCATAGATAATCATTGTAGTAGACTACTTATAGTTGAAGTGGTAAACAGGAGTAACATTTAATAAACATAAGGAGAACCTAAGCCAGCCTAGGGATTTAGGAATGTTTTTAATAAGAGAGAACGCTTACGCTGAATCCTGAATAATATATAAAATTTGAATCAGCAAAGAGGTCTATGGGGAAAAGCACAGAAATAAAAGCTTCAAAGAGGATATTCTAGGTGAGGGAACAAAATTATAATTAATATATCATACCATATCATATCATATATAAATAAGCAGAAAAACCTGTTCTCTTTAACATTTAGTTATTAAATGAAGAATGAAATATTAACTGATAGAAGAAAAGGGAGGTATACAAACTGGCCTCTGGCCATTGTTTCTCAGTATTCCTTCACAGTATAATATATTATTTAATAAGGCAAACTGAGTGTCAGAGTGATGCTGTAATATACCTAAAACATTTTAATGCCAATGTCCAAATAAGTACAGATCCCCTGCTCTGACTGACACAAAGTCAGTCAGCCTTATAATAATTAAAAATGGCAGCTGTAGCCATTTGTAGTGGCTGTAAGCATTTGTAGTAATGCTTATTTTATAATACCCCAGATGTTTCTCTCCCCTCTATTTAAACACTACTCTCACTGCAATGTGTAAACATATTTGTTTTCCAGTGTGCAATTAAAACTGCCCAAACTCCAGAGACCATAAGCAATATTATTTGACCTTGTGTGGGCTTTAGTTACAATATACAGTGACCAAATTCCAATAAAACAAATAAGAGGTTAATGAATTGCTTTCCTTCTTTTAAACTCATAATATAGCGCTAATATGTTTATTTCTACTTCTTTCTGTCTTCCTCTCCCATTCTATCTCCATTTTGCCCTATATTTATATTGTCCTTTAAGCCTTACCCCAAATCTTTTCCATTCGTTTTGCATTACTAACTTCCTTAAATGTGTACATACCTATATGTGTCTGTGTGTGTGTGTGTTTATGTTATTTTCTCTAGTTTCTCACTGGTGTTTATTTTTCACTCGTAATATTGCAAGGAACTCACATGCAAGAATTTGAATAATCTTCCTCATGTGATTTTTTTTTCAAGATTGTATTTATTTATTTGAGAGAGACAGAGAGAAAAAGAGAGTGCAGAAGCTAAGAGGATAGGGAGAAACAGGCTTCCTGCTCAGCAGTACATAGATTCAGGTATATAGAATCTCAGCAGGGAGCCAGAAGAGGGGCTTGATCCCAGGACCATGGGATCATGACCTGAGCGAGAGGCATATGCTTAACCGACTGAGCCACCTAGGCACCCTTCAAGTAAAATTTTTGAAGAAGACTATTGAAGTTCTGACAGATGTCTCTGCCCAAGAAACTGCAATTAAGATAAACATATTTATTATTCTGAGTTTCCACATGTCCCGTTGTAATTCCACTCTTCCTTTCCTCATTCCCAGGGAAACCACTGATCAACTTTTTACAAACTAACTTTTTATAGATCTATTTGGACTTTCTACTAATAGTGTTTTATATAAATGGAATCATAAAATATACTTGATTCAGTCAGCATAATTATTTAAAATGTATGCAATAGTTGCTTCATTTTTATTGGATAGTGTTTAATTCTATAGATAAACCACCATTTGTTTATGCATAGATAAATTCACTTAATAATAGGTGGTTTACACCTAGAATTGAACTATTACAAGTAAAGCTGTTATGGTTTTATGTACAAGTCTTAATATGGATGTAAGATTCCAATTATCTTGGGTATATGTTAGTTGTAGAATGCCTACACCTTGTGAAAAGCTTAACTTTTTTTTTTTTTAAGGATTTTATTTATTTATTGGATGGAGAGAGAGAGAGAGAGAGAGATATCACAAGTAGGCAGAGAGGCAGGCAGAGAGAGAGGGGGAAGCAGGCTTCTCGCTGAGCAGAGAGCCTGATGTGGGGTTCAATCCCAGGACGCTGGGATCATGACCTGAGCTGAAGGCAGAGGCTTTAACCCACTGAGCCACCCAGGTGCCCCGTGAAAAGTTTAACTTTTAAAGAGACTGCTAAATCTTTTACAGGATTTGTTCAAATCTTTCACCCATTTATTTTTAACTGACTTATTTTGAAATTTCTAGATATAATCCTTTGTCAGTAATAGGATTTGTAACAATTGTCTCCTAACCAACAACTTTGTTGATGGCTTTTATAGTGTTTTTCAAAGGACTACATTTTTTTTTTTTTTAAGATTTTATTTATTTGACAGAGAGAAACACAGCGAGAGAGGGAGAGGGAGAGAGGGAGTGGAAGAGGGAAAAGCAGGCCTCCTGCTGAGCAGAGAGCCTGATGCGGGGCTCGATCCCAGGACCCTGAGATCATGACCTGAGCCAAAGGCAGACGCTTAATGACTGAGCCACCCAGGCGCCCCCAAAGGACTTAATTTTAAACAAGTCCAATGTATTATTCTCTTATGGACGTTTCTTTTGGTATATATATTTTTGGAAATTTTTAAACATGTTTTCTGTAACAGTTAATTTTTTTTTTTTTTTTTTTAAGATTTATGTATTTGAGAGAGTGTGAGTAGGGGGAGGGACAGAGGGAGAGAATCTCAAGCAGATTTCTGGCTGAGTGGGATGGTGGGAGGGCAGATATGGAGCTTGATCTGACCGCCCATTAGATCATGACCTGAGCTGAAATCATAAGTCAGAGGCTTAACTGCCTGAGCCACCCAGGTAACCCTCATTGCTTTTTTTTCTGGAAATTTTATAGTTGTAAGTTTTAATTTTGATTCAGTATTCATTTTGAGGTAGTTTTTGTACATGGTATGAAATAAGGGTATAAGGTGGATTTTTAAATTTTGGTACATAGATATCAATCATTTCAGCTACAGAAATGCCTTTAAATTTTTTTGTCAAAAATAGTGTTTTTTTAATGTGTGAGAATGATTCTGAAATCTTTATATTTTGTTCTTTTGACCTATTGATCGGCAGTATGTCAGTTCCTTTCTGCCTTAATTATTGTAGCATTATAATAAGTCTTGAAATAAGGTAGTGTTAGCCCTTATACTTTCATTTTTATAAAAATTTTTCACTATTCTAGGTCCTTTGCAATTCCACATAAATTTGAGGAGAACTATATGATTATTTCTTTAAATTAGTAAAGACTTACTATATATATGTGTGTGCATTCTCTACTCCAGGTGTATGCAAAGTAAGAATTTAAAGGTAAACATGGGGGGGGGAAACACTTATTTTAAATGACTCTAGAGTAAAGCATAAAGTATTTCCAGTTACCTGCAGTTGATAAGTTGACACAACAAATTCATAAAATTGGCTCCTTGTGTCTAAAGTGTTCATGTATTTTTAAAAAAAGATGAATTATCCTCTAGGTAGTTGTAATATCTGAGATCTTGGAAGAGTGATCTAGTTCACCTCCCTCCTGAGCATCAGAGTAGTGGTTTGCACAAGCTTACAACACTACTATGTGTAGTAGGCACAGTTAAGAGTCATAGCAGGTGGACTGTACTGTATTACATTATACTCATTTCTATCTCCAAACTTCACTTAGTTAAAATAGGCTGCATTCTTGAATATATAAGTGAATGAGCTATTACTTCTGATGTATTTTACTTATGCAGTGTAAATGTATCTGTACTATTAACATAAAATGGAAATCTAATGTGTTTTGATCTTCTGCTAAAATGTAGATATTTCTTAGTCTCCCACATAACCATTTTGATGAAATTTTATTTTAAAATTCTGAAAGATTTGCTCAATGTCCTTTGATAGACTCTATTAGCTCTGAACATGGCCAAATTTTTCTAGTAAGGGTCTTAATTCCTATATCTGAAAAAGACAGATTTAGATATGAAGGTACATATTATGTCCCATATATTAAGGTAATATTCCAAATATTGAGCTCTATAGTATCTGTTGCATATTTGAAAGCAATGGATGTATGGAGTTAGTATGTTTACAAATAGATGAAGTGAAGACACAAATTCTGGCCCTGAAATAAATCAGATATGCCAAGAGAATGGAAGAATAATAGACCTTGTTAGGTGAAAATAACAGTTACTGTGAAATGTTTTTACTTCCTATTTCAAGGTCTATATGGAAGAGAATAATAAAGACATAATGTTATTGAGTCTTCTGCATTGGGAACAAAATTTTTAACCTAGGTTACAGGCAAAGACATCATCATTAACCCAATAGTGAGAGATAGTGGTCCAAAGCCACCTTCTGTAGCTATGACCTTTCTTCCTAAATTCCTTTAATGATCTTCAGGCAGTACTGCTGCAGTGCTTCCCAAATTATTTTATAATTTATGACTTATAAAGTGCACTTGTCCCATTGCTGAGAAGTTTGGTAGCAAGAAATAAATTTTTCAGAATGGCAAGCAATGTAAGAATAAGATGGTAGGAGAAGAGCACATCCATCTTTAGATGGTCACATTTATGTGAACATGAGAAAAAAATTGCTGTTTGCAAAGCTTTATGATATTAATTTTGCTATGTTTTATTGATGTCACAATAGGAGGTTAATAAAAATAATAGAAAATAAACATAACTTTAATTGCTAAACTACATTGGGTTTCCACTTAGGAAATTGATAATGACTCAAAATGTAGAAAATTTTATGTTCCCAAACAACTATTCTTTTTTGTACTGTTTTTATAACTCAACTATTAAAATCTCAATTCCTCAGAAGAAGGGGCTAGGGCAATATTACAGGTCCCTTTCAAATCTGGGGTTCTTTTCATATTGAATAAAATTAATTGACCATGTTCCAACAGTGTTTAAAATCTGTTAATTCACCTTCAGACTATAATAACTTTGTCACTAACAGCAATGAGATTTTTTTTAAGGCACTGGTAAACAACTCTAAAGGACATGTCCATGTAGGCTTCAGAGTCATGAGTTAATTAACATGTTAAGACTGCGTGGAATACAGGCTCATTGTCTAAAGGAAAAGTTAAAATTGTGTTTGCTGATTATATTTCTCAAAAGTGTAAACAGAACATTTAAATCCAGATTTCAAATTCCCATGTGTACTTTATATTGGTTGGAATATGTCTGTTTCTAATTATCTTTATATGAGTAAAGACATATTTGGAGCTCATAATTAAATCTTTTGACAAGGAATTGTGTAGTCACTTTATTCTTTACTTAAAATTTCAGTAAATCTATATTAGATTATTGCAGTATTGCTTTAACTGAATGTGGCCTTATTAGTTTCTTTTTTCTTCTTTCCAGAAAAGGCAGAGAAAATAATTCATTTGAAACTTCAGGGAGGAAAGTAGGTAGGCAGAAGTAATTACAGAATTGGAACATCTCCAGAACACTGGGGCTAACATCCTGATTATTAGAGCAGCATCTATTACAGCCATAAGTAATTTCAGAGGAGCCTAATCCATCAGTTCCTGCCTCCCCAAAGGGCCACTTCTAATTCCTGCTGGAGCCACTGACACCTGGTAAGAGGGGTGATTTTTTTTTTTTTTTTTAGTGCATTTTAACTTCCACAATCCATAGGAAGATCTACCTCTGAATGCACAGACATTCTAAAACTGTTGTCAGTATGAAAACAGTCTACAAACTGCCTAAGACAGTCATGGACAGATAGGTTTAGGAGGCCTTGGGAGAGTTGGAATTTTCTAAGATCGAAGGGTAATCCTTCCTGTGCATTAAGGGGAATCTCTTGCAATAAGGAGGTGCTGATGTTATGGCTCAATCCTATGGTTCCCAGGTTTTATCCCTGGGAAAGAAATGTTCACTCATGCTTTTATTTATTAAATTTTATTTTCACTATGGCAAAGTTCCTATAGTCCGGGAGGTAGAGTATGTGTAAACCAGGAAGACAGCATTTTACCTCAATTTGTTAAAAAAAAAAAAAAAAAAATGACATTGAAGCAAGGGCCATAAATGAATCTGTAGATTCCTTCCCAGCACATTATACTTAAAGTGATCAGTATATATTTAAGTGAATATATATAAGTATATATATTTAAGTGAATGAATCATATGAATTATGACATGGGAATCTGAGTTTTTAAGATGATGAAAACTCATTTTGAAACTTCATTTGTTTAGTCAGACAAGGATGTTACAAACCAGTGAAGTTGTTGGAAGAGCATTATCATGAAAGAAGTTAGGCAGAAATAGTAGAATATGTCAGCAGGTTATTTTCCTAATTGGTAAACATTCAGGTTGGAGTGATCTGAATGAACGCATGTAACAATTAGGAGAACTTGGTTAAACTGACATCTCACCCTGAAAAAATGAATGAATGAGTAAATTATATGGAATTACACTGCAAAAGAATGACATCTCCCAAGTTATTTACTGCTCTCAAAATCCTGTCTGGAAGATAATTAGATTAAAGGAGTTGCCAAAAATCACTTTATCCTCAAAAACAAAGAAGGAAAATTTATCTTCCAATCTACTATTCTCTAACCAAATTGGTTTTTATGTTAGTTACAAATGTATCAAATGAATTCTATCCTTGTACAAGTCACTTTGCACCAACTGGAAACCCTTTACTTACTTTTGTGTTAAGGAGGAAAGTGAAGTACCTGATATAAAATTATAACTAGTATTTGAACTCAAGCCTCAAACCAAACATGTAGTTGAAATTTCTATAAAACTTCACTAGAAAAGGTTCGATTGGGTATATGTTAGAATTTTCAAATTTGAAAGCCTACATCTTTGTTTTATGTAACTAGAAAGCTGTCGGGGCCATTTACTATACCAAGTTTTTTACATCAAGCAGACCTTTTTTTTTTTTTTACCCCAAATACTTTTATTTATTTATTTTTCAGTGTTACAAAATTAATGGTTCATGCACCACACCTGGTGTTCCATGCAATAAGTGCCCTCCTCAACACCCACCACCAGGCTTGCCCCACAACCACCCCTTCCCTCCAAAACACTCAGTTTGTTGCTCAGAGTCCACAGTCTTCATGGTTCATCGCCCCTTCTGATTTTCCCCTCATTCACCCTTCCCGTCTTCTCACAATGCCCTCCATGTTTTTCCTTATGCTCCACACGTAAGTGAGACCATAAGATAATTGGCTCTTTCCGTTTGACTTATTTCACTATGCAAAATCTCTTCCAGTCCCGTCCATGTTGATACAAAAGGTGGATATTCATCCTTTCTGACGGAGGCATAATATTCCATTGTATATATGGACCATATCTTCTTTATCCATTCGTCTGTTGAAGAACATTTTAGTTCTTTCCACAGTTTGGCGATTGTGGCCATTGCTGCTATGAACAGTGGGGTATATGTGGCCCTTCTTTGTACTGCATCTGCTTCTTTGAGGTAAATACCCAGTAGTGCAATGGCAGGGTCATAGGGTAGCTCTATTTTTAATTTCTTGAGGAATCTCCACACTGTTTTCCAAAGTGGCTGCACCAGCTTGCAATCCCACCAACAGTGGAAGAG
>CM053615.1:43308033-43344120 GCA_028646535.1 Procyon lotor | reverse complement strand
TTTTTATCTTGATGAAGTCCCAAGAGTTCATTTTCACATTTGTTTCCTTTGCCTTTGGAGACATGTCCTGAAAGAAGTTGCTGTGGCTGATGTTGAAGAGTTTACCGCCTATGTTCTTCTCTAGGGTTTTTATAGACTCAAGCCTCATGTTGAGGTCTTTTACCCATTTAGAATTTATCTTCGTGTATGGTGTAAGAGAATGGCCAAGTTTCATTCTTCTACATATAGCTGTTCAGTTCTCCCAGCACCATTTATTGAAGAGACTGTCTTTTTTCCACTGGATATTTTTCCTGTTTTGTCAAAGATGATTTGACCATAGAATTGTGGGTCCATTTCTGGGCTCTCTATTCTGTTCCACTGGTCTATGTGTCTGTTTTTGTGCCAGTACCATGCTGTCTTGGTGATCACTGCTTTGTAGTAAAGCTAGAAATCAGGCAATCTGATGCCCCCAGCTTTGTTTTTCTTTTTCAACATTTCCTTAGCAATTCGGGGTCTTTTCTGGTTCCATTCAAATTTTAGGATTGTTTGTTCTAGCTCTTTGAAGAAAACAGGTGGAATTTTAATGGGGATGGCATCGAAAGTATACTTTGCTCTGGACAGTATAGACATTTTAACAATGTTTAGTCTTCTGATCCAGGAACATGGAATGCTTTTCCACCTTTTTGTGTCTTCTTCAAGCCTGGTGGTGGGTATTGAGGAGGGCATGTATTGCATGGAGCACTGGGTGTGGTGGATGAACAATAAATCTTGTAACACTGAAAAAATAAACATATTTGGGGGAAAAATAAAAGAAAATATGGAAAGGGAAATTGGAGAATCGATTCCATTTACTGTAGCACCAAGAACCATAATATACCTGGGAATAAACCTAACCAAAGAGGTGAAGGATCTGTACTCGAAGAACTACAGAACGCTCATGAAAGAAACTGAAGAACTTTTTAAATCATTTGTTAATAGAGTAACTTTTTAATGCTAGAAACTTTCTTATTAACCTACTCTGGTATTTTATTTTGTTAATTTATTATACTTTAACCTAAGTGATATAGGCTTGGTTTTGTCCTAAGGAACAGAAAAAATATAAAAACTTGGGGATATTATAAAGATTAAACAATAAAAAATAGGGAAGGATTAAATAATAAATACATAATAGCTCCATAATACTTACCTCATTTATGTTTGTCACTAGTGCCTGCCTTACTAATAACAAGAATCCAAAAACACGTATTCCTAGAAAATAACAGGTGACTATACAAGAAAAAAAAATGGAGACTGAAGTTTACCCCACCAGTTTATTCAGGAAACCAATCTATGGAACACAATGAGGAAAAAAGAGTAGGTTTTACCTTTCTTTTGAAGAATGATGGATTATTGATTAAGCTTTTAGAATAAATGGACTATATATGTCTCTGTTGCCTTAAATTTGATTTTCAACAAAGATTAGAAGACGAACCATCAAAAGATAAATTATTAAGTTAAAATTGAGTGTTGTGGTTTTTCTTTATATTTTTTTTTTTAGGGACAGAAATTCTTAAGAGATCATGTGGATTATCACCGGGTTGTCTTTAACTGCCATGCTGATTCAATATGCTATTTATTTACAAATGCGGATTTGAAATCAAGGATTAGCATCACACTGAAGGTAAATCAAATTAAGAGCAAGAGGTCTCTTTATCTTAGAACATTTACCATACTTGACCAATAAATACTTGTGTAGGGTTTTTCTTCCGTGGTAGATCTAAATAATTAGAGGTTGGAACCAGTCTTTTCTATAATATTTATGTACCTAACACAATGTCTGGCATGTAGAGAATACATAAGAAATAATGTATTATACATTAGGCTGACCTTAAAAGGATATAGAAGAGGATGAGTTCCTCTCTCACACAAAACTAGCTGAATTCACATCTTTTTGACATAAGGTTGTAGAATATGGAGTGCTTATCATGTGTTCAAGCTAATAAATTATCCTGAAAGAAGCTTTTCTGTGACTGTCAGATGCTACACAATTTATAAAGTGTAACATCATGGTGTTATCTATTAAGGAAGCCTCTGGAGTCCTTAGTGTTTGAGAAGGGTGGAAAAGAGGAAAAAAAATGTTGCTCAATCTACTATGCTTTGGAATAAAAACTACAATGATAGAATATTTTAATAACAATTATGCTTCAGAGTTTCTAGCTTGGGTAGAAACATAGACTGAAGATACTTTGTAGTCATGATGTCAAGATGTATTTGAGATAGAACAGATTTTTGCATTTGGCTAGAAAACCAAGTTTTTATGATTATCAACATGCCATATCATCTTCTGCAGACCCCCATCGGTATAAAGAAAAAAGGAAATGAAAGAACCATGTGACCTCCTAGTGAAGGTAAGTACCTCATAGTTTAAATAGAATGTTTCTTTTCCTTGCCAGTTTATTGAGATATAATTTACATATACCACCATGTAAGTTTAAAGTGTACAACATAGTGACCTGACTTACATATATTGCAGAATGATTACCACATTAAGCAGCATCCATTACATCATATAGTTACAAAAATAATTTTTTTTCCTCGTGTTGACAACTTTTGGGATCTATTCTCTTAGCAACTTTCAAATATAGTAGTTATCACTATGCCATCATGTACATTACATCCCCAATACTAATTCTTCTTATAATTGGAAGTTTGTGCCTTTTGACTACCTTCACCCAATTTCTCTACCCTCTCCATCTTGCCTCTGGCAACCAAAAATCTGGTCCCTTTTTCTGTAAGTTTGGTTTTGCTAGCTTCCACATCGAAGTGGCCATTTCACATTTCCCCTTCTTGTGTACCTCACTTAGCATAATGTTCTCAAGATCAATCCATATTGTCACAAATGGCAGGATTACCATTTTTTGTGGTTGAATAGTATTTGTGTGTGTGTGTGTGTGTGTGTAAACATATACTCCACAATTGCATTATAATTGTATTATCCATTCATCCATCAATGGACACTTACACTGTTTCCATATGTTGGCTACTGTAAATAATACTGCCATGAACAAGGAGGGGGAGACATATCTTCAACATAGTAATTTCATTTTTTTCAAATAAATACCCAGAGGGTAGAATTCAGAATCATAGGGCAGTTCTTTCTCTAGTGTTTTGAGAAATTTCTATACTGTTTGCCCTGGTGGTTATAACCAACTGAAGTTCTCACCAAAAGTATACAAGGTTCCTTTGTCTCCATATTCTTGCCAATATTTGATACTAGCCATTCTAACAGTTACGAGGTGATACCTTCTACTATTGTGGTTGTGATTTGCATTTTTCTTCTGGTTAATGATGTTGAACATCTTTTGACATACCTGTTTACCATTTGAATATCTTCCTTGGAAAAAATGTCTAATAAAGGGCTTTGCCCATTTCAAATTGTATTATTTTTTTTTTGCTATTGAGTTGTATGAGTTCTTGATATATTTTTAATATTAACCCCTTATTAGATACGTGGTTTGTAAACAATTTCCCCAGTCCATAGGTTATCTTTTCATTTTCTTAATGATTTCCTTTGCTGTGCAGAGCCTTCTCATTTGATATAGTCCCACTTGATTTTTTTTTTTTAATGTGGTTGCTTGTTCTTTAGATGTCATATCCAAGAAATTATTGCGAAGCACCATGTCAAGGAGCTTTATTTCTAGGTTTTGTTCTAAGTCTGTAATCCTTCTTGAGTTAATGTTCATGATGGTGAGAGAGAGGGGTCTAATTTTATTTTCTTTTAACATGTCAATGTCTCATTTTCCCAGCATGACTTGCTGAAGAGACTATCTTTTTTCCATTGAATATTTTGGCTTCCTTGCGAAATACTAGTTAACCGTATATGTATGGGTTTATTTCTGAGTTCTTAATTGCATTGCATTGGTCTATGTGTCTGTTTTTGTGCTGGTATGATAATGGTTTGATTACAAAAGATTTTTAAAAAAATTTTTATTAATATATAATGTATTATTTGTTTTAGGGGTACATGTCTGTGATTCATCAGTCTTACATAATTCACAGCGCTCACCATAGCAGTACCCTCCCCAATGTCCATCACCCAGCCACCCCACCCTTCCCACTCCCCTCCACTCCAGCAACCTTAAGTTTGTTTCCTGAAATTAAGAGTTTCTTATAGTCTGTTTCCCTCTCTGGTTTTGTCTTGATCCATTTTTCCCTCCCTTCCCCTATGATCCTCCGTCTTGTTTCTCAAAATCCTCACATCAGTGAAATCATATGATAATTATTTTTCTCTGATGGACTTACTTTGTTTAACCTAATACCCTCTAGGTACATCCACATCATTGCAAATGGCAAGATTTCTTTTTTGATGGCTGCATAGTCTTTCGTAGTGTGTGTGTGTGTGTGTGTGTGTGTAATTACACCTACTTTATCCATTCAACTGTTGATGGACTTCTAGGCTCTTTCCATAGTTTGGCTATTGTGGACATGGTTGCTATAAACATTGGGGTGCATGTGCCCCTTTGGATCACTACATTTGTATCTTTGGAGTAAATACCCAGTAGTGCAATTGCTGGGTCATAGGGTAGCTCTATTTTCAACTTTTTGAGGAACCACCATACTGTTTTCCAGAGTGGCTGCACTAGCTTACATTCCCACCAACATTGTAGGAGGGTTCCCCTTTCTCCACGTCCTTGATAACAAAACATTTTTAATATAGTTTAAAATCAGGACTTTTGATGTCTCCAGTTTTGTTGTTTCTTCTCAGAGTTGTCTTGGCTATTTAGGGTCTTTAATGGTTCCATATGGATTTTAGGATTATATTACTACTTCTGTAAAAAATGCCATTGGAATCCTAATAGAGATTGCATAAGGGTACTGATAGCTTGACTAGAATGTCTTAGAAAGCTATTTCATGCTGGTGCAAACTGGTACATTTTAAGAATTCAAATAAAAGTTTGATTTGCAAGCTTTCCAATTTAAGCACTAAGGTATCAGGATGTTAGGTACTAATAGAGATATTCTTTTTAGTTTGAAATAATATGATTCAAATATAACACCTCTAACATCGCCTGCAAGTAGGATCAAATTATAAAAGGAATATGCTTCTTTTTCTCAGATAAAAAAATAGAGATGTGTTTCCATGTACTTAAAGAAGTATATAACTTTTAAGTAATAGTATTCTTTTTTTCTTATTATAAAATCTATTTCCTTTTTACATTTTCCTGTCCCTAAATAAACTATGTTGTTGCTATAACTTTTATTTTTCTTTCTCTAGCTTTTTATTTTAGGATATTATAGATTCACACATCATTATAACACAGAGAGGTCCCTATATTCTTGATCCAATTTTCCCAGGATGGGAACATCTTTCTAAATTAAACTATAAATCACAACAAGGATATTGGCATTGAAAAAATCTTTTTACTTTATTCAGGTCCACCAGTTTTACATGCACTAACTTTGCATGTATGTGTGTTTAGGTATGTACTATTTTTCAAATGTGACCACTATGTGAGCCGAGATGCAGAACAGTTTCATCACAAGGATCTCACATGTTGCTCTCATGGAGTCATGGCCACCTGTGTGTATTACTACCTCAACCTCTGACAACAATGAATCTGTTTTCATCATTCTAATTCTATCATTTCAAGAATGCTGGTAAATAGAATCATAAAAGCATGTGACCATTTCAGATTACTTTTTGTGCTCAAGATAATTGTTGGACTGGATTTAAGATGGTATGTGTATCAATAGTGTCTTTAATGATAAGTCATATTCCATGAAATAGATGTACCACTGTTTAACAATTCATGTATTAAAGGTACCAGTTTGTGACTATTGCAAATGACCAAAGCTGCTCTAAACATTTGTGTGCAGATTTTATCTGACCATAAGATCTCATTTAATAGAAAATAATGCCAAACATTGCAATTGGTGGATCATATGGGAAGTGAATGTTTAGATTTTTTTTAGAAATTGCCCAGTGTATTTTTGAATGTTTGCATCATTTAACATTTCTTGAAGCAATACATGAATGATGTATTTTTCCCCACATTTTTACCAGCATTTAGTATTAGTACAGTTTATTTTTAGTTTGCTGTTTTTGATAGGAGCTATTGCTATTTCCTTTTGGTCTTAACTTACCTTAATGGCTAATACACATACTTTATGGTGAGATATATATATATATAATTAGTGTATAAATGTATCCACTCCAGTGAAATGTCTGTCCATATATTTTTGTCCATTTTCTTATTGTAGTTTTGGGTTCCGCCTCACTCCTAGATAAGTTTACAAATTTAAATATTCTAGATAGCAGTCATGTGTCAAATTTGGAAATTTGGAAATTTGGAAATTTAACTTTCTCAGTATTCTAGCAGTTTTGTTTTTTTTTCCCAATCCTCCTTATGGGGCCTTTACAGAGGCAATGTTTTAAATTTATTAATACTATTTTTTTAAAATAGGCTCCATAAAAATATGGAGCCCAATGCAGAGCTTGAATTCACAACCCTGACATCAAGATTGGACTTGATAACAAGAGTTGGATGATTAACTGACTGAGCCACCTAGGTACCCCCCACAGTTTAAATTTTGATGGGGTTCAAGTCATCAACTTTTTCTTTTAGAGAATTGCACTTCTATTCTCAATTCTAAAAACTCGTTACTGAGCCCTAGGTCACAAAGATTTTTCTTCAGTTTTTATCTAAATGTTTTACCCTTTAAAATATTAATAAGTATACTATATATTTATTTATTTAATAAGAGCATGCAAGGGGACAGAGAGAGAGAGGGAGAGAATCTTAAGTAGGCTGCATGCCAAAGTGGAGCTCAACACAGGACTTGATCTCATGACCCGAGCTGAAATCAAGAGTCAGATGCTTGACCGACTGCACCACCCAGGAACCCCTAAGTAATACTTAAATTGTGAGTTAAATTGTGTACAAAGTATGAAGTTAATGTTGAGATTTATTTGGATATCCAATTGTTTCGGGATTGCTTGTTGAAAAGGTGGTCTTTTCTTTCCTGAACTACTTTTTCACCCTTGTAAAAAATAATCAGTTGGACATACTTATGTTGATAAATTTTGGGCTTCTCTATTTTTTTTCCTTTAGTCTTTATTTCTCCAGCAATACCACATTGTCTTGATTACTGTAGTTACATGAGAAACCTTAATATGATAGAGAAATTTCTCCCCTTAAATTCTTTTCTAAATTTTTTAAAAAAAATTCTATCATCTGTACTTTGCATACAAATTTTAATATAAGTTTGGCTATGAGACATGAAGAGGCATTTTTGCAAAGAAGACATACAGATGGCTAATACAGGAAAAGATGCTCAACATCACTCATCATCAGGGAAAATACAAATCAAAACCACAATGAGATACCACCTCACACCAGATTCTTTCAGCCTACTCTTCTGGGACTCAGATGGTATGACTGATAGATTTTGTTTTTTCTTATATTCTTATAATTGCCTGAAGCTCCAATCAGTTGTTCTCTTTTTTATTTTGTTCAGATTATGTAATTAATGGTTCTAGCGGGATGTTTATAGACTCCTTTGAGCTTTCCATTCTACTGTTGAGCTTATCCATTTAGTTGTATTTGTTACTGTACCCTTTAGTACTAAAACCCATATGATTCTCTTAAAATGTTTTTTTATTGAGGTAATTTTATACATAACATGAAATTTACTATTTTATCCACACTAAGTTCTGTGATTCATTGGTTTTTAGTATGTTCACAGTGTTGCATAATCATCACTACTAATTCCTAAACATTTTCATGATACCTGTAATATTGCAACTTATAATTAGAAATATATACTTGGGTTTTATCCCTGTTTCTGCTACAGAGCTCCCCAAAGACTTGGAATTTTCTAAGCAATTAGAGCAATAAAAGTATCTCTATTAAGTTACTATAACAACTTTTGGAAAACACCTAAGAATTGGGATTCATTGCCCATGGAGCCAACCATGTGATTAAAAAGTTGGCAGCCTACCACCCTTCCCTATGGCAGGGAAAAGAAGAGTGGCTGGTGGTTGAATCAACTGTCAATAGTCAGGGATTCAATAAACCATGCTCATGTAATGAAGCTTCCATTAAAACCAGAAAGGATAGAGTTCAAAGAGTTTCCAGGTTGGTGAACATACAGATTTGGGGAGAATAGCATGCTCACAGGGGGCATAAAAGCTCCATGCCCTTCCCCATACCTTTCCCTATGCATCTATTCCATCTGACTGGTCTAGTAATGTGCAGCTTAGAAGTGTTCATACTATTCTCTTATCCATTTCTGTAAGATCAGTGCTAATGTCCACATGTCTATTCCTAAATGTGGTAATTTGATTCTTTTTCTTTTAACTTCTTAAGTTTAGTTTGTCCATGTTCTTGATCTTTAAAAAAAAAAAGTATTTTAGTTCTTCATTGTTTTTGCTGTTCAATTTCATTCATATTTATATCATTTTCTTGTGTTTAATTTTCTTTCCCTAGTTTCTTAAGTTGACAGATTATAAATTTGAGATTTTTTTCCCAATTTTTTTTTTTAAAGATCTTATTTATTTGACAGAAAGAGACACAGCGAGAGAGGGAACACTGGGAGATTGAGAAGCAGGCTTCCTGCCGAGCAGGGAGCCCAATGTGGGGCTTGATCCCAGGACCCTGGGATCATGACCTGAGCCGAAGGCAGGCACCCCATTTTCCCACCATTCTTGATGTAGGTATTTAGAGTTATAAATTTCCCTGTGAGCACTGTTTTCTGTGCATACCACAAATTTTCATATGCTGCTTTTTTAATTTCAAACTATTATATAATTTAGGTTGATCCATTAGTTAAAGAGTATGTTGTTTAATTTTCACCTGTTAGCTTCTAAATTTCTTTCTGTGTATGATTCCAACTTCATTCCATTGTAGTCAGAGAACATACTTTGCATTATTTCTCTGTTATAAAACCCAGTGATTCTTGTTTTATGGACCAGCATATGGTTTGTCTTAGAGAATGTTCCATGTACAGTTAGGAATGTGTATTTTAATGTTGATAGATGGATGTTTCTGTAGATCTCTCAATTCTATTTGGTTTGTACTGTTGTCAAATTCTTTATTTTCTTGTTGATCCTTTGTCTACTTGTTGTATCCATTATTTAAAGTGGAGTATGGAACGTTCTACCCATTCATGTTGAACTATTTCTATCTTAAATTATGTCAACTGTAGCTTCATATGGTTTTGAAATGTTGTTTTTTAACTGCTTATATGTTGATGTTATATTTTCTTAAGTCTTTCTTTCTAGTAATCAATGTTCTTAATGTTTACTATGTCTGGTATTTGTATAGTCACTCCAACTCTTTTGTGTTACAGTTTGTCTGGAAAATATTTTACCATCCTTCTACTTTTCATCTATTTTTAACTTTGGATATCAAGTCTCTTGTAGGTAGCCCATAGTTGGATCATTTTTTTCTTTAATCCATTCTGTCAATCTCCACCTTTTATACTGAAGAGACACGCCCATTTACATTTAAAGTAATTACTTGTAAGAGGGACTTCTACCAGTCTGATTTTTTAAATTTGGTTATATCTTTTTATATTAAACATATATTTTACATAGTACCATTTTAATGCCCTTGTCATTAATTATTTTTTTTAATTTTTTTCCCTTTGTCATTAATTATATATTTTCTTAGTGGTTACTCTGAAAATTACAATTAACATCTTTATAGATCAGATTATTACCAACTTAATTTCAGTTAAAATGCAAACACTTGTGTCTAAATATTTTCATTCTCCCCTTATGATGTCACTATTAAAACTACATCTTTGCCCTGGGTCAAATAATACATTATATGTTAATAAAAAAAAGAAAAAAAAAAACTCCTTCTTTGCACGTTGTTTGCCCAATAACACATAATTACAATTACCAATGGATGCAGTTTTCTTTTAAATAAGAAAAAAAGTGTAGTTACAAACAAAATTACACTGAATGTATATCATATTTACCTATATAGATATCTTTACTGTTGTTCCTTCTTCAGGTTGCCATGTAGTATCTTTGTTTCAGCCTGAAGGACTACTTTTAGCATTTCCTGTAGAGCAGGTTTGTTAGTAAACAACTGTCTCAGTTGTTTATTTGACATGTCTTAATTTCTCCATTTTGAAGGATAATTTAATAAGATACAGAGTTATAGGATGATAGATTTTTTTTTTGTTAAAAAGGATACCATCTTCCTGTAGACTCAATGGCTTTGAAAATCAGCTGTTAATATTTCTGAGCATCCTTTGTATTTGATGAGTTGCTTTTCTCTTGCAGTTTTTATGATAGTCTCTTTGACTTGGCTTTTGACAGTTTGATTATGTGTTTTAGTGTGGATCTCTAAGGATGTCTTTACCTGAAGGTCACTGAAGTTCCTGAATGTATAGTATAGATTGTTTTCCATCAGGTTTGGAGATTTGTTAGCCTTTTTTTTTTTTTTTCTCTTCACTCTCCTGATGGGACTTTCATTATGATACATTATGATAGTGTTGACGTACTTAGTAGTGCCTAACGATTCTCTTTAAATGTGTTCATTAGTCTTGATATTTTTTTCGGCTTCTCAAATCAGATAATCTGAACGAATTCATTTTGAAATAGAGTAAATCTTTCTGCCTGCTCGTATCTACTGTTGAACTCCTCTAGTGATTTTTCCATTTCAGGTGTTGAAGTTCTCGTCTCTGTAATTGATATATATCTTTTTCATAATTTCTATTTGATGAGACATCAGTCTCTTGGTTTTAGTTACTTACACAGTCTCCATTAGTTCTTTGAAGATCTTTACAGTAGGTGTTGAAAAGTATTTTCTACTAATCCTAATATTCCTGATCCCTAAGGAATGATTTCAGTTGATTGCTTTATTTCCTGTGTACACAGCATTCCTTCTTTATATATTTCAGTGATGCTGAAAACTGGATTATTTGAATATATTAATATTGAAACTCCGGTAATCCTATGCTTCCTCTCTTCAGGATTTGTTCTTACTGTGGAAGTCATCACTATTTGTTTAGTGACTTTCTTGAGCAAATTTTGCAGACTATATTTTTGTCATTTGTAATCCCTGAAATCTCTATTATCTCAGTAATCAGGTGGTGAAGACAACGATGTCCTTAAATTTGGGAGGAACAAAATATGACCCAGTCTTTTAATTATGGTCCTCTGTGTATATTTGGGCAAACTTTCAATGTATAGTGAGGCAACTTTCAACTCTACCTTAGTCTTTACTTATTTCTTGTACAAATTCTCAAGAGCAAACAAGGAGACAGTAACCAGCAATGATGGTAGAAGCAAAGATCTTATTAATGTGAAAGACATCCATGAATAAATATCTGTAGGTAAATAACATATATACATAAATCTCAGGGATTATATTTTCTATAAGGATATAGAGACTATTATTTTAGTAGTAATTTTTTCTCAGTGGTGTTTGAAGGTGATTTGTTGCCTTTTTCTTGGCCCTTTTTCTGTTGTTTAAATATCACAATAAAATGAATGGTATAGTCAACAATAAATGGAGACAAATAGCCGTCTCAAAATATCTCTTTCCAATTGGTTTCCAGTAAATACCACCCTTCTTCACTCTAAGTTTATATCAGTGGGTTTTAATGCTTTAGATGAATGGAGAGTAATCCTAAGGATTTATCAGATATATTGGTACACTGTGTCATAGTAACTGAGGGAAGAATTGGATGGGTTACTTTGGTTTACAGGGTACTTTGCTAGTACCCTGTAAATCGTAAATTTAAATCGATTTCTTCCAATCGATTTTAAATTCCAGTAAGTTTTCAAAAACTTAATGGAAGGGTGTGAAAGATTATTTGAGTTGAAGTGTAATATCGATTCCACATTATTGGTTAGAAAGCAGCTCTAAGAACAACAACAACAAAGTGATATTTGGTATGAAAATGCAAACAATGTGTGGAGTGCCTTCAGAATTGTTTTACTGGATCTAATTGTGCTGTGTATGCATACACCTGAGAAAGAAAATGTCCTGTGTTTCAAAGTCATACATAGTAATTTAACAGCCTACAAGTGATGTGATAGAACCCCTTAGCATGCTTGAGAATACTGCACAGAATGTAAATTCTCAGTACAATGACTGTGTACAATGAAATTATTCAAGCAAGCAATTGCTCAGATCTTACGGTAAACACCTATTTGGAAACATATTTAAGGATCTGTGGCATGTCACTGTTTTCCCACAGTGAGAACACTGAAGAAGTGGGAGAAAGATCATCCTCTAATCTAGATCTCAGTGGCTTATTGGATAATTATATCCTGCTGCAAATTTCTCATTTATTTCCTTTCTTCTTTCAAAGAGAGAGAAATCTTTATAAACTATTAATTTCCCCACAGTTCACGGAAGGGCTATCAATCCATATGTGCATAAAACATTTCAGACACACAATAGAATTATCAAACTTTCAGAGAGTTTTGGAATTGGGGGCTGGTTACTTTCTGCAGAATGTAAGCCATTTTCCAATGGGTTGAGCTTTAGGAATAGATCATGGTCTAGGTATAGAGGATGTGGCTCCATTGTTTTCTCTAGTACTAGTATAAACACTCTATAGATTGAAATTTGGGCTTAAGTTTAATGCTTACTGTTTATCAAATAATCATAATAAATTAATGTTAATGCTTAGACATTACAAACATTTTATTGTTAGCAAATAAGTATTTACATCTTCATTGATGTCGTCTATGTGCTTTTATGGAGGTAAAATTGACATTAGTGTCAGGTGTTCATGGCTTGATATTTGGATGTACTGAAATTATCACAGTAGGACTAGTTAACATTCTTTTTTTCTTGTGATGAGGACTTAAGATTTATTCTCTAAGCAAGTTTTAGATATGTAATCCAGTATAATTTTTTTTATTTATGTTCAGGTAGCCAACATAGAGTACATTATTTGTTTTTGATAGAGTGTTCAAAGATTCATTAGTTGCATATAATACCCAGTGGTCATCACAACACATGCCTGCCTTAATACCCATCGCCAGGTTGCCCCATCCCTCCATGCCCTCTCCCTTCTATAGTCCTCAGTTTGGTCCCTGGAGTCCAGACTCTCATGGTTTGTCTCCCTCTCTGATTTCTTCCCAGTTTCCCCCCCCTTCCTCTGTGGTCTTCTATGCTGCTATTTATGTTCCACATATGAGTGAAACCACACGATGATTATCTTTGTCTTATTTCACCTAGCATAATGCCCTCCAATTCCATCCATGTGAATGCAAGTAGGGGGTATTCATCCTTTCTGATGGCTGAATAATAATCCATTGTATACATGAACCACATCTTTATCCATTCATCTGTTGAAGGACATCTCAGCTCCTTCCACAGTTTGGCTATTTTGGACATTGTTGCTATGAACACTGGGGTGCATCTGCTCCTTTTTTTCACTACATCTGTATCTTTGGGGTAAATACCTAGTAGTGCAATTGCCAGGTCATAGGGTAGTTCTATTTTTAAAGTCTTGAGAAACCTCCGTATTGTTTTCCAGAGTGGCTGTACCAACCTGAATTTCTGCCAACAGTGTAAGAGAGTTCCTCTTTCTGCACATTGTTGCCAACACTTGCTGTTTCCTGTCTTCTTAATTTTTGCCAGTCTGACTGGTGTGGTAGCTCATTTTGGTTTTTATTTATATTTTCCTGATGGTTAGTGATGAACATTTTTTCATATGTTAGCCATTTGTCATCTTTGGAGCAGTGTCTCTTCATGTCTTCTGCCCAAATCTTGACTAGATTATTTGTTCTTTGGGTGTTGAGTTTGAGAAATTGTTTATAGATTCTGGATACCAGCCCTTTATCTGTAGTGTCATCTGCACATATCTTCGTTGGGTTGCCTCTTAGTTTTATTGACTGTTTCCTTTGCTGTGCAGAAGCTTTTTATCTTGAGAGGTCTCAATAGTTCATTTTTGCTTTTGTTGCCCTTGCCTTTGAACACTTGTCTTGAAGAAGTCGTCTCTGTGGCTGATGTCGAAGACATAACTGCCTATGAGAACCTAGAGAACTCCTCTAGGTTTCTGATGGCTTCCTGTCTCAGATTGAGGTCTTTTATCCATTGTGAGTTTATCTTTGTGTGTGGTGTAAGACAGTGGTCCAGTTTCATTCGTTTGCATGTGGCTGTCCAATTTTCCCAGCACTATTTATGGAAGAGACTGTCTTTTCCATTGGATAGTCTTTCCTGCTTTGTCAAAGATTAGTTGACCACAGAGCTGAGAGTCCATGTCTGGGTTCTCTATTCTGTTTCATTGATCTATGTGTCTGTTTTTGTGCCAATAGCATGCTGTCTTGATGATCACAGCTTTGTAGTAAAGCTTGAAGTCAGCCATTGTGATGACCCTAGCTTTGGTTTTCTTTTTCAACATTCTCCTGGTGATTTGGTGTCTTTGCTGGTTTCATACATAATTTAGGATTCTTTGTTCCAACTCTGTGAAAAATGTCGATGGTATATCAATAGGGATTGCATTGAAAGTGTAGATTGCTCTGGGCAGCATAGACATTTTAACAATGTTTATTCTTCTGATCCATGAGCATGGAATGTTTTCCCATCTCTTTGTGTCTTCCTCAATGTCTTTAGAAACTGCAGAACACTTAAAAAAGTGTAGATCATTTCCTTCTTTGGTTAGGTTTATTCCTAACTACCCTATCTTAGGGTTTAGAGTGCTATTGTAAAAGTAACTGATTCCTTAATTGCTCTTTCTTTAGTCACACTGTTAGTGTATAGGAATCCATCTGATTTCTGTGCAGCAATTTTTGTATCTTGATGGTCTTTAGAATTTTCTATATGCAAAATCATGTCATCTGCAAATGGAGACAATTTTGTCCTGTTTGGGAATTCTGAAAATTTTTTTTTTTTTCTTTCCTGATCGCTCTGGCTATAATTTCTACTGCTATGTTGACAAGGATTGGTAAGAGTAGGCGCTCTTGTCTTCTTGATTTTAATGAAAAGGCTCTCAACCTTTCACATTTGAGTATGTTAGCTGTGAGTCTGTCACATATGGCCTTTATTCTGATGTGTGTTCCTTCTACTGCTAAAGGGTTGAGAGTTTGTGTTGTGAATGGTGTTGAATTTTGTGAATTGCTCATAAGACTTTTATCTTTCATTCTATCAATGTGGTGTATCATAGTTCTTGATTTGGTTATGCTGACCAATCTTTGCATCCAGAGGATGAATCCCGCTTAAACATGGTATACGATCCTATTAAGTGTGTTGCTAAAATCAATTTGCTAGTGTTTTATGGAGAATTTTTGCAACTATATTCCGGAGGTTTTCTTCTCCTTTTCCCTCATTTTATAGTGTCCTTTGGTCTCAAGATAATGTAGGTCATGTACAAGGAGTTTAAGAAAGATTGGCACTAACACTTTTTTAATTTTTCAGAGAGTTAACTAGTAAAACCATCTGTTCCTGGGCTTTCGGTAACGCATTCAATCTTATTAGTAATTGTCCTGTTCAGATATTCATTTTCTTCCTGGTTCAGTCTTAGTAGTTGGTATGTTTCTGAGAATTGATTCATTTTGTTCAGGTTGTTTAGTTAGTTACCAGATAGTTGTTCATAGTAGCCACTTATGAGCATTTGTATTTTCTGCGGCATCAATAATACTGTCATTTTTTACCTATAATTTTCTTGGTTTGCCTCCTTTCTCTTCTTGGTTAGAATAGCTAAAAGTCTGTCCATTTGGTTTATCTTTTTATAAGGCCAAACTCTTAGTTTTGGTAATATTTGCTCTTGCTTTCCTGTTCTGTTTCCTCTTTCTCTGCTCTAACCTTTATTATTTCCTTCCATCTCATAACTTTGGGCTTAGTTAGTTCTTACCTATTTCCATGAGGCAGAAATGTGGGTTGTGTGAGATCTGTTATCTTGAGGTATTCATTTATAGCTAAAAACAGCTTTCTTATAACTGTGTTTGCTGCATCCATACATTTGGTGTGGTGTTTTTTCATTTGTGCCAACATACTTTGCTAATCCCATTTAATTTTTTTTTTTCTTTTGTGATCCATTGGTTGGTCAGGAGAATGTTTCCTAGTCTTCCTCCTGTTACTGACTTCCAGTTTCAAGCCATTGTGGTGAGAGATGGTATTTGGGGCTTTAATCTGTATGCATTTGTGAATTCCTGTTTTGTAGCTTCACCTATGATCTATCCTAGAAAGTGTCCTGTGTGTGCTTAACGAGTATATATTCTGCTATTTTTGGATAGAATGCTCTGTATATGTCTGTTAGGTCTGTTAGATTTATAGTGTCGTTTAAATCTATTGCTTTTTATTAATGCTCTGTCTGGATAATGTGTCCATTGTTGAGAGTGGGGTCTTAAATTCCCCAACTGTTAGCATATTGCTATTTGTTGCTCTATATATTTAGTTGCTCCAATGTTCAGTGCCTAAATACTTATAACTCCTATATCTTTGTTATGGGTTGAACCTTTTATCATTATATAGTGACCTTCTCTCTCATTTCTAGTTTCAAATCTCTTTTGTTGGATACAAGTATAACTATCCCTGCTCTTTTTGGTTATCATTTGCTTGAAATATCTTTTTCCATCCCTTAACTTTTGTATAGGTAGAATGCTGTTGGATCTTGCTTTTTAATCCAATCAGCCACTTAAAGACTTTTGATTGGAAAATTTAATGCATTAACTTTTAAATAATTGGTAACAAAGAATGAACTATTGACATTTGACTGGTTTTCTGCTTTTTTAAATCCATTGTTGCTTCTCATCCTGTCTTCTTTTGTAATTTAGTAATGGCTGCTATCAGTATGGTTTGGCTTCTTTATCATCCTCCTTGTGTAACTCCTACACTTTCCTTTGTAATTACATTAAGGTTTATTTAAATCCTAAAATTTCAATACCCTATTTTAAACTAGTAACATTGACAGCATTCCTAAACCTTACACTTTTTTTTTTTAATGATTCAACGAATCATTAGTTGCATATAACAGCTAGTGCGCATCACCACATTTGCCCTCTTTAATACCCATCACCCCACACCCCTCCCTTCTGCAACCACCAGTTTGTTTCCCTCTCCCTTCTATTTTAGGTTATAAACATTACAGTTACAAGTGAAGTAATCACCAATATTGTCATATTAGAGAATTTGATTTAGATTATATATTTACCACTGTGAGTTTTACTCTACCTTCAAGTCTTATGATGTTAATTAGTGTTTTTCTTCCTCCAAATTTTTATTTAAATTCCACGTAACATGCGGTGTAATATTGGTTTCTGGTAGAATTTAGTGATTCATTACTTATATACAACTTTACCCAGTGCTCTCCTTAATACCCACCACCTATTTAACCCATCTCCCCTGCACCATCCAGTAACTATCAGTTTACTTTCTAAAGATGAGTCTTGCTCTCTTTGCCCTGTCCATGTTCATTTGTTTTATTCCTTAAAGTCCACATAGGAGGAAATCATATATTTCTTTCTCTGAATGACTTATTTTGTTTACCATTAATGTCTTTTTATTTCTGCTCGAAGAACTCCCTTTAGCACTTCTTGTAGAGATCTAGTGGTAATGAGCTTTCTCACTTTTTGTTTGTAAGTCTTCTCTCTTCTTCACTTCTGAAGGACAGCATTTCTGGCTGTAGTATCATTGGCTGACATTTATTTTTCTTTCAATAATTTGAATATATCATCCCATTCTATTCTGCCCTGGTTCTTTGCAAAAGCAAAGCTATCGTGGGCTATGATGTTTCTTGATTGCTTTTGTCAGGTTTTCTATGAAGAGTAGTGAGGCTATGAACTGACCTCCTTGCATTGGCAGGGCAGCAGAATGGGCCATGTAGCCAAAATAAGTCATTGTTTGGGGACCTAAATCAAGCAGGATTGTGTGCTAAATTCCCTGACCTGAAGCGGCAACTGGGTTTGATATGCTCTCTATTCAAGCGTCACTGTAAGTGGGGCTATAAGATGAGCTAAACAGCTGCTTGTGAGTCCTACTTAGGTTCTCCGTCAAGGATGCTGAATGCTGCATTCAACAGTGAGTGGGTCTATGAATTAGTTTCATAGAGTTACCAAACAAGTCCCAAGGCTCGCAAGGCTCTTATTTGGGGATCAAAATAGGCACAGATCTAAGAACCAAGTTCCTTGAACTGATGGGCTACTGTCTTAGCTCTCGAATGGGTAGGGCCCCTCACCAGGCTCCTGGTAAGTGCCGCTGTATCCTGACTATGTAGATTCTTGTGATATCCAGGTAGCTTCCCTGGGCACACCAGATGGAAGCTGTGTTCAACTTTGGGCAGGGTTATTAGTTGGGGTTATGGTATTTCTATTTTTAATTTTCTGAGGAACCTCCATACTATTTTCCACAGTGGTTGCATCATTCTACATTACCTTCAACAGCACATAATGGTTCCTTTTTTCCCACATCCTTGACAACATAGCTATTTCTGGTCTTTTTGACTCTAGCTGTTTTGGCGGCAGGTGTGAAGCGGTATCTCACTGGAGGTTTGGTTTGCATTTCCCTGATTATGAGTGATGTGGAGCATTTTTCCCTGTTCCTTTGGGCATTTATATGTCTTCATTGGAAACCTGTCTAGTCAGATCCTCTGCCTTTGTAAAAATGGTTTGGGTTTTCTGGGTATTGAGTTGTATGAGTTCTTTATATGTTCTAGATATTAATCCTCCACGCATATATAGTTTGCAAATATCTTCTCTCAGTCAGTACACTGCCTTTTCATTGTATTGATGGTTCCCTTTGCTGTGCAAGAGTTTTTATTTTGGTAGCCTTCCAATATTTCATTTTTGCTTTTGTTTCCTTTGTCTGAGGAGACATACCAACAAATATGTTGCTAAAGCCAGTGTCTAAGAGATTTCTTATGATTTCATGCCTCACATTTAGGCCTTTGTCCATTTTTTTTGTGTGTATGGTGTAAGACAGTGGTCCAGTTTTATTCTTTGGCATGTAGCTCATTTTCCCAGTGCCAATTATTGAAGAGATTGTCTTTTACTTATTATTATATATTCTTGTCTCCTTTGTCATGGAGTAAGTGACCCTGTGTATTGGGCTCTGTTTCCTGACTCTGTGTGTTGTGCCAATACCATAGAGTTTTGAATATTATAGCTTTGTAGTATAGCTTGAAATCTGGAATTGTTCTTAAGACTGTTTCGGCAATCTGGCCTTTATGTGTCCATATACCTTTCAGTATCATTTGTTCTTGTTCTCTGAGAAATACTATTGGTATTTTGATAGGGATTACATTAAGTCTGTGGATTTTTTTTTTTTTTGAGTAGTACATTTAACAATATCAATTTTTCCAATCCATGAGCATGCTATATTTACTAAATGTGTTGTCTTCCGTTTCTTTCATCAGTGCTTGATAGTTTTCAGAGTATAGGTCTTTCTCCTCCTGGGTTAAGTTTATTCATAGGTATGTTACTATTTTTGATGCAATTGTAGATAGGACTGTTTTCTATCCTGCAGCTTTACTGATTTCACTTAGTTCTAACATATATATATATATATATATATATATATATATATATATATATATATATATATAGTCAGAGTTTTGTACGGTTTTCTATGTATAGTGTCATGCCATCTGCAAGTAGTGACAGTTTTGCCTCTTCCTTACCATCTTGGATGCCACTTATTTCTTATTGTTGGCTGACTGTTGGGGCTAGGACTTCTTGTACTATGTTGAATAAAAGGGGCAGAGTGGACAGCCTTATCTGGCTCCTGAGCTTAGAGGAAAAAAAAAAAAACTCTACTTTTCACCACTGAAAGTATGATGTTATGATGAGTATGATGTTAGTTGTAGTTTGTCATATATGGCCTTTATTGTATTGAGGTGTATGTTCCCTCTAGGCCATTTTGTTGAGAGTTTTTATCAGGAATGGATTTTGCATTGCACTATATGCTTGTTCTCCATCTATTGCGGTGATCATATGCTTTCTGTTTTTCATGTTATTAAGGTAGTTTTATGTTGATTTATCTGTGAATATTAAACCATCCTTGCTTACCTGAAATAAATCCTACTTAATGGTGGTGAATAATCCATTTTATGTTTTATTGAATGTGGTCTACTAATATTTTGTCAAGGATACTTGGCATTTATGTTCATCAGGGATATTGATCTGCTCTTTTTTTTTAGAGTTGCTTTGTCTGGTTTTGCTATAAGGGTAATACTAGCATACTAAATGTATTTGCATGCTTTTCTATTTTTTGGAATAGTTTGAGGAAAATAAGCCTAAACTCTGTCACTGCACCTGCTTTTGGACATTTGTTTATTGGGGGTCTTTTGATTACCAATTCTATTTCATTATCTGGTCTGTTCAGAATTTTTCTTTCTGAGTCAGTTTGGGATAATTGTATGTTTCTAGGACTTTAAATAGAACACCTTAGAAGAAGTGGATAAAGTCATAGCATTTTTCATAGTAGTCTGTTATAATCCTTTGCATTTCTGTGGTGTCTCTTATTTCATTTATGTCTTTGTGTGTGATGAGTCTGGCTGACTGTTTATCAAAGAACCAGTTCTTTATTTCATTGATTCCCTTTTCTCTAGTTCCTTTCAGAACTGTTTTGAATGATCACTGCTAGCTACTTTGGAATCTGCTATGACAGGTTCATCTGAGCTCATCCTACACATGGAATCAGCCAATTCAGTATTAGCCTTGGATTCTTCTAAAGGGAAAAGAAAATGGAGGTTCACTGCTACTAAGGTAGAAAGATATATATATTTAGATTATATGGGTATATATAACACCAGAAAATATCTTTCATAGGTGGAGGAGAAAAATACAGAGAGAAACAGAATATAAGAAGATATTTTAGGTAAAAGGAAGAAAACATTGAGTTTATATTCTCAATTCCAATATGTAGCTAATTGTGAAGTTTTCACTTACTTTTTTTTGTATGCCATTCACATGTATTCAATCTTCCACACAGGTATTTGGTTCTGAAAAATAGAGGTTGTGGCAGTGTTAAAAATATTTGGTTGACTCATTTTGCTTTACAGCATATTACATCTGAATGGGTCAGAATAGCAATACTATTATATAATAGAATATATAATAATAGAATACAATAATATATAATAGAATACTATTAATACCACTAGGAGTATTGAAAATAGTTTTTACAATTTTTGCAAAATTTCCCCACAGAATTTGTTGTGTGTCCAGACTAGCAGTTCATATACAGCCATTACAAACTGCACATTCTTCAAGACTTCCTCCTACTTCCACAAGTGTTTAATTATTACCAGTCCAGCTATTCTCATTGTCTAACCTCTCTCCCTTGTGAGTATTAAGGCCAGATACCTTATTAATATAAGAAAGTGAAAAAGAGACTAAGGAGCAGGATAATACACTTTCAGAAAAAGTGTGCAGGCCAACAAATCATGCCCGGAAAACAAGAAAAATTTAATGTATATTTCCAGATGAGCTAAATATGTTAAATTTATTCAAGGCATGACATAAATATTCAGAAGTGAGTCCATAGAAACAAAAACAATCATAAGAATATTATAGGAGTACAGGAGCATAATGCCTTAATAGCAACTGACCACAAAACAGTGGGGAAATTTTATTTCCTAAAAAGTTAAAAGAATTTGAAAGCAATTAAGTTATTGTATGCAAGCAAAAAAATTCCACTGTATGAATAATAGTACCTGAACCAAAATATCCCACCAAGACAGTAGACTACATAGAGGATATATAAAAACCCTTAAAAGGGTTTCAAATGTCTCAAGGAGGAAAAAAACACCTAGTTTTGGGTATTGTATGTATTTATTAAGTACTAATAAGTAAAGTTCTTAATCCCTTTGGGTTGCTCATTTTACATGCATTGAGCTTTCTGAACTTTCACCTGTGTATTTTATTTTTTCAGTGTCACAAGATTAAAGTATTTGGGGGAAAAAAAAAATTTCACCTTTCTTTGGGTGCCTGTCCTACTCTTGATTACATTTCCAGAAGTTTCTCCTCAGTGTGGAGCCTTTCTCTGGAGACACATTATTGTGAGTCAGTTTTGAGGTCTCGGGGGGACATGCTTTTCCAGCTCAATTCAATAATGCTGCTCCATGGTATCCATTTACTAGGGCTGTGGCTCTCAGAATCCAATGCTTTATGTACGTGCATCTAGAGATCTAATTTCCTGTCTTCGGAAGAACAGAGGATAACCCAAGAATTCATTAAATGACTGATGCTGCCTCTTATTCTACATATTTTGATAATAGTGCTTATTACAAAATTTAATGAGCTAAATGTTAACTAGAACAAGACGGTGAATTTCCCTGAACAACTACTACAGCTTTATGGAAGTTTTTTTTTTTTTTTTCCCCCTTCTAACCAATTCCTGAGAACCAAAGGGAGCTCCAAGTACCCACATCAATTCCTAAAGTAGCTTACGAATTGTTGTTTAATATTTGAATACCTACAAAGTGCTCATATCAGTTCATCTTTTCTGAAGTAGATATATTTCTAAGAGGGTGCACAACAGCAGCTTAGCTACAAAAAGTGAAAATGCAATTGTCATGTTTAATCACTTATCTTCCTGAGAAGAAAGATTTAAGCATATGAAAATGGAATCACTCAAGTCAGAATTAGGCCAACTGCTGTGACTAATATCTCCATGATGAAACAAGCTTGTTCATTTTGTATTCCACGCAACTAGTTATAAGAGGCAAAGTGTGTAAAACATAATAGACACCCAAAAGTTCTTTCTTGAAAGAATAAATGAATCAATGGTTTACAAGATTTTTTTTTAATACTGGGTCAATGTGGTCTTTTCACTAAGAGGTAGAATACCGTAAAAATGTTGAATAGCAGAGGGGCAGACAGAAGGCCTGAAAGTGTATAAATTTTTAATCAGATAAACTTGTATTCGAATTATGTAATTGTTTATTGTGTGCCATTGATACCATCTTAATTTATCTACCTTGCTAAATAGTAACCAAAAATGTTTGCTCACAGGATGTTACTATTATTAGGTATTGTATAGGAATTTGTTCCCTTTCCTTAGAACTAAGCTTTAAGAATATGATGATAAAACCTTGTAAAATCATATAAATGTTCATTTTTTGATACTTTCTCCCAATTTTAATGAGATGTAATAGACATAAAATATTGTATAAGTTTAAGGTATATAACATGATGTGATAAATGTATATTCTGCAATGTGTTTACCACAAGACAATCAGTCAAAATTTATCATTTCACATAGTGCCAATTTTTTTATTTCCACGTACTGAGAACTTTTAGGATTTTCTCTTAGCAATTTTCATATTCACAATACATTATTGTTAACTATAGTCATTGTGCTATATTTTTAAGTCTCTAGAACTTATTTTTCACTCCCACCTCTTGCCTCCAGCAACCATAACCTGATCTCTATAATACAGGATTTGGCTTTGACTGACTTATTTCATCCACTTAGTCTAACGCCCCAAAAGTCCATCCATGTTGTCATAAATGGCAGATTTTCCTTTTTTATAGCTAAACAGTATTTTTATGTGTGTGGGTATGTGTATATACACACATAAGTATGTATATTACAATATATTTAGATACGTACCCAGAAGTGGGAGTGTTGGAGCAAATGGTAGTTTTATTTTTTGAGCAAGCACTACACTTTTTCATTCCCATTAACAGTGCTCAAAGGTTCCCTTTTCATGTCCTTATCAATACTACTACTTACTATCTTTTGGATGATAGCCTTTCCATTCTCATTGTGGTCTTGGTTCCCTGTGCCCTAATAATTAGTGATGTTTAACACTGTACCTGTTGGCTATTCAGGTCCTGTGCCCATTCTAATTCGGATTATTTGTTTATACTATTAAGTTAGAGGACTTCCTTAAATATTTTCTCCCTTCTATAGGTTTTATTTTCATTTTGTTTCTTTGCTGTGTAGATCTTTTTAGTTAGACGTAGTCCTATTTCTTTAGTTTTAATCTTGTTGTTTGTACTTTAAATGTCCTATCAAAAAACCATTGCCAAGATTCATTTCAGGGGGCTTTTTCCAGATTTTGGAGGGAAAAAAAAACCTGTGATAGAGGAGATCAATGATTAGTTATTCGTGAATAAAAAGACCTCTGGAAGAGCCACATACTGCAGTTATACACAGAAGAGAATGTATAGTTACAAGTGAACACAGTGATAGCCCTTCCGGCTTGGTTCAGGCATGTACCCAGCCCGATCCCCATTACTGGTTCTCCTTACAGCATGCCCAGGACAAGAGTGTCTGGCCATAGGACAGCACACCGCCATCCAGGGCCCGCATAGCTGCTTGCAGGTGTGGAATGGCCACTGTGTCCACTCGTAACTAGTCCTTCCGGCTGAGGATCTGCTTGGACCTCCAGTGTAGTACAAAGCCACAAGAGAGCACAGTGCCACCCAGGTCCTTCACTGATGCAAGGGAACCCATAGTTGATCCTGCCCCTTCTGCCCATACGAGTGCGTTGGCAAATGTGTCTGCCACTAGGAAGTCACCTGCAGCTGTCTCTGTGTGTACCACCTGCTCTGGATCCCACCAGAGCCTGCCCTGATCCCTATCTATAGGTCCATAAGAAAGGCTGCTACTTAGTACACCAGCAGCGTTTGTGAGACTCTGGCTTACAGTGCCTGGGATGAACAAACATCACCCCCACCTCCGACCTGGTCCCACAATGTGCCCCTGGACTCCTACAATGTGCCCCTGGACTCCTACTGTAAGTCAAAGTGGTTGCTTCCACCAGTAAAAGCCTTCCCTTACCAAAACTCATCCATAAAATCTGGAAGAAGTGACTGCTTCTTCGAATGCACAGATAGGCTACAGGGATCGTGAAGAGCCACAAAAACGCTCCACCAGAAGAATACAGTAAATCTTTGATAGCCGGTCTCCAAGAAATGGAGATCCAGAATAGCCTAACAAAGAACTGAAAATATTTGTCCTGTAACAATGCTTAGAGAGCTACAAGAGAAGAGAGATAAATAATGAGAACAAAATGAGAAGCTCAATAAAGGGACAATTTAAAAGAACCAACAGATATTTTTGGAGCTTAAGAATACAATGACTGAACTGAAGAATTTACAAGCGATCTTATGCAACAGACTTGAACAAGCAGAAAGGAGACTCAGTGATCTAGAAAATAGATCAATTGAAATAATACCTAAAGAAATAATGGCTGAGAACTTCCCAGAGAGAGAAATTTGGTTATTGAAGTTCATGAACCTCCTAAGTCAGCTCAGAATTTCATTCCAAAGCTCTTCCTCAAGACATGTTACAATAAAATTGTATTTTAAAAGCAGCAAGGAAAACATAGGTTGTCATATTAGACTAGCAGCAAATTTTTCAGGAGACCTCTTTTAGGCCAGGAGAGAACAGATGATACAGTCAAACCGATAAAGGAAAGAAAGTGGCAGCCAACAATACTTACCTAGCAAAGTAGTATATATAAATTGAAGGTTTAATAAAACACTAAAACCCTTCCCTAGTAAACTAAAGCTGAAAGAAATCATCACCACTAAGCCTACATCACATGTTTAAAGTTCCTCGTACTGAAAAAGGACACTGATTAGCAATTAATTAGTACACCCGAAAATATACAACACCAGGGTATTATTGCCAAGTGCAAGCATATTGCCAATTTCAGAATACACTCATGTCGTACTATGTTAATATGGTAACTAGAGTAAAGGTTGGGGGACAAAAGTATTAAAAATAGCTACAGATTCAATGTTAGATAGTGGATATACAATTGAAATACTGATGACAGGAAAATAAAAGGCAGGAGTAAAAGGAGAAACTTTTGAATGCAATCTATAGAGGTAACATCTTATGCTGATGAGATGTTTTATGTAAACCTCATGGGAACCACAAGACAAATATCTGTAACAGACACACAAAAGCTAAAGCGATGCCAACAAAGCATACTGCTATGGAAAATCATCTATTTACATAAAAAAGCTGCAAGAATGGAATTTTAAAAGGAACTACCAATCAACCAGAAAACAGCAAGTTAGATTTAGTAAATCCTTACCTATTAGGCAAGGTTTTGAACCCAACTCTGATGTGGGTGTGAGGGTTTTCTCCCCATACCACCAGGCAACAGTCGGGACATCAGCTGGGTGTCCCTACAATTTAACTCCATTCTGCCACAATCTATCCCAAGAGGTTCCCCAGGTTAGGTGCCACAAGACTGCTTTCCACACATGCACACTGAAGATGCTAATTGCAAGTCCAGGTAATCATTTGTGCTTCTGACTCACTGGCTGTGGATTGTAAGGTCTAATAATCCCATCCTTAGATTAAGATATTCTATAAAATATAGAGAAAATGAATGATCACGTCAATCAATAATTACTCTCAACATTAATGGATTGAATATCCCAATTAAAAAGCAAAGACTGAATGGATAAAACAAGACTTATCTTGGCTTTAAGGATACACGTAATTTAGAGTGAGGGAATGACTAAAGATGTTCCATCCAAGTGGAAACCAAAAAGAGCAGAGATAACTATATTTGTATCAAAGGAAATGGAAATAAAAGGCAACTATAATCATTATATGATAAAAATTTCAATTCCTTAGGGAGATATCACGGTCATAAATATATATGCAGTCATGATTAGAGTCCCTAAAAGTATTAAATATTAGCAATTCGGAAGGGAGAAATAGGTTACAGTATAATAACAGTAGCAATTTTTAAGGGCCCACTTTCAAAATTGGATAGATCATCCAAACAGAAAATCAATAAGTAAATGTTGGACTTATACTATGCCTTAGACCAGATGGACTTAACAGACATTCCACTCAACAGCAGCAGAATATACATTCTTCTCAAATGCACATGAAATACTTTCCAGGGTCAGTCGCTGACAGGTCACCAAAAAAGTCTTCAATAATTTAAGAAGACTGAAATCATACCAAACATCTTTTCCAATGACAATGGTATAAACCTAGAAAACAGTAACAGGAGGAAAGTGGGAATATTCACAAATATGTGGAGTATAACAACAGCACTGAATAACCAGTGGGTCAAAGAAGAAATCAAAAGGGAAATCAAGAAGCGTTTTTGAAACAAATTAAGAAAGAAGCACAATATATCAAAACCTATGGGATGCTGAAAAAGCCATTCTAAGAACTTTACTATGATAAATGTCTACATGAAAAAACTGGAAATTTCTTAAAAATCTAACTCTATACCTTAAGGAACTCAAAATAGAAGGAAAAACTCAGCCCAAAGTTAGCAGAAGAAAGGTAGTAAGAAAGATTAGAGCAGCAATAGAGACCACAAAGAATAATAAAGATTAATGATTTTAAGAGCTACTTGCTGTTGGTTTTGTTTGTTTGTTTGTTTCCTGGCAAGATAAATCAGACATTTAGCTAGACTAAGAAATAACAAGAGACATTGTAATGGATACCACAGATATACAAAGGATCATGAGAACTCTGCGAACAATTATATACCAACTAGATATTCAGGAAAAAAGGATAAAGTCCTAGAAATATAAAAGCTTCCAAGACTGAAAGAGAAAGTAAATAACTTGAAAAGAACAATATTAAGTAATGATACTGAATTAGTAATCAAAAGGCTCCCGAAACAGAAAAGGCCGGACCAGATGGTTTTACCAGTAAATGCTGCCAAAATTAACAATTGCCAAAATTAATTAATGCCAGTTGTTCTCAAACTCATCCAAAAAATTGAGGAGGAGGGAATACTCCCAGACTCTTCTTACAAAGCCAGCATTAGCCTGATACCAAAGATGGTTTAGGATGCTATAAAAAAAAAAAAAAAAAGGAAGTTACAGACCAATAGCCCTCATGAATATGGATACAAACATTCTCAACAAAATAGCAAACTTAACTCAACAGCAAGGTAGAGGATTCACTCATCAGAATCAAGTGGGGTTTCTCACTGGGATGCAAGGTTGGTTAAACAAATGCAGATTATTAAATATGATACACATTAGTACAATGAAAAATAAAAATGATCTCAGATACAAAAAAAGCATGTGACAAAATACGTAATTTCATGTTAACACTGTTCAACACACTGGGTATAAAAAGACTATATCTCAACAACAGAAAGGCCATATGTGACAAAGTCACACTCACAATGGTCAAAAGTTGAAAGCTTTTCCTCTACAATCAGAAAAAGACAAAGTACCCACTCAGCCCCCTCCTAGTCAATACTGTACTGCGAATCCTGGTCCGAGCTATCAGCAGGAAAAAGATGTAAAATGTTTGCATGTGATATGATCTTATATGTAAATATTCTAAAGACTATATCCAAAAAATGCTTGCAATAATAAACACATTCAATGAAGTTATAGGATATAGAATCAGAAACAAAAACAGTTGTGCTTCTATGCAACAACTAAATACCTAACAAATTCAGAAAATTATCCCATTCACAATAGCATTTAAACAATGAAATACTTACGCGAAGATCTAACCAAGGAGGAAACAGACCTCTACACTGAAAACTCTAAGACACTAATAAAAGAAATTGACGGCAAAATAAATGGAAAGGTATCCCATTTTCATGAATCAAAATAGTATGTCCATAGTACCTGAATACATCTACAGACTCAGGGCAAGCCCTCTCAAAATTTCAATGGTTTTTTTTTACAAAAATAGACAAAATCATCCGAAAATTCAACAAGGCAATGTGACTTAAAATAGTCAAAGTTATCATGAAAAAAAAAAAAAAAACAAAAAAAACAGCAACAAAGCTGGAGGCATTATAGTTCCTAATTTCAAAGTAGAGTACAAAGCTATAGTGACCCAAGCAGTATGGTCCTGACATAAAATCATGTAGATCTACCAATACAACAGAACCCACGCATATATTGTCAACTAATATCTAAGAATACTCGGTGCGTAAAGAATAGTCTATTCAATAATGCGGTTGGGAAACCTGGATAATGGCATGCAAAAAAATTACACTAGACCCCTGTCTTACACTACTCACAGAAGAACTTCAAATGGATGAAAGAGTTATATTTAAGACCTATCATTATAAAATTCCAGTTACAGTATATTGGAAAAAAAATTCCTTGACCTGAGTTTCAGCAGGAATTTCCTTGACATACCAGCAAAACGACAAACAACAAAAGCAACACTATGGTAGTGGGATTAAATCAATTAGATTGGGTTCACACAACCAAACAAAGTGAAAACACAGAAGAAAATATTTGCAAATTATATATGTGATGAGTTAATGTCCAAAATATATCAGGAACACATACAACTCAATAGCTCAAGAACAACTCAATTTAAGAAGCGGACAGAAGAGCTGAATATTTTTCAAAAAACAACATACAAATGGCCAACAGGTATATGAAAAAGTGCTCAACATTACAAATCAGTAGAAAAATGCAAATCTAACTCACATTGAGCTATCCTCTCAGGCCTGTTAGAATGGCTATCATCAAAAAGGCAAGTGATAATAAACGGAAAAACAAACACCTACCCAAAAACAAAAGCAACAACAAAAACAATTATTGAATGGTAATATGAATGTATACATCAATTAAATTAAAACACTGTTATGATTCTTTATTTAGTTGTATAACAGGACTTATAAACACTGAGAGTCTGAAGTTATTCACCTCATTGGCTTTATGTATCTGTACGATCTATGCACCCTATCCCCTAAAAATTCTCATGCAGCCTGCTCCTAGGAAGATTTCCTTTTTCTAATAGATTTAGAGTGCAACCTCTTCTTAATACATATGATGTGTTCACCACTCATCTCTTATTTAATGTCAAGAGCCAAGGAAGAGTTCCCCCTGTACTCTCAGTAAAATGCCTCAGGCATGTTTACCACTTGGTTCTTTTCTATTACCAATTCCCCTAAGGTCAGATTTTAGCTTTGCAATCATACATCACGTTCTGATACCTCTTCATAAGACCAGCTGGATGACTGCCATTTCTGTCTGTTGTGCTCTATTCTTTCAGTGCTGAGATTCTGCCTTGTGCCTTTGTTTTATGCTTTTAGATCCAGAAATTTATGCCTGGATCTCACCTAAGCCCTTGTTTACAACTGATCTTGGAGTATTGCTCTTTCCCTGGACCTGAAATTTGGTTGATCTGTGTTTATTGCCACAGTCTGTCTGTATGCATAAGCATGGGTTACAGAATGAATACCAGACTGAAACAAATACATAGATTGAGATTGGATATTGAACTCTTTCTTGTAGAAACAAAAGTTTAGTTCCCTTACTTTGGTTGAGAATCTAGAGCTGTTCACACTTTAGTAGTTCAGAGAAATAAGGATAAATGCACCAAATGGACACAGGAGGCAGCTCCTGTTCCGTATCTGGAACATGTGGTAACAGTAGACCTTCCATTAATCTAAAGGCACAATACCTAGGGTAGAGTGACTAAAGGGATACCTTACTTGACCCATTTTTAGGACTCTGGCCAACTGTAACTGCCACCATTGCAATCCATCGTGTCACTTAAAGTAGACTCCATAACGAATATACCTTAATTAGTACAAAAGTATAAGCACTCTGGGCCTTGTAATAGAATGCACTTGTCTGCTTTTACCATACATTGAGCTTAGACACAGTCTATTTATAGGAAATGGTAAAATATACCGTTCATCCATTTTGGATTAGCTTCTCAGGTGAGCTCTGATTCTACCTTTTCAAGTTAGTCTCTAGAATAACATTTACCTGGCCTGTTGAAAGGCCATGTTTCCTAAATTGCAGTGTAACATTTAAAATGTGGTCTTTATCCAAGACCATTTTAAGGTGCATCCACACAAAGCTCATTAGTGTATTAGCTGTAACATGTTATTCAGGAAGCTATTGGTGATATTCCTCAGTTTCATCTCTATAAGGTTCCACAGAAGAAAATTATTTTGAATACTAATGTCACAATTATCTTGAGTTTTCACTTAGAATCATGAATTACGTTCTTTCTAATATTGACATGACTGACCCCATCTTCCTGTGTTTCTTGTTGAAAGGAAGTTAAGCACAAAATTTGAAACCCAAGTCAGCAAGCCTGCTACTTCAAATGTTCTCTAAAGTGGAGTATGACAAAAACATGAGGAAAGATAATCCGAAAGAAGAAAGAAAAGAGAGTATCTATTTGGCTTTTACTAAAAGTAGACCTTAAAATCCAGATTTACTCCTAAAGGGATGAGGATGATTTAAATGAGGCAAATCTAAAGGTACTATCAGCTTGAGCTCAAACATGTCACAGATTTTCTTCATCACACATTTCTTACAAGAGCAAAAGGGAGTAAATAATAAATGCCTAATCTGCATGAGGATCTTGGTGAGAACTTCTATTTTCCTTTTTGTTAACTTTATGTAACATTCAAATGAGGGTATTATCAATATCCACCGACCAAGTTGAAGGAAACCTAAAACAGAGCATGTAGAAATTTTTCTCAAAGTCCTGTAGGCATTTAAAAAGGGTATGGGAGTGATACAACTTGGTATCTCTTGTGGATATTGATATAGTAAGAACAATTCTTGACTTTCCATGATCTACTGGAAGGCACTAGCCTAGCCTTGGTGAATACTACCTCCACATTTTAAGTTTTACATTTCTATATTTCAACAGTTGCTCATTTTTTCTTTCCATACTTTTGTATATTGTTTGATTTGATTTTTCCTTGTGAATAACAAAGAGACTAAAGTTATTCCCACCAAGATAACTATAACCAAGTTTAGGATGAAGCATTTAATTTGTTTCAGCAGAATAAATCATGTTGCTCAGCCTCTTGCATATGATGGACATTTAAGAAATATTAATTGCATAATTGGAGGAATACATACATTAGGATGTTACTACAAACCTCACCAGTAGACTTCATTATTCTTGGCCTAGAGTGAAACCAGAATCCAACCCTAGATTTCATCATTTAAGTCTGTCTATAATAATAAAAAAACTCTAGAAGACAGAACCATTCTGTAGTTCATGAAGGTTACACAGGTTATCAATTGAAAATAAAGCAGCAAACCCACACTTATAAAAGGAAGACAAAAAAAATCATAAAATATCCAGATAATTATCTCAAAATTATTCTTTCTTTCTTTGTTAAAATGCATACTAAATGTAAGCCTGACTCACAACTCCTATTTTGGGTTATCCTGCATGATATTTCTAGACATTATTCTTCCTAAATAATTTTTACCTCCAAAGACTATTGGTTACTATTATTTAAGAAACTGTTGTGTAATTATAGCATTACATCAGACAGAAAATTAAGCTGAGTTCACATATTTATAGTAAAATAAATCATAATTTATCATTTGTTTTTAAAGTTTTTCATTATTGTCTAAAGTTTTCAATAGTCTTTTTTTTTTTTTTTTACTAAATTCTGACCTCAGAGACCAAATACTAGATTAAATTATAAGTAAAAGATTATCACAAAAAGGGTCTGTTAATATTTGGTTTTGGTCAAATACTGAACTACCCAAAGTATATTTTATGATATTGCATATTTAAGTGTTAATTTATTTATATTAGTTCAAATAATGCATTCATATTCAAATTTTATAGAATTAAAATTTGAGGCTATGCTAAAAGGAAATTCCTCTGTAAATTAAAAATTTTAAATATTAATATTGGTTTATTCAAAAGTTAGTTTTTGATGATTAGTAGCATATCATCTCCATCAAAAGGGTGAGAAGGAAGAACCTAGCTTCTGTCCTCCCCCTAACAAAGGTCAATAATATTTTACCCAGCAAAGTTATCCTTCTTTTATGAAGGCAAGATAATAAATTTCCTCAGCTTTTGTTTGCTAGGAAGCTATCAGCACTCAACCTGCCTTATAAGAAATGCTGGAGGGAATCCTTTAAGCCAAAATAAATGGATGCTAATTCGTAATATGAAAACATATGAAAATACACAACACAATAGTAGAAGTGAGCATAAGTCAGATTGAAAGTATTCTAATTTTGTAATATGGTGGTGCATTAACTTTTTAGTATAAATTTTAAAGGACATAAGTACTAAATATAGCTACAGCTATATATATACAGTTAAGGAATATATAATATAAAAATATAAATTGTGACATCAAAACATAAAAGGCAGCAGTAAAAGTGGAATTTTTATATGCAAAGTTAAATTGTCATCAGTGTAAAATATACTATTGATGTTTTATGGAAGTGTCATAGTACTCACAAGGCAAAAATTCACAGTAGTTTCATAAAAGATAGAAAGGAATCAAAACATACCACTAAGAAAAGTATCCCTTCACCAAGGGAACTGCAAAATAGCCAGAAAACAATTAGTATGATGGCAACAGTAAGTCCTTACCAATAAATAATGATTTTAAATGCAAATGGATTGAATTCCCCAATTGAAAGACATACAGTGGGTAGGCAGATAAAAAAAAAAAAAGAGAGAGAGAGAGAGAGAACTATATGCTGCCTGTAACAGAAACTCACTTTAGTTTTTAAAGACACATGTTAGCTTAAAATGAAGAAATGGAAAAAAGGTAACACCATGAAAGTGGAAACCAAAAGAAAGCAGAGGTAGCTATACTTGTATGAGACAAAAGTGGACTTTAAGCCAAAATTAACAGGAGATGAGCAATATCATATAATGACAAGCAGGTCAGTTTATTAGGAAAATACTGAATTATACGTATATATGCATCCAACGTAGGAGCACATAAGTATATTAAGCAAATACTAAAGGACTTGAAGGGAGAAATAGACAACTATACAATAATACTAAGGGACTTTAATACCCTACTTTTGTCAATGAATACACCACCTAGACAGAAAATCAACATCATAATTTTGGACTTGAACCATACTCTAGATCAAATAGACTTATTCAGTTAAGTACTGAACATTTCATCCAACATCATAATACACATTCTTTAACATAAGCACAGACCCATCTGTTGGATAGGTCATATGACAAGGTCATAAAACAGGTCTTTGCAAATATACTTATATTATAACACTCCTCTTTTCCAACCGAGTGATCTTAAACTAGAAACCAATAATAGGAGGAAAGCTGGAAAATTCACAAAGATGTGGAAATTAATGTACTCCTGACAAGAGTGATTCAGATAAGAAATCAAAAGGAAATTTTAAAAATATCTTGAAACAAAAATGGAAGCACAACATATCAAAACCTGTGAGACGAAGCAAAAGCAGTTCTAAGAGGAACTTGACAGCAATAAATACCTACATAAAGAAAAAAGAGCTCAAATGAACAGCCTAACTTCATACCTCAAGGAACTAGAAAGAGAAAAGTTAAACCTATTGTTGGCATAAAGAAGAAAATAACAAAGATCAGAACAGAAATAAATGAAATAGAAAGCAGAAAAACAATAGAAAAGATCAAGAAAGAGTGAGCTGGTGTTTGAAAAGATGAATTGGCAAGACTTTAGCTGAACTCAAAAAAGAAAAGTAAAAAGTAAAGTCAGAACTATAAGAGACATTACAATTTTTACCACAGAAATACAATGGACCATAACAGACTACTATAATTAAACCATAACAATACAACCTACTAAGACTGACCCAAGGAAAAAAAATCTTTTTTTTTTTTTAAGATTTTATTTATTTATTTGACAGAGAGAGATCACAAGTAGGCAGAGACAGAGGGAGGGGGGAAGCAGGCTCCCCACTGAGCAGAGAGACCCATGCCTGAGGGCTGGACCCCAGGACCCTGAGATCATGACCTGAGTGGAAGGAAGAGGCTTTAACACACTGAGCCACCAGGTGCCACAACAAAAAAGGATCTTTACACACCAATAATGAATAAATTATCAATTATCAATTACTTTACAAGACAAAAAAAAAACAAACCAGGACCAGGTGGGATTTTCACTGGTCATTTCTGCCAAACCTTTAAAGAATAATTAATACCCACCCTTCTCGAACTCTTCTAAAAATTGGAGATGACAGAACACCGCCAAACTCATTTTACAAGGCAAAATTATCCTGACACAAAAGCCAAATAAGGACACCACAAGAAAACTACAAACCAATATCCCTAATGAACATAGATTCAAAAACCTAAAAAAAAAAAAAAAAATGGTACAAATTCAACAGAATATTAGCGAAATAATGCACTGTGCTCACATGGGATATAACCCTGAGATGCAAGGATGTTTCAACCTATGCAAATCAATTACTGTGATGTACCACATTGATAGAATGAAAATTAAAAGTTACCTGATCACATCAAAAGTGACCAAAAAAAGGCTTTTGACAAAAGACATCCTGTTATGAACACAGGGTATAGACAGAACATACTCCAACACAATATAGGCCACACAGGACAAACCCATAGCCAATATTATATTCAAGAGTGAAAGGTTGAAAGCTTTTCCTCTAAGATCTGGAAAAATACCAGGGTACCCACTCTCACCCTGTATATTTAACACAGTACTAGAAGTCTAAACTCAAACAATCAGGCAAGAAAAAGAAATAAAAAGAACCCCAATAGAAAGGAACGAGTAAAATTGTCATATTATCTTTGCAGATAATATGTTCTTATATATAAAATACCCTCAAGACTCCACAAAAAAAAAAAAAAAAAAAAAAAGGATAAACTAAACTCCATAAAGTTGCAGGATACAAAATCAATAGAATTTAGTTGCATTCCTATACCCTAACAACAAAACATCTGACAAGAAATAAAACTATCATTTATAACAGCATCAAAAACAATAAAATACTTAGAAAGAAATTTAACCAAGGAGATAAAAGGTCTCTACAATGAAGACTACAAGACTCATGAAACAAATTGAAAAAGACACTGTATGGAAAGATAGCCTGTGTTCGTGGATGAAAAGAATATTATTAAAAGGTCCTTACTACCCCAAATGTCTATAGATTCAATGAAATCCTTTTAAAACTTCCAATGGCATTATTCACAGAAATATGAAAAAAAATCTAAAATTTCAGTGGAGACACAAAATACCCCAAATATACAAAGCAATCCTAAGAAAGAAGAACAGAGTCAGAGGCATCACAGTTACTGTTTTCAGGCTATCCTACAAACCTATAGTAATCAACACAGTATGGTTCTGGCATAAAAATATACACATAGACCAATGGCACAGAATTGAGAGCCCCAAAATAAATTCAATATATATGGTCAAATCAGCCCAAAAATAAACTCAATATATATGGTCAATTAATATTTCACAGGGGCGCCAAGAATTGGGAAAGGATAATCTGCTCAGTAATGG
>CM053615.1:43290931-43307533 GCA_028646535.1 Procyon lotor | reverse complement strand
GTGTTTCTCTCTGTCAAATAAATAAAATCTTAAAAAAACAAACAAACAAACAAACAAAACAAAAAAAAAACGACACCACAAAGTAAAGAGAACTACAAGCCAATCTCTCTTTTTTAAGATTATTTATTTATTTATTTATTTATTTATTTATTTAATTTGAGAATGAGAGCGACAACGAGAGGTGGGATGGGGGCAGAGGGAGAAAGAAACTCCAGCATACACCACACTGAATGTTCAGAGACCAACGTAGGGCTTGATCCCACCACCACAAGATCATGACTTCAGACAAAACCAAGAGTTGGCCACTCAACTGACTACAGCACCCAAGCACCCCTACAAGCCAGGATCTCTGACGAACACAGATGCAAAACCCTTTACAAAATACTAGTTAACCAAATCTAATGATACATTAAAATATCTATCATGATCAACTGGTATTTATTCCTTAGTTTCAAAGAGAGTTCAATATTGTCAAATCAATGTGATACATCACATTAGTAAGGGAAAGGACAAGAATCATATGATCATTTCAGTAAATGCAAAAAAAGCATTTTACAAAGTTCAACATGTATTCATGGTAACAACCACAATAAAGTCAGTTTAGAGGAACATATCTCAATATAATAAACATAATCTATGAATAGCTAACATCATCCTTAATGAGAAAAAACTAAAAGCCTTTCCCCTAAGGTCAGGTACAAGACAGGGATGTCCACTCTACTTTATTTTTTTAAATTTTATTTATTTACTTGTCAGAGAGAGCACAAGCAGTGGCAGTGGTAGGTAGAGGGAGAAGCAGGCTCCCCACTGAGCAAGGAGCCCAATGTGGGACTTGATCCTAGAACTCCGGGATCATGATTCCGGAGTTGAAGGCAAACATTTAACTGACTGAGCCATCCAGGCATCCCATCCATTCTCACTACTTTTTATTCAATGTAGTCTTGGAAGTCCTAGCTACCACAGTCAGACTACAGAAAGAAAGAAAAGCATCCAAATTCACAAAGAAGTAAAACTTTCATTATTTGCAGATGACATGATTCTATATATCAAAAATCCAAAAGACTCCACCAAAAAACTGCCAGAAGTGATTAAGAGTCAGTAAAGTCAGGATACAAAATGAACATATCTGTTGCATTTTTATACACCAATAAATAAGCAGAGAAATTAATAAAATCTCACTTAAAATTGCACCAAAAATAGTAAGATATTAAGGATTAAAACAAAGAGGTAAAAGATGTGTACTCTGAAACCTATAAAACATTGATCAAAGAAATTGAAGACAACATAAGGAAATGGAAAAGACATTCCATGCTCACAGATTTGAAGAACAAATATCATTAAAATGCCTACACTCCCAAAGCAATCTACACATTCAATGCTATCCATATCAAAATAATAGCAGTCGTTTTCACAGAACTAAAACAAACAATCCTAAAATTTGTATGAAACCAAAAAAGGTCTTGACTAACCTAAACATTCTACAAAGAGAAACGAAACTGGAGACATCCCAGTTCTGGATTTCAAGTTATATTACAAAGCTGTAGAAATCAAAACTATATGGTACTGGCACAAAAAAATAGATTCATACATCAACAGAATAGAATAGAAAACCAAGAAATAAACCCACAACTACATGGTCAATTAATCTTCAACAAAGCAGGAAAGAATATCCCATTGGAGAAAGATAGTCTCTTCAACACATGGTGTTGTAACACTGGACAGCTATATGCAAAAAAATGCAACTGGACCACTTTCTTGCAGCATACATGAAAATAAATTATAAATGGATCAGAAATCTTAATGTGAGACCTGAAACCACACATTTCTAGAACAGAGCATCGGCAGTAGCTTTTCTAATATCAGCCTTAGCAACTTTTTCCTGGATAGGTCCTCTGAGGCAAGGGGAATAAAAGCAAAAATAATCTATTTGGACTACATCAAAATAAAAACCCTCTGTAAAACAAAAGAAACAATCAGGAAAACTAAAAGGCAAACTATGGAATGGAAGAAGATATTTGCAAAAGACATATCTGATAAAAAGTTAGTATGCAAAATTTATAAACAACTTAAAAATTCAACACCCCGAAAGTCAAAATATCCAATTAAAAATGGGCTGACCCTGAACAGTCATTTCACCAGAGAAGGTATATAGACGGCCAATAGACACATAAAAAGATGTTTATCATCACTTACCATCACAGAAATGCAAATCTACCAATGAGATATCACCTCACACCTGTCAGAATGGCTAAAATGAACAGCACAAGAAACAGTAAGTGTTGGTGAGGATGTGAAGAAAGGGGAACCATCTTGCCCTGTTTGTGGGAATGCAAACTGGAACAACCACTGTGGAAAACAGTATGGAGGTTCCTCAGAAAGTTAAAAATATAACCATCTTATTTATGATCCAGCAATCACATTAGTGGGTATTTATCTACAGAATACAAAATCAGTAATTTGCAGGGATATATGCACCTATGTTTATAGCAGCATTATTTATAATAGCCAAGATATGTAGTCAGCCCAAATGTCCCTCAAGTAATGAATGGGTAAAGTTAATGTGGGATCTATCTATAGATATATCTATATTTATATATCCATTTATGTGTACATATATATGTTTATCCATATATATCCCACATTAACTTTATCCATATATATCTACATCTATATATACCTCCCATTAAAAATAACTATTTTTCATTCAAAAAATAAAATATTGCCATTTGCAATGACATGGATGGAGCTAGAGAATATAATGCTAAGTGAAATAAGTAAGAAAAGGGCGATATTTCACCAATACGTGGAATTTAGGAAACAAATGAGTATGGAGCTACAGTGTATTATGATAAGTGAAATAAATCAGTCAGAAAAAGACAAATACTCTATGATTTTACTCATATGTGGAACTTAAGAAACAAAACAGATGAGCATATAGGAATGGGGGAAAAAAGAGAGAGAGGGAGCAAAGCACTAAAAAAATTTTTTTTTTTTTTTTAAAGATTCTTAATCATAGAGAACAAACTGAGGGTTGATCCAAAGCCGTGGGTGGGAGGTGGGCTAAATGGGTGATGGGTATTAAGGAGGGCAATTGTGGTGGTAAGCACTGGCTGTTAGGTGTAATAGATGAATCACTAAGTTCTATTCTTGAAACCAGTGTTACAATATATGTTAACTAACTAGAAGTTAAATAAAAATTTGGAGGGAAAACAACCCAAATGAACAAAGGAGAAAAAAGAGTGAGAGAGACAAACCAAGAAACAGACTCTTAACTATAGAGAACAAATTGGTGTTTCCCAGAAGGGAGGTGGGTGGGGGGATGGGTGAGATAGGTGATGGGGATTAAGCAGTACACTTGTGATCAGCACTGGGTGTTGTTCTGTAAGTGTTGAATCACTACATTGTGCACCTGAAATTATTGTTACATTGTATGTTAACTAATTGGAACTTAAAAACTTTTTAAAAAGTGACTACTGAAGTTATTCTTAAGCACTTGTATTTATTAGCTCTGTTCTATACATCTTATGTCGTAGGAACCAACTTGAATGGTATCCTCTATGGTTGCACATTAGAAGAGAAGTCCTGTGGAGCATCTGGGCAGCTCAGGTGGTTGAGCCTCTGCCTCTGGGTTTTGGCTCAGGTCGTGCTCTCCGGTCGTAGGACTGAGCCCTGTGTTCAGGGCTCCAAGCTCGGCTAGGAGTCAGCTTGTCTGCTTGTCCCTCTCCCTCTGCTCCTCTCCCAGCTCATGCTCGCTCTCTAAAGTAAGTAAATAAAATCTTAAAAAAAAAAAGAAGTTATGTCCTGTAATTGTCTGTGTTTGCTATTAAATGAGACTTATCAACTTGTTATTTCTTAAATTTAGAATGATACTTTGCCTAACTTATGGGATCACTTTAAATATAAAATATTGATAATAGTTGGGGGACATTGGACCACATCAAGAAAATACTTTCCTAGGTTACACTGTTTTATCAAAAATAAGTATAAAAATCTGTATACAGCAATTAGAGTTACAATTTTGCAATTTCAAAATAAGTGAAAAGAAAAGCAGACTAAAAATTCTGAAGTGAAGATTTCTCACTAAAGAAGATATACAGATGGCAAATAAGCATATGAAAAGTTGCATGAAATCATAGGTCTTTGAAGAATTGCAAATTAAAACAAGTTACCACTGCACATCTTTTAAAATGGATAAAATTCAAACTACTGACAACAACATCAAATCTAGGCGAGATGTTGAGCAAAAGTAACTCCTATTCATGCTGATGGGAATATAAAATGATAAAGCCACTTCAAAAACCACCATGGAAGTTTCTTATATGGTTGAACATAGTTGAATATAAAGTTTCTTACAAGGCTGAATCCAGCAATCAGACTTCCACTCATATGTGCCCAAAATAGTTGAAAACTATGTCTCCACAAAATCTGGGATATGGGTATCTAGAGGAATTTTATTCATAAATGCCAAAACCTGGAAGCAACCAAGATGTCCTTCAGTAAGTTAATAGATTTACAACCTGTCATACCCAGATAATGTACTAACAGCAATAAAAAAATGAGCTACCAAGCCACAAAAGATATGGAGAAAGCTTAACTATATACTGATAAACAAAAAGCAAGTCTGAAAAGACTACATACCACATGATTTCAACCATATAACGTTTGGAAAAGGTAAATCTACAGAGATAGTAAAAAGATCAGTAGTTTCTAGGAGTTGGAACACTGGAGGATTTTAGGGTGGGAAAACCATTCTATATGATAATGTAATTGTGGATACAGGATATTAAGCGTTCATGAAATCCATAGAAATGTAAAATTCCAGGAATAAACCCTAATAGAAACTTTGGACTTTAGTTAATGATAATGTATTAATATTGGTTCATCAATTTTAACAAATGTACCATACCAATGACAGATGTCAATAATAGGGAGAACCTGGTAGACAGGAGATAGGAGTGGACTGAAGTATAGGCAGTCCTTCGCTGCACCTTATGCTCAATTGTTAAACTTAATATTGCCCTAAGAAATAAAGTCTTCAAGTGTGCCTGGGTGGCTCAGTGGGTTAAAGCCTCTGCCTTCGGCTCAGGTCATGATCTCAGGGTCCTGGGATTGAGCCCCACATAGGGCTCTCTGCTCAGCAGGGAGCCTGCTTCCCCCTTTCTGCCTGCCCCCTGCCTACTTGTGATCTCTCTGTCAAATAAATAAATAAAATCTTTAAAAAAAAAATTAAAAAAAAAAAGAAATGAAGTCTTCAAAAACCCCAACCATTTTCTTTTTACTGAAGAAAAAAAGTATACTTTTATATACTATAAGATATGTAGTATACTATGTATCAGTATACTTTTGTATACTACAAGATATGCCAGCAAATATTTTTTCTGGGTTTTATAGGCTTTTGGGTGCTTTTAGTATGTATGTATTTATATTAGTTTATTTTCTGATATTTCATACTATAAATATTAATTTTATAATTAAAAATTAAAGAAGGAAGAAATTAAATATACCTACAATAATTTCAACTGTCTTATGCAGGCCTACATATCACGTATTCTAAGCCAAAAGAGAATTCTTTGCTTATTCTAAGGGAAAAAAAAATCACTTCTGTGTTACAATGTGTCACTGTGACACTATGAAAAAAATGTAAACATTAGAGCTCACAAAAACAAGCTCACAGTCTGCTTAATGAATAAGATCTACTAACTCACTTTAACACATTATCATAGAATGCTATTGGGGGCATGGGTCAAAGGCTGGCAAGGGCTGGTGAGATAGAACTATTTGGACAGTAACAGAGGAGTCTTTTAACATGTGCTTCTATGGGAGAGTGATTAAAAATATGGTAGATGCAGGACCTAAAAAGGCCACAGAGGAGAAAAAGAAAAAGGTACTCTAAAGGAATGGTGAGCAATTTAATGTGATTGTCAAACAACAGAATCACTTTTTTTTTTTTTTTTTAATGCAGATTCGTGGGTACCATCCAAGAACAAATAAACCAAATATTTGTAGATAGGTCTTGGGAATCTTCATTCTGACGAAATTTGCAGGAGTTCATTTAGTACCCAAGTAACATGAAACCAACAAAGTTTTAAGCAAAGAGCACTGCATAAAATGCTGTCCATATGTTTATATATATTAAACAAGGAGGTCATCAGACTGAGGTCATTCTGATGCCTTGGTAGCCCTCTAAGCAAACCAAAACCTAAGCCAGAATCAATGCCTTTGAATCCCCAAATAAACTTAAGAAATACCAATCACAGTCAACAAGTCTTTCTCAAATAAGACTGCTTAAACTATATCTAACCAAATAGTTTCCTTTCTTCGCTTCCCCATCTTCTCCATTAAAACCTCTACCCTAGCTCCTGTTGGTGGAACACACATAATCAATTCTTGAAAAATGTTACTATGTCTCAGTTTATCTTTTAAAAGTGTGTGTGTGTGAGTGTGTGTGTGTGTGTGTGTGTGTGTGAAAGACTGGTGTTTGGAAGCCCAGTTAAGTATGCATTTTCAAAATAGCACAGGTAAGCATTATTGAGAAACTATATTGGATTAGGAGACATCCACCACATCACAATCTGTGAGAACTATGCTGAATTCTGTTCTGATGACATAACATTTAGGTACAATAAAATAGCAACTGCATAATGGTTAATAAAATCTCAGTTTTTTCATGATTTTCTCAAATGTCAAAATAAGGACACACAGCTTACCCTAAGGGCAGCAAAAAAAAGTGAGTTAAAAAATGGAATGATGGAGAGAAGGAGGCGAGAAGAGAGACAAAGTCAGAAAGATGGATGGAAGGAGAGTAAACTGATTAAAAGCAACGTGATAGAGAGGAAAATGTCATCGTACGAAGTAACAGTGTTCCCTTAAAAATGTAGCACGTCAGGTGTTGGTATGTGAATATCAAAGCAGTGTTTAAATAGGCCAATTAAAACTGGGCAAGTTTTATCTTATATCTACCTTTCTTCCTCTCTTTCTCTCTCTCTCTCCCCAAAAGCACAATTCCGGTCCTAGTCATTTTGGTGCAGGTGCTGATCAGTGACTCAGAAATCCTTCCCTTCTCTCTTACCTCTTTCTCCACTCTCACCCCCACACACAGTGGTGCTCCATCCCAACATGAACTGGGAAAAGAAAGGTAGGTGTGGAAGCAATGAAGTTGTAGTAGAGGTAAAAGGAAACCTTTAGTAAATCAGCATATTTGGAGAGGGGGATGGAGAAACACTGTTAATAAAATATATATCACGAGATGAAGTTTAGTATTGCGTGTATAACGAACAGGAAGATATTCTCAGCCTTTAAGTCCTCTCTAAAGTGCTTTGAAGAGCTTGGGCAAACTTGTGTTTTATGCAAATCACAGCTGTCTATTTAAAATGCATCATCATCTTAATTTTCACAAATAGTAAAGCAAAAGTCAGACTGAAGAAAGCACATTGTCTCTGGAGGAAAAGAGGGAGGAATATTAATAATATCTTCCTAGTTCAATTATTTTAGGTACAAATGGCTTTATAATGTTTTTGATATTCTGTGGTTTTGAAAAAGGGGTGGCCACAAGTAAAGTGCATATAAAAGTAAAAATCAGTTTGAAGGAACTGAATAGCTTGCTTATTTATCTAAAGAGAATTCAGCTACATTTGTTTAATGTGTAAACATGATTTTTTTTTTTTTTTGGCAAGTAACTGCTTCTTTCTAAATTTACAAGGTTTCCCAAGGGTCTTTATGTGAAAATGCAGAAATCCATTTAAAAAATCTTAAAAAGTTTAAAAGAAGTATTTGACAAAATATATAGACAACAAAAGTATATGTGGATCTAGTGCTAAATATGCTAAAAGCAATAAAGTGACATCTATATAGTTTCTCATTAGTTTAATGAATCTAATTCACTAATTTATGCATACGTGTATTCATTTATCCATATATCTATTCATCATCCATCTACGCAACATTTATTAAATGCCTATTTTTCTCAGATTCTACAGAAATGTATCCAGGGACCAAAATGATCACACTATTCCAGCAGATATAACATAGCACGTTCTTGAAAATACTGTTTTCCTCAATGATATATATATATGATATATATGATAATATATATATATATATATATTATCAACAAAGTATATACCAAATTCATTCACTTATTTTGATTTCTACTACCACTACCCTAGACAGAAGTACAAATAGCTCTCTTCCATAGTAGCATAATTTTTCTATTAATCTTCTTCAGGCTTCTCCCTCCATAGCCGTCCAGTCACAATATTCTTAACCAATTCACTGCAAAGCAGCAAAGAGTAGTAAACATAAGATTTCATTCTGGTCATGTTACTCCTCCCCATACAACCATTCATTGCTTTCCTATTGTACAATTTTTTTTTGCATTTGCAAAACCCATAACACAGTCTTCTAGAGTTAAACTCTCATGACTGAATCCTTATAAACTTTATAAAGTTAGCAACTTTTATCTGCTTAGCTATCTTCACAGAACTAGAACCAAATATTGTCTTAAATTTTAGATACTTAGTCCCTATGTTTTAATTGAATGGATTATGTAAGACCAATATTATTACCATCAATTCAAGGCACTAAAAACATATGCCAATAGAAAGTTAGTGGTACAGTGAGGACGGACAACCCAGGATTTATGGTATGGTATTTAAAAGTATAAGAAAGGAAGACATTAAATGGTATAATGAGATGGCACCAATCACAGGAGGTGTGGAAGTCTAGGAGAAAAAAAGTGGGTGGAAACAAAATTAAAAGCTCAGTTTTATGTATTTATAAGATATTTAAGTGAAGCTGTCAAGTAGGTCCTTGAATATGCAAATGAAGCTGATAAGAGAGATCAAATATATGTATGTGATATACGTATGTACTCGATAATCATCCAAGTACGGGAAGGAGCTCACCTGGGAAAATAATAGAGAAAAAAATGCAATGGACTTAAACTCCAAATGAAATAACTACACCGTATAGAGGTCAGAGAGAAATGGAGGGTTATAATGAAGATTAAGCATAAATTTTCAGAGAAGAGGAAAACCCAGTAGAACGAAGTGATAGGAAGAACACTTAGAGATATGAACAGTCAGTTATGTCAGATATTGATGAATGTCATTCAGAAAAAACAAAAATGTCTCTTGTGGATCTAATAGAATGAGGCTATCAATGGTGTTGACATGAATGGCTTCATCAGATTAAAGGAGGTACAAGCGAGGATTTGTTAATGTCTTTGCTGAGGTGAAAGGTATTGTTATTCAGAATGATGTGAGCAAAGAAGGAAGACTGTTGATGGTAGGAAGTTCAAGTAATCAAAGAAGGATGCCTTTAGATTATGAAGGCTAGATGTAAGTGCATTGGCTAGAATGTACCAGGTGCTCAATAAATGGTAGCTATTGATCTTTTATCAGAAAGAGTAAATATTATTGTAGTAAGTTTTATTATGTTTTGTTTGTGGTAAAATGAAACACTCCTTTTGTTATGTTTTTGCCTAGCTCAATCTTAATAAAATAAATATGACTATTGATTCTCAGGTCACACCAATTGAAAAATAAGATCAGAGCCATAAAATAGCAGTTTACACTCTCCCATCCCTTCTTGCCCAAATCTAGTCTGCTACTTGTTTCTCCTAAATTGTTCTAGAAATCACAAAGGGATGATTCATGAGAGGTCCAAGGATTAACTAGTTGTCTTGGATACCAGGTGGTGCCTGTTCTTCTCGGCTCTTTCAGAGATACCTCTACCATTACTATATCCAAGAGAGGGAGCTGTGTGACCAAGAGCACCACTCATACCTCAAAAGCAGTGATCAAGAGTGTTAATCTCTGTTTGCAATGCCTAACATTGAAGACAGTGAGGCATCACAGCTGGTACACTCACCATTGCCAACTACCACTGTAATTGCTGCATCTGTCATGGCTAATCCTGCCACCAGATTTGCCAATGCCTTTTCCAATAACCACAGTAACATTCCCAATGTGCCTTGCTCTCACTGTTCCAGGAGTGTTGTAGAGTAGATATCACTTAGCTCTAATTTGTCCTTTCATTATCACCTTCTCCCTCTAGTAATCAATTGTGAGTTCAGTGAGACTGGAGCTATGGATACTGTGCCACTCTCGCCATTACTGAACTTTCCAAATGCTCACTTTCCCTTGCTTAATTTTACTCATTCCTTCGATTTTGGGGGTTGAGGGGATGGTGTGGTGGATAGTGGTGGTAGTAGAGATTCTTAGCTTATTATATAAATGATTCTTCTTCCAAACTAAACCATTCATATCAGGATTTTTCTAGCATGGGCACAAAATAGTTCCCTGATATCATTTTGCAAAACCAATCAAAAGACTTGTTTTTTTTAAAATATATATTCTGTATTATATCTGAGAGAAAAATGCAAGTGAACAGTAAATATGTAATTTAAAGGGAAGGGGAAGGAAGCAAAGATGCTATCGTATAAATTTACAACATGGGTTAATTTGTAAAAGTTACCTTTCAGTCTAAGTCTAGTTCTAAAATAACCCGTGGATGCCTCATAAGCTGTCCTCAAATGCAAGGTCAAAAAAGCAATTTTAAAGTCAGATGCATTCTGGCTTAATTTCCTAATTCAATAAATTTTTAAAATATTTTCTTTGAAGTCATGACAGAGTGTTAGCACAGACTTAGTAATCATAATAAGTGCTTATCTCCCAAAGATATTGTTTTGGATGTCAATTGGCAAAGATCCAACATGATGGTAATGATGATAATGGACCTGCACCTGGTATATAAGAAGCTTAATATTTTTGAAATTGACATATGAATGATTAACCACTTTTTCATGAAGTACTACAAAACATATTATCATATATCACCTGATTTGATTCATAGAACAACCTTGTAAGAAGAGGAGGAATTCTCAATCTCACTTCAATGATGAGCCATAGAGTAATTAGGAGATTTGCCCAATTACCCACAGCTAATAAAATAACTCAAAGTTAGGACTACTGCCCCAGCCTCTTTGCTTTTTTTTTAATTCTTTCCTAAAGTGGTTTCTCTTTATTATTAAAATAAATGTTTTAAGATAAGTTGTTAGAAGCTTTACCATTGGGCTTTGGTGACCCATCTGTGCCATTTCTGACTTAAAGTTCTCCTCATTTGATTACCCAGATTCTTCTCAATATATACTTGTCTTTCAGAAACTAATTTAATAAAATGAATCTGGATTTCTTTACCATGAGTTTTAAGTATTTTGATTGACAAACCTCCACTATTACTTTTACAAGTACCATTTTTAACAAGCCAATTCTTAAACTGTTGTTTAGTGTCAACAAGTTGTTTCAATAAGTGAATTTTTATTGTGCTAAAAAGGGAGGTGGTGAGGATAGCTCAATGCATGTGAGGCTATTAGGAAACAGTGGACGAATCTTTCATCCACAGAAATAGGTGGCTCTGTGATGGATAGCACAATGGACTTCTATTTTTTCATCCACAAAAAACCAAAGATCCCACTTGGCAAATAAGTTAGTGACAGATACACTTCTAAAAAAATCTTTACCCGCATCACAGGAAGAAACATGGTGGTTTTCTTAAAACATGAGTCAGCAAAAGTGAAAACTGATTTGCTGCTTCAAGACCAAGTTTAGATATAGCAAGCAGTTCAAGGAGTATGCTATTCTTATTATTTAAATTGTATTCTAAAAAATAATGGTAGAAGTTATTTTATATAATATAACAAGGCAGGGATCTTGTTAAAATTCAGACTCCCAGGTCTCACAATTAAAACTCTTCAATTAGAATTTGTATTTTAACAAGATTCTCCAAGCAGTTTCTATGCAGACTAAGAATGTGAGAAATAATGATCTAGACTCAGAGAAACCTCACAGATCATCAGCTGGCAATCCATCCTTTTCAATACAAGGTTCTAAAATCAAGTATTTGATGAATTTATTTTTTCAACACATATATATTTATTTATGTTGTGATTTAAAAAAAACATAGTAATTGCTCTTCTGGTACTTTCAAATTAAGAGATAGACAGAACTTGAAGAAGAAAGGTGACAAATGTTTCAAAAGAGAAAATCCAGGTTATGAAACTTAGAGCAATGATTCTGAAATTTGAGCATATCTACTCATCACCTAGAGAGTTTGTTAAAACAGATTTTGGGGCCTCAGTCCCACACCCCACACCCCTAGAGCACGTGAATCAGCAGTTCTAGGTTCTAGGCTGTCCAATACTTTGCATCTCTTTCAAGCTCACCAGTGAGGCAGATGCTGCCAATCCAATGACTGTGCTTTGCATATAAAGGATATGGAGTGTAACAGTAGTTATCTCTACAAAAATAAACAGTTGACCCGAAGCTAAGAAAGTAACTAGTTCAATAGTGAGGTAATGAGTAGTAGAGAGATTTAACATGCATAACAACTCTGAGGTAAAAGAGGCAAAGGGGATACAACAAGAAAATAAGGAAACCACTGAGAGAGGGAGAAAGTACAGAGAAAAGAGTAACACTGATTCAAAAAAGTAAAAGAAGTCCAGTGTACCTGAAATGTAGAGACCTAAAAGAAAGATTTAACAAGTGAGACAAGAACTCAACCATGAAGAGTCTTGTAATCTATTAGGCTGATTTTTGGTTTTTAGCATAAGGATCTATGTAAAACTCTAGAGTGTTCTAAGCATAAAAAATTAAATAATCAAGTTCATAGTTTTTATATTTTTCTGATAGAAAATGCAGGGACTGGAGCCAAATGTTCATATGAGATGAACTGTCAAGAGAATATGACTGTCTTCTGGAAAGAGGTAAGTGTGGCTTAAAGTGATGGTGGCAGTGGATAGAAACCACTGAAAATTGAGTTGGATGGCTTTACCAGTTTTAATTCATCTCTGTGGTGTGGTGGCACTCCTAAAGACAATGGCCTGAATTTCATGTGTGGGTTTTTGGTCTGAAGAAAGTAGATCAAATCTTATGCCAAAGTAAATTGTGTTTGTCTGTTTTGATCTGCCTGGGGGCTCCCTGAGGGGCTGACACAAAGAGCTTGCCTTTGTTTTGCCCAATTGGGAATACTTCATTGGTAAGAAAACAACTTTAGGGAAGAAATTCCTCAAAACAATTGAAGCAAATGAATTTAGCCTCTGCCACCTGGGGCAAAGAGTAAACTTTGTGACAACAGATAAGCTAAAAGACTTGGAGAAAAAAAAGTTGGGAGTAAGGTATTTTGTGGATTAAGACCTCTGAAAAACTCCTGAATATATGAAGGCATTTGGAAAGCCAACACATATGAAAAGGGTAGAATGCATGCTCAGAAAAGACCTGAATAGTCATTAACCTTTCAACTCTGGCCTAAATGTAGTTTCAGCACACCCAGGAAATGAAAAGGCTGAAGCACAGTTGTGAATGACCTGGCTAAAACTTTGAAGGAATGTCAACAGAGCCAATTTTTGAAAAATAAAAAGATTTTTTTTTTCATTTTTTACCTTTTTTCTTAGATGTAGAAATTTGAGAAAATCTACTAGACATATATAGAACATTCTAACAACAGAATAGACATTCTTCTTAAGTGCATATGGAACATATTCGAAGATAGACAATAAGTCTAAACAAATTCGACATTAAAATCATACCAAGTATATTATCTGATCACAAAAAAAGCACCTTCATAAATTTAAAATAGAAATCATACAATGTATGCTCCCAGACCATGTTGGAATTAAATTAGAAATTGATAACAGGAAAAAAAAAATTAGAAAACACCAAAATTATAAGTAACATTAACTGAAAACACATGGGGCAAAGAAGAAATCAAGACAAATGTAAAAAGATTTGAAACTAAAGTTAAATGAAAACACAATTTATAAAAATTTATGCAATATTGAAAGCAGTACCTAGAGGCTAAATGTATAGCACTAATGTATCCAAAAATAAGAGAGACTAAATCAAACATCTTATGAAACTATAAAAAGAAGAGAAAATTAAACTCAAAGTAAGCAGAAGAAAAGAATAAAAATTAGAGTAAAAATAAATGAAACTGAAAATAGGAGATCAATAGAGAAAAATCAGTGAAGCCAAATACTGGTTCTTTGGGAAGATCAACAAAATTGATGTTCCTCAAGTTGGGCTAAATAAGAAAAAATGAGAACGTGAATTATCAATATTACAAATGAAAGAGGAGACACCACTACAGGTGCCACAACATTTAAAAAATGATAAAAGAATACTACAAAACACTATGTCCACACATTTAATAACATAGATTAGATGGATCTATTCCTTAGAACGTAGTTTGCAAAACTCACAGAAGAAATCATCTGAATAGGATCATATCTATTAAAAAAAGTGAACCAACAATTGATTACCTTCTAAAGCAAAGTACCAGAACCATATGAATTTAATGGCAAATTCTACCAAACATTTAAGGAAGAAATTGTGGGAATTCTCTATATCTTTCAGAGGATGGAAACAGAGGTAAGACTTCCTAACTCATTCTGTGAAACTAGCATTACTCTAGTACCTGAACCAGGCAAAGACATCATAAAAAAACTACAGTCCATAATTGGAAAAATCTTCAACAAAATGTTAGCAAAATGAATTCAACAATTTGTAAAAAACAGTTATACACTATGACCAAGTGGAGTCTAACCCTAGTAGGCAATTCTGGTCCAACATTTTAAAATCAATTAATGTAATTTATAAACATCAATAGGCTAAAAAAAAAACAAACAAAAAACCAAAACCAAAAAACAAAAAAATCAATAGGCTAAAAATGGGGGAAAAATCACGTTAATATCAATATATGCACAAAAATCATTTGGTAAAATCCATGTCTCATTCATATTAAAACTCTCAGAAATCTAGGAATAGAGGGAAAATTTCTCATTTTAATTTTTAAAAACCTAAAAAAAAAACTCCACAAAAACCCCTACATCTAAGACATTTGGTGAGAAACTCAACATTTTCCAATTTAGCTCAGGTATAAGGATGTCCCTTCTCACCACTGCTTTTCAATATATTGGAAGTCCTAGGTACTGTAGTAAGACAAGAAAATAAAAGCTATGTGGATTGGGAAGAGAGAAATAAAACTGTCTTGTTCTCAGATGACATGGTTATCTATGTAGAAAATCTGACAGTATCAACAAAAAAAAATTTCCCAGAAAAACAACAAAACAAAATGATCATAGCAAGGTTGCAACATACAAGGTTAACATACAAAAGCCAATCACTTTCTATATACCAGCACTAAATGAATAGAACTTGAAATAAAAAATACAATACAGTTCACCTATTCCCCCAAAATAGAATGCTTCAGTAGAAATCTAACAAAGTATGTGCAAGATCTACATGATGAAAAATGCAAAACTTTGGCAGTTTCTTACAAAATTAATCACACTCCTATCAGTTGCACTCCTTGGTATTTACCCAAAGGAGCTGAAAACTTATCTCCATACCATAACCTACACATAGATATCTTTAACAGTTTGATTCACAACTGCCAAAACTTGGAAGCAGCAAGGATCTCCTTCAATAGGTAAATGGACAAGTAAACTGGCACATCCAGAGAATGGACTATTGATCAACACTAAAAGGTAATGAGCTATCAAGCCATGAAAAGACATGAAGGAATTAAAAAAGCCTATTATAATATGTAAGAAACCAATCTGAAAAGACTACATACTGCATGATTCCAACTATATGACATTTTGGGAAAGGAAAACTATTGAGACATTAAAAATATCAGTGGTTACCAGGGGCTAGGGAGGAGGAAAGGGATAAATAGGGCACAGAGAAGTTTTAGGGCAGCAAAAATACTTTGTGTGATGCCATAGCAATATATACATGTCATTAACACATTTATTCAAACCCACAGAATATACAACACCATGAGTGAACCATAATGTGACTTTGTGTGATCATGATGTGTCAATGTAGGTTCATCAATTATAGCAAATGGACCACCCTGGTGAGGTATATTGATAATGGGGGAGGTTAATAATCTGGGAGGAGGGAATATTTTTACCTTCTCTACTGTGTTGTGAACCTGACACTATTTTTATTAAAGTCTTAATAAAATTTTAAAAAGAAAATTAGGAAACAATTCTATTTACAATAGCATCAAAAATTAAAATAACTGGGAATAAATTAAGGAAGTGTAAGACTTGTATACTGAAAATTACAAAACACTGCACAAAGAAATTAAAGAAGGCCTAAGTAAACAGTAAGACATCATGTATTCATGAATTGTATGACTATGAATTGTATGACTTGAAATCTAAGATAGCAATGCTCCCCAAAGTGGTAGAAAGATTCAATGCAACCCTTATCGAAACTCCATTGACTTATCTTACTCTTTACCTATTGTAAACCTTACTACAAATGTGAACACAATTGTGCGGCACCATCATAAGGATGAACATATAGATTAAGGAGAATAGAATTGAGATTCTAGAAATAAGCTATATATCTGTGGTCTACTGATTTTGACAGAGGTATCAAGGTTATTCAGTGGAGAAAAAGCAACATCGTCAACAAATAATGTTCAAATGGATATTCATATACAAAAGAATAACTTTGAACCCTCACCTCACACTATTACAATTAACTCAAAATAAATCAAAGATCTAATTAGGGACCAAGACAAGATGGC
>CM053615.1:43254921-43290431 GCA_028646535.1 Procyon lotor | reverse complement strand
CTGCTAGACTCACGAAACGAACTGAGGGTGGCTGGGAGGTGGGGGAGAGGGTAGGGATAGGGTGGCTGGGCTGTGGACATTGGGGAGGGTATGTGCTGTTAAGTGCTGTGAAATGTGTAAGCCTGATGATTCACAGACATGTACCCCGGGGCAAATAATACATTATATGTTAATAAAAATTAATTAAAAAAAAAAAAGACAATTATAATAAAAAGCATAATCATGAAATCAGAAAAAAAAAAAAAGATCTAATTAAAAGAATTAAACATATAAAACTCCTAGAACACATATGGGCATTTTTCATTCTTGTATTAGACCATGGTTTATTAGATCTGACACTGAAACCATGAGCTACCAGGTAAAAAACAGATAAATTTGATTTTATCAAAACTGAAATTTGATACATGAAAGGACATCATAAAAAGAGTTAAAATACTACCCATGGAGTAGGAGAACATATTTTTGTGTCACATATCTGACAAAAAGCCTAATTTCTAAAAATATATATATATATAAAGAACTCTTACAACTCAAAGAAAGGGGGAAAAAACCTAATTAAAAATGAGCAAAGTATCTGAATTGACATTTCTCCAAAGATGATGTATGCATAGCAATAAGCACATAAAAAGACAATGTCATTAGGGAAATGCAAATGAAAACCACAATGAGATACCATTTCACAGTCATTGGGATGTCCATAATCACAAATCAGGAAATAGCAACTTCTGGAGAAGGTATGGATAAATTAGAACCCTGATATTTGCTGGTATAAATGGAAAATGGAGGGGCACCTGGGTGGCTCAGTCAGTTAAGCACCTGCCTTCAGCTCGGGTCATGATCCCAGGGTCCTGGGATTGAGCCCCATACTTAGTTGGGTCCCTGCTCAGTGGGGAGCCTGCTTCTCCCTCTCCCTCTACCTGCTGCTTTCCCTGCTTGTTCTCTCTCTCTAATAAATAAAATCTTAAATAAAAATAAATAAATGAAAAATGGAGTGGTTGCTATTGAAAATAATTTGGTGGTTCTTCAAAAAGTTAAATACAGAATTATCACATGACCCTGTCATTTCACTACTAGGTATATATTCAAATTTCACTACTAGGTATACATTCACTACTAGATATACATTCCTCAAAAAGTTAAATACAGAATTATCATATGACCCAGTAATTTCACTACTGTAGAGAGAACAGATGTTCCAAATTTGTACACAAATGATTGTAGGACTATTCACAATAAAGTGTGAGAACACCACAAATTGAATAGAAAACAAACTGATAAGCAGAAAACAAATGTGGCATATCCATACAATGGATTATTCTTCCATAAAAAGTAATTAAGTATGGATGCATGCTCCTGTATCAGTGATCCCTGAAATGTGAAACTAAGTAAAAGAAAACAGATACAAAAGGCCACATATTAAATGATTCCATTTATAAGAAACATCCAGAAAAAGGCAAATCCAAAAGATAGAAAATAGATTAGAAGTAGCCAGGGACTAAGGAGGGAATGCTGTATCTACTCTGCTAAATGGATACAATTTCCTCTTTGGGGTTATAAAAAAAATTCTAGAAAGAGAAGTGATAGTTACACAACATTATATATGCTCTTAATGCCACTGAATTGTATACATTTAATAGTTAAAGCAGTAAATTTTATTTACTAATTTAAATATTTTATTTATTTGAGAGAGAGCATGAAGAAGTGGCGGGGAGGTGCAGAGGGTGAGGGAGAGAGACTCTCAGACTCCACACTGAGCATGGAGCCCAGTGTGGGCCTCAATCTCAGGGCCATGAGATCATGACCTGAGATAAAATTAAGAGTTTGACACTTATCCAGCCAAGACACCCTGGTGCCCCTAAATTGGTAAATTTATATTATATATCTTTTACCACAGTATAAGAGAATGGTCAGAGTTACTCTATATTCAAAAGTCAGATTTGCAGGAAATAAAAGAGATGAAGATGATGCCCAGATTTCATCCTGAAAAAATGAAGAATGACCCCATCAAGGGATCAAGAACATCTTTGCAGGGAAAAGGGAAAATTAGCTTGAGTTTGGAATATTAAGGTTGAAATTTTCATAAGATTTATAAATAGATGTGCTAAGAAATCAGTGGAATGTACAGATTTGTCACCGAGGTGGCAGATCTGTACTATAGATATGGTTAAGAAAATTATAAAGGTAACCCTGTGTTACCTTCACTTACTCTCAACTTAGCTATGTTCTTTAGATCTCTTTACCTTCACTTACTCTCAACCTAATCTGCTACTGAGCCTGATGTGTACCCTGTATAAACCATAAACATTTTAAGAAGAAAGAAATTCTTAGGTGGGGTTTCAATGAAACATGCCCATTATTAGAGTAATTGGGTGCTAATAGGCTTCCCTCTTTTCTTCGATAATAACTAGTGTGGTCTTCTACCTCAAAGTCAAGGAGTAGAAATTTATTTGCAACCATAACCAAAAAGCTCCGAGTACATCTAAATTTATTTGTGTATGTGTGGAACCTAATGGTCTGCTAAACTTAATATTGAATAATAAAATGAAGAACTAGAAGGAATCTTCAAACTTAATTTCTTTATTTAAGTGATAAAAACTAATCCCAAATTTTATAAAGGAATATTTCTAGGTCACACAAGGAATCAGTGGCACAGGCAAGGTTAGAACTAAAATCACATTATGAATCACATAATTTTCATCTATTATATTATGCTTGACTCATTTTTTTTATTAACATATATTATTTGTTTCAGGGGTACAGTCTGATTCATCAACCTTACACAATTCACAGAACTCACCATAGCACGTACCCTCCCCAGTGTCCATCACCCAGCCACCCCATCTCTCCCACCCAATTACCCTCCAGCAACCCTCAGTTTGTTTCCTGATATTAAGAGTCTCTTATGGTTTGTCTCCCTCTCTGGTTTCATCTTGTTTCATTTTTCCCTCCCTTTTCCTATGATGCTCTGTCTTATTTCTCAAATGCCTCCTATGAGTGAGATCATATGATAATTGTCTTTCTCTAATTATCTGACTTTGCTTAGCATAATATCCTCTAGTTCCATCCACATCATTTCAAACAGCAAGATTTCATTTTTTTGTTTTGTTTTATTTCGTGGCTCATTTTTTTTTAATGATCTGCAAATATTTATTGAGAACCTACTATAATGTCACAACCCCTATCTGAAGTCCTTGGAGCTAAATAAATCTTGGAATCTGGGATTATTTTAGGTATATTTGCATATTTCCTATAATCCTAAAATTCCCAGCAGGATCTAGTACACTTTATTTGATTTTATTTTATTTATTTGATTTGATTTTGATTTTATTTATTTATTTGAAAGAGAGAGAGAGCACACAGCAAGAAGAGTAGCAGGCAGAGGGAAAAGAAGAAGCAGGCTTTTCACTGAGTAGGGAGCATGATGGGGCTTGATTCCAGGACTCTTGAATCATGACCTGAGCCAAAGGCAGATGCTTAACTGACTGAGCCACCCAGGTACCCCAGTATATTTCGTTTTAAAAAATGTTGTATTCCTACAGTAAAATATATGATTTTTCACATTGAGTGGGATAAGACTAGAAATAGCTACACATCAAGTTTAGGTCAAACTTGACCTTCAAATAAATGATGAAAAACATATATATATATATATATATTTGTTTTACAACTATTTGTGTTTGAGATTGCAGCTCAGAGTGGTATGGACACTAAATAGTTCCTTATCACTTGTAAGATCAGAAACAAAGCAATAACAACCACTAGCATCACTTCCTTTTAATCTAATCCTGAACATTCTAGCAATGTAATAAAACAAGAAAAATAAAAGACATTTTGTTTGTAAAGAGAGAAATAAAAAACTTCAATCACAGATAATATAATTTTGTATATAGAAAATTTTACAGAACTAACAAGGCAATGTCTCAGAAAACAATAGCACTTTTAAAAAATGTACTCCTATATACCAGCAGTGAACAAATCACAATTAAAATTATCTCAACTACACTGAAAGGATGAAGTATGTAAAAATAAATTTAACAGAAGAGCAAGAGTTAACCATCAAAATCTACAAACCATTGCTAAAATTTTATCAAATACAAAATAAAAAGAGAAATATATACCTGGATTGGAAAATGCAACTGGGGTGAGATATCAACTCTCTTATAAACTTATCTGTTGACTTAATACAATCCTTATCAAAATCCCATATGATAACAAAAAAAGTAGATCCAAAATTCCTATGAAAGTTAAAATTTTGATTAATTATACTACTGAATTTCAAGACTTACTACAATGTGGTAATCAAGTGTGGCACTGGCATAAATATAAACATATATATCAATGATACAGAATTGAAATACAGAAATAAATGCTTAAATGTATGGTTACTTTATTGGGTCAAATATACAAAGGCAATTCAACAGAGAAGGGCAATTTTTTCAATATATGATTCTCTAAGAGTTGCATAACCACGTGTAAAAAGATTAATCTAGAACTTTCCTTCATGCCATGCACAAAAATTAATTTTTGGACTTTTGTGAAAAAAAGAAGTTAATAATAGAGGCCTGAGAATGCTATCTTTAGAAAGACATGCTTGCAAAATTGCAATAGTAATAAAAAAACTCCAAACAAAGTCCAAGACCAGATGGATTCACAGGTGAAATATACTAAACATTTATATAAGAGTTAATACCTCTTCTTCTCAAACTATACCAAAAAAAAAAAAAAAAAAAAAATCAAGAGGAAGCAAAGCTTCCTAAGTCATTCTACAAGTCTAGTATTACCCTGATACCAAAACCAGACAAAGACACAACAAAAAAAGAAAATGACAACCACTATCCCTGATAAACATAGATGCAAAAATCCTCAGCAAAACACTAGCAAATTTAGTTCAACAATAGATAGGAAGAATCATTCACCATGATCAAGTGAGATTTATTCCAAGAATGCAGGGATGATTTAAATCAATCAGTGTAATACATCTCATTAACAAAATAAAGGATAAAAACCACCTTATCATTTCAAAAGATGGAGAAGAAGCTTTTGACAAAATTCAACATCTGTTTATGATAAAAACTCTCCACACTGTGGGCTTACAGGAAATTTACCTCAACTTAATAAATACCATATATGGCAAACCCACAGCTAACGTAATACTCAACAGTGAAAATCTGAAAGCACTTCCCCTAAGGTCAGAAACAAGACAAGAATGCCCACTCTCACCACTTTTGTTCAACAGTGTACTAGAATTCCTAGCCATAGCAATCAGACAAGAAAAAGAATTAAGAAGTATCTAAATTGGTAAGTGAGAAGTAAAATTGTCACTATTTGCAGATAGCATGATACCATATTGAGAAAACTTAAAGACTCCACCCCCTCCCAAAAAAACTATCAAATCAGAATACATGTATTCAGTAAAGTTGCAGGATATAAAAAATATTATACAAAAATTGCATTTCTATGCACTAATAACAAGCTAGCAAAAAGAGAAATGAAGAAAACAATCCCATATACAGCTACCAGCAAAAATAATAAAATACATATACGAAAACTTAATCAAGGAGGTGAAAGACATATACTCTGAAAACTATAAAACACTGATGACAGACACTGAAGACACTGCAAATTGAAAGACTCAGAATGCTCATAGATTGGAAAAATATTGTTAAAATGTCTGTAGTACCCAAAGTAATCTATAGATACAATGTAATTCCTATCAAAATACTAATAGTATTTTTCACAGAATTAGAAAAAATACTACAGGATGAGCAAGATGGTGGAGGAGTAAGAGGCTGAGATAGTATCAGATTCCAGAAGTTCAATTAGATAGTTATCAACCCATTCTAAACACCTACAAACTCAATAGGAGATAGAAGAGAAGAAGAACAGCAATTCTAGGAACAGAAAACCAACCACTTTCCAGAAGGTAGGATGTTTGGAAAAGTGAATCCAAAGTGACTGGAAGATAGACCGGAGGGAGAGGGGCCGGCTCCCAGCAACCCAGAGAGCAGCTGAGAACAAAATCAGAACTTTTAGAAGTCTGCTTCACTGAGGGATGCCGCTCCAGAGGCTAAGCAAGGGGTTTAGCCCTCATAGGAACAGAGTGGTTCCAGGACCCGTGGGGTCACAGAAAGACCGAGGTTGTCTGAGGGTAGGAGAGCTACCAGGTATCAGAGCAGGGAAGCCAACAGCAGAGAGAAGGCTAAGCAGTGGGCTATCAGCTTGGGCTTGCCTTAAACCGGGATCTGAGACACAGCCAGGCCACTGCTTTTTAAGCAGGGACCACACAAGTGGCATATCTGGAGAGATCCCTTCCTTCTTCCTCTAGGAGGAGCAGCACAGGAGTGTGCTATAGGTATCTGCTGGGTTTAGATACTCCAAACTGGGCCATGAGCCAGGGATAGAAATGCTCGGTCACAGGCCGGGTGAGCACAGAGTGTGGCTGGAGACCAGGGAGACGGGAGGGATTGACTGCTTTTCTCAGAAGATGCACTGAGGAGTGGGGCCCCAAGCTCTCGGCTCCTATGGGCTAGAGACTGGGAGGCCGCCATATTCATTCTCCTCCTCCAAAGCTGTAGGAAAAGGGTTCAGGGAACAAAACCTCCTGGGAGCAAACCAGAGCAGATTACTTAGCCTGACCCCTGGCAAGGGTGGTGCAATTCTGCCTCAGGCAAAGACATTTGAGAATCACTAGAAGATCAGCAAGACTATCCAGCCAAGACCAAGTTCATCAAACAACGAAAACTGCGGAACTCCAGAATTAGGAAAAAGCAATATGGAATTCATGGCTCTTTTTCCCCATGATCCTTTAGTCTTTCAGGGTTAAATTTTTTAAATTTTATTTTTTTATTTTATTTCTCCTCTTTCCCATTTTAACGTTTTTTAACTAGTATCTTATCAATACTTTTTTAAAAATCTTTTCTAATTATCACTGTTACATTTTTTATCATCTCATTGTATTTAACCTCATTTTTTTTTTTTTTATATAGGGTTTGTTTGGTTTTTTTAGATATAATTTCTTCTAACAGATCAAAATATACCCTAAATCTAGCACACGGCTTGGTTTTAGTCTCCAGTCTGGTCACATTCCTTCCTCTTTTATTTTTTTTTTCCACTTTTTTCAACCAACCTCTTATCAACCCCATTTTTAGAATCTTCTTAGTTTTCATCTTTAAACTCGTATTCCATCCCTTCCACTGTTTACCCTTATTTTTCTATATTTATAAGTTTTTCTTTCTTTAAAAATTTGGGAGGTATTTTCTTCTAACAGACAAAAAACACTGAAAATCAAGTGTGGGGCTCTGTTCTAATCACAAGTCTAATATTTTTTTTTTCTTTTTATCTTCTTTATTTTATTTATTCTTTTTTTTTTCCTTCTCCCTCTTTTTTTTCAACCCCTAGTTTTGGCTCTCTTCTGATTTTTCTGGGATTGTAGCTACCCTTTTAGTATTTTGTTCTCTCTTTCATCTATTCTTATCTTGATAAAATGACAAGGCAGAAAAGCTCACCACAAAAAAAGAACAAGAGGCAGTACCAACGGCTAGAGACCTAATCAATACAGACATTAGTAATATGTCAGAAATAGAGTTCAAAATGACAATTATCAAGGTGCTAGCTGGGTTCGAATAAAGCATGGAGTATATCAGAAAATCCCTTTCTGGAGAAATAAAAACCTATTCTGGAGAAATAAAAGAAATAAAATCTAACCAAGTTGAAATCAAAAAAGCTATTAATGAGGTACAATAAAAAAATGGAGTCCCTTACAGGTAGGATAAATGAGGCAGAAGAGAGAATTAGTGATAAAGAAGACCAAATGATGGAGAGTTAAGAAGCTGAGAAGAACACAAACAACTACTAGACCACGAGGGGACAATTCGAGAGGTAAGTGATACCCTAAGTCACAACAATATTAGAATAATTGGGGTCCCAGAAGAAGAAGAAAGAGAGAGGGGTGGAAGGTATATTGGAGCAACTTATTGTAGAGAATTTCCCTAATCTGGTGAAGAGAACAGGCACCAAAATCCAGGAGGCACAGAGAACCCCCCTCAAAATCAGTAAAAGTAGGTCTACACCCCATCATCTAATACTAAAACTTAACAAGCCTTAGTGACAAAGAGAAAATCCTGAAAGCAGCTCGGGACAAGAAATCTGTAACACACAAAGGCAGAAATGTTAGATTGGCAGCAGACCTATCCACAGAGACCTGGCAGGCCAGAAAGGACTGGCATGATATATTCAGAGCATGAAACGAGAAAACTATGCAGCCAAGAATACTATATCCAGCTAGGCTGTCACTGAAAATAGATGGAAAAGTAAAAAAGCTTCCAGGACAAACAAAAACAAAGAATTTGCCAACACCAAACCACTACAGGAACTATTGAAAGCGGTCCTCCAAGCAAAGAGAGAGCCTAAAAGGAACACAGACCAGAAGGGAACAGATAAATTATACAGTTAACAGTTACCTTACAGGCAATAAAATGGCACTAAATTCATATCTGTCAATAGTTACCCCAAATGTTACTGGGCTAAATGCCCCAATCAAAAGACACAGAATATCAGAATGGATAAAAAAACAAGTCCCATCAATAAGCTGTCTACAAGAAACTCATCTTAGACCCAAAGACACCTCCAGATTTAAAGTGAGGTGGTGGAAAACAATTTATCATGCTAATAGACATCAAAAAAGAGCTGGGGTGGCAATCCTTATATCACATAAATTAGATTTTAAGCCAAAGACTATAATAAGAGATGAGGAAGGACACAATAGCATATTTAAAGGGACCATCCAACAAGAAGATCTAACAATTATAAATATCTATGTCCCTAACATGGGAGCAGCAAATTACATAGATCAATTAATAACAAAATCAAAGAAACACATCAACAATAACAATAATAGTAGGGGACGTTAATAACCCCCCCTTACCGAAATGGACAGATCATCTAAGCAAAAGATCAACAAAGAAATAAAGGCTCTAAATAGCACACTGTACCAGTTGGATATCACAGATATATTCAGAACATTCCATCCCAAAGCAACAGAATAGATATTCTTCTCTAGGGCACTTGGAACATTCCCCAGAATAGATCACATCCTGGATCACAAATGAAATCTCAATCGGTACCAAAGACTGGGATCACTCCCTGACGGCAGAATAAGCTCTCCAAGTAAATGTAGAGAAGAATCCACATTGAAGAGGGTAGGAAGGGTGGAGATGCAGTTGGGAACTAAAAGGACTCGTGAGACTCTGCAGGAGAGAGGGATTAGCACTGGTGTGCTAATAGCACTAGCTAAATAGCAATAGCTAAATAGGATTAGCACTGGTGTGCTAATAGCACTAGCTAAATAGCAATAGCTAAATAGCACACTGTACCAGTTGGGTATCACAGATATATTCAGAACATTCCATCCCAAAGCAACAGAATAGATATTCTTCTCTAGGGCACTTGGAACATTCCCCAGAATAGATCACATCCTGGATCACAAATGAAATCCCAATTGGTACCAAAGACTGGGATCACTCCCTGCATATTTTCAGACCACAATGCCATGAACCTAGAACTCAATCACAAGAGGAAAATTGGAAAGTACTCAAATACATGGAGGCTAAAGAGCATCCTACTAAAGAACGAATGGGTTACCCAGGAAATTAAAGAAGAATTTAAAAAATTCATGGAAACAAATGAAAATGAAAACACAACTGTTCAAAATATTTGGGACACAGCAAAGGTGGTCCTGAGAGAAAAGTTTATAGCAATACAAGCATTTCTCAAGAAACAAGAAAGGTATCAAATACACAACCTAGCCCTATACCTAAAGGAGCTGGAGAAAGAGCAGCAAAGAAAGCCTAAATCCAGCAGGAGAAGAGAAATAATAAAGATCAGAGCAGAAATCAATGAAATAGAAACCAAAAGAACAGTAGAACAAATCAATGAAACTAGGAGCTGGTTCTTTGAAAGAATTAATAAAATTGATAAACCCTTGGCCAGACTTATCAAAAAGAAAAGAAAAGGACCCAAATTAACAAAATCATGAATGAAAGAGATGAAATCACAACCAACACCATAGAAATATAAACAATTATAAGAACATATTATGAGCAACTATATTTACCAGCAAATTAGACAATCCGAAAGAAATGGATGCATTCCTAGAGACACATAAACTAGCAAAACTGAACCAGGAAGAAATAGAAAACCTGAACAGACCCCTAATCAGTAAGGAGATTGAAGTGCTCATCAAAAATCTCCAAATAAACAAGGTTCCCAGGGCCAGAGAGCCTCCCAGGGGAATTCTACCAAACATTTAAAGAATTTATACCTATTCTCCAGAAATTGTTCCAAAAAATAGAAATGGAAAGAAAACTCTCAAACTCATTTTATGAGGCCAGCATTACTTTGATCCCAAAACCACACAAAGACTCCATCAAAAAGGAAAATTACAGACCAATACCCTTGATGAACACGGATGTAAAAATTCTCACCAAAATACTAGCCAATAGGATCCAGCAGTACATTAAAAAGATTATTCATCATGACCAAGTGGGATTTGTTCCTGGGCTGCAAGGTTGGTTCGACATCCACAAATCAATCAATGTGATATAACACATTAATAAAAGAAAGAACAAGAACCATATGATATTCTCAGTAGATGCAGAAAAAGCATTTGACAAAATACAGCATCCTTTCTTGATCAAAACTCTTCACCGTTGTAGGCAGAGAGGGTACATTCCTCAATATCATCAAAGGCATCTATGAAAAACCCACAGCAAATATCATTCTCAATGGGGAAAAACTGAGAGCTTTTCCCCTGAGATCAGGAACACAGCAGGGATGCCCACTATCTCCACTGCTATTCAGCATAGTACTAGAAGTCCTAGCCTCAGCAATGAGACAACAGAAAAAATAAAAGGCACTCAGAGTGGCAAAGAAGTCAAACTCTCACTCTTGGCAGATGATATGATACTTTATGTGGAAAATCCGAAAGACTCCACTCCAAGACTGCTAGAAATCACACAGGAATTCAGTCAAGTGTCAGGATATAAAATCAATGCACAGAAATCAGTTGCATTTCTGTACATCAACAGCAAGACAGAAGAAAGAGAAATTAAGGAATCAATCTCATTTACACAAAGAGGGAAAGAATCTGTACTCAGAACCCTACAAAGTGCTCATGAAAGAAATTGAGGAAGACAGAAATCCATGGAAAAACGTTCCATGCTCATGGAATGGAAGAATAAATATTGTGAAAATGTCTATTCTACCTAAAGCAATCTACACATTTAATGCAATTGCTATCAAAATACCATCAATTTATTTCAAAGAAATGGAACAAATAATCCTAAAATTTATATGGAACCAGAAAAGACCACGAATAGCCAGAGGAATGTTGAAAAAGAAAACCAAAGTTGGCGGCATCACAATTCCAGACTTCAAGCTCTTTTACAAAGCTGTAATCATCAAGACAGTGTGGTACTGGCACAAAAACAGACACATAGATCAATGGAACAGAACAGAGAGCCAAGAAATGGACCCCCAACTCTGTGGTCAACTAATCTTCAACAAGGCAGGAAAGAATATCCAAAGGAAAAAAGACAGTCTCTTCAACAAATAGTGTTGGGAAAATTGGACAGCCACATGCAGAATAATGAAACTGGACCATTTCCTTACACCACACACAAAAATAGACTCAAAATGGATGAAAGATTTCAATGTGAGACAGGACTCCATCAATAGCCTGGAGGAGAACACAGGCAGCAACCTCTTTGACCTCAACTGCCCCAACTTCTTCCTAGGAACATCACCAAAGGCAAGGGAAGCAAGGGCAAAAATGAACTATTGGGACTTCATCAAGATCAAAAGCTTTTGCACAGAAAGGAAACAGTCAACAAAACCAAAAGACAACTGACAGAATGGGAGAAGATATTTGCAAATGACATATCAGATAAAGGCCTAGTATCCAAAATTTATAAAGAACTTCTCACACTCAACACCCAAAGAACATATAATCCAATCAGTACATGGGCAGAAGATATGAACAGACATTTCTGTAAAGAGGACATCCAAATGGCCAACAGACACATGAAAAAGTGCTCAACATCACTCAGCATCAGAGAAATACAAATCAAAACTACAGTGAGATACCACCTCACTAGTCAGAATGGCTAAAATTAGGAAGTCAGGAAACAACAGATATTGGCGAGGATGCGGAGAAAGGGGAACCCTCCTACACTGTTGGTGGGAATGCAAGCTGGTACAGCCACTCTGGAAACCAGGATGGAGGTTCCTCAAAAAGTTGAAAATAAAGCTACCCTATGATCCAGCAATTGCACTACTGGGTATTTACCCTAGAGATACAAGGGTAGTGATCCGAAGGGGCATATACACCCGAATGTTTACAGCAGCAATGTCCACAATAGCCAAACTATGGAAAGAACCTAGATGTCCATCAACAGATGGATGGCTAAAGAAGATGTGGTGTGTGTGTATACACACACAAACACATGCACACACACACACACACCAGAATACTGTGCAGCCATCAAGAGAAACGAAATCTTGCCTTTTGCAACAACATGGATGGAACTGGAGGGTATTATGCTAAGCAAAATAAGTCAATCAGAGAAAGACAATTACCATATGATCTCTCTGATATGAAGATCTGAGAGGCAGGCTAGGGGGTCGTGCGGGATGAGGGAAGGAAAGGAAACAAGATGGGATCAGGAAGGACACAAACCATAAGAGACTCCTAAACTCACGAAACAAACTGACGATGGCTGGGGGTAAGGGTAGTAGGAATAGAGTGGCTGGATTATGGGGGAGGGTATGTGTTATGGTAAGTGCTGTGAAATGTGTAAGCCTGATGATTCACCGACATGTACCCTGGGGCAAATAATACATTATACATTACTAAAAAAATTATCTTCATGAAAAAATACTACAATTTGTATGGAACAAATTGTAAAACGAGAAAGAAGAACAAAGCTGGAGGTATTATAATCTGAGATTTCAAACTGTACTACGACACTATATATATCAAAATAGTATTATGCTGGTAGAAAACCAGACACATGGTATCTGGAAAAAGATACCATTTTTCCATCTGTAAAAAGAAAAAGATAAGGAACCGGGGGCACCTGGGTGGCTCAGTCGTTAAGCGGCTGCCTTCGGCTCAGGTCATGATCCCGGGGTCCTGTGTTCGAGCCTCACATCGGGCTTTTGCTCAGCAGGGAGCCTGTTTCTCCTGCTACCATTCCCTCTGCTTGTGTTCTCTCTCTAGCTGTGTTTCTCTCTGTCAAATAAATAAAATCTTTAAAAAAACAAAAAAGATAAGGAACCCAAAATAAACCTACGTTTATGTGGTAATTTAATCTACAACTAAGGAGGCAAGAGTATACCATGGGCAAAAGACAAAGACAGTCTCTTCAAAAAGTGGTGTTGTGAAAATTGGATGGCTATATGAAAAAAACAAATGAACCTGGACCACTTTCTTACACACATATACAAAAACAAATTCAAAATGGATTGAAGACGTAAAATGAGGTTTGTTTTTTTTTTTTTAATTTAAATTCAGTTGGCCAACATATAATACACCATTAATTTTAGGTGTAGTATTCAATAATTCATCAGTTCCGGATAACACCCAGTGCTCATCACATCTCATGTCCTCCTTAATGCCCATCATCCAATTATATCTATAGAATTTTTAATGAAGTAATTTCTTGAACATCTACCATAGCAATCTATTTATGGATTATCTCCCCAGGCAAGGGAAACAAAAGAAAAAATAAACTATTGGGACTACGTGAATGAAAAGTTTTTGCTGAGTGAAGGAAACCATTAACAAAACAACTAGGTAACCTAGTGAATGGAAGAAAATATCTGCAAATGATATAGCTAATAAAAGTTCTAAAAGTTAATATATCCAAACTATATAAAGAGATTAAACACCTTAACAGAAAAATAAATAATAATAATAATCTGATTAAAAATGGGCAGAGGACCTCAATAAACATTTTCCTAAAGAAGATATACAGATGGCCAACAGATGCATAAAAAGATGCTCAATATCACTAACCATCAGGGAAATGCAAATCAAAACCACAATGAAGGGCGCCTGGGTGGCTCAGATGGTTAAGTGTCTGCCTACTGCTCAGGTCATGATCCCAGGGTCCTGGGATCAAGTCCCACGTTGGGCTCCCTGCTCAGCGGGGAGCCTGCTTCTCCCTCTGGCACCTCTCTTTCCCTCTGGCACCTCTCTCTCTCTCTCTGTCTCCCATGAATAAATAAATAAAATCTTAAAAAAAAAAAAAGAAACCACATGAGATATCATCTTATACCTGTTAGAATGGCTATTATTCAAAAAGACAAAAAACAATGAGTGTTGGCAAGGATGTGGAGAAAAGGTAATATTACTGCACTGTCGGTGGACATGTGCAGTGGTGCAGTCTTTGTGAAAAACCATATAAAGTTTCCTTAATTTATTTTTAAAAAAGAAATACCATATGATCCAGTAATTCCACTACAGGTTTTATCCAAAGAAAATGAGAACATTAATTCAAAAAGATATACACACTCTTATGTTTACTATAGTATTATTTATAATAGCCTACATATGGAAGCAATCCAAGTGTTGTCAATAAATGAATAAAGACATGGTGTATATATATATATATATATATATATATATATATATATATATATAATGGAATATTACTCAGCCATAGAAAAGAAGGAGATCTCGCCATTTATGACAACATGGATGGACCTAGAGAGTATTATGTTAAGTGAAATAAGTCAGTTGGAAAAAGACCAATACCATATGATTTCAGTTGCATGTGGAATCTAAAAAACAAAAGAAATGAATAAAAAGCATAAACAGATTTATAAATACAGAGAATGACATGGTGGTTTCTAGAGGGGAGAAAGGGAAGAGAAAAATGGGTGAAGGATATTGGAAAGAAGAAAAAGAAAGAGTAAAGAAAGGAAAGAGGAAATGGAAGGGGAAAGGGAAGGGGAGGAGGGAGGGAAAGAGAAAGGGAAGGGAAGGGAGAAAAGATCATACATGCAAGATGGACCCTTGACTGGTGTCTGGAAATGATTTCTAGGAGTTTCACCTCCATTCTCTAAAGGACAAGGTGGATTAGGTGCCTGTTTTGTGTAAACAAAGTGGTTTACACTGATTACTGGAATTCCTTCTGATAGTCTGGCATTTGGTACATACTAAGCAAAGGATGCCTACGTGACTAACCCACTAAAAACCATGGTCAATTACTCTCTAATGAGCTTCTCTAATAGGCAACATCCTACATATGTTGTGACAATATATACTGGAGGAATTAAGGGTTTCCTGTGAGTCTGCTTTTAAAGTACCCCTGGAAACATGATTTTTTCTGAACTTCACCCAATGCACCTTTTTTCTTTACACTTTTTGTTTCATGTCCTTTTACTGTAATAAACTTTAGCTTGACTTTATGCTAAGACCTTATGCTAAGTCCTCTAAGTCCACCTAGCAAATCAACCAACGTACTTGTCATCTTAGAGAATCTCAACACAACCAAATTTAAGAACTAAGTCCATACAACTCTTACAAAACCATAAGAGCAAATGTCATGACCTTCAGTTAGGCAAATATATTTATGTATTAACAAAATCATAAGGAATAAAAGAAAAGTTGAAATTATGAAGTATATCAAAATCATTTTTTAATTTAAAAACACCATTAAGAAAGCAAATGGGTATGTACAGAATGGGAGAATATAGCTGGAATCATATATCTGATAAAAAAAATAAATGGACATTTAACCAAATAAAATATATGAATGGTTAATAGGTGGTACATGAAAATATGTTCAATTTCATTAGTCATTAAAAATTAAAACCACAAGGAGATACTACTTTATACACAATAGAAGGACTATAATCCAAAAGACAGTAACAAGCTTTGATAACCATGTAGAGAAACTAGAACCCTCAAACTTGACGTTTGACATGTAAAAAATGAAAACATTTTGAAAAATTGTTTGGCAGTATCTTGGAAAGTCAAATATAAATTCACCATCTGACTATTACACTCTAGATATCTACCTAAAAGAAACGGAAATGTACTTCCCTACAAATTTCTGTACAGGGATATTCAAAGCAGTATTCTTCATAATAGGCAAAAAGTGGGGGAGGGAGTAGTAGAGAGAAAATAAATGTCTATCAGTTGATGAATAATCAAACAAAAGGTCACAAATTCATGCAATGGAATACTATTGAGCATTAAAGAGGAATAAAACACATACATGCTTCCACACAGGACCTCAAAATCATGACACTATGTGAAAGAATGCAGATATAAAAGACCACATATTGTATAACTAATATATCTAAGTAGTCCAGAAAAGACATATTTATAGACACAGAAAATATATTAGTATGTGCAGGGATTGAGAGTAGGAAGCAGTGATGGCCAGTGAGTCTCAGGTTTCTTTATCAGATGATAGAAATATTCTACAATCAGGTTATAATTGGTTGCACAACTGTAAATTTTTAAAACCCTGTTGAATTGTATCCTTAAAATAAATTAATTGTATAGAAATTAGAACTCACTGCAGCTGTTAAAATTAAATCAATTATTGGGGTGCCAGGGTGGCTCAGTGGGTTGGAGCCTCTGCCTTTGGCTCAGGTCATGATCTTGGGGTCCTGGTGTCAAGTCCCCATCGGGCTCTCTGCTCAGCAGGGAGCCTGCTTCCCCCTCACCCTCTGCCTGCCTCTCTGCCTACTTGTGATCTCTCTCTCTGTGTCAAATAAAATCTTAAAAAAAAAAATAATAATTATGGCTTATTACGTGTATTTTTTTGTAAGTTTTTCTTAGGTGCTTGAGAAGAATGTGTATTATTCAATTATTGATTCCATGTTAATGACATTGCTCAATTACATACCATGGCAATACATCTTTCTTTTTCCTTTTGCTCTCAAATTTTGTAATATTTATTTTAAGGATATATTATTAAATACACTTAAAGTCCTTAAATATTCTCCTATGAATTAAACATTTCATTTGTATTTAACCTAATAAATGAGTTTTGTCTTAAACTTTCATTTGCTTGAAAAAAACATCGTTACCTCAGAATTAATTGAGATAGTATTTAACTTTTGGCCTTCCAGCATCCCCAATTTTAGCAATGTTTTGTGGTCCCAAATATGGTCTATTTTGATAAATGTTCCATGTGCATTTGAAATGAATGTGTATTCCATTTTTAAGGGGAGCATATTCAACAAGTGTTAATTAGGTAAATTTGGTTGATCTTATATTTTAAGTTTAAAAAAAAAAATATTTTAAGTTTTCTATATCCTTAATGGTTTTCTGTACTTAGTCTATTAATTATTGACAAATATTGAATTATCTGACTATAATTTTTGGTTTGTATATTTCTTCTTTGAATTCAATCAGTTCTCAATTTTATCATTTTAAGTAGCATAAATATGCAATTTTTTTATATACAGTATGGGTAATGACAGAATATTCTTTATTTCTGGTGAAATTCTCTGCTCTAAAATCTGGCTTGTCCAAAATACGTATAGCCTCTCCAGATTTATACTGATTACTGAAAGTATGGTATATCCTTCCCCATCCTTTTAATATTAGCCCACTTGTGCTTTTATACTTAAGATGTGTTTCTTTTAGGCAGTATACACTTCTAGAATGTGTTTTTATTCAGCCTAACAATATATTTCCTTAATTGAGGATGTATAACTAAACTGGATTGGATTGGATATATTGGGATTTCAGTAAAATTGAAAACAGGAATTTAATAGGAAAAAAAAAATCAGTGGATCCAAAAGCTACTTGAGAAAAAAATAAGCCTTCAGACAGGGTAAGAAAAAAAAAGAGAATATACAAATTACTCTATCAGAAATAAAAGAGGAAAAATCTCTGCAGATACCATGACATTAAAAGAAAAATAAAGCAATATTAACAAGAGCCTTATGCCCTCAAGTTTGGTAATCTAGAGAAATGGACCAATTCTGTAGAAGGCAAAGCTGCCAAAACACACACAAGAAGAAATAAACAATTTGGATAGGTCTATATCTACTGAAGATGTACAATCAATAATTATCTCCTCTCTTCGCATTTTAACTTGAAGTGTTCGTTTTGTTTATAATACGTAACATTAGCTTATGACAGTCTATGTTCAAGATATATTATGCCACTTCACATACACTAAAACAACCTTAAAATACCACACTTCCATTTCTTTCTTCCTGATCCTTGTCTTCTGCTGTCAAACATTCTGCTTACATGTTATTAATTGTACACTACATTTTTGTTGAAACAATTATTTTTGTAAATTAACTTACATATGTAGAATTCTTATCCATATAAGTGCCAATATCACTTCTCTTATTTCATCTTTGTAGATTCATATTTTCTCCTGGTTTAATTTTTCTTCTGCTTGAAACATTTTGGTAGTGCAGGTTTTCTGGTGATATATGCTATCAGATTTTGGATGTCTGAAAAAACCTGGATTTTACAATAGAGTTGAAATATTTTCACTGAATACAGTATTATCTTTTGTTCAAGTACTTTAAGATATTGCTCCATTGTATTCTTGCTTGCATTGCTTCTGATAAAAAATCTGTTGTCATTTTTGTGTGTTTAAGTGCTGTCTCTGTTTCATTCTGAATAGTTTTTTATTGTTATGCCTTCAACTTAACTAAACTGCAGTATCTAGACTGCCAATAATCTCATCTAGTGTATTTTGAATTTCAGGTATTAGAGTCTTTACCTCTAAAATTTCAACATCCCTCTTCAAATATCCCTAGGTCCCTAAATTTCTAACATCTGAAATGCTGTTATAGTAACTATTCATAATCCTTCTCTGACAGTTCTGACATCTTGTTCAGTTATGGATTAGGTTGTTCATTATTCCCTAAATTACTGGTCATGCATTCTTGTGGAATTCTTGCTTTCTGCAGTTATTTGCTTTTTGTTACTTCGTCTGTAAACTCTTGTTGCTGTGGTTTCTCTGGACTCTAACTTCCATCTCTTCAACCTAGGTAATCTTTTGTGTTCTCCATCCCTGTGTCATGCCATGGAAACTACCAGTGGGATATAAATTGAGAGAACGGTAGAGCTCAAATTGTTTCCTATTTCTCAGAGACCACTGTCCTTCACTCTCTCATGTCCAACGTTCTCTGAACTGTTGGTTAAATATTTTCTTTTATTTCTTTTTTATCCCACTTGGGAGGATAAATTGAGCCTTTTCTGTGTGTGTCAGAAACAGAAAGCATCCAAATGTCAAACTTTTGAAGTTACTTTTGAAGACCTTCAGTTAATAAAGTTTATTAGTCTCTACCAGTCTTTTTTGCTTCTTTATATTCTTTAAAATGTTTTAATGACTTGATTTTATGTTTACTATTATCTTATTTACTCAAATTGTGAATTATTTTTTTAGCATTGCTCCAATGAAATGCTATCTAATAGAAAAGTGTGATCCTAAGAAATAATTTAAATTTTTCTGGTACTTACACTAAAAACAATGTAAGCAAGAGGTGAACTTCATTTTAGTATATTTTATATAACACAGTTATATATTATCTTCTCAAATCATTTAAATATCCCTCTGATGATTTTCATCACATAAATTTATTAAGGTTTTCACAATTTTTCTTTCTTAGTTGTTGAAATCATGTGTCAATTTTATCCTTACAGTACATTTCTATTTAAATGCTAAAATATAATTGGAAATATATAGCTTGTATCTCTATTTCATAAAATTCACAACTGAGAATGTAGATTAATAGAACCATTTTTTCTAAATATGTGTAAAGATTTTCCAATAACTAAATTAAATACAAAAATTATTTTCTTTTAATATTCATATCCATATAGACAAAACTAGTTTATTTAATTTTATAAGAGTTGAATTGACTTTGACAAGAAGCACAAGAGTCTGAAAATACATTTTTTGCAAGTTAAATGAATTTGCTAACACTTATGTCAACTTAGTAAACATTATATTTCAAGGAATATTGCCAATATACTAAGAAAAACTGCACAGCAGAAAGGCCATAAACAAAACAAAAAGGCAACTGACTGAATGGGAGAAAATATTTGCAATTCATAATCTGATAAAGGGTTAGTATCCAAAATATATAAAGAACTCATACAATATAATAGCAAAAAATTAAACAAGTGATTAAAAATGGGCAGAGAATCCAAATACACATTTTTCAAAAGAAGACATAGCTAAGAAGCATATGCAAAGATGATCAACATCATTAATCATCAGGGAAATGCAGATCAAAACCACAATGAATTATCACCCATATCTGTTAGAATGGCTATGATCAAAAGAAGACAAGAAACAAGTGTCGGTGCACCTGTGGAGAAAAGAAAACCCTCATGCACTGCCAGTAGAAATGTAAATTGGGGGACGCCTGGGTGGCTCAGTTGGTTAAGCAGCTGCCTTCAGCTTGGGTCATGATCCTAGGGTCCTGGGATCGAGTCCCATGTCAGGCTCCTGGCTCAGCGGGGAGCCTGCTTCACCCTCTGTCTCTGCCTGCTTGTGTTTGCTCTCTGACAAATAAATAAATAAAATCTTAAAAAAAAAAAAAAAAAAAGAAATGTAAATTGGTGTAGCCACTATGGAAAAGGGATCAAACTTCCTCAAAAAAAAATAAAAAATAAAGCTACCATATGACCCAGCAATTCTACTTCTAGGTATTTATTTGAGGAAAATAAAAATACTAACTTGAAAAGACACATGAACCCCCATGTTCACTGCAACATTTTTATAAAAGCCAAGATATCGAACAACTTAAGTGTCCACTGATGGATAAATGGATAAAGAGAATGTGGCATATATACACAATAAAATATTATTTACACATTAAAAAATGAAATCTTGCCATTTGAAACACCATAGATGGACACTGAAAGCATAATATTAAATGAGTCATAAAGGGGAAGATAAAACTATGTGTGATCTCACTTATACATGGACTCTAAAACAAACAAAAAAACAACAAAATAATTGTGCTCATAGATACAGAGAACAGATTGGTTGTTGCCAGAGGTGGGGGGGTGGGGTTAAATGGATAAAGAGTGTCGAAAGGTAAAAAGTTATAAAATAAGCCCTTGGGATATAGAAGACAGCACAATGACTATAGTTATACTGTATTGCATAATTGCAACTTGCTAAGAGAGTAGATATTAAAAGATGTTATCACAAGGAAAAAAATTTTAAATATGCATGGTAACAGATGTTAGCTAGACTTATTGTGATCATTGCACAATATATACAAATATTAAATCATTACATTTTAAACCTGAAACTAATATGATGTTATATGCATTACACCTCAATAAAAAACTATGAAACTCCAAATTTATCACGACCCAAGATTTTTCAGCTTTTGTAGATTTTGCACTATATGTATATGTGGGTATAACACTGAATTTCAACTAAAATCATCTGTATGTTTATTCATATTGGAAAATGTGTAAAATTATAATACATTCTTATTTTGAAAAATTTCAATTTCAACATATATTTCATATCTTTCTATTTAGATAACAAATAAATTTTCCTTTCCTTGAACTTCAAATTGAGCTCATTCATATGCAGTGTGATATCTGTGAGAAAAGAAAACAGACTGCCATTTTTTGTCTTTTATTATTAAATATCTGGCAGACATTCTTTGGTTTCAAGAAAATCTGTAATTGGAATTAACAGTACAGTAAATCTTTTAAAAAAAATTCTTCCATGTTGAACCAGAGTCAACTGGCAAAGAAGATTATTGAATTCATTGTCTTCTATTTCTACTGCAAGTTCCATAAACTGTTAATGATTCATAGCATCTGTCATATGGACTGAACAATTTTCACAACTGCATCCATGGAAATTTTAAGATACTGCTTCAAAAACTAAGCACAAATATTTTCAATATGCATAATGCAGTGGAACAGAGCAGTAAGGAAAACATTACTCCCTTCTTTTAACATTCCAATAATTATTTATATTTTTGACCTAATATAGATGGAGCACCATCTGCCAAGATAAAATTAATTCTCTCATATCTAGCTCAAATTCTTTAACAAAAATAAAATACTAAAAGATAACTCCACAAATTCATTTTTTCAGACTGAAAAATGACAATTCTTTTTGAATTGGAAGTCTTTTGATGCATAATTTACTCATATTAAATACACAGTGTTTATTCTAGCTCATCTCAAGCTAAAGAAACTATTTATGCTGTTTCAATTTTCAATCCAGTCATCTTTAGGTCTTTTTTTCATTTTTCTTTTTTTTGAAATCACTTAAGATTTTTAATTATTTAGAGAGAACACAGGTGCAGATGGTGGGGAGGGGCAGAACGAGAGGAAAAGAATCTCAAGCAGACTCTCCACTGAGTGGGAGCCCGAGGTGGGTTTCATCTGACAAACCTGAGGTCATGACCTAAGTGGAAATCCAGAGCCAGCCACTTAACCAACTGAGCCACCCACGTGCCCCTTTAGGTCTCTTTACAATAGATTGGTATTTTACTATAGTTGTTTGGTGACAAAATTAAAGATCAAACACTTATTTGTAGGCTATCTTTCTGGTACTTCCTCAAAATTTTCTAAAAAAATCTTAAATAACTAATTTAATCATTTATTTTAATATCTAAAAATGGTCTTTTCCTATGAGAATAGTACACATTTTATACTTCACCAAAAGAGGACTCTCACGAGAAATCAAATCCGCAGGAATTAAGACATATCCCATTCATTTCACTTTCAAGAACACTATGATTGACTAGCCAACATTTTAGGTCTGTGCAAATGAGACTATTCTGACTGAAGCTCTGACTCTACCATCTACTATGGGAACTATGCCCACCTTTCCTTTGGATGTTTAGTGCAACCACTTAGCCCTTGCCAGCTTGGGCCTCAATTGCTCTCACTGCATTTAAGTTCCCCAATTCAGTGATCACAGCTCCTACTGTAAAGTCTGGCCTACAGAGAAGATTGATCACAGTGTTTTTCAAGGATATTAGGGTTCAACTCACAAACTCATTTCTCACAGTGGTGGTTTAAAACTTGTTTTCCAGACATTCACTTTGTGGCTAGTTTATTATTTCAATCCCCTAAGACTTGGAATTCTTTTGCCAACAGTAAACCAGGGCAGGTCTGAGCTTTCCAATTAGCTCACTGTGGATCAAATTTTAGTCCATGTTTCGGCCAACCAACCAAATTGTCTGAGTCCTTTCTAATTTCCTGGGCTGCAACATTAAATGCAGAATCTCTAACTGAGCCCTAGATAATTCAATCTAACCTAACTGTATGTTCCTTCTACCATTATCTCAAGCCTTTAGTATCTATTTCCACCTATTTTCCTTGGATCTCTGTAGAAGTTAGAAAATTGTAGTAGTACCTTTGAACTATAACATACCTCATCATGGGTCACACTTTATACCTCACCTTTAGGATTCTGCTATGACTTGAACTTAGTTACAGTTCTAAAAGCATGAAAGGGAGGTAATAGGCGGGACTTAAAAACAATGAGTATTGTCTTCCATGGAAACTGCGTCTGGCAAGCCATCACAGTGTTTGAGGCAATGAAGTCAATCCCTTCAGATTGGGATACTACCAGTGAGGGTGGAGAAATCCTTACCTGTGGGAATGGGGACTGTGCTTGTACTAGGGGAAGAGAGGCCTCTTCTATTGGCAAAGATGACTCATCAGAATTTAGGGCTTCAATGTCCCCAGCCCCACCAGGATTTTCCCTCATGTTCCCATTCCAACTTACAGGACCTCATTCTTTTGCAAAGATGCCCTCACTTTAACAGTGGACACCCTATAAGACTGAAAATTCAACTTGCATTATAATTCAGCCATTTACCCAGTGAGATTCTGTATTTTATTTTTAGTCATATCAATCCTAGGCTACAAAACATAAGGTCCTACACAAAAACTTCAGGCATACACAAAAACTCTAAGGTCATTTATGTCATTCTTGAACTGGCAATTTGGATCCCTGAACTCATGCTTTTCTTGCACTACTTTGGCCAGAAATGTTAGGAACAACGAGCTAACCTCACTGTATTGTTTAGTTTTCCAAAAATGTTTGAAAGTATTATATACATAGATACTCCCATTCAACCACTTAATAGAGGCCAGGCACTACTTAGTTCCTATTAAGTGATTGAGTAGGAGAATCCAAAGCATATATTCCATGTATCTCAATTGCCATATTACTCTAATGACTATCAGTGCTCTAGTTGCTGGTAGAAATAGAATCATTAATGTCTTTAAATCTAGTGAAATTAGAGATCCAATTCTAGAAATCCCAGAACCAATTCAACAACCTCATCTTTAACATTCTGTCCCTCTAGAAAACACTCTCAGTATCAAAATCTCTATTAGTCAAGATAAATCTCTCTCTCTCTCTATCCACCTGTAGGATAAGGAAGTGGCTCATGTGAGTATAGAGGTTAAGTCCTACTATCTGTAGTCCAAAAGACTGAGAATAAGGATAGCCAGCTTTTCTCTCAAATTTTTTTCTTCCAGTTTTTATGGTTTCTGATAAAATGTCAGCATTCATGTAATTTACCCCTGTGAATAAGGTTATTCATTTTTTGAATAAAAAATTCTTTTTCTCTGGAAGCCTTTAAATTCTATTTGTTATGATTTTTTATCTCTTTTGTTTTAATATACCTATATGTAGTTTTTTTAATGAAACTTCTCTTGTGTTAACTGATCTGTTGATTGATGACTTTCATCTATTTTGGAAATCACTCTGCCATCATCTTCTCCCATATTTCATATGTTCTATTTTCTCTATTCTCCTGAGACTTGAATTGTGAGCATCTTAAACCACTTAAATTCTCCAGAAGACTATTGATGCTTTATTCTTTTTAAACTAATTTTTTTCTCTTACAGCTTCAATTTGATCATTTGCTATTGGCCTGTATTTAGTTTTCTATTGCTCTCTCATATTAAGAATTATCTTTAGGACATTTTTGTTAGTTTGCATACTTCCTGGAATGCTCTGTCTTTTCATTCATATTGCTTATACATTCCACTAGATCCCTTAACATTTTATCGGAAGAATTTTAAGGTTTATAAATGATTGTCTCAACTCCTGGAATATCTTTGTGTCTACTTCTGTTGATCAATTACTTTCTCGAACATGTTTCACATTCTCTTGCTTTACCATGGGTTTTATTTTGTGTCACACATTTTTATAAAAGCCCAATAGAGACTGAAGTGAATTAGTTTTATTTCCAGAAAGGAACACACTCCTGTTCTTGTCACTTCCTTATTGGAAAACCTAGACTCCTGGTGAGTTTCTCTTATTTTTTCTTCTTAGCCTCCAGTTTTATGGTACAACATCTGGCATTCTGTGGACACCAGTGGACTAGTGTTTTGAAGGTAGTCAGTTTTGTTCTGTATGGAGAGATGCTTTGACTTTAATCTTTCATGTCTGTTAACACATAACAAATAAAAGTTTTTTGAAAATTAGGCCAATTTGTCCTTATCCTAAGCTACTCCAGATAGCTTATCTTCTGTTTCAGTCATGGATCACAGTACCCATGGATCCTTTCTATTTTCATTCTCTCAAGTTTAGTTCATTTATTTCACTTCTATTTCTTTATGTTCTCCATGATGGGCAGAAAATAAGTATGTCATTGATCTGCCTTGTTTCCATTGTTAGGACAAGAGCAACATTCCTGTACAACTTTCTACTCTGACCTGGAAGTTTAATTTCAACTTGTTTCTTAACTCTTCTAAAAAGTCCTATTTCTTTGCACTTAAAATATCGCATTTAGTCTTTTTGTTGTTCATTGTGTTATTCTGTTAACTCTAACAGTTTGAAATCTTGAGAGTCTAAATTGTGGATTATTCTTACAGAGATTATTTAGTTTTAGAGGGACTAGAGGGCACTATTTATCTCTTTTAAATTTTTGGCTAAATTTCAAGACTTGCAAATTCCTTGGCTACCTTACAACTGGCATGAAGCTTGGGTTTTAAATTCTTCCTTTAACATTAATATTTCTACCCATGACAGCTCAAGTTTTCTCTATGCTCATTTTAAAGATTTTATTTATCTGAGAGAGAGAGAGAACTGGCAGAGGGAGGAGCAGAGGGAGAAGATGAGGGTGAGAGAATCTCAAGCAGACTCCATGCTGAGCATGAAGCCCAATGCAGGGCTCAATCTCATGACCCTAAGATCCATAACCTGAGCTGAAATCAAAAGTCAGACACCCAACTGACTGGGCCACCCAGGCACCTTTCACATGTCCTTTTTTTTTTTTTTTTTAAAGATTTTATTTATTTGACAGAGAGAAAGATCACAAGTAGGCAGAGAGGCAGGCAGAGAAAGAGGGGGAAGCAGGCTTCTTGCTGAGCAGAGAGCCCGATGCGGGGCTTGATCCCAGGACCCTGAGATCGTGACCTGAGCTGAAGGCAAAGGCTTTAACCCACTGAGTCACCCAGGTGTCCCTCACATGTCCATTTTAAACTAACTGTTCTTTTGTTATGCTTTTTCTTTATTGTTGTTTAGAAAAGTCCCCTAACCACTTGGGCATTCATGAATTCAGTTCAATAAGTTTTATGACAGTTGACTCAGAACCTTGTTTATAACATCCTATAATAAAATGCTAGACAGTATTATTCATAACCATTCATATTATTATACAATTATTATTCAATATATTTTTCAATATATTCAATATATTATTCAATTATTATATGAATAATAATTGATTATTATTCATAATCAATTATTCATAATTCATTCATCTTTAACTCCTACAGCATTTATCACTAAGTCTCATGACATAGAAAATGCATTCAAAAAGTGTTAACAGAATTTAAGAGTTAACATAAATATTAGGTCAAGCAGCATCTCAATCCAAGGGGAAAGATTATGAATGACTAGATCTATTATAATCTCTTCTACATAACTGTCACTAAATAAGATTTTAATGGAGTTTCATTTTTAGGTATATTTTATTGATAACAAGAAAGAAAAAATGAAATACTCAACAAGTAGTTTGGAAAAGTAGGATGGAAACTGGTAGAAAAATCATGATTGATAATAAAGATTCCTGGATCAGTTAGCACAAAATCAAGTATGTGAGAGGGGTTGTTTTTTCCAAGGAAGTAGGTAGGATAGTAATTTTAGGTTCTTAATAAGTGTTCAAATATTGAGGACAAAATAAAAAAAGAAAAAACAAGTGCCAGGAAGGCCAGGGCAGCATAGTATCATAGAAGACAAAAAGAATCACTTATAACTGCCATATTTATAGTCTTGAAATGTCACTGACACTTATTTGAGCTGTTCTTTCAGTTATAAATTCAACCTTTCTGTTGAGTGAATTCATTGCCTTTAACAAAGTATTTTAATGAAATAATGTCAATGGCCCTATTTTAGGTTTTTCTTAAAGTATGCAGAATTAATAGAATTTTAAAACTATGCATGACCAAGTTCATCCTCAATTTGTAATAGCTCAATTATAATGAATGGAAATGTAGACTGTTGATCAGCAAAGGCATTCTTAAATTGTTGAACTGAATTTTTTTTTATTATATTCCACATGTAAAATTATTTTAATGCTTTCAACAAAAGTCTGGCTTCTTGATATATACCAATGTACAAAACCTCAGAATTGAAAAGGTTTGCACTATATGTACAAAAATAGCAAAAACAATGATCCCCTTTACAAAACAGCTCTTCTTTAGCTCTTAGAGTGAAACTAGCTTTACTTCAGGAGGCTTAAAAGCATTCTTAAAACAGTATTCAACCCTACTAATAGTATACATCCCACCTTGCCCATTAGGACTTTCTCAGAGAATAATCTTGAGATGAAAATATAGTGGAAATTTGTCTTTATTTTCTCTCTTGTCTGGGCCTCACTTCTGAAATGCAATGGAAGTTTTAACTTTTTCCCTAATATCTATCAGGCACCTGCCACAGGGGTTAGAATTTGAAAAAGTAAGGAGGCAGCCCTAGTAGTTATGAATCACAGCAAAAGGTTTTTCTTTTCTTTCTTTCCTTTTTTTTTTTTTTTAACAGAATTCAACAAGAGCTGATTTTTCATTTGGGGTTTGCAGCTCTAGTATGCTCGTTCCCAAACTAATAGTGCAATTCAGTAGATCAATCTTAATGCAGATATGGTAAAGAGTGTGGTCATTTATAATAGGCGATTAGCTGCCCCAGCCATTTGGATATCAGAAGCAATAGTGCTCAGTGATTGAGATGGAAAATGGAGGTCTCATCGAAAAGAAAATCAAGCAGTTCATTAATTTATGCCCTTTTAAACCCATAAATGCTTTGTAATTCCTAGATTTTAGGGAAGTTTTAAAAGTCTGGTCTAAAATGCCACGAGCACATTAGCAGAAACATTTAAAGCTGTTAGAGGCTTCCAGCAGATTGTATTATTTATTATGTGCAGGCTCTAGGGGCTAAGAGCAGCTGAAAGGATTGCAGTGCCAACAGCTGAAAATGAAGATTCTCTAAATAAAGGGCCGGTTGCCATTTAGCCTGATGTGCAAAGAACCAAATATACAGAGGAACTCCTATGAAAACAAAAATGAGTCCTACTACCATTGTGTAACTGAAAGTAGAAGTGTTTGTATGTTATTTAATCAAAGGGTGCTATTAAAAATAGATGCTTCTTTCTCCTCATGAATGAAAGGACTATGATGCACAAATAAGGAACTGACAAAATATGAGAACACATTTTTATTACAATGCATTTTGCAAAATATGTTTTTATTATCTTTATTAATATGACATATACAAAATAAATGCCATTCAGATTTATTTTGTGCAGATGTGTCCTATAAATTCTTAGCAAGTTTCCAGACTGATTTCCTTTCAAAAATGGAAAACTGCTTTTAGTCTGCATAAGCCCTCACTTCGCTGTTAGGTACGAAGCACTAGATTGAGGTGACATTGTGGCACAAAAGGGTATCCAAGAAATAAAGAAAATAGGGTTCCCAACACTCTGTCTAGGCTCATATTTAAAACTTGGAAAATCTGAGTTGCTAAACTGTGCTGACACTTTTTTACTAATGAAATTGCATCTGGTAAACCAGAGAGAAAAAACATTGAATTGAAATAATCGAAAGATGGCCCCAACTAACTTGTTCTTAGAGTTACACTGAAAAATATGAGTTCACTGACAATGTCTAGATTTAGCATCTGGTCATAGGTAAAATACACTTGCTTCAATCTCCCCACATTCCCAGTTTCACAGAAAGTCCATTCCAGCTCCATCATATTTAGAAATTCTTACAGTCTCAAAGGTGTGTGTGCCTTGGGGGAGGGGTATCTGGGGAGGAAGAGGTGAACCCACAAGCTGGGCAGGAAGGCAAAGGAGGAGATGGGGGTGGTTGGAAAGAGCAATTCTAGTTATCCCAGAATTTTATGAGAGTGGGCCTCAGATGAATGCCATTTGGGCCTGGGAAATGCCACAGCTGCTGCTGTTGGAGGGAGCCAATGTGGCAGCTGCTTCAAACCAAATCTGGAGGGACAACTTCCACATTGCGTAAGCCAGTTCACAGTGGACTCTGAGGGAGAACTATCACACCACCTCATATAACAAAGTCAAGGGTGTTCTATCACCGAAAGGATCTGGGTTCTTTTCATGGTTATGGACTTTTAATTCCCTCTGCAGCTCTGTAATGATGAAAATGGGATTTTTCACAAAGATACGAATGCTTAAGCTTCACAGTTGCTTACTAGCACATTTCTGGGTTTTGCGATGCTTATAGTTATTTATCATTTTAAAAATTGCCAGTACTTTTCTTATTCTCATGAAGTACTTATTTTCATACACACTTGGTATTGTTTTCCTAAAAAAGTGTCACCAAATTGGAATAATATTGTTTAGAAAGCAAGAGAACTAAGGAAAGAAAGACAAACAGTACTTTCTCTGAAGACTATGTCTGAATTTGATTTACTGGGGCAAATTCCCTATTCTTGTGTTTCTCCTATCTCAGATACCATGTAGACTCTGGTCTCAGTATAGTGTCCAGGGAGAAATTAATGCTTTTTATTTTTTGGTAATAAGAACTCCATGCCTTGGGGTGCCTGGGTGGCTCAGTCGTTAAGCATCTGCCTTCAGCCCAGGTCATGATCCCAGCGTCATGGGATCGAGCCCCGCATCGGGCTCCCTGCTCGGCAGGAAGCCTGCTTCTCCCACTACCATTCCCTCTGCTTGTGTTCCCTCTCTCGATGTGTTTCTCTCTGTCAAATAAATAAAATCTTAAAAAAAAAAAAAAAAAAGAACTCCATGCCAAATTGAGCAACTCTATGTTCAGATTCAGTCACACAACCACTAGCCGGATATTTGAACTAGTTTCACCTATCTTTGTAAACCCTTAATTACTGATTATTATTATCATCAGTTTTAAATAATTAGCTGTGTCCTTCAAAGATCTCGCCAGTGATTTAAATGTATTTTCTTTCCAAGTACAGACTGAACGTACTGACCGTCTGGAGAAACCATACCTCTGCCCCAGTGAATTTGTTTTCTGGGAAAATTATACAAATGTATCCAATTATATGAATGTGTCAGCTCTCCAAGTATAGGCCAGGTAGCAAATCTGGAAACTATTACTTAACTGTCCATCAAAATCACCAAGTTTCTTAAAGGAATACTTCCTAAAGGAGTCTAAATTTCTCCAAGTAAGCCAGATCAGTAGAAAGACACAGGCCTGAACCATAAAGCATTGGTCCCTGGTGGAACTGTCTTTATGTAATTGGGCTGTGGTATGTGAAGATGGTAAGGATAATTTTCAGTAATAGGAATGTTACTGTGGGTGTTATTTCTTGATTAAAATGGGCTCTTATTCCTGAAGATAACTGGGAAATTTTTCTAGTCTTATTATGAGCGACAGTCATAATTCTTTCTGGTCATATTTTGAGTAATAGTCACATTCCTTAGAAATAAATTTTAATTCTTATCATTTGAGTTACTAAGTGACAAAAAAGACCATTTTACTCTATGGTGACTTCCATTAATGGCAAATTCATGGCTCATCCTTGCAGGTTATACTTGTTATTTCATCACATGTGTTTGCGTATCAGTCCCACTTCCATCCATTTGTTTTCCCTTTGCTTCCTTTTTATTACCTTCTAAAAACATTATCTTGTTTTTTTCAAAGCTACAATAAAGGTCTTTTTAGAAAAAGAAATTAGCATATACACTTACATTCCAATATAAACAAGGAAAAGTTTAACATGTAGAAAGCTATATAAAATCTTGAGATAGATAAACAGAACAATGATCCATACAGGACATGGCCAAATATAGAGAAAAAAATTTGTGTCTGGACTTAAAGATTTACTGATTCAAAAAAAAAAAAAAGATTTACTGATTCAGCACCTGACAAGTAGTAACCCCTTGGTCCTAATAATGACTATAATAGATGAATAATCTAGGTGGAGAAAGAAGACAAATGTCTATTAAAAATATGTCACCAAATAACAGATCAAAGCCATAAGATTATAAATGGGCTATTATTCCGGAAAGGTAAATTGATATGATGGATTTCTAAAAAAAATGAAAAGGGAGTGTCTCATTTCCTCTGTATTTGAACAATTGTTTGTAGTATGTATTGGTCATATCCAATATGCCGAGTATTTTTGAGGGCATACTGGGACAGTGATAAGCAAAATATACATAATCTGTATCCTCGTGGAGTTTCGAGTGTGCGCACACACACAGAAACACATCAAATAATTACACAAATTCATTATTATACAATAAACAGCGTGGAGTGACTTCTAAGAGCCAACTACTAAGGGTAAGTTCTAGGGTACAGTAATGAACAAGACAAACAATTTCTTATCCTTATGGGACTTTCACTTTAATGGGATAGATAAAAAATACTTAAATTTAATGGGGAATAACTAAGTACAATAATTGAATCAAAATTAGGGGATAGAGACTGGTAGAGCCGGATATTCTATTTTAGATATGGTAATAGAATATATTTTTCTTCTACTAGTTTAGAAATTTGTTGGCCTTAGTCTATTGACTTTTTTTTTAAAGATTTTATTTATTTGACAGAAACACAGCAAGAGAGGGAACACAAGCAGAGGGAGTGGCAGCGGGAGAAGCAGGCTTCCTGCAGAGAAGGGAGCCCGATGCGGGACTCAATCCCAGAACCCCGGGATCATGACCTGAGCCAAAGGCAGACGCCCAATGACTGAGCCACCCTTGCGCCCCTATTCATTGCCTTTTTAAGCACAATGCATCATGAATGAGTCTTAATGCTGAATTGAGGTGGGAGGAGACTAAGAAATAGATTGAAATTGAAATGTTTATTTAAAAATAACATTAATTTGATAATGATTTAAAAAAATAATTTTGTCTTCATAACATATCATTTATGGATATGTAGTATTTATAAATACTATAATGCTATTGGGTAAGCTTTTCCAAAACTTTGAATCTAACATAATTATAAGTAGAGTCCAGCGGGTACTCAACAAAAGGTAGAAGGTACTCAACAAAAAATTCCTAATGAATAAAGACTAAGCATTAACATTTCCACAACATGGTAATTTTTAATTTGTTTTAAATGTACTTAGGCTACATAGAACTAGATTACTCATAATCTTTACCTATGTCACACTGTCATCATTAATCCAAGTATAGTCCTCTTCTAGTGACTTTTATAATTTGCCTAGGAAGCTATAGTTTAAAAAATCACATGCTCTTTTCAAAATAACTCTAAGAGAAACATGTATTATTTCTATTAATAGACATAGTAATAGACTTCAATATACTAAGTAACTGAGCAAAGCTGCCAAACTAGGAAGTAACATATTGCAGACTGCTTCTAATGCTTGTGTTTCTTCCACTACATATGGTAGTCCACTCCCAGGTTTCAGTGAGATCCTGGTAGGTGGCTGAGGTTTATTTAATATTGAGATCAATGAGGTTTCCATCAATGTTTCCATAGGTTGCCAGCAGAAATTATAAAACCAGAGAAGAAAAATGGTGACAGAAATAGCCAAATTATGGAAAGAACCTAGATGCCTAGATGTCCATCAATAGATGAATGGATAAATAAGATGTGAGATATATATATATACATATATATATATATATATGTATATATATATGTATATATATATGCATACATGCATACAATGGAATACTATGCAGCCATCAAGAGAAACGAAATCTTGCCATTTCCAATGATGTGGATGGAACTAGAGGGTATGATGTTAAGTGAAATAAGTCAGTCAGAGAAAGACAATTACCACATGATCTCTCTGATATGAAGAATTTGAGAGGCAGGGCGGGGGGTTGTGGGGGGGGGTGGGGGTAGGAAATGAACAAGATGGGATTGGGAAGGAGACAAACCGTAAGAGACTCCTAAACTCATGAAACAAACTGAGGGTGGCTGGGAGGTAGGGGATAGGGATAGGGTGGCTCGGTAATGGACATTGGGGAGGTTATGTGCTATGGTGAGTGCTGTGAAATGTGTAAGCCTGATGATTCACAGACATGTACCCTGGGGCAAATAATACATTATATGTTAATAAAAAAAGGGGGGGGGAAATGGTGACAGCTTGAGGAAGATAAATTAGAGATGGATCTAAAAACATAGGGGGGAAATGTAAGAATTGGAAAGAGATACAAAGATTGAAGAGAATGGATAATGGGAGAAAACAGGGTTATGGGACTGGAATTCTCATCAGAAACAGCACTTGAAAGTCAAGAGCAGGCAGCTCTCCAGCCCCGTAAGCAGATGTGGTCTGCTAAAGGAAGTCAGAATTAGTTAAAGTGAAGAGGTGGAAGGCAGAAGACAGTAAATGATGAGCACAAACAAGTTTAACATCTGATTTTCTTTAAGATTTGTGATTTTGACAAACAACTGCTCAGAAATTCCAAAGCACTTTAAAAGAAAGCTGGATTTAAGTGGATGCTACCAAGTTGAATGGTTTCTGTGCAAGATGAAATAAAATCAACCAATTAAAGGAAAAAGCTCTAAGAATAAAGACCATCTAAAAAATCTTGGACCCATGAACATAGGTACCAGTAGAGGAGCGTGAAAATGGAAACTGAACCATTTCTTGGGTGGAGAAAAATTATAGTTGGTTAGGTATCTAAAGGGAAGTAGGTATCAAGTGAATCCAAAACTTCTTTCCTGACTATGCATACCGATTCCTTTTCATGAGAGTATTTTCTGAATAGAAATCATCACATTGTAGTTTTTCCTCTACTTAGACTTCATTTCTTTCCTAAACTTTCTCATATGGTACATAAATACTGAAGTCAGAGAATATACTTTCTTCTTTTCATATCTGTTTATCTCTTTTGCATTTAATATTTTCAGGGAGAAAAAATGGAAAATTTTCATTCATTGGATGGTCTCTAGCTGTCAAGTGCTGTAGACATCATCTCATTCACCTGTTATTTAACTTATTCAAAACCTAGTTTTCTCTCCTATAAGATACAGAAAGTAAACTATATTTAATTCCTATTATTGTGATGATCATAAAAATGGTATAAACTGATTAAACCAATGTCTGGTCTTTATAACTTAACCTATATGAACTTTTTAATAAAAGGTCATTTACTATTGTATATTATAGCACAGATTCTGGAAACTTCTTGCTTAGGTTCGAATGCTTGCTCTGCTACTTACTAGCTGGGTGATCTTGATTACCTTACTAAGCCACTATAACTCAGTCCTCTCAACTATAAAGTGGAAATAAAATTAGAATTGCCTTTATAAGACTGTTCAGTCTATGAAATGAGTTATTATACATAAAGCACTTAAACCAATGCTTGGTACAAATTAAGTGCCAAATAAGCATCAATTCTTATTTGTGAGGGCAGTAATGGTGATTGTAGGCAGAAGTAGTGATTTTTAATTTTTTTGTATGGTACAGAATGCCCTTTCCTAACTTGATGAATTTTAGGAACCCTTCCCCAGGAAAGAATTATATTTATAACTGAATTCACACAAAATTTTTCATGTTATTTAAGCATTTGTGAACTTTTGAAGCCTATCTGTGGATTACAGGTTATGAACCCCAAGTTTGAGTAATATTTTGTATAAACTAATTTATAAAAGAGTAAAAAGGACAAGGACATGTTTTCCTTATGCTGTGTATTATGAAATACTGTGGAAAATATTTCCCTTGTGTATTAAGACATTTATTTGGGGGCAAAAACAAATATAAGATAAACATGGAAAGGTTTGCAATTGATGTCATTTACAAAAAATGTCTGTCAAAAGTTCTCAGTTGCTAAATTTCTGAAACTTCGTTTTACTGAGGAAAAGAACAGCATGGCTCGGCATGACAAAAATAATACACAAACTCTATTTCTCAAAACATCCAACACCTGCCAAAGTAAACAACATGAATACTGAGACTTTGCCAGCATTAAATTATTTGTAACGGGGTACAAATCTCTGGGTCTCCCAGTATTTAGATAGTGAAATTTTTACATCACTAATATATTTAAGAACAAATTCTTCATCTGCTTTCCGAGAGAAATAA
>CM053615.1:43228780-43240020 GCA_028646535.1 Procyon lotor | reverse complement strand
TTTTTTTTTTTTTTAAAGATTTTATTTATTTGACAGAGAGAAACACAGCGAGAGAGGGAACACAAGCAGAGGGAATGGTAGCGGGAGAAGCAGGCTTCCTGCAGAGCAGAGAGCCTGATGCGGGGCTCGATCCCAGGACTCTGGGATCTGACCTGGGCCGAAGGCAGACGCTTAACGACTGAGCCACCCAGGTGCCCCTGGTTTTTTATTTTCTTATTGAGTTTTAAAAATTCATTGGTGTTTGGGAGGTAAGTCTCCTATTAGTTACATGTTCTAAAAATATTTTCTCCTAGTCTATGGCTTGCCTTTGTATTCTTTTACCAGTGTTTTTTGCAGAGCAGATATTTTAATTTTAATGAAATTCCACTTATCATTATTTTAATGGATTGTGCTTCTGATGTTATATCTAAAGAGGTATTACCACACCCGAGGTCACTAAGATTTTCTCCTAGGCTATTTTCTAGGAATTTAATCTTTTGACATTTTACACTGAGGTCAATGACCCATTTTAATTTTTTTTGAAAGATGTAAGATTTGTGTCTCAATGTACTTATACACATGTGGAAGTTCAATTCTGCACCACTGCTTTTGAAAGAACGATTCTCTTCTCCCATGTTTAAAATTAGTTGTATATTTGTATTGGTCTATTTCTGGGCTTTTTATTTTATCTGTTGATCTGTGTATCCCTTTGACCACAGACCAGACTGTCTTGATTAGTGTAGTTTTATAGTAGGTCTTAAAGTCGTGCAGTATTCAGTCTTGCAACTTTTTCTTCATTACTGTGTTAGCAATTGTAGCTCTTTTGTGTCTCTATATAAATTTTAGAATAATTCTATTCTTAGTTTCTTGACATCCACAAACATTTTGAATTAGACCACACTGAATCTTTAGACCAAGTTGAGAAGACCTGGCATCTTAACAATATTGAATCTTCCTATCCATGAACATGGAATATTTCCCCCAATTTATTTAGATCATTTGCTCACCACCACCACAGTTTTATAGTGTTCCTTATATAGAATTTTATATAATTTTGTTAGATTTATACTGAAGTACTTTTTCCCCCCTTGGGTGATCATGTAAATGGTGTTTTTAATTTAAAATTTAAATTGTTCTTTGCTGTTAGAAAAGAAAGCATTGACTTTTTATGATAATCTTCTATCCTACAACCTTACAATAATCACTGATTAGTTCTAGAAATGTTTTTGTTGTTGATTCTTGGGACTTTCTATATGGTTTTCCATGTCACCTGTTAACAAACATCGTGTATATCTCCACTTAGCATTCTTGTGTTATTACACTAACTAGGACTTCCAGTATTTGTTGAAAAGAAGTAATGAGAAGAGACATCTTTGCCTTGTTTCTAATCTTAGGAGGAAAGTATTTAGTTTCTTACTCTTAAGTGTAATTTATGCAGGTGTTTCACAGATAGGCTTATCAAGTTGAGAAAATTTTCCTCTATTCTTGTATTCTAAGTTGAGAAAGTTTCCTCTACTCTTAGTTTTCATATGAATTGGTATTGATTTCTATCAAATGCTCTTTATGCATCTATGGGTACCATATGTCTTTTCCAAACTACTGATGTCATGAATTACAATAATTGATTTTTTAACACTGAACCAGCCTTGGTGGTGGTGTATAATTGTTTTTATACATTGTTAGATTTAATATTTTGTTGAGGATTTTTGGGTCTATTATGATCAATATTGGCCCATATATTCCTTTCTTGTAAGGTCTTTGTGTGGTTGTGCTATTAGCAGAATGCTGGCTTCATAGAATGAATTGGAAAGTATTCTCTCTGCTTCTATTTGCTGGAAAAGATAATAGAGATTTGGTCTATCATCCTTAAATGACTGGTAGAATTCATTAGTGATACCATTCTGGTTTCATGCTTTCTGCTTTGGCAGGTTATTAATTACTGATTAAAATCTTGTAATAGATGTAGGTCAATGTGTGTGGTTTCTCCATGTGTGAGAGTAGGCAGATTGTGACTTTCAAGGAATTGGTCTGTTTTACATATGTTATTAATTTATGGGCACATAATTTTAATGACATTCATTATTATTTATTGTTCATAGAGTCAGTAGTGATGCATCCCCTCTCATTACTGATTTTAGTAATTTATTTCTTTTTTCTTGATTTTTAATGCAATCTATTTAATGTTATGTATTTATTTCTAATTCCTACTGGTCTCTTTTGGCAGATTTTCAATATAGAATATAAGTTCTAAATACACTGGCATTTTACATGTAATAGTAACTCTGCATTTGTGTTTTTCACTTTTTAGGTTGTGAGATTACATAAAAGTCTAACAAAATATAAGTATCATGTTAAAATAATTATAACAATATTATGCCACAAAATTTATATTTTATAAAAATTCATAATTTATCTTATTTGTAGTTGAAGGCTCTTGGTGTTGTTTCAATTTGGGGCTATTAAAAGTAATACTATTTTTGATCTCAGGGTTGTGAGATCAAGCCCCACATCGGGATGGGTATTGGGCATGGAGCTTGCTTAAGATTCTCTCTCCTTCTCCCTCTCTCTCTGCTTCCCTCTCTCTCTCTCAAGAAAAAGCAAGAAAGAGGGAAAGAAAGCAAGAAAGAGGGAAAGAAAGCAAGAAAGAGGGAAAGAAAGGAAGAAAGAGGGAAAGAAAGAGAGAAAGAAAGAGAGAGAGAAAGAGGGAAGGGGAGGGGAAGGGAGGGGAGGGGAGGGGAGGGGAGGGAAGGGGAGGGAAGGGAAGGGAAGGGAAGGGAAGGGAAGGGAAGGGAAGGGAAGGGAAGGGGGACAAAAAGAAAGCTGTCCCAAGCATTCTCATTCATGTCTCTTGATAAACATGTAGACATATTTCTGTTTTGTGTACAAGTAGGACTCAGATTTTTATAGATTTGTGTATAGTGTAATGTACTACTCAAATTTCTAATATTAATATATGGATATTCAAAAGGCCTAGTATTCAATTGAAATTATTATTCTATTTTTCTTGAAGCATCACCTTAGTCATAAAATAAGTGGCTGTATATATACCACCCATTTTCTGGACAATCTGCTTTTTCTTTGTTCTCTTTATCATTTACACCATTACCATATTATATTACATCATTGTTTATTTTCAGATACAATAACTTTGATATTGTAAATCTTTCCATCTTGCCTTTTAATTCTGTCTTGGATACTCATGTCCTTCCAGATTTCCATGTAAGGCGAAGGATCCGTTTTTCAAATTCCACCAAAAACTAAACTGTGTTTCTATTTAAATTACTTCAAATCTCTCAACAAATTTTAGGTAAATTTACTGCATTACAATATTGCATTTTTTATTCCGTGAACATGGTTTATCCTTTCATTTTATTTAAATCACCTTTGACTTACTACAATGATGTTTTCTTTATATAGCATATTTTTTTAGGTTTATTGTTGTGTTTTAAACATTTTAAGGTCTATTTTAAACTATATTTTTTAAAAGGGGTTGTGAGTATTTGTTGGTGATCTATAAAAATATAGCCAGTTTTGTCTATTCCTTTAATGCTTAATTTGTTAGTACTTTTTACAGTATCGCTTATTATTTTTTGTGACTCCGGGTTGAGCAGTGATAGCATTTTTTCTTTTAAAAATTCGCACAGAGGTATCTTATTAGTCTTTTCAAAGCACTGATAATTTTCTATGTTGTATATTTCTCTATTTTATGAATTCCCACATTTAGGTCTTTTATAAGAGCACATTCATCATCTTATTTTTTTGGAGTGTTATTAGTTGCATTTTTAAAATAACTTTTTGGGCTAGATGTATTAGTGATTTTCAGGTTACTTTTTACTCACATATATATGTATCTTTTCCTCCAAGCATAAATTTAGCTTTATTCTACAAGCTTTGATATGTGCCATTTTAGTTCTAAATTCAGTCCAAACTGTTTTTTTAATTCTACAATATGATCTCTTATTGAGCTATTAGTTATTTAAAATTATGCTTTCTAACTTTTTAAACATATAGGGATTTTCTATTTACCTTAATAATTTAGTTTTCAGCTTTATTGTACTGTGGACAGAGAACACATTAATATCATTCTATCCTCCGAAACTTTTTCAGACCTGCTATATGTCCCAGCATTTGGTTCACTTTTAGAAATGTTCTAGGTACACTTCAAAGTGTGAAAATGCACCCATAGATTTAGGTGCAGTGTTCTCTGTCAAGAAGCTTAATTTAAGTAATTATAATGTGTCTTGTTTTAAAAAATACTTTATGGAAAAAAAATAAAGCAAAACAAAACATAATACTGCTCTCTAGTTATATTTAAACGCTAGCTATTCCCTCTGCCTAGAATGCCTTCTACTCATACTCACCTAAATTTCCCTAGTCTTTCAGACTTGTCTCATATGCCATCTTATCTAGAAGGCTTTTATGTTTACCTACTTGGAAGGACTCTTTCATTTTCTAAAATCTGTAGTGCTTAATTCCTATCTCAATCTAATATTGCAAACATTTATGTATAAATTTTATTTGCCAATTAGATTATAGTTTCCTAATGGACTGGAATAGGAGGAATTCATGTTAGTTCTCAAAAATCCTTGCCTTGAGTCTCCTGAAAAAGCTTTTTATGGTTGAGTGAAAGAATAAAGTAACAAAGATTCAATATCTAAAATGAAGATCAATAATTCTACTTACAACTTTTAGTCCAGTTTTATAGTCTAATCTTCCTTTGTTCTTATCTTGAATAATTATTACTCTTTCTCATTTAGCAACTAGACTTATACTTTAAGTTTCTCTCTCTTGCCTTAATAAAACTGTAATTATATAATTCAAACCCTGAAGCTACTGTGTTCTTTCAAAACCACTGTGTTTTAGTTGTATGACAAATAATTGCCAGAAAAAAATGAATGGAGAATACTGAAAAGGTCACATAGCTTTAGCACATAAACATGTGTATAAGCTCTCAATGCTTCAGTATTTTGTGAATTGAAAGACCTAATGAGAAAAGAAAATGAAAACAAACGAATGTATTACCGTGATGAAGTTTGTGAGTGCAGTGGGGACCAAAAGAGCAGAGGAATCAAACCTTAATACATAATTATAGGAGTTCTCACCTGAGTTTTTGATCTAGGAAATGTTTTAAACTGAAAAGCCTCACTCTAATTAGATAAAGTCTATGCTTGAAAAATTGGATACATTAGTAAAAATGCTAACATTAAATTCTGCCCTTTGCAAACATTTTTGAATCACTGGGAAATACTAAATGAAAATTGTCCTGCATGCAAGTAAAGTGCACATCAACTCAATAATTCATTTCATAATTAACTTAATGAAGTAGTTAGGAATATTTAAATCCTTATTTTATTCCATTATTCTTTCCTAGCTCCTAAAATTTGAATAGGTATAGTGAAATTTTGAATTCCATTCAACTTTTTGGCTAGAAGTGATGTTTAGGATCCCAATTAAGCTGTGCAACTTTTATAGTACTGCACATTGCATATTCTGTCATTAATTTTGTAGTATACAAGTACAACCTAATGTGCTTTTTATCTGTGAAAAGCGTACGAAAGCAGACAAAACTATAGCCAACCCCTACTTAACCTTCCCATACCAAGGCTCAGTTCTATTGGCGCTCAACAAAGGAAAATTTCAGTCAAGATTAAGATGTTAAAATTTCAGTGTCCCAAGTCTGATCATCCAAGTGAGAAAACATGCATGATGAAGTTGATCAAACAAAAAACTCACAAGAAGAAATGAATAGCTTAAAAAAAAAAATAGCAGTATATGTGGACAGACTGCAACCCTGGGAAACACTTAACTGAATGCATACAAGTAGCAGTCCTGCTCCAAAAAGAACTGAATTCACAAGTGAAGAAAAGGAAAATATGATAAATTTAATCAACTGCACCAATTGCTGAAAATAAAGCTCTCTCTGTGTGTAACCATGTGTATAATATCATATCCAAGTATGTGCAAATTAAAATTGACTTGTTTTCTTACCTAGCTTATAATTTTTATTTCATGTTCACAAAGTATAAAATAAGAACATTACTGTGTGTACTGAACAACGGTGAATAAAATGTCTCATTTATTTGTTCAACCAGAAAATGCTAAAAATTGTTTAGCACTTACTATGGATCTGATGCTACCCTTCTTTCTGTAACTAGATACAATGAAGTTTAAAATACAAACCTTCAGTTAGAAAAAAAGACATTTTAATTGAAAACTGTAACATTCTGTGTACATTATATTATTTTTAAACAAAACAACAAACGGTTCTGAATCTACATGTTTATCAATGTGTAATTCTTTTGTTAAATTATACACTGAGGTTGTGTTTTGCATTAAGAATAAAGTCTATGAGAAAGACATACTAAAATAATCATGAACTTTCCTTCAAAATATTTGCTTCCCGACTATTATTGAAATGCTCTTATCACTGTCTGTAAATAACACTACAATTTATTTGATAAGCAAATAAGCAAATATTACAAAAAACATTTTCTTGATGATTGCATTCCCCTTTTTTTTCTTTTCTTTTTTTTTTTTTAATCTAAGCGGAGACTGAGCTCAGAGATTTAACCATCAAAATTACCATGCTGGACTTTTCTCCCTATCAGTGTTTTTTTTTTTCTCTCTGTTATTGATTTTCAATTTTTCTTCTCTTCTATCTCTTAAAATTCACCCCTATTATTTTTTGACACAAGATAGGCAATTTATTTAGAAAATAAGTAAATCACTGAAATACCATGTAAATGCCATAAGGGAGGTGTGAGAGGGGTGTTGTGAGAGGCTAGGGGGGAAATAGTGATGCCTTTTTCCCTCCCAGATCAAATGTATCTGGGAAGGCCATAAAGTATTTAGGTAAGTGGGTAATTGGAGAAAAGTTTGAAAAGGGTAGAAATGAGATAGGTTCTCAGAATGAATGCTATGAATACTAAGAAAATCATGTAAAAGCAATGATCTGTCTTCTGAGAAGAGGTGAAAAATGACTTGGTAACAATTATTACATGTGAGAGGACATTTCAAATGCTAAAGCATACAGATTTACCTTATAATTTCAGGCTATATCTTAAAAAAAATGAAATAATAAATTTTGAAAAATACCAAATACACCTTATTTCCTTGAATAAATTGAGATTATATTTAATTTATAGAAATATCTATGATATTATAATTTTAGTAATTATGAAGTTTTAACAACTTATTATTTCACCCCATACAAAATAAATTATCCATCTATATTTGTGGTCTGGATTATTCCATTATGGAAACCCTATTTATCCACGGTAACCAAAGTTCGTGGTTGTTTTTAAAGTAGCAAATGAATGTTTAAATGATGGGTAAATGATTTCTCTCTTGTATCAAAACCGAACTAAATTCTGTTTGCTACAAATTTGAATTGGATGTAGGATTTATTATCTTTCCTTCCATATGTGAATTTGTAATACACAATCATGGGAATGAAGGCCCTATCACTTAAAATCCATGCAGTCAGAAAATTCAAACCATTTAAAATACTGGCATATACAGTGGATCTAATTATATATCCATAAGACACGTTAAGCCCGTATTACTAAAGATAACTTCTTGGAAAGTTTCCCCTCAATCTGAAGATAGATATATACTAACTGACATCCAAACTGATGACCAACGTCATATCAATAAACTTGATCTCAAAGATCCTTCTGAATCATTATAGCAACTTAAAATTATTTTAAGATGCTGTGGTGTAGAATGAATATGAACCTTTAATTCAGTGTTTGAGCTTAGGTTCCACAACTGGCTATATATCCTGGAATAACTGTTTATACTCCTAAATCTCACTTTTCCACTTATGAAATCAGATTAACATATTAGAGACAATTAATGTTAACTACTTGGCACAGAACATTCTATTGTTAATTTTTGCTTTTATTTAATATTGCATTGTTTTTATGCTAATTTTAATGGATAAACCAAATACAATGAAAACCTATTCAAAAATATGCTAAAATACATCCAAATATATTCAAAACATATTACCTAATATACAGTAGCTAATAGAACAAATACATCCCCAAATATCAAAGCTTAATGAAATAGTTTATTTCTTGCTCAGATAACTTCTATTTGTTCACAATCAGCAGGTAACTTTCTTCTAAGAAAACAGCCATGGATTCAGCAGCAACCCTACATCTTAAGGCTTTGCTACCCTCCAAAGTTGTTGGGATGAATAAAGAACAAGGTGACCAAACATAGAATGCCTGAAATCAGCACTTCAGTTCAATTTCCTTTGAGTAGAATAAAGTTATGTGATACTACCTAACTACAATGAAGTCTGAAAAACTGAAAAACGAAATTAATTTATCCCAGGAAAAAGTAGAAAATGGTTTAGGGAAAATCTAGCAGATTCTGCTAAATTATTAAATACCTAATATATTTTAAGCATTTGCTCACAAAGAAGACATCAAGATGGATAAAATTGTTCTATGCTAAAGTTTATTGGAAGAGAATGACAAACAGACAATTCTCATGCACTGTTAGAAGTACTCATTGGTGTGTAAATTTTGTCACATAACAGAGGAAATAATCACTAAGTTCAAGTAGTCACTCTTTCACTTTGAATGAGGCAATCATTAAAACTGACTTTTAAAGTTAAAAAAGAGAATGAGATTTGTAAGCAGCCAAATACAAGGAAAAGTAGAGGACATTTCCAGAAAATATCGGGTTCAAAATCTTTAGATTCTTTAGGGTACAACTTTGGATATAAACTAACTTCTAAATTTGAAAGAGATTAAAGCCAAAGATAGCAGAGTTCATGCTTGCTATAATTCTATGATTGTACTTTATACTGTGAATAATAGGGATCTATTAATGAATTTTAGAAAGAGATATGATCAAGAGTCTTAACAATAAAAGTAGTCATCAGAGGAAACTGAAGGAAGAGAGACAAATTAAGAAGTCATCCTAGTAGTTGATTTGTCAAATAATAAGGGCCTAGATGAAGTGATTAGCAGAAGTGAAGTTAAAGGAGGATTCAAAATATAGTAAAGAGGTAAAATCAATTCAACCGACTGGTTAGAACAAGAGATATTGGGAAAATTTTTCAGCTATAACTTTCAATTGACCAAACTAATTAACTTATCAAAAAAGCATCTTCCTTAACTAGTGTAGACAAATGAAAGGTTACTAATTATATTTAAATATTTCATATTTCATGTTATTAACTTATACTTTGATCCATTGTCAAATTTATATTGCTTCTTACAAACTATGTATTAAATCTTAGATTTATAATTAATGCATTGTTTCTCTGAAAATGCAATTTTTAGTAAATATTTTATTCTTTATTCTTCTGACAAAGTTGATTTTTAAGATAAATCATATTTAACGTTGAAATAAATGTGCCTTTTGTAGTATCAAAACATAAATAGAAAATTCTCTTAAGAAGTATTGCTTTCACTGTAGGATTTTAAGTATCTGCATGTTTTATATCACTAGCTATTTCCCTACTAACAGCTGAATTTGCTACCTCATCACAACATAAATATATAATTTCTTTGTAAGGTTTCAGTCTAATATTACATTTTCTTTTTTTGAATTTATAATTACTCTGATGCTTTAAAATACTTCATACTCTTTCTTTTTGCAGTAATAAATTAGAGGCTAAGAAATGAGTTTAAATGCTTAAGAACCAGTGCAGATAAAGGATCACTGATAAACATTACACATTTTTTATGTATCAGAAATACTAATGGCCTAACTTTAAAACAGTTAAAAACTGAATAGATTGGCTTAAAAGATAAAGAAAACTTAAAAGTCCAGAATATGGAGTTATACTCATCCAACACCATATCATCTCTGAATGAAGAGGCAATACTAGACTTTCCACCATATATGCATCAGTCCTCAGGTATATGCTGCACTGTTTTCCAAATGGCTCCTTTTAAATTATTGAGAAATGCTAGCTAGTGAGGCGCCTGGGTGGCTCAGTCGTTAAGCGGCTGCCTTCGGCTCAGGTCATGATCCCAGGGTCCTGGAATCGAGCCCCGCATCGGGCTCTCTGCTCGGCAGGAAGCCTGCTTCTCCCGCTACCATTCCCTCTGCTTGTGTTCCCTCTCTCGCTGTGTTTCTCTCTGTCAAATAAATAAAATCTTAAAAAAAAAAAAAAAAAAAAAAAGAAATGCTAGCTATTTAAGACCGTTTCATATTAACAATAGAGCCCATCCTATCAGAACCTCTAAAGAATCATTTAGCTTTGTTTTACCCATAAATTCATAAACATAAGTAAACATACCAGTTGATTAAGCCAAGACACATAAAGCTGGGAACATTATGGAAACTCTGGGAAACATTAACCTAACAAGCTACCAGGGCTTCATCTTTATAAGAAACTTGTTCTGATTCTTCTTGTGTCCTTTCTAAATCTACTGCCTGACATTTCAAAGGGTGAAAACTTCTCTAAAAATTCACTGCAATTCTTTCCTTTTCTCTCATCTTTTCTATTACTTCTCCAACACACACTGATTAATAGTTTATAGTTAGGGTTTCCATACAAAATTTTCATCTTCACTCTCATCTGCTTTAAGTATTTTGTATACATATATCTAGTCAAAAAAAGGAAAGGCAAAGGAGGAGAGGAGAGAGGAAGAAGGAAGGAAGGAATGAGAGAGAGGAAAAGGAAGAGGAGGAATAGCAAAAAGGATGTGAAAGTCCTCTAAGTACCAGGGATTATCAAAAATAAAGAAAAATAAATTTCTAACCTTAAGAAGAATGTAACCTAAGGGAAGAGACATAAAGAAAAGTGCTATCTATACTGGATGTAAAGAGAGACACCAGGATATGATGAAGCCAGAGGAAGAGCCTCACAAATTGATGGATTTTCATGGAACAAAGGGAAAATATATTTTAAAATTATGTAAAATGGTCACAAATGCTATGTCAAAATGGGGCTCCTAGTTGGCTCAGTCAGTTGAATGTTTGACTCTTGATTTCAGCTGTGGTCATGATCTTGGGGTCATGGGACTGAGCCCTGTGTTGGGCTCCATGTTCAGCAGGTAGTCTGCTTGAGGATTCTCTCTCTTTCCCTCCCTCTTCCCCTCCATCTACTTGCACACATTCTCTCTTGCTCTCTCTTCCCTAAAATAAATAAATCTAAAAAACAAAACAAAACAAATGCTGTATCAGTAAACAGATGCTATTGCATTTGACAATTGGATCCTTAGAATGTCGCTAAATACTTTGGTAAAAATAGTTCCCAGTAACAAATAATAGCAATTCAAATAAAAAAA
>CM053615.1:43206000-43228280 GCA_028646535.1 Procyon lotor | reverse complement strand
CTGCCTATGTCCGCCTCTAGGGTTTTGATAGATTCCCGCCTCACGTTGAGGTCTTTTATCCATTTTGACTTTGTGTTCGTGTATGGTGTAAGAGAATGGTCAAGTTTCATTCTTCTACATAGAGCTGTCCAGTTTTCCCAGCACCATTTATTAAAGAGACTGTCTTTTTTCCACTGGATATTTTTTCCTGTTTTGTCAAAGATTATTTGACCATAGAGTTGTGGGTCCATATCTGGGCTCTCTATTCTGTTCCACTGGTCTATGTGTCTGTTTTTGTGCCAGTACCATGCTGTCTTGGTGATCACCCTTTGTAGTAAAGCTAATCAAAATATTTTCTACAGAAACTGGGTGAAAAATAAAAGACTTGTTCAAAACTGGAAAATTTTTTTAATACTCTGATCATTTTAATTTTGTATTAGTTATTTGCGAAACGAGTAAAATTACCAGTCATTATTGATCTATAAGGATTCTATAAAATTCTATGTTAGCAAATCTGTATTTCAACTGAACCTTAGCTCCAAAGTGACTTGCTTCTATATAATAATATATTTATCCCAGAGATTAGTCATTGAAATTCTCTTACCATTGAGCCAGTGTTCAGGCCCTCATTTTTCCTCAGATACATGGTAACTATAACAATATACACTGATTACACAAAGCACAATTTTATCTACCTATATACTGCTGATACTTAAATATCAGTTTAATATAATATATCCACATGGAGTACAAGGAACTTTTTGACATCCTTCATTCTCAGTTTGGTATTCGGTATGAAATGAAGGCCTGGAATGGACTTTAAGTATTATCGCTAATCTGCCTCCTCAGGAGAGTCAAGTTGCGGCTCTGAAAATACTGTCCATCTTTGCGATGAACGGGTATTTTCTGTTCAGTCCCATGTTCTAGATGTGCTACTCACACCATACATGTTAGATGTGTTGTTCAAATCCCTTATCTCTCCTAATTTTAGTGTGTGTTCATACAAAACAGTGCTGTTGGTGGCATTCTGGGCATTTATTTTCCACCTTTGATCTACTACTGGTTTCTGCCCATTTTCCAAGCTTTCCTGTCCAGATATCCTCCAAATTTTCTCTGTTGTTTCCAACTGTGATGATTTCTATTGCTTTCAAATGAGAACCTGTCCGAGTCAGACTCTGGAACCAAGAATTCATTGTAGATGAGAGACTTGGAGTAAAAAGGAAGAAATGTTAGCTTTATCATCTGCTTTTACTGCTAAACACAATGAAAATCCTATTATCATTTATGGATAGACAGCTGGTTGCCTGTGACTTTCTGTTAATAAGAGCAGATTAAATTACTCTCTATGATAACCTTGATTAAAAAGCTGATTGAAAGCAAGTTTGGGGGGTCCTTGCTGTTCTCATGATAGAATTGCAAGATGGGCAAAAATAACTCAAGAAACACTGCATAGAGTGGCTATTTATAAGGGAATTAATTTCAAAGAAAAGAATGACAACTTCAAATTCCTAAAATTTGTTTTTACATAGGATGAAACAAGGGATACTGCCTAACTTTAAAAAATATGTTCTCTCTAGCAGCACCAGCAATACAGTGACTAATAATTACATCAAATTTTTATTTTATAGGTTACTAAATTGCAATGACAATTGAATTCACTGACTCTCCAGATCCCTTCTGTGAAAATCAGTGCATGGATTTTAGAAATTTGGGCTCTATGCAGAGAAATGTGCAGGAAATTCAAAACTCATGATTCCCCAAAGCCTCAGCCCTCCCTGAACCTCCTCTGTCAACTCAAACAGCCTCTTCTTTACTGTTTGATAAATTTTTTTTGTCTTTTTAATGCTTTATATAACGCTCAAATGAGACACTAGCTTTCAAGATAAAGCCAATTCTTACACACTCAACTCCTTCGTAATGGAATTATAATTAGACCAATATTCCTCCTAGTACCATAGATAAAATAGAAAGTAAAGCCTGGAAAGAAAGGCTTTCAAAAAGCACAACTTTGAAAATCCTATCAGCATAATAAGCATAAATATGTAGAACACGTAAGAAAATAGGTAATAAAAGTTGATTTTCTGAAGAAGGAAAACATTAAGTCAGGCTGAATATGCCAATAGTTGGTGTGTTAATACAGACCCACATATTCTGGATACAATGTGCCACTTTGAATGGCTATGGTCAGTTCTAACGCTTTACTTGTATATTTGTTTAAACACACACACACACACACACACACACACACACACACCAGATTTGCTGGTGGGTTTTCTCTTTGAAATTAAAATGTCAAAATCTCCTATAAATACTTTATTTTGAAAGATGGAAATTCAGACGTGGCTGTGGCTAAGGACAACAAAATATCCAAGAATATTTTCCTTTGCACACGTCTTTAAGATGAACATATAGGAGAGGAGCATTAGCATCTGTGTAAAGTGCTTCTGAGACTGTTCACTTTAGGGTAATCATCTTGATGAGAGATACTACAGAAGAAATCAGGGTAAGTGTATATTAGGTGCCCCTCCCAAGTAATGTATATAAGTCACAGAAATAAGAACAAGGCAGGCTTAGTTAATGCAACAGGGTACGTACAGGGCAGTAGGACAACCAAAATCATTTGATCCATGAGAAATAACTTTATTAGATATTACTTGATCATGGGATATCCAGGACTAAATACAGATGCATCCCATTGATGTTCTATCCCCATTTCCCAGAACTGAATCAATTCTTAGTCCTACAGGCCCTTGAACAAAATAGAAGTTGGGTATGCTAAATGAAAACCATTACAGCATCCATATATCCTGTGAATTTTCATCCTAGTCTTTACCAAAAATAAGTGCAACCATTTCTAAAGTTACTTGTGGATTTAGATTATTGGATGCTTGCCAAAGTTAACACACTCTATTATTTGCCAGTGTGTATGGTAGTTTATGGAGACTAGGGGTAACCAATTCATGTTAGAGCCCTAACATGAATCCATCTCACCATACCTCTTGTGGAACATCCAAATTATCCATTATTAAGTTTTTGTATCTACTATAATAACAATAGTTAGCACCTGGGCACATCACTGTATAGGTTCTCTGATACAAAGGGCCATGTGGAAATCATTGGTACTTCTCTTTCCTAACTCTTACCTGGTGCATCAAAAGCTAAAATATGACTAAGAGAAATTTTAAGAAATTAATGTCACTATCAAAGACTTGAATGTACATAGGACAGTAATGTTATCTGTCACCAAATTAGCTGATACCCAAAACATATGGTGTGTTAACTATTGACCTGGGGAATGTTCCCCCAGCCCCATCCTAATAAATGGAAAACACCAGAAGCTGTTTTGTTTATCTTAGCAGGAATTACAGTGTATTTACCATCTTGCTTCTAGGGCATGTTAGCTCTGTATCTTTGTGCCATATTGTAGACTGCAGGAGTCTTAACTGTCTTATTACCATCCAGAGAACACCACACTGGTCTTCTATATTGCCAACTTAATGCTTAAAGAACGTAAAAGCTACATACTCTACAGGCCTTCATAAGACATTTGTAAGATGAAGATAGGGAGATAAAGCCTTCAAACATCAATGAGACACTTAAGTGACAAAAGAAATAATAAGAATATATTATTGTCATAGAATGAAATAAGAACCCATGAATCCAAATGGATATAAATAAATAGTGGAGAACAAACACTTCCTCCTTAGTAGATTGCAAACTAATAAAAATAGAAGAAATGTTGGAACTAGAAAATTACCATTTGGAACTCATTATTAGTTGTTTCGGGCAAGAATCACCATACCTTACAAGTAGTGAGGTAAAAAATGAAAACAATTATTTATAACCTCTGTAAGATACTTATTAATCACCATGGAAAATATAGTAGCAAAGACGGCAATAATACTTCAACCAAGTGATCAAATTAATATCACAATTAATAGGAAAAGCTGACATCAAGTGCTTCTTTTGATCATTTCTACTAAAAATGTATACCTAAATTATAGTCAAGATGAAAATCAAACATAAATTAAGAAATAGTCTAGAAAATAAACAGCTAGAACTTTTCCAAAATATGTTAAAATCATAGGGAAAAACAAGAGATTGCAAAATTAAATTTATTTAATGCTGTATTAGATTTTGAGAAAAACTTCTAATAAGTTTTTTTTCTAAGAGAGATGATTAATGGGACAATTGGAGAAATTTGTACATAGTCTTTAGTTTTGATAACAGTCAACATGAATTCCCTGATTTTAGTAATCTTCCTTTGATTATATAAGATCATCATTTTAGGTAATACATTCCTTAAGTATTTAGAGGCATCATCTGCAAATTTCTTCCTAACCTTTGAAAGAAAAAACTATGTATATATAACATGTACTCACGTGGTTTCACAATGTATATATGTGTGTGTGTCCATATGCATTTAAGAGAAAAAAGAGGGAGGGAGAATAAAAAATTGTATGTGAAAAATGCTAACATATGGGGAATTGGATAAAAGCTTAGGGAACTTTATTGTCCTACGTTTGCAATTTTTTATAATTTTCAAATCATTTCAAAATCCAAAGGAAAAGAAAATCCAGTTGGATTACAATCTTGTGAAAAGCTGAGAAATCCAATGGTTCATTCTAAAAAGTTTGCTCTTAGGAGAAAGACAATTTGCTGAACATTATCACTAACAAAGAAGCACATTTGTTTCTGATTGCTTGAAATTAAGAACACCAACTGACACAGCAATCTAGAGAGAAAAGCTAATGACCAGATTAAACTACAAAGAGAAAAGCAATGAAGAAAAACTACCAGCAATATCAAAACAGCACAACAGTGGTCTCTTGTATATGCCCTCTTTCTGCAGTTTAGACAATGTCCATAAATGTCTATCAATTATATATGTCAGTATAATCTCAAGAGTAATCTCAAATTACCCTTCAGAGTTATTATGTAACTCTGAAATCCCTTAATTCATTTGTTATTTATTATACACCTAATATGTACCAATCATTGCATTTGGTCTTCAAATATCCATGAACAAAAGAGTCACACTTTACACGCTAACTACATGGTCTCATGGGTAACAATAACAATAAACGATTGTAGAGGTAATTATTTAATATCATCACCATAAATACTATGAAGATGAAAAGACAGGACTGTGAGAGTTTAGTAAAGGAACCTGTTATGGTTTCCGAAGACAAGGATTTTTGTGAGAAAGTGACTTTAGCTGGAGATTGGATAAATAAAATAAAACCTAATCTGTGTATGGATCCTTTATTCTGACACATACTATTTGATTATCTTTTCACCAATACCACACTCACTCAGTTGCTGAGTTTTAAAGTAAATCTTGGGATCAAGTAATAAAAAGTCTTCAACTTTGTTCTTTCAGAATGACTTAATGATTTTTGGATTTTATATTTCTATATAAACTAAGATTTTCAATTCTTACCATGAACAATGTCTTTGGAATTTGAATTGGGGTTGCATTTAGATTACTTTGGGAGTGAAATTTTACAAATATTGAGCTTTCCAAAAATACAGCTGGTACATCGTTCCATTTGCTTATGTATTCTTTAATTTCCCTCCACAATGTTTTATTGTTTTGAGTGTAAAGCTCTTTAACATTTTGTTAAACCTATCTCTCCATAAGTCATGATTTGAAACTACTATTAATAGTGGTGTTTTTTTTTTATTTTTTCTTTCCAATGGTTAGCTACTATTTAGAAACACAATTAGATTTCCACTTCTGCTTAAAATATAGAAAATTTCAAAAACACATCAATTCTACCACAAAAGGGAGGACAAACCATGTAGTCTATAAATCCATAATTTTTATGCTATTAAAGAGTTGAGCTTCCAAATTAACCTAAAAAATTGAAATCCGAACAGTTCAGAACCTCTATGAGAGAAAAGAGTACAAATTTTCACTTTTTGTAAAACAGTAGAAAAAAGAGGTCATCATCATAACAGCCAGTAAGAAGAAAATAGCTGAAACCTAAATGAATTCTTAAAAGGCAAATATGTGTTACCCTAATAGTTTAGAATCTCAGAGAGCCCTAGATATGTGAATCCCCATCACACATCAAACTTTTTCCCTGAGCCTCCCCCTGATAATTGACAGATATATGTCAATTATCTGACATATCCCCCCCTGATATGACAGATTTGAGGACTGAAGCACACCTGAGAGACGGCCTCTGTGGTCCAGACATGAAGACTTACTTAAGTTTAAGGGTAGTATAGTATCTTCACTCTATAGACTATTCAGAATACACAGTATAGGTTGGCTCCTGCTTGAAGATGGGCACAAAAACTGGCTGTGTCCTGGATATTTGTCCAGGGAAGAAGAGGCCCATTGATGGGCATGGAACAGAAAACCAAGCTGCACTAACACGATCCAGAAGTTATCTACTGATCGGGAAGGGATAGGAAACCCATCCATCCTGGATCCTGCACAGATACATAGCAAGGTTCTACTGTCACTGCAAAGGAACAGGAAACTCACTCATGCTGGACCTAGCATAACGTGGAGCTCTCCTGCTACTGCCACTAGGGGAGAAACATGAAACCTACTTGTGCTCCAGATCCTGTATTGCAGAGAGTACAGAATTGTTTGACAGAAGAAGAATGAGAATGCTAAGGGATCCCTACTCCTAAGGATCAGGTATAGAAAGTCTGCCTAATATATTGAGGCAGAAGGAAGGAAGGAAACCCCCCTGCCCCATATGAGCTTTGTGAATACAGAGTGAAAGCAACAGCAGTCTACCGCTGGGTAGGGGACAGAAGCACAGAAGGAAACCCTTCTATGGTACAGAAATGCAGGACACGCCAAAATTCAGTGGAGAAGCAGGGATATTGAGAAAATCTCTTTAGCATTGCTGTCCTCACACTAAACAAAAGGTAGGTGCAGAACATGACTTAGAAAAACAGAATTGAATCCTGTGATGTGACAAAGTTAAATACGCAACAACAAATTCACATACAAATCAGACGGACTCAACCCTCTCTAACAACACCCTGAAAGAAGAGGCTTTCACATTTCTGGGCATAAATAGTATCCTCATCAGTTTCTAGAGCTTTATAACAAAAAAAAATGTCATGCAATACAAATTATAAAGCTCAGAAAACATCAAGCAATATCATACATTTCCAATAAATAAAATAGTGGTAAGGGAAAAAATCAGATATGGCACAGATATCAGAATTATCAGATGGGAACTTTAAAATGATCAAATAAAGACATTAAATGGCTATTATGTTAAACTAAGCATGGGCAACATGAACATGGAGAATTTCAACAGATAAAACTATTAAAAAGAGTCCAAAAGAAATGATAGAAATAATGTGATATAGGAATTAATTCCATTAAAAGACTTAGCGTAACAGATTAAACACAGGAAAGGATCAGCTAAATAAAATGAAGTCCAATTCACCAAACTGAAACACAAAAAGCAAAAATAGTGAAAAATTTTGGTAAAACATCTGAATCTATGGGACAAAATGAAACAACATAATATGCATGCAAATTGAATTTCTAATGAAGAGTGGATAACGAATGTAAATTAATGAAGGCCAGAATTTATGTCTTTATGTATTTATATAGTCTACAAATTATACACACACATACACACACACCAAGAAAAATCCACCTATCTCTGAAGACCAGAGAACCCCAAAAAGAGCAAATAACAAGAACAGCTAAGAAAAGGCAAGACACAAGTGGTTCCTTCCCTGGGGCAAGATACCAGATTCCATACAAACTGCTAATAAAAATTCAGGTAAATGTTTAATGAATTCCTAAAGGTTGACTATGAGCTAATGAGAAAATACATAACCCTTATGAGCCACAGACACAGGGGACATTCTCAATCACTTGTAGGATCTTCTTCACAGACAGTACCCAAGAAAAGATCAAGGGTAGGATAACAGACCTGAGAAAGCCTCCCTGTGGTACATGGTGGAAGAGGAGAACAGTAACTACTGCTGATAAAACACAAAACTTCCCCTGATTCCATCTGTCTGTCTCTCCAGAGAATAAAAGGCTAAAGCTTCTGGGGGAAGAGTTAAAAAAAAAAAATTTCTATTTCCCCTAGGGTACAAATGAAGACTCACAAATCCCGGAAATTGCACTCTGTCCCTCAACTGGGTAATGGATGAACTGTGGTACGGGAATTTAGTGACACACTTCCCAGAAATAAAAAGGTATTGGTATAGCAACAACGTTAATATACCCAAAATGCATTATGCTAAGTGAAAAAAGCCAAATTTAAGCAGCCACATACTGCATGACCCAATTTATGTGACACTCTCAAAAAGGCAAAGCTATAGAATAGAAAGAAATCAGTGATTGCTAAGAACAGTGGATGACAAGTGAGGTGACTGCAATTGGGCACAGGGTAATTGGGGGTTCATGGAAATGTTCGGGATCTTGAAGGTAGTGGTGGTTAGAGAACTGTCCAAATTTATAGAAGCATTGGACAAGCATTTGTTCAATGGACAAATGGACAAGAACATTGGACAAGCATTTGTCTAAATTTATAGAACTGCATAATAAATAGGGTGAGTCTTACTGTATATAAATAATGCGATATTGTAAAAGCTGAAAAAGGAAAATATTAAGTCATAAAAGTGAAATATTTTAGACAGGCAGAAAGTTAAAAAAAAGTTTCTCATTAATCTGCATTAAAAGAAGCGATAAAAACAAGTTCTGTAGGTTAAAAGGGATATGTAACTGGTTTTTGTTGTTGTTGTTGTTGTTAATATTTGTTTTGTGTTTTGTTATTGTTAATATTGACCAGGAATCATTATAGCCTAGCTAAATCCACATATTAATTCTCAAATTTATTTTTGTAGATTCCGTAGGATTTCCTATATGAACAATCACGTTCTAAGTAATGTGAACAGAGCCTTTTAATTTTCTTAGGGATGTGCAACTGACATTTAGAATGAGTGCTAGCATCCACTAGGCTTTAGAAAAAAGAATCTTTTTGAAGAATTAAGAGAAATAAAATCACTATTCCAAAGTGAATACATTGTTAGTCTTCTTAGTTGTAATACTTTGTAATTCAAGTTACCATGATAGTTTTTTCTGGTAGGAAAACACTTTGAAATGCCAATAAATGATCAAAAAATGGATACTTCCTTTCTATATCCTCTTCTAACTTTTGCGCTATCATTTAAAATAAGTATCTGGCCCAAAACAAGTTTTCAGGTTATTTGGCTGCACTAGGAAATTATCCATACAATGAAATAATATATCTCTTTGACATTTTCAGTATTCCCCAATCTCACCTAACTTGGAAATGCTTCTACAGCAATGGTATAATGGGATTTATCAGTTTTCTTCTGAGACATCAAAATATCCATACATAAATCAATCCCATTTTCAAATATGCAGTGAAAAATAATCTTCAAAACTCAACTTTTACTTTTAAGGTTAAACTTTCTAATTTGGATTTGGATTTCAAACACAGAAAAACTAGACATTTTTGCTAATTAAAGATCAAGGTATCCCAAGCTTAGAAGGTCGTATTAATCTAATTCTCAGCTGAAGGCTTGCATCATTTATATATAGTATAATCACAGGCCTGTCCAATGACAATTCGTCCATTACTAAAGCATTCCATTTTTGAGAATTTTAGACATTCCAGCTCTAGTTTTTAAGAAAAAACTCTGCAATACTAAGCCAATTGAGTTTGTAAAAGGCTTTCTTCCATTAGACCTAGTTTTATCCCTAAAGGGCCTTCAGAACATGACTTTTTCTCAGTCCTACCATGAAATAGGACAATTATAAACAGTAGCTTTTACTTAAATACTAATAAGTACATATTTTTGGAATTTGAAATATATGGAAAAGAGAGAAGGTGAATATTAAAATAACCTGTCATTCTGCCAATCAGTGATATTCACTCATTATTTTAGTGCATTTAAAAATATTTACTTTCTATCATCTACTAATGGATACTAGAGTTTCCTTCCACATCTTGGCTATTGTAAATAATATTGAAATAAACATAGGGGTGCATATACCTTTTTATATTAGGTGTTTTCATTTGCTCTGGGTAAATACCCAGTACTGGAATTTAGATGCATGGATAAAGAAGTTGTGGTATGTATACATGATGGAATATTACTCAGCTATAAAAAAAGAAATGAATATTGCCATTTGTGACAACACAGATGGACACAGAGGTTAAGTGAAGTAGGTCAGACAGAGAAAGACAAATACCATATGATATCATTCGAATGTGAAATCTAAAAAACAAAACAAACAAACCAGAAACAGACTCATAAATACAGAGGTTGCCAGAAGGCAGGGGGTTGGAGGTATGGATGAAATAGGTGAAGGAGTCATGGCAAACAGTTTTGAGGAAATGGCACTTGAGGTGAGAGTTAAAGCAATGGATTCAGCTATGCAAAGGGCCAAGGGAAGAGTGGGTTAGTCCAAAGTCACTGAGGCAGCCAAGAGCTTTGCATCAGCTGAACAGAGAAAAGAGATTCTGGGATTAGAATTTAGTAAACTGTGGTTGGGGAGGGGGTGATGGTACTAGCACAGTGGGAAAAGGGGACAGGAAAAGTCAAGATGTCTCATATCTTGTACTGAGAAGTCTGGATTTTATTCCAACCAAACTGGGAAGTCTGAATGTTTTATGCAAAAGTGTGATGGTTAATTTTATGTGTTAAGTTGATTGGACTAAGAGACACCCAGATAGCTGGTAACACATTACTTACGGGTGTGTCTGTGTGTGCGTTTCTGGAAGAGATTAGTATTTGAATTGATGAATTGAGTAAAACAGTCTTTGCCAATCCGGTAGGCATTACTCTAATATACTAAAGGCCTAAATAGAATCAAAAAGAGGAAGAGGTATGGATTTGCTCTTTCTCTGCTTAAGCTGAGACATCCATTTCTCTTGCTCTCAGACATCATCACTCCCTGGTTTTGGGGTTTTGATCTCAAATAAGGATTTGCACCCTCAGTCCCCCCAATACCCAAAGCCCCCTGATTCTTAGGCCTTCATACTTGGGTATGCAATTGAATATTACACCACTAAATTTCCTGGTTCTTTGGCTTGCAGATGGCAGATCCTGGAACTTCTTGGTCACCACCACTATATGAGCCAATTCCTAAAATAAAGCTCACACACACACACACACACACACATCATATATATATATATATACATATGTCCATGCATATATGTTATGTATGTGTTTTAGTATATATGTATGTGTGTGTATATATATATGTGCTATATGTATATCTGTGTATAAGTATGTATTGTGTATATGGGTGTGCATGTGCGTCTGTGTGTGTGTGTGTGTGTGTGTGCATGTCTGACCTTTTGGTTTTCTTTCTCTGGAGAACTCTTATACAAGGGGGCACTACAAATGAAGATTTCATCTTAATTGGTCATTGGCTGCTATGGAAAATAGCTTTTAGGTTTATCCCTCAACTAAGAAAGGCTTATTCTCTTAACTGGAATTGCTTTTGGTACATGGTAGTCCCCTAGTCTGCGGTTTTGCTTTCCATGGCTTCAGCTACCTGTGATCAACTATGATCCACCTTTCTTCTGAAGGTCAAATAGGAGCCTAGAGCTATGTCACAATACCTCTGCTTTTTGCCTCACTTTTTTTCAACACATTTTATCATCTCACATCATCACAAGAAAGGGGCATACAGTACAAGAACATAATTTGAGATAGACCATATTCACATAACTTGTATTATAGTAAATTGTTGTCATTGTTATATTACATCATCAGTTATTGTTAGTCTCTTACTATGCCTAGTTTAATTCTAAATTATCACAGGTATGCATGTATAGGAAAAAAACAGTGTATAAAGGATTCGGTACTACTGGTGGTTTCAGGCATTACCTAGGGGTCTTGGAACTTATCCTCCCATGGATAAAGGCGACTACTATGTATCATCTATTGTCCCTTTCACTGTAAAGTCAGTTCTGCTGGGCTACAACACCCACAACTCTGCAATATCAGAGACAGTTTCAAAAACATTTTTATGATCTCACTTGCTTCTCTGATACATTCTTCCTATCAGTAATGCTGCTGTGACAGAGAACAGTATACTAAGCATAGATTGCCTGTCATTTTAGGAATGCCATTCTAGTCACACTTCTTTCATCCACATACTCAAGTAATATTTATTAAATGTGTAGCATGTGCCAGAACTTTTACTAGGTGGGCAGTGGAGAATAAGAAGACATGGATCCTATTCTATGACATATACAGTCTGCCTAGGAAGGGAAAACATCTAAAACACCACATACACACACATACCAGAATCTTAAATTTGAGGAAAAGAACAGAGTGCCGTAAGAGAGTAACAGGAGGAAACAAATTTCATTGGGGGGCGGGGGTTAGAAATTGTATCCTTGAGAAATTATAATTTAAGTTGAAAATTAAGTAGATGCAGAGCTTGGAGAAAGAACATTCTAGTTAAAGGGAACAGTATATAAGAGATCCTAAAGCATTTGAGGAACTCAAAGAAGGCTCATGATTGTAGCACAATAAACAACAGCATAACAGTTCTTTGGGGAAGAAGGCAGAAGCCAGACCATCCTCAACCATATAAGACCATTTGAAGATATGTAAATATATTAAAAAAAGAAAAAACAAAAAGCATTGGATTCCAAATGCAATGATATTTTAACAGCAATAGTAAGACACTGAGGGATTTTATAAGGGTGATGGGATTTCCCAACTTTAGCACAAGCCACCCTCACCTCTGATCTGCTTTTCTGGAAGCCACATGCAAATTTATCTTAAATGTGCAATCGGTATAGTGATAACTTCAAATTTACACCAAAATGAACAGAGAAAAAAAGACATATCCCTAGGTAGAAGAATAAGTAAGAGGTAAATAAAAGCAAAAGAAAGCTTATTTGCATTTCTGTGTTTTCCCCAGAGTCTGATAGTATCTCCTTTAATCCTAATAAAATTAAAAGCTAATAAATAGCAACCGTTTTGTAAGTCTCCACTGTGTCCTCCTTTACCTATTCGGCAGCTATATAAGGAATATAATATTAGCCCAATTTTCTAAGTGAGGGCACTCGGGTTTATAGGCAGCAAAGATAAAAGTGATGGAGCCAGGTGGTAGAGCTGCCTAACAGATTTAAAGCACTTAGACCAATTTATGAACAAATACATATTTTTTATTTTGCTCTTTCCAACTCTAGGAAAACTTAGAATTTCCACCCATTTCCAGTTAAAATCCCAAAAGCCCTAGCCTTCCTCAAGTCTCCAAGGTTTCTTTTAATTCCTCTTTTCTCCGAGTTTGAGGATATTCACCTCAACATTTCTCCTACTCTTGCAGTGAGGATTCCAGATACTAGTTTTCTCAACTACGAAACTTTTCAGGTTCAAGCTATCATGGGAACATCACCTCCATGTTAGACTCGATAACTCCTTGGAAGCCTCTGGAAGTAATCCTAAAGGGCAGTGCAGACGGTGTCTATTGAGAGGAAATAAAGGCTCATCTGTGGTCTCCCAAGCCACTAAGTCTTATGACTCTTCACTTATCGAGCCCCATATTGGGCTCTCTGCTCAGCGGGGAGCCTGCTTCTCCCGCTACCATTCCCTCTGCTTGTGTTCCCTCTCTCGCTGTGTTTCTCGCTGTCAAATAAATAAAATCTTAAAAAAAAAAAAATGTTAGATTCAGTAAGTAACAGGGCCGAATTAACTGAATGGGAAAAATTACAAGCAGGTCTGGGATGGGAAACATGGGAGCCTCTCACCAATTCACACAGATTTCTGTCACCAAGGCCATCAAAAATCTCAAACATGGCCCCAGACACCTTCACCCTGCTCTCACCACATGGACTGGTTTCCCTGACTCAGGACTGACAAAGATCTTGAATCCCATAGGTTACCTTGAATATGGTACTTTGTGAATGAACTCCCCACACTAACATCACTATAAACAATCAAAAGGAAAAAATCTAAGGGGTAGGACGGAGAGATGGCAAAGCAGAATTAATTCTCTACAGTCATGAGGATGAATCCCCAGTAGCATGACTCAGAGATCCTGGTTCCTAAATGTTCTGTCTTTTGCCACTGAGCCTTCATAGAAACACTTTTAAGAGGGCATCTAAGCACTGTTGCCATTATTTGTGCTTTAAATTAGCTGGCTGACAATTTCAAATTGTCTCAGTGTCTCCATAGTGTCTTATTACTCGATTTCTTGCATTCTCTCCCAGAGGATGTGAAAAAATCCCACAGGGTAAGGTTTTTAATATTTCATAGCCCACATGAGACTTTGGACTCCACTTTCCTTAGTGGTATTCACTATACTGGGACATCTGTTGTCAGATAAGAAGTCCACCTTGAGGAAATTCTATAAAATTTTTATCAGGGCCTCTTATTTTCTTTTTATTGAAGCATAATAATTAAAATGATAAAAGCCATAACTACTTTTTGCAATGGTCTCACATCTTCTCAAATTATACCTAAGCGAGAAGCTGAGCTGTTTCTTCAGCCCTCTTCTTATGCACAGGACTGGCCCAGGAACTCCCAGTCCCCAGATGAACTAGTATCTCCTTAAGGAGTTAAATGTGTTATGTTGGCCATCTTACAAACTTTTCACCTTTTTCTCTTCACCCTAAAATAGAATACGCAGGAAAAGGATCTAGACAGTAGTCCCTCCCAGATCTCTGTAGCACTCGTTTTCCTATAAAGCAAGCATGACAAACTAGGTCTACAGGCAAAATCCAGCCATCCCCTTGTGGGTTTTTTGGTTGTTGTTGTTGTTTGTTTGTTTATTTATTTGACACACACACACACACACAGAGAAAGAGAGCGCGATGACAAATAGGCAGAGAGGCAGGCAGAGAGAGGGGGGAAGCAGGCTCCCCGCTGAGCAGAGAGCCGGATGCAAGGCTCGATCCCAGGACCCTGAGATCATGACCTGAGCTGAAGGCAGAGGCTTTAACCCACTGAGCCACCCAGGTGCCCCTATCGCCCTGTTTTACAAATAAAATTGGATTAGAACACAGCCATACTGTGTTTTGTACATATTGTCAGTGGCTTTCTCAATACAAGAATGGAGCTGAATAATCATGGCAAAGACCAAATGGTCTATAAACCTCAAATATTTATTACATGGCCCCTGAAAGAATATGTTGACTGATCCCTGCTCTGGAGACTTCCTGAAGAGTTTTAAAACTTTTTTCTCATCACAGTGACTCCCTAACAATCTAGTACTCCTTACTGGCCAAGCTAACAAAACTTCCTCCGCTCATGAGATCCCTCTAGAGCTCCAGCAACCCGTAATTTTTGACCTCTGGAATCCAAATAGTCACTGCAAACAGAGACTTCTCACATTCTAATAAAACAGCATTATCAAAGGAATATCAAATAACTACTTCAATTGGCCAACAACATATTCTTCAAAGCCCTTAAATCTCTGGTTTCCTCATATTCCCCAAGTGTCTGCTTAGAAATACGAGGAGTTGAGATCTTCATTCAGATTTCTCTGGCATACTTTGAATATGACGTTTTTCAAAATATGTTTGTTGAGGTATAATTCACAAGCCAAAAAATTCACCCATTTAAAGCTGACAATTCTATGGTGTTTAACATATTCCCAGATTTATGCAACTATCATGACAATCTAATTTTACAACATTTTCATCATCCCAAAAGAAATCCTTCACCCGTCAGTTAATTGCTCCCAAACACCTTATAGCACCTTAAGCCTTAGACAAACACTCATCTATTTTCCACCCTACAGACTGTATTTATATGGAAGATCCACAATAGGCAATCACACAATTACAGTCTTGCGTGACTAGCTTTGTTCACTTAGCATAGTATTTTCAAAGTTCATCAATGTGGTTGCGTGTACCTCTACTTCATTCCTTTTAATGTATGGCTGAGTAACGTTCCATTGCAAGGATATGCCACATTCTTTAATCCATTCTTCAGTTAGTGGACATTTGGGTTGTTTCCTCTTATGAATAATGGAGACTATGAGTATTCATGCACAAGCTTTTATGTAGACATACATTTTTTTATTTCTCAAGTATATACCCCAAAGGAGAACTGCTAGGTCATGTAGTAACCGTGTATTTAATATTTTGAGGAACCAAAGTCACTGCACCTTTTTATATCCCTATCACAAATTTCAGAAAGGTTTCAATTTCTTCACATCCTCACCAATCATTTTAATGAGTGTAAAGTGGCATCTCATTGTGGTTTTGATTTGCATGTTCTTAATGACTAATAGTGTAGTGCATTTTTCCTGTATTTACTTCTCTAAAGAAGAAATAAAAATGGTTAATATCTATTAAATCATGCATTCATTTTTTTTAGTTGGGTGATTTCGTTTTATTATGGAGTTATAGTTCTTTTTATGTTAAGTAAGTCCATTACCAGATATATAATTTACATCATTAGTTTTTGATGTAGTGCTCAATAATTCATTAGTCACATATAACACCCTGTGCATTTCAGAGCACGTGCCCCCCTCAATACTCATCACCCTGTTACCCTCCTCTCCCTTCTCTTTGAAACCCTCAGGTGTTTCCTGGGTTTCATAGTCTCTCATGGTTTGTCTCCTTTTCTGATTTCTTCCCCTTCAGCTTTCCCTCCCTTCCCCTATGATCCCCCGTGCTATTGCTTATGTTCCACATATGAGTGAGGCCATAGATAATTGTCTTTCTCTGCTTGATTTACTTCACTTAACATAATCCCCCCAGTTCCATCCAGGTCGATAAAAACGGTAGATATTCATCGTTTCTGATGGCTGAATATTCCATTGCATATGTGTACCACATCTTCTTTATCCATTCATCTGTTGAAGAGCATCAGGGCTCCTTTCACAGTTTGGCTGTTGTGGATATTGCTATGAACATTGGGGGTGCATGTGCCCCTTCTTTTCACCACATCCATATTTTGGGGGTAAATATCTAGTAGTGCAATTGCTGGGTCACAGGGAAGCTCTATTCTTAACATCTTGAGGAAACTCCATACTTTTTTCCAGAGTGGCTGCACCAGCTTGCATTCCCACCAACAGTGTAGGAGGGTTCCCCTTTCTCCATATCTTCACCAACACTAGTTTTTTTCCTGCTTTGTTAATTTTTGCCATCCTAACTGTTGTAAGGTGGGTATCTCATTGTGGTTGTGGTTTCTATTTCCCTGGTGGCTAGTGATGTTTTTCATGTGTCTGTTAGCCATTTGTAGGTCTTCCTTGGAGAAGAGTCTGTTCATGTCTTCTACCCATTTTTTTGATTGGGTTATTTGTTTTTTGACTGTTGAGTTTGAGAAGTTCCTTATAGATCTTGGATATCAGCCCTTTATCTGATATGTCATTTGCAAATATGTTCTCCCTTCCTGTGGACTGCCTCTTAGTTTTGTTTCGTTTTGTTGCTATGCAGAAGCTTTTTATCTTGATGAAGTCCCAAAAGTTCATTTTTGCTTTTCTTTCACTTGTCTTTGGAGATGTGTCTTGAAAGAAGTTACTATAGTCAATGTCGAAGAGGTTACTGCCTATGTTCTCCTCTAGGATTTTGATAGGTTCCTTTCCCACACTGAGGCCTTTCATCCATTTTGAGTTTTCGATTTTGTTAAGGTCAATTGATCGCTTTTTCTTTGGTTGCTTGTGCTTTAGTATCATATCTAAGGAATCACTGCCTAACCTAAGGGGGTAAAGACTGAATTCTATGTTTCCTCTAAGAGTTTAATAGTTTTAACTCTTGTATTTAGGGCTTTGATCCATTTGGGAGTTATTTTTGTGTATGGCAGAAGTTAAATAAAGTTCCAACTCATTTCTTTTGCATGTGGGTATTAATTTGTATTAATGTCGTTTGTTAAGACTATTCCTTCCCAACTATCTTGGCATCTTTATTCAAACAAGTTTGAAAGTTTATTTCCAGACATTCAATTCTATTCCCTTGATCCATAGTGTGTCTGAGGTGTGACTCCCCCACCTTTGTTGTGTTTTCTTTTTCCCTTAATATTGTTTTAGCTATTGTGCATCCCTTGCATTTTCACATCAAATTTTTTATCATCTTGTCAATTTAGGCAAAAGAGCTAGCTTGCATTTGATATGTATTGCTAAGCACTGTTTTACATGGTCTCTGTGAAACTAAGATAAACTGCTAACATCATAAATATGTTAGAGTGGATATCGAATTGGGGTCAGCTATAGTAGGTACAAAACACTAATTTTGGAAGCAATGTCTGAGAAGGGAAATGACAAAACCCCTGAGCACCACAGAAAACTTATTGCCACCTAGACTCTTAGGGGATCTAACTCTGGCACCACTCCATTATTCTAGGAAAAACTCAATTCAAGGTAATCAATTTCTCATGAGGAGTTCCTCTTCTCTCTTCCCTAGCATCTCTCATTGTTACTTCACTGAAGTACAATAATAGCATTAGATATCATATGCATACCACTCATTGTTCAAAAGACAATGTTTATATAACATTTTTAATGCTTAACAACCAATGTAACAAGTAAATAATATTAGTTTTATTATACAGATCAATGTATAGAGGGCCAGTGGAGAACAGCTTTGTATGTTTAGGAAGAAAGTTTTAGAGATGAGATTTGGAATGCAAAAGGATATAACTCTTAAATTTAAGCTCTTAATCAGTATTTAAACTTCCCTCCCATGAAGTATGCAATTAACAAATTTCTTTGGAATCAATTAATTCATTAAAATTAATTTAAAAATTAAGTTTAAAATTAAAATTAAATCAAGTGTCAGTAGTGGTAACAATTTGTACTGCCTTTCTAAGCTCTCTGGATGACCATGAAACAGAAGTTCTAAGTCCACAGCTTTCATATAGCTAGAGACCTAAAGAAGCCTGTCTATTATTTTATAAAAGCACTAGAAGGCTTAACTACAGTAAAATTATATCATGTCTTGGATGTACTTCTAGATAGTCCATGGAGATGAAAAAGGGGAAGAAATTTGATCAGACAAGTTGTTCACAATTTCTGAAGACAGAGATTGATAGACTGAGTTCATCAAACTATTTTATCTGCTTTTGAAAATCCTCATGTCCATAGTAAACATTAATTTTTTTAAGCAGCAGTTTTTAAAGTTTTTGTCTCAAAAGTATTTGGTTAAATAATGTCTCTTTTATAGAATTAGTAACCTTGGGGGAAGCAGAAGATAAAATAAGACACAAAGTAAATACATAAATAAAAAACAGCATTAGCAACTAAATTATCTGAAAAATATTTAAAATGGTGATCCTAACATTTCATGTTATTTTAAAGGTTCCAGTTTTCATTCTTCTCCCTGGCCAGGCCATGGCTGCTGCTGGGCTATTTGATCACCGCAAAACTGCCTCAGTCATGTCCTAGACCCTGAATAATATGTCTCTCCTGTTCTTACAAGCTGTTCATCAACCTGTCTGAAGTAATCACTTTATCGATCAGTCTGAACTGGCGGGGCTCAAGCTTCAATTTTTTTTCCCAACACTTCCTTTACCCATGCTCTATAAACTCCCCTTTACTTTCTTTAACTATTGCGGAGGCCATCAGAGTATTTCTTATAGACCATTAGCTACAGGGAATGTAATAGACTAAGTGCTATGCTCTGAAATCCATTATCTTTATTCTACGGCCACACTTGCACAGGCTGCTACCATCAAGTAAGTAAGTACAGCAAGGACACTAACATAAGTCCATTTCGGGGAGACACAGAATTCCTCTGACTGGCAACTTTGCCTGACAACTTCCCCAGCACCTTGCTGAAGCTTCCCAAGATCTGCTGAGCTGAACATAAGATTTCTACCTTATCTTCCTGCCCTCTTTTCTTCACCTGGAGTCATCCTGCACTGTCATCTGATGACTGACTCTCCCAGATCTTCTAGGCTTCCTCCATACCTTCTCTCATGGATGCTTTCTGTAATAAAAATTCTTCCTTATTTGACCACCTGGGTACCATCTTCTTGGAGATATCTTAATAGCATGATCACATATCAGACAGATTCCCTAACTTCCAGACACTTTTAAGTTCTTTAGACTTAATGTTTAGTCTCATTTGGCATTTGATTTTTTCTGTCTTCTCCTCTGCAGACTTCTGCCAAGAAGCCTGGTGAGTGAAGGGTCGTAGCTCTTGATTCTAAGCCTGCTTTTAGAGCCTCCTTCGGCTGCTATTCTTTCTTTCGTTAAATAGTGACTGTATACTGTGTGTAGCTCAATATTCAGCTTGTTGGAATTGTGGATTATGTACAAGCAAGTTTCGTGAGGGACTTCACAGAGACATCTTCCATCCTGCTGCAAAATTTTCTAATAAGGGAAATGTAATTAGAGCTTCATTTCATTCTACTCTCTACTGCAGCTTCAACCTCTGTTGGGAGAGTCATCCACACAGTAAACAACCTTCTTGGGTAGGGTATTTACAGGACAGCTCAAGCTCACCTTCTTCCAAGTGTCCCTTAAACAGGGTGGGAGGCCGACTGCTACCTGGCAGCCTTCCCTTGCCTCCCAGCCTCTTTTTCCACCTTGGCCTTTTTTTCCCCCCTAATCACCCCATTCTTCTCTTCAAAAAGGCACGGGTTTCAGAGCAGCAAATCACTTCATAAGAAAATGTCCAAAAGGTAAATGAAATGCCAGTAATCTCTCCTCTTTCAGACTTCCCTCATCTCTACAAGTTATTCTCTCACAACCACGTTCACTTAGCTTGTGGGTCGCAGACACACACCTTCTCTTCAATAGCAAAGGGTAGCACAAGACACATCACTCATTTCTAGGCTCTTATATAGGACTTCAAAGGCATGCACTGAAGTATTTAACCTCCCTGTGGTGCTTTTATATAAACAGAATAGAGGAAGGTAGGAGGACAGGTTGAGTAGCAGTGCTTATCTGACCATGACTAAGTCCTGGGAAGATGTCAAACCTCAATTATTTAGGGCTTTCTTTAGAAAATGGTGAGTATTTGAAATTTCTTCATCATCAGTTTAGTCCCATAAATCATATAAGTTTCATGAAATATTCTGTGATATTAATTTGCTCCCCACTTTCAACCCTCTTTGATACTGTGTTCTCTTTTCATACTGCTAACACTGAACACTATCTATGGTTTTAATTGTGCCTAGATGCAGTTCACCTCTGCCCTCTTTGATGGTATGTTTTTTGGATCTGCCCCTCCTCTGGCTTAACCCAGGAAATGGAGGGAGAAAAGAGACACTTGCCTGCATAAATACATTCCTTTCATTTGTTTTTTGAATGAGATTTGAATGATTATTATACTTTATCTTCTATTCATCTTATTTGCCTTGCATTTTATTAAAATTTGACAGCAGAATGATTTCCAAATTCAGGTATCTTAGCCTTATGACACGCATAAGATAGTTAAAAGCATCAGTTCATATTAGACAGATATATTAGACTATAACTCATGGTTTTTCTCAGTTATTCTTAGTCCCCTGCCTATTGATTTGGAATTATTTTGTGAAGTCTATTGAGGAACATAATTTTAAAGGTAAAGAGGGAATCACTCCTACTTTCTTAAGCAGTATTCCTCTATCATCAGCACGTTCTGAAAGATTGCTCTGTCTGCTATATCTGGAATGTTTGTTGCAAGGGCCCAATTCCCACACAACCAATGAGGCATTAGGCTTAGCTGCACCTCACTGCTTGTCAAGACCCACCATCTAAGTTTCCAAGGATTACTGATTTCCTTTACTCTCTGTCTTGTCTCCAATACATTCCCCATATTTCTGGTCTTCCTCAAATCAGTAACCATTTCCCTTTTGTAGAGGTATTCATAAAAATACTTGTATTCAAGAACTTACAAATTTACTTCTATTTTGTCAGACATGGATTCTTAACCTGTATATAAAATATAGGAAAGCTGCAAGTCTTCAAAGGGAAAAGAAGAGATTCCCTTGCTCTACTGTTAGGGAACACCATTCTTGCTACTTATCAGTCACTGTATTTCTGTCATCCTTCACACTTCATGGCATTTTGTCCCAATTGAACTTTTAAGTAAGCACTCCCACATAAGCTCAACTTAGATATGAAGCTAATGGAGTGAAATGTTCACAAGTAGGAAAGACAGCAATATTCACAACTTGAAAGAAGAGATTTTATAGCTGAAGTTTCAACAGTGATGCTTCTTGCTTTACGAACATTTTAAAATAGAAATGTTTGTCCCTTAGTTCAAAATTTTGTCTCAAAAGAAATCTTGGCATGATTTTCAGTTACCAGATTTACTCCTCACCTGACCATTTTCTTTCTTTCTAATTCGATCTTGACAGGTAGTATTTGGAATCTTATTCATGGTAGATTCTAAAATTTCCACCAAACACAACCTACTAATAGAAAT
>CM053615.1:43160440-43205500 GCA_028646535.1 Procyon lotor | reverse complement strand
GGCTTTCTGCTCAGCAGGGAGCCTGCTTCCCCTTCTCTCTCTGCCTGCCTCTCTGCCTACTTGTGATCTCTCTCTCTCTGTCAAATAAATAAAATCTTTAAAAAAACAAACAAACAAGATGTAGCAAAGGAAGAGAGAGGGAGGAGGGAGAAAGCTAAGAGAAAGACTAAGGACACAGAAACACTGTTACACTGATGAAGAGAATTGCCAGCCAGACCAGCAAACGACCACTCCCCCATATGAGCAGAAAAACACCCTCCCCCTCCACGTTCCAGAGACAGTGGGCAATACATCATAGGCCTTCTAGCCCAGGAGTCTGCTGTTGGTGACTTTACCTATGCCATTAGCTTCCTGAGTTTCATCACTCTCTCTTCCTGTCAACAACTATGTTTATGTGTGCTGGGTGTGAAGGGCGGGGGGGGGGGGGGGGGGGAGTATCAGCTCAATATTCCCAGAATAAGCAAATGCCACTTAGTATGAGGAAGTTTGCCATTTTCCACAGGTTTCAAATATATTCATTATAATTCCTATTTGCCTAATTGGCTCAACCTCAAACATAGTATTTTTTGTATTTTTTCTAACATATTTTAGGAGTCATGTGTACTCAATAGGTTGCAGTATAATTTTCTTAATATTTTGTTTCTGACAAGAGAACTTAATTTTCAGTGGAGAGCATCTTACTCTTGGAAGTAGTTTATGAGTTTCATAGTTCAATCACTCACAAGGGACTCCTCTTTCATCTCCCCGGGTCTCTGTTCTTTTTATGAAGGGTAATGAAAAATGACTATAGCTACATCTACTGAATTCATGCTGACTGCCGGGCACTGTAATCACATGACAAGCATCATCTCATTTATTCTGCTAAGTGATTTCATGAAGGAGGTAATATTCACGCTATTTTAGAGACAACAAAACTAAGGCCCAAAGGTTACCAAAAAAATTGTTATAAAAGTGTAAATTTTTAAATTTTAGAACATTTTCCCATGTTGTTTTTTCCCCCTAATTATCCCTGGGTTTTGGTTTCGCTGTTGTTTTGTTTTAGTAAATAAACTTACTCTTGAGAAATGTTTCCCTGAATTTGTCTTTCCTTTCTTTCTTTCTTTTTTTTTAAGATTTTATTTATTTATTTGACATAGAGACATCACAAGTAGGCAGAGAGGCAGGCAGAGAGAGGGGGAAGCAGGCTCCCTGCTGAGCAGAGAGCCCGATGTGGGGCTCGATCCCAGGACCCTGAGATCGCGACCTGACCAGAAGGCAGAGTCTTTAACCCACTGAGCCACCCAGGGGCCCCTGTTTTTCCTTTCTTTAGAAGACCTTAAAAAGTTTAGGTAACTTTAAACGTATTTCTCAATTCTCTAGTCTACTTCACCTCTATTAGTCCACTTTGGTTTATATGTTAGCTAAGAAATTCTTAAGTCTAGTGAAATGCATATGTACATTATCACATCCATACCTTGATGATTTCACTGGACACCTTGTTCCCTAAGTGAACGTTCTCATCTTCAAACTGCACAACCCCTAAGAGCCATATCACACAGCACCAAGCATTAGCATAGACAATGAACAGGGCCACCCATCTAGGGGGCAAATAGAGCAGAGGACCAAGAGGAGTCTTTCTTTCCAGTACAAGGAAGTCTCTGGTCACCTAGACCACAGAGGGATTGGAATCTGGCTATTCCCCCTGCCCTTTCCTTCACTTCTCATATTACATCAAACCCTGACATTCCTGGTTAATCCTCCTTTTTAACAACATACACACATTTTTACCATGATTCTACAGCCTGCTGGAGTTACCATATTAACTATCATTAACTGAACAAGGAAAGTCATCATATATCTGGGAAAATATAAGGGCAAGAGAGAGACACTGATACACAAAAGATACTGATATTGAAAATAGCTTTTTTAAAAGAAAAAAAAAAGCCAGAAATACGGTATTAGTTCTGAAGTCTTAGTTCTTAAATCTTATTTCTGAAATACTTGCTCTGTTCCTTCGGGGGCCGGGGGAAGTGGGAGGACTACACCAGAAAAAAACAACCTTCTATTTACTATCAGAAAATGTATTCCTATTGACAACCTTCCCCCTACCCCCACCCCCACTAAGGTTTCTTCACAGCTAAGATTCTCCTACAGCTTGCTGTTTCCTATTAGGTGCATGTTCTCTTAGAGGACATCTATTAGGTAAGTCCATTACTATAAGTCTGTTAATATTTTATGACACAATGGAAAAGTTTACATTCATAGTTCAATATGATGTGACACTCGGGAGTGGGCTGAAAAATACAGTCACACATAGGCTTCCCTATCTGGCCTGCGTTGCAAAGTAAACATTATCTACCAAGTCTGGGACACACAGTTCTAACGGGAGGCAAAACTATCTTCCTCTGCCTCCTTAAATGGATCTGCTTATCTGTATGATGCACTGTGGGTGGGACTCCTGGTTCCCATACTTAAAGGTGTTTGTCCTCTTTCAGCAATGTTTCTCAAATGCATAGGGTTCATAATTGCTATTAATATTTGCCTGGAGAGTCTGAAGTTTGAATGCTCGGAAACATATTTTTTTCTCCAACAAAACTGGGACAAATTTATTTGGAATTTTTTTTATCTGGAATAAAGCTCCTTAATAAAATACCTCTTAATGCTAAAACATACGGTTCACAATGCAGATCCTAAGACCAAAAAAGTCGATCCAACAGTCTTACGTAGAAAACAATGGACTTAAAGAAAACATCTCAAGGGAGCAAAGGAGAGGCTACCTTCTGTACATCACAGAAAAGTTCCTACACATGTGTCTCTAGGAAACACCACTCTAACTCCCCCAGATACCAGCTTCCTCCCTGCCTCCAAATCCACAGATAACTCTTTTTGAACAACCACAGGTGACTATCAGACAACGGAAAATTTGAGTAGGAACACAGGATATTAAAACATACTGAACCTGGCTGGCTCAGTCGGTTAAGCATCTGCCTTCCGCTCAGGTCATGATCGAAGGCTCCTGGGATGGAGTCCCACATCAGGATCCCTGCTCAGCAGGGAGCCTCTTTCTCCCTCTCCCTCTACCTGCCGCTCCCCCTATTTGTGTGCACTCTGTCAAAGAAAATCTTAAAAAAAAATAAAACATACTACTTCAAAGTGAACATGATTAGAAAATTATATGCAGAGAGATTAACAGAACAATATTGCTGCCATAGCCACTCCTTGAAATCTCTTGCTTTGAAAAGTAGATTCCACAGAGTATTCCTACTGGAACACAATCCATTTATAGAGGTTTCATGAAGATTTGCATCATTTTGAAAGACTACTTCCTCTTTTCTGGAAGTTCATGCCTGGTCATTATACTTAATATTTCTGGAACTTATACAACAAAGTCACCGCAGCTAAAATGAGTGAATGAATCAGATTTTCTGTGTGCCATGTTAAGACACACTCAGACTGAGTTGGGGGTTGAAGACTTCCTATCTGCCTTACTCATTAGGGTTCTCTGGAGAGAAAGTGTGTGTGTGTGTGTGTGTGTGTGTGTGTGTGTGTGTACATGACTGCTTATGTGTGGTGTGGCAGTGGGGAGAGCAGTGAGACATATACACATAGATTATGTTAGATGAGTGTCAACTCAAGCCTTCTCTGCTCAACATATACAAAATTAATTATGAAGTCTCTTCCCTCAACTATTTGCTAGAATCAAAACCTCTCTGCACATTCTCTGATTTGCTGTTTTCCAAATTCGTTAGATGGACACTTAGATCATTCATTTTTGAGATCTGTCTTCTTTTCTAAAATATACCTTTTAGGCCTTTCTCTATAAAGAATCGGCATTTCTCTATAAAGAATCATTTACCAGCATCCCACAAATGATTGTATTTTCAAAAATTTGTCACTAAATTTGAAATACTTTCTGTATTTCCTTGTTATTTCTTCAGCACAGTGGTTTTTTTAGCAATATGTGGTCTCCCTTCCAAACAGCTGGGGATTTTTCAGGATATCGTGCTGATTTTTAAATTAATTCATTATGGTCAGAAAGCATACTCTATGGTTTCAGTCATTTGCCATTCTGAGACATCCTATGATCCTGTATATTGTCTATCTTGAAAAACATTCCATTTGCATTTGAAAAGAATATGTATTCTGATCTGGCTGGCCTTAGAGTCCCAAAATATCAACTGGATCATGTAGGTGCACAATGTCACCTGAACTTCTCATATTCTCCTTTTTTTTCTTTCAATTTTTGGGAAGGAATGTTAAAATCTCCAAATATAATGCTAATTGTGTCTTTTTCTTTTCTTACCCCTATTATTTTGCTTCATGTACTTAAAATTTCTGTTATTACAAGGCATATACACATTTAGAATTCCTGTGTTTTCTTAATAAAATATCCCCTTATCATTATGGAATGTCTTTTCTCCTGATAATATTCTATTAGTGAAGTCCTCTGCCTAATATTAATATAGTCATATTATCATGAGTACCATCTTCAGTTTATATTATCTTTCTACTTCCAGACTGTATGTCCTTTTACATTTAAAAAGAATTCCCCAGTGGCTTTGTATCCAATATTGTTGTTGTAGCCTGTCTGACAATCTGCTTTTTACCATGATTGATTAGATTATTTTCATATAATTAAATTATTAATACTATCAGGCTTAAGTCAGCCATCTTCCTGATCAATTTCTATTTGTCCTGTTTCTTTCTCCCTCCTTTCTTGCTTTCTTTTGCACTTCATTGTAATTTTTTTTCCTCCTTCATTGCCTTTTGAGCTGTATCTGTTTGTAAATATTTAGTAGTCACTGTTGGAATTAAAACATTCCTTTTGAACTTTGACAGTCTATTCTGAAATATTATACCACTTCACATACATGTAATAAAATCATAAATGTATTTCAATTCATTGCTGTGTATTTCAATTCACCCTTGTGCTATTGTTGTCATAGTCTTATACAGTTTTTATGAACTTTACAATGTATTGTTTTTACTTTTAAGTAATTTTTAAAAGAATTATTCAAAGGGAAAAATAATTCTTTAAAATTTTACAAATTTTATAATTTCCCATTCTCCATATTCTTGCTTTTAAGATCTCAGTTTGTTACTTTTTTGCTTTAGTCTCAAGAATTTCTTTTAGCATTTCATATAGTGTAAGTCTGCTAGATATAAATTCTCTTAAGCTTCATTTATCTAAAATATTTGCTTTCATTTGCAAAATATATTTTCATTGGATAAAGACTTTCTAGGTTGACATTTTTTTCCTTTCAGCATTTTAAGATGTCCTTTTATTGTTTCCTGTCTTGCCTTGTTCCTGATGAGAAGCAACTTTTATTTCTTATCGTAATTCATCTGTATGTCTCTTGCTATCATTGGTATTTTTGTTTTAGTATTTTATCTTGCTTCTTGGCTTTCAACAGTTTGATTATAGTGGTTGTTTAACCTGCTTGGTCTGTGCTAAGTTCTTTAATCAGTGGGCAGATGTTTTTCCTCAAAATTGAAAAAGAAAATCTTTTTCTTTTTCTTTCTTTTCTTTTTTTTTAATTTTGCTGGAGCATCTGGGTGGCTCAGTCTGTTAACCACTCAACTCTTGGTTTCAGCTCAGGCTACAAACTCAGGGTCCTGAGATTGAGCCCTGCAACAGGCTCTATGCTCAACGGGGAGTCTGCTAGTCCCTCTCCCTCACCCTCTGCCCCTTCCCTCTCTCCAAAAAATAAAATCTTTTTTTTTAAATTGTATTTATTTACTTGACAGAGAGAGAGAGAGATCACAAGTAGGTAGAGAGGCAGGCAGGGAGAGAGGGGGAAGCAGGCTCCCCGCTGAGCAGAGAGCCCGATGTGGGGCTCGATTCCAGGACCCTGAGATCACGACCTGAGCCGAAGGCAGAGGCTTTAACCCACTGAGCCACCCAGGCGCCCCACAAATAAAATCTTTTTAAATAAATAAGTAATTGTGCTTTATTCACTCTCATGCCCCTAATTCTGAGAATCCTTTTGCATTTATGTTAGACTGTTTGTAATTATCCCAGAAGCCTCTGACACTCCTTTGATTTTTTTCATATGCTTTTTTCTTTTCTTTCCTTTTTCCCCCCTTTTCTTTTTCCTTCTCTTTTTTCTCTTTCCTTTTTCTTCTTCTTTTATTTCTTTTCCTCCCCCACATACTTTTCCTCTCTCTGAAGTTTCAATAATTTCTATTAACTGACCTTCAAATTCAATTATCTTTCTTTCCTTCTTTAGTCACCAAATTGTTCTTAAACCCATCCAATCCATTTTTGAAATCAGGTATTGTCTTAGTTATATGATCTGTACTTCATTCTTTTTAGTTTTCATTTATCTATGTGATGTTCCTATTTTTTACTTAAATCTTTGCCTATTTTTTTAAACAAAGTTAAAATACTTCTTTTAGATACTTCTTTAGAGGTACTTATATGCGAGCTCCAATGACTAATTCTAATAAGTGTGTTTTCTCTTGACTTGGGGTCATGGTTTCCTATTTATTTACTTTTTTTTTTTTTTTACATTATTCTACACATTGTTTAAAATGGTAGCGATGTGGGGAGGATATGTGCTATGTTAAGTGCTGTGAAATATGTAAGCCTGACGATTCACAGACATGTACCCTGGGGCAAATAATATATTATATGTTAATAAAAATTTTAAAAAAATGGTAGCAACGAAGTGTAATACTGTGTTATTTTATTTATTACAGAATATGTCATGTCTCCTCCTTTGTGAGACAGGGTAAGAGGCTGATCATTCGGTTTTTTCTTTCTATCAAACTGAGTGAGGTTTGAACCAGCATTAATTAGGCTGAGTTCATCTGTAATTAGTTTAACCCAAAACTTCCGGGGCTTTGTGTTGGTTTTTTGCCATTATTTGAACTGGGAGCAACTGAGGCTGTAATTTTATTTAATTTTAATTGGATATGCTTTGATAACATGCTTTGACTTAACTGAAGTACAGCCCCAGAACCCAAGTACCATAAGGAAGTTTAAGAACATAATTCTCTCCATTCTCTAACCCCTTCTCTACTCCTGCTGTCTTGCACAAGTTAGAAATGAAGACGTATGAGAATTTTTAGTCCTAGTGATTTACACTTGCATTTGGGGATATTCAGGGTTATATACTAGTCATCTAACTTACGTCATTCAATTCTCAACTATATCATCTTTTCCCTCTCTATTCTCTGCTTCTGTGGCAACCCATTTCTTGTTCTGCTCATTTCCAGAAACAGCACTGAAACTCTGTCATCCTATGAAGGGTTTTGCTTTCTCTGGTATTCAGTTCATCAAAGCTTCCTTGAATCACTGTTCTTCATTAGACACACAGAAAAAATTTTCCTTTTGTTCCAATTTTTTTTGCTTTGTTTTTACCAAGGGAGTCAGAGTACTGTGAGCCCTTTAACCTAAAGTAAAACAGAAGTTGTCTGTCCACAGCCTTTAAAAATTTATTTTAAGCAATTTTCACTCTTCTATAGTTTTTCTGTAATTTTAGCTTCCTCATCAATTTTACTACCAAAGTTTTCTGATGCCTAAAGATAAATGCCATGGAACTAATATATAATCCCAACAAACAGATTTAATGACAATGTTTCAAGCTCTGAATAAGAATTTCTCCTATTTTATTATCGTTAATTTAAAACCTATTTTTATGTTATTTCATATACTTTAACCAGTCTCAGCCATCTCTCAAATTTCCTGGGTTTTTTTCAAGTTAATAATGCCCTCAACTTCAATTCACATGTACTAAGAAATTCTAGCAAGAATTTAATGGACACTCAATCAAATCCTTATAGTTTTGTTTTTTTCCCCCTGGATATTCTTTCTGGAATGCAGTTTTTCAGGGACTAGCCTCCCAATTTATGGTCAGAGTATTCCATGCACAGGACAAAGGTGTTAGTCTAAGACTACCTGATAGTATAGAAAATCCTGCTGTATATTTTTCTGGTAAAGGTATTCAGGTGGTCCCTATTCATTGAAAACAGGAAGCCAGTTACTAAGACCACAAGGAGTATCTTTCTAACCACACACAGATATCACCTTTCTGCCCTCAATCGTACTCTATGAATGCTTTTCCTGATCAAGTCTCACTTATAATATCCATGCTCAGATTAGGACATATATGCTAACAGTGGAGTAAAAAATGGCTGAACTATACATGCCTGTTGGAAAAAAAAAAAAAAAAGGCAAACAAGAAGAATGAGATAGAAAGGAAAATAACAACATAGTCTCAAATTAAATCTTGATCCTCCTAATTTTATGGAAGTTTCACTACCCTATGGAACAAACACTCAATGCCACAGACACTGTATGGGCATTTACAGACCACAGGTTTCCTCCAGACTTGCAGGGCTTTTTTGCTCTGAACATTTCATTCAATAATGTAAGAGCACTCCTTACTTTTGTTTTGGGTTTTTTTGGTTTTCAGCAGAGAAAAATTTTTAGATAATTCCAACTGGGATGTTGACTATTCCTAAGTCTCAAGAGTGCTTTCAAGTCACTTCTCATGCCTCCTACCTTTGTTCTGTGGCATACCACGCATCTCAGAACATTCAGCATGACTGGCCCGTGTTGGCAGTGAGGCCTCTGCTCATGCTCCTCACTTCCCCATGATACCAACAGTCCTTCTCATATGTCAACTGGGTTGTTAACAGCACACTTGTCAATGTTTTGCTTTGAAGATGCCCTAATCACCAGTGTTCCTCAGAGCCTTATCCTGAAGAGGAACTAATTTCAATATTATGAAGCACACAGACAAATTGAGAATACTCCTCTGAATAACCTAGCTGTCTCACATTTGACTCATTTCTCTTTTAGGAACTTCTAGAGCAATCCCACATTACACACCAAACATGAGCAGTGAACTTAAAAGAACAGAGGATCAAGAGAAGAAAGAAAGGGACCAGTGAAAACTAAAAAAGCTAACTATAGGTACTTGGGATAGTGAATTTCTAATAGTGGCCCTATTCGTATTCATATACTCAAATATGGATAATCTAGAAATATGACTATCAATTCTTAGCCAAGTTCTCTTGACACCAATTGAAAAATTCCAGAAAGTAGCTTCAGATCATTAGAGTAAAAACTACATTCCAAACACACAGATGGCAGCTTCCAAAATTTCAGTAAACAAGAATTAAAATAAACCAAGTTACAATGAGAAAGATAATCTCATAAAGTCAATACTACTGCTGTTATTTTTAACATTTTACAATAGTAATTTATGTTATCCAAAATCTCTTACCTTAGGATATTCACAAACATGAGGTTTATAAACTCGACTTGTGATTTGTCATCCTGAGTCACCCTGGAAACCACATGGCTTGGTACACATTACCATTGTGCAAAGGGGTTTTATTTCATTACTATTGACCTCTTCCTCATTCTTTGGCATTTTAAGATTGTTTTTAAAATATGCAGCAAAAATAGCCCACAGCAACAGGTAAACTATTCCCTGACAGTCCAGTTGTTAGGAAGTTTTCATAATTTAACACTGGAAAGCACCATATTCGAATCAAAGTATAATGGGCAGCCTCTCCTCCAATACTTCCCTAAAGGGAACTCAAGATAGCTCTGTTAGAAATCTGAGGACCAGTCAAATGTTTCAATTCCTTCAGTTAATTTCTTTAGAGACATCGAGTATCAAGATTACAGGACACTGAGACTTTAGAGTTTGGGCTGTTTTATTAGTCTAATCTTTAATACTTCTAATTCCATCTCTCAGTAATCCTTTTTTACACATATTTATCCTTGACTCATTCAATGTTTCAAAATTCATCCGTTTGCAGACTAGGCCACCAAATTAGTAACAATGAAAAAGAGACAGGGAGAGAAGGAGAGTGAGTGAGCTAGAGGCAGATAAATAGCCCTTAAGAATACAAAGCCCAGAATGGGACCAGCATTCCTTTTGCTTTATGATTCAGAATCTCAGGATGACTAGCTAACAAGGCTTTCACGCTTTCCTGCCAGTAACCCTCAAGAGAAGGGTCTCACCTCACGTTATCCAGTGTAGCCACACAGCTTATCCTGTGATAAGCTTATCCTGTGATTATCCTGTTGCACAGGCTTCAAAAATACCTACTTTTCCTTCTGCTTGTTGGCATGGTTCTACATGACATATTGACCAGGTGACCCATATACCACCTTGCATAGCTTTTTACAGGTCACATTCAACTTCAAGATTTAAGCTTAACTTGGGGTGCCTGGGTGGCTCAGTCGTTAAGCGTCTGCCTTCGGCTCAGGTCATTGGGATCGAGCCCCACATCGGGCTCCTTGCTCGGCGAGAAGCCTGCTTCTCCCGCTACCATTCCCTCTGCTTGTGTTCCCTCTCTCGCTGTGTTTCTCTCTGTCAAATAAATAAAATCTTAAAAAAAAAAAAAAAAAAAAAGATTTAAGCTTAACTTCCAGTGGGGACATTTAAGTTCTTGGAAATATTTTTGAGCCCCACCTATGGGTCACACATAGAATGATCCTTCATGCTCTCCCCAGCATCTCTATTCCCTTAGTGAAGTGGCAGAAAGAAGTATTGATAAATTTACTGAACTCGCTTTCTGCTGGAAGCCTTTCTCAACTGACATGCAATAACACCCAGCATGATATGTGGGAGCTCTGATTTACTTCCTTTTATAGATGTTGAAAGTGAGATGCAAGAATTAACTCTTTCTCAAAAAACTCAGCTTTGTTATGAAACAAGATGGGATCTGGTGGGAGACCAACCTCAAGAGACTCTTAATCTCATGAAACAAACTGAGGGTTGCTGGGGGTGTGGGGTAGGGATAGGGTGCCTGGGTGGTGGACATTGGGGAGGGTATGAGCTATGGTGAGTGCTGTGAACTGTGTAAGCCTGATGATTCACAGACCTGTACCCCTGGGCAAATAATACATTATATGTTAATAAAAAAAAAAACAAAACACCTCACCTTTGTAAAATGTAAGAGCTCTGATTTGTGTGACTCCAACATCAGACATCATAAGACATTTGTGTGACTCCAACATAAGACATCAAGACATCAACATGTCTTAAGCATGACACACTACTTACTGATTAGCACAGAGTAGATTACCAATTATTGTCTGTTGAATGAATGAATGGTTCCATCAATCATTCAAACAATGAGAGTCTCCCAGAGAAGTGACTTTACCAGCCTCTCCAGTCACTTCAATGGCTCCACAACAAAGAGGGTCTCTTAACCAGCATGGTTGTGTGAAAATATCATAGCAGAAAGCTGTATGCAAATGGGTTCTTTTTCTCCTGCAAAATAGATTACACAAAAATATTCCAGCTGGGGCACTGTACACTGCTAAGTATTTCTAATTATGAAAAGTCCTTACTACATTACTAATGGCCTGTCCTCAACTCTTGGCATGTCCCGGACCTTCTTCTCTCGTCAGCCATTCCTGGAATACTTGACACAGAGCAAGTGCTTTCCCACCAACAGCCGGGTTCTCCAAAACCTGTTACTCTATGTTCTTGGCTATTGATCACAAATGTCAAGCCAGAGCCTGTGTCTTTTTACTTGCCATAAGAGATAGTACATGATAAATGCTGTAGTTTGTATATATTTTAGTTTTAAATGTCAATCCAAGTCAGCTGACCTACCAGCTAAAGTAAAAAGCTCAACAATTCTCACCAGAGCTCTCCCTAGTATTATTTTCAATACTGTTCTTCATGTCAGAGTCTGCCCTTCTGTCTGTTCCCCTTTGCTAGGTTATTAGTTGCTCACTATTCAGATCTGGGCAGTTCCAATTTCTCCAGATAATCTAGAATTCTGAGGGGCATCTCTTGGCTACTAAGCTCAATCACATTTCCTAGGTATCCTGCATGAAAAAGTTCATGGATTTCCTCTGTATGCTTCCCATGTCCATTTCTTACTCAATACTTACTCTTACTCATTTCCATCTGCTCCCTAGAATCTTTTCAAAGCTTTCTCCCCATTACGATTGGATCTTTCATTCATTATACAAATGTTTACTAAATACCTACTTTTTGCAATATATTCTTTAGTTGTGGGGAATGCAGCGCTGAATCAAACAGGATATCCCTATCCTAACAGAACTGATGTTCAATTAGGAGGAGGAAGGATTATTTTATCACTTCAAAATAATGAAGTAAAACATACATTATATGGTGATAAGTGACATGGAATAATAAGCAAAGAAGGGCAATAGGAGGTACGGTTGTGGGAATAGATTCTAATTTTAAATAGTGTGTTTGGGGAAGACCACATTAAAAGCAAACATTTTAACAAATTGCTGATGGAGAGGACAGAATGAACCATGGGCTATCTAAGGAAAAATTATTATTCTGGGCAGAGAGAAAGACACCTTCATTCTCCTCAGACCTTTAAATTAATATCTACACTTTTTTTGTCTTAAGTTTAAAGAAGTTTGTTTTTAAAATACTACATAGGAGCACCTGGGTGGCTCAGTCAGTTAAGCGTCTGCCCTCGGCTCAGGTCATGATCTCAGGGTCCTGGGACAGAGCCCTGCGTCAGGCTCCCTGCTCAGCGGGGAGTCTGCTTCTCCCTCTCATTCAGGCCCTCCTTTCCCAACTCGTGCTCTCTCTCAGTCTGTCTCAAATACATAAAATCCTTGATAAAAATGCTAAATAGAATATATTAAATATTCTATAATATATAATAAAAAGATAAATCAGTCACTGGAACAATAAATTTAATTACCCAGGGGTTTTATCTACTGCACTTTGAAAAATACAGTATTCCAAAAAGTATTCCGCTTACATTTAAAATAGTGTTTCCCAACAATTTCCGAACTACCAACACAGGTGGAGGGATGGAGATTCTGTGCATTTGTACTATGTTCAGCAGCATCCTTGACCTCTTACCCAGTAGATGCCAGTAGCACCAACACATATACACATTTATGACAACAAAAACTGTCTCTAGATATTGTGGAATGTTACCTGGGGGCAAGATTACCTTCCATTAAGAACTGCTGGTTTGAAAGCATGAGGCCCACAAGTCTCTACAACTTATGCTGTTGAAAATTCAGTACATCACAATAAGTGACACGTTTTACCCTTGAAGAAAAACGTATAAACAAGCATAATCAGTAAGCGCTATGATTTAGAATGGCTTGAAAAATCTTTCAGGCAAGCTTCCTCCAAATCAGTGCTGCTGTTTGCACATTATCCTCTTGTCACCAGGAGGATTTTACAACTCAGCCAATGCAATATTTTAAGATTTGGGTTAGGTGAGGTAGAGCGAGGGGTGTGCCCTTATGGTTTAAAGTACAAAAAGGGCTGATGTGAATTCAGGCAGGTTCTAAGGGAATTGTATAAAACAGTATAATGAAAGTGAAGAATCTGGAAATCGATTCCCTTCAAACAATCCACGTTGCAAATCCCACTTTTCTTCTATGATCTATTTCCAATCACTTTGTTTTCCTCCACAGACACTTCTTCAGTCATTTCAAAACTCTCCTCCTATCTCAGTATCATCCACACAAGCTAACCCTTGACTCAGACTGGGCCATAAAAGCTTTTTTATGGGTTGGATTCATTATATCCCACAGAGTTCTTACATATGTTCCCTGGACCCTAAACCACCTTCAAATACATCCTCCTCAGACAGATTCTGAGCTAGAATTTCTCAAAAGTATTTCCTCCTAAATTCAGAGTTCATTTAAAAAATATTATCCCTCTAGCCTCTATAAATTATTTCTCAGATCTGTGATCTTTCTCAAATTCATAAAGACTTGCAAGTTTGTTTTTCCTCCATCAGATCTTGGAATTCAATTTTAGGCATCCATTTCCATTCAGCAACTTTTAAAGATTTTATTTATTTGACAGAGAGAAACACAGCGAGAGAGGGAACACAAGCAGAGGGAATGATAGCGGGAGAAGCAGGCTTCCTGCTGAACAGGGAGCCCGATGTGGGGCTCAATCCCAGGACCCTGGGATCATGACCTGAGCCAAAGGCAGACGCTTAACGACTGAGCCACCCAGGCGCCCCTCCATTCAGCAACTTTTAACCTTATGAAATCATATCCAGCCTATGGCTGGAGCATAGACTGGACAAATACCCTATTGTACAGAACATGCTAGTACTGGAGAATCCAATGTGTCAATCGCTTCCCCCAGGGTGGCTGAGGAACTGTCTCCAGCTCTTCCAGCCCCATTTCCACTTCCTCACCAGTAGAACCAACATTTGTGATTTCATCATTTTTTTTTTAAGATTTTATTTATTTGAGAGAGAGCGTGAGAGAGGAGAAGGTCAGAGGGAGCAGCAGACTCCCTACAGAGCTGGGAGCCTGAAGTAGGACTTGAACCTGGGACTCCAGGATCATGACCTGAGCTGAAGGCAGTTACTTAACCAACTGAGTCACCCAGGGGCCCACATCATACATTTTTACTTAGTAAAAATAAAAATAAACATATAAAGGCAAGAAATGAAAAGCAGTATGGGGTTGGGGGGTGGAGGAAAGGAGGAAGAGAGAGAGAAACTAAAAATTCTGAACCTCAAATAGAGTGAATCAAAGGCCTCAGTTCCATGTATCCTAATTAAAATTTCCACATAAAAACACTCCACTAGACACTGTCCAAATGTAACTTATTCTTTTTATTATGTTAGCCACCATACAGTACGTCATTAGTTTAAGATGCAGTGTTCCAAGATTCATTGTTTACGTGTTACACCCAGTGCTCCGTGCACATGTAACTTATTCTTGAAAGGTCTTGTCTGTCTGCTTCAAACCAAAGGATGTGAGAGTGGGGGTTAGGTCCAGTTCCTCACATCCAATCCTCCTTTGTCAAATTCCCCAAAGCTTTTCTTGTTTCACAGCCTGAAAGTGTCCCCTATGACATCTTCCTTTCTCCCCATAATTTTCTAACTTTTTTTATCTGTATCCAAACTTAGAGTCTCTAATATTCTTTTTTTTTTTTTTAAAGATTTTATTTATTTATTTGACAGAGAGAGAGATCGCAAGTAGGCAGAGAGGCAGGCAGAACGAGAGGGGGAAGGAGGCTCCCTGTTGAGCAGAAAGCCCAATGCGGGGCTCGATCCCAGGACCCTGAGATCATGACCTGAGCCGAAGGCAGAGGCTTTAACCTACTGAGCCACACAGGCGCCCCGAGTCTCTAATATTCTTTAGATTAGTCCATTCATGTTCTTCAAAGATTTGAAGAAGTCCACTTTATCTTTCCAGTGCCCATGTTTACTGAATTTTTATACCAATTTGCTTTCCTGCCTCCAGTAAGGACCTATATTCTGAGCCATTTGTCTCTGTACATCTCTACTTCCTGAGTGCCTTTCCCATGCTTTACTTCCCTCTAGTTTTTCTTTTTATTTTTTTTTATTAACATATAATGTATTATCTGCCCCAGGGGTACATGTCTATGAATGATGAGGCTTACACATTTCACAGGACTTACTATATAGCACACACTCTCCCCAATGTCCATAACCCACCACCCTACCCCTACCCCCCTACCTCCCAGCCACTCTGTTTGTTTCATGAGTTTAGGAGTCTCTTACGGTTTGTCTCCCCCGCCCATCCCATCTTGTTTCATTTCCCCCCCACAGCCCCTATGATCCCCTGCCCTGCCTCTCCAATTCTTCATATCAGAGAGATCACCTTGCTCTAAGGACTACTGTGTTCCTCTGTGTTTGAGTCTGCCTGGGGAAATGGCACAATTCTGCATCTCTGATACTGACCTGGAGGTCCTGCCCCAGTTCCTGGCTCATTTTGATGATATGCTTTTTATCCAACCCCAGAAAATCCAGGTCCCTAACAACACTAACAAAAAGGGCCCTTCTAACAAAGGAAGCACTTCACATATTCGATTCTCCAGTACTAGCATGTTCTGCACACAGGCCCTCTAACTACAACCTCTTGTTAAACTGCATCCCCACATACTAGAATGCAGAATTTTATATGCATTATCATCCAATATTATTCTTTTCTATTTTTAGATCATCAGTTAGGCTAGAGAAGCTACCAATGTCTCTCTCTGATGGCACCTATGTTATCTTGATATTCTTGGTTTGGTTAAATCTTCAAAGCCTAAAAAAGTTGGCCTAAAAGGCTAAAGCCTTTACTCACTTCCATTTGCAATCAGTGGGCTCATTCACTCATTTATGATTTACCTATCATGTTTTTTTTTTCTCCCTCTTGCATTCATTTTTTATTTCCTTCAAAGGTAAGTTCAAAACATGCTGGGAGGAACCACTGCTCTTTTAAAAAACCTTTTCAACTAGGGGCGCCTGGGTGGCTCAGTCGTTAAGCGTCTGCCTTCGGCCCAGGTCAGATCCCAGGGGCCTGGGATCGAGCCCCGCATCAGGGCTCTCTGCTCGGCAGGAAGCCAGGAAGCCAGGAAGCCTGCTTCTCCCGCTACCATTCCCTCTGCTTGTGTTCCCTCTCTTGCTGTGTTTCTCTCTGTCAAATAAATAAAATCTTAAAAAAAAAAAAAAAGATTCTTAAAAAACCTTTTCAACTAAAAAAATAGGCCTTTGTTACACTTAAAGTTTGTTCTTTGTTTTTTAGGAAGTTCTACATGAACACTAGGAATGCTATGGATAGGACACGGATGTCAAGGACATAGATTCTCTTACCAGCAGTGGAGTGAGTTGCTTTCCTATGCCCTATCAGTGTACAAAACTGGCTGTTAATCTTGATGTAAGCATGAAAATTCATATCCACTATCCTATAGTGAAATTCTTTTATGTTACCCATATGTTTTCTATGGAATCCTAGGGTTAAGGAACTAATTTATTTGTATTTCTTCATTTCTGCAGTCAAAGACCATAGATATTTGTAAACATTGGGATTCTTCACCTTCACTGTCTTTCCTGTTAAATATATCCCTCCCACAGCACAAGTAGGCTAAATAATTGATGGGGCCATTTGATTGAGTACAAATGACTGGTTTCAGACAACAATCCATAAAGGAAAAGAGGGTAGCCCTAGCACAACAGACAGGTTTCTAGTGAACAAGGTCTTCAAAAAACAGGATAATAGATGATGCCGTAAGCAATCAAAGGATAAAACATCTCATTCTGTCATAGGTCGGAGAGTCGTAGAAGATATTCTTAAAGAAAATATCACTTTGGTTAAAACTTGAAAGACAGGGGCGCCTGGGTGGCTCAGTCATTAAGTGTCTGCCTTCGGCTCAGGTCATAATGCCAGGGTCCTGGGATCGAGCCCCACATCGGGCTCTCTGCTCTGCGGGAAGCCTGCTTCTCCTACTACCATTCCCTCTGCTTGTGTTTCCCTCTCTTGCTGTGTTTCTCTCTGTCAAATAAATAAAATCTTTAAAAAAAAAAAAACTTGAAAGACAAAGACTATGTTAGGTAGGTAGTTGAAGAAGGCATTCAAAATAAAGGGCATGTAAAATATAAAAAGATAAATTTGAGTAACCACAGATAAAGCCAGCCTGTGTGTATTGCACTAGACAAATGCTTGAATATATGGCTGGAAAGGAAGTAAGAGGCTAGATTATGAATTGCTAAATGAAAGCAGTATGGATAGAGATGTGCAAAAGATTATAAGAGTATTTAAGTAGGAGATTCAACAAAATTAAATTGTTTCTGATTAAAGTGATTATAAATTTGTCACTGAGCTCAAGAAAGGCTAAATAGTGTCAGGTTTTTTTAAACTACTTTATTAAGGTATGACTGACATACCAAAAAATATAAATAAAAACCCACCTAAGGTATGACTGACATATATTAATATATACAATTTGAGTTTAGAGATAAGTGTACCCTCATGAAACCATGACAATCTACGCATAAACATATTGATCATCTCCCAAAGTATTCTCCTACCTTCTCTATTTGTTCTGTGAAAACATTAAACGTAAAGTCTACTCTCTTAGAAAAACTTTATACAATACTGTTAACTGTAGGCATGATGCTATATAGACCTTTAAGACTTACTCATAGAACTGAAACTTTAGGGGCGCTTGGGTGGCTCAGTGGGTTTAAAGCCTCTGCCTTCGGCTCAGGTCATGATCTCAGCATCCTGGGATCGAGCCAGGCATCAAGCTCTCTGCTCAGCAAGGAGCCTGCTTCCCCTTCTCTCTCTGCCTGCCTCTCTGCCTACTTGTGATCTCTCTCCTCTGTCAAATAAACAAATAAAATCTTCTAAAAAATTAAAAAAAGAACTGAAACTTTATACCTTCTGACTAATAACTCCTCATTTTCCTCTTCCCCTGGTTCCTGGCAACCACCATTATACTCTCTGCTTCTCTAAGCATGTAAGTGGTATCATTGGTGCAGCTTACTAGTGAAAACAGTATGGCAGTTCCTCAAAAAATTTAAAATAGAAATACTATATGAACCAACAATTCCACTTCTGGGTATAAAGCCAAAGAGAGCAAAATCAGGATTGAGGACATATCTACTTCAATGTTAACTGCAGAATTGTAATAGCCAAGATGTGGAAACAACCCAAATGTCCAATGAGTGGATAAAGGAATTTGGTATACATATACAAGAAAATATTATCTAGCCTTTAAAAAGAAGGAGGGGCGCCTGGGTGGCTCAGTCGTTAAGCGTCTGCCTTCGGCCCAGGTCATGATCCCAGGGTCCTGGGATCGAGCCCTGCATCGGGCTCTCTGCTCAGCAGAAAGCCTGCTTCTCCCACTACCATTCCCTCTGCTTGTGTTCCCTCTCTCGCTGTGTTTGTCAAATAAAAAAAAACAAAAAACTGTAAATATGAGATGAAAATTGAAGATATAGCTATTTTTACTTAAAAAATTATTTATTTAAGAGAGAGAGAGAGATTGAGAGAGAGAGAATGTGTGTGTGTGTGTGTGTGTGTGTGTGTGTGTGTGTGTGTGTATGTGAGAGAGAGAGAGACAGAGAAAGAGAGCAAGCACACAAAGGAAGGGAGAGGAACTTCCTCAAAAGAAAAAGTAAAGATAGAAAAATGCAAAGGGAGTGAAATAATTTTTAAAAACTGGAGAATTCTGCCTGCCATTTCTTTTCATGAGCTAAGACTTGGAATCAGTGTAAGATTCGAGATATGAATCCGTATTTCTCTCCACTAGGTCTCAGTGTCCTTACTTCGATTTCATTGTGGGTACTTAGCTCCTCTGAGTGTGATTTTAATATCTGGCCTACATTTTTCATACTTCATGGTTCTTAAATCCATCAACCACTTCTTTCGTTGCTTCCAAAATAAAAAGGGAGTCTTCTCCAACACTGGAGGAAAACCTAACTGTCCTAGATTTATTCAAAGCGGCATTCTCCACATCTACTTAGTTAAGAGCTCTAATGGATGTGAGTCAGATATTGTATGGTCAAAAGGGCCATTCCAAGTAGTAGGGTCATTATTGCTAAATTGTTTGAGCATCACTGTATGATAGCCATGATTCTAAGTTCTTTACTTACCTTATCCCATTTAAATTTCACAGTCATCCTAGGAAGTGCTGGTATTACCCAGTCTTACAGATAAAGTTACCACCTACAAACTGAAGAATCTGAGGTTCAGAGATATTAACCAACTTGTTCAAGTTTATATGATTACTGAGTAGTTGGCTCTTAACAAGCAAATAATTAATTTTCTCCAATAGTTAATAAGAAATGCTGAAGTAAAAAAGCCAATCATTGACTGGCTTTCAGGTAACATTGTTTTCTGCTATTGTAACTTTGTTGTATTCCATGTTACAATGATTAGGGGGATACTAGTTGATTTTATGTCATTCCAAAACTAGGGAGCTAAAGGGAGAAATGTCTTCTAATGTTATTGTTATCATTCCTTAAACCTAGTATTTCATGGGCTCGTATACAATAATATGTTTAACCTGTCCATCATTATAAATACCAATTTTGGAGGGCAAAAAAGATAGAGGTGCAAAAATAGGCATTAGAAAGACAAATAGAAAACTTAGGGGTTTTGTGTATGTCTGGTGTATAGTGTGTGTCTGCATATACATATGTTAACTGTATATTGTATATTGACATTTAATTTTTTAACTGTGTTGACTATTTTTAGGTGATTGCTACAGATTAAGTATTTTTCACTATAAGACAAAATTTTACATTAAATTCAACATTAAAAGGGACATTTTTCTTTTTCTTGGTTGTTTCCACAAGTAGCCAACATATTGACTGATTTTTGGCAGGTTTTTTTTTTTTTTCTTTTAGGTGCTTCAAATGGCACAATCAATCAAATTGACTATACAACGATCCAGAATAGCCATTAAGAAACAACTCTGAGGTGAAATGCTTTGACCTTTATAAAACTTTAAAGACAGGCTTCCCCAAGGATCAATTCCTGACCCTAGACTTTACCTTTGGAAGTTGACTCCCTGAGGCACTCTATCAATGTAAAATCTCATTGAAGTCTTTCACTTTCATAAGAGTTGTATGCAACTCCATTTATCATTTTCTTTCAGTGGAAAAATACCTCACTCCAAATACCCTTGAAATCTGTAAGAATTCCATGATAGCTTCTGTTTCTTTTTCTTTAAGGTAAAAAATACACATTTATGGTTTTGTTTTGTTTTAACACAAATAGCTATATGGCAGCTCTCCCTTAGCTGATACATTTCATATATATATATAATTTATATAAATTATATATATATATTTTAAATTATATATATTTTTATATAAATATAATTTATATTTATATATACATATATAATTTTTATTTCAGGCACAAACAAATTATTTTAGAATTGAAGAGTAACATTAGGCCACAAACAAATGTGTAATACTTGTGTGTAACTGGAGCAAACTGGTTACTCAGTCTTCTCTGGAAGGGTAGTAAATACATGATGTCTGCTATATAAAGGGCAGCACTCTACATGCTATGGTAAGGATATTAGCAGATGATTTGGGTTACAAAGAACAGGAGTTGATTCTGCCAGCGGAAATTTATTGAAAGGATCGTAGAATAAAGAATTCAGAGAAAATTCTAGAAAATCTAGAAAATGAGGCTGTGTCAAGATCCAAATAGAACTCATCACAGTCAATCTGCTGGCAAGGAATCTCAGGGTGCTGCTACCGCTGGCACCATCACCATCACCACCACTGCTCAGCTGCTGACAACTGCATATTCTCAGTACTCTTCATTGCACATGTGGACTCTCCACTCAGCTATAGCCATTGTTAAAATATCAATCTGAGCTTGGCCCTCTCCTCCCCAACCCCAAGCCAACATACAAGATATACGTATCATTTACCACGTTTGGATCACATACCAGGTGCTAAATGAAAGAGGGAGGAAAGGGAATGCATAGGATATTTCCTTGTATCTGAGAGAGAAGGGGCTACCAAGGTTATCAGGGTTTATGAAAGCCAAAATTGAGATTAGTCTGTGGTAAAGATACACTCTATATCTATCTACCACTCTATAGTGGTAGCTCCCAAATAAAGTAAGAGAGTGGTATACATCAAAAACATTTTCCACAGGGTCCAGACAACTAATTCTATTTGAGAAAGGAGAAGATAAAAGGATATGTTAGAGGCTATTAAATATTAAGTTTGAAGTAGAATTCAAACATTAAATTTAAAAATACCAATTTTAAATGTTTTCAGGAAATAGAGAACACTTTTCAACCTGTTCTATCAGGCAAGTATAAGCCTCTTACCAAAATATTATGAAGACATTAGAAGAAAAAGTTAGAGACCAAAATCTCTTTTGAGTATAGTCATAAAAATAAGATATTAACAAATTTAACCATATAGTATATAAAAAATATATTACATCATGACCACTTGTATCTCATATCAGGAATACAAAGTTAGCTTAACATACAAAAAAACAAACAATAATTGATGGCATTAGCTGAGTCAAAAAAAAATTCATACTTACCTCAACATATACATAGAAAGTACTTCACATGTTCATTCATGGTTTTAAAGAAAATATTCCTAGCACACTAAAATATAAGACAACCTCCTCAATCTGGTCAGTGTCAGCAACAAAAGACCAACATACAATATTCACTTAATGCTGAAACACTGAATATTTCTCAAAGGTCAAAAACAAGTCAAGGATATCAGTTACTTAATTCTATTTAACATTGTATTAGAAGATAATTAAATGAAAGGCATAGAGATTAGAAAGGAAAAAGTAAAATTGTCTATGTGCAGAAGACATTGTTATGTAGAAGAAAATGCTATTCAATTTATAAAAAATATACTAGAAAAACTTAGGTCGACATGCAAAAAAGTCAATTGTTTTTCTTTCTATGTATTAGCTGAAACTAGTAAAGATGAAGTAGAAGTGATAACATTTATAAAATTATCAAATAACATCAAATAGCTAGGAGTAAATACAAAATCTTAATGAGAGAAATTTTTAAAAACTTAAGAAAAAGATCGAACAAGTCCATGTGTTGTAAAATCAGAAATTATTAAAATATCCATTCTCTCCAAATTTGGTTATATTAAATTCAGTGTAGTTTCAGTCAAAAATCACATCAGAATATTTTGCAGAAACTGACAAGCTGATATTCAATTTCATATAGAAATACAAAAATTTCCAGTAACCAAAGTAATCTTGATAAACAAGACCTGTGATAGAAAACTTCAACCACCTGATTTCAAGACCTACTATAAAACTACAGTAATCTAAGCAGTGTGATATTCGTCTAAAAATAGATAAGTTTAACACATGGGCAGTCACATACACATGTTTAACTGACTCTTAACTAATGTGACAAGTTAATTTTGTGGGTAAAGGAAACTATTTTGGCACTACCAAAAAGAAAAAAAGATATTCACGTATGGAAGAAAAAGAATGTTAACCAGTCACTATATACAAATATTAAGTTGGGATAGATCACAGACCTCAACTTTCAACCTTGACTGTAACATTTCCAGAAGAAGATGTAAGGCAATATATTTACAATACTGAGGTCAAATCATCCTCAGTGACTTAAGAATTTATTATGAGCCTCAGCAGGGATCTGAAGAGTATATACTCATGGAATAAATTTCCATAAATGATACATATTTACCCATTATGAAGTACCTCACCATGTGTTATTTGCATGGAATATTGCAGTGAAGAGTACAGACAAAATTCCTGCTCTCACTGAACAGGAGGGAAGGAAGTGGATGGGAAGGAAATGGGAATAGGGAGGGAGAAGGGAGATAAGAAACTAGGAAGAATTACAGATAAAGAGGCCTCAATTTTAATAGACAAGTTTTTTTTTTAATTATAATGACTCTCCCTAGACACGGTATAGGAGCTGGAATGAAAAAGGAAAGATCATGATAGAATAGTGACATCACCAGAAGAGTGGTATAGAAGACCCCAGTCTATCTCCCTCAGAGATCAATAATTAGACAGGTATTCACAAATAAAAATAGCTCAGAGAGCTCTGAAGTACACAAGAACTTTCAACAACAAATGGAACAAAAAATCTGAGAATAACTGTGTAAAAAAAGGGAAACAGCTTCATTTTACCTATCATTCCATCCCCCAGGCCAGCACTGCACTGTGCCAAAAGGAACCCCCCAACTAGAAAGCAGTCCCCCTTTGCTAGGAAAGAAAGAACAGAGAGAGCAACCAGCTTTCCCAGCCTTCTGGGGATCTTAGTTTTACCTCACCCAGACCAGCAAAACCAAGACATACAGAGATGGCTAGGGAGAAAAAAAAAAAGAAAAGCAGGAGCTTTCAATGGTATCCATACAGCAGGAGCCACACGGCACCCAGCTCCTTACCCCCACGAACTACCAGAGCCCCTGAAAGGCACCTGTAGCCAGCCTAGGTCCCCACTGCTGCACAGTACAAGATAACACACCTGATCCCCATAGGTCAAGCCCAACTCCATGCATATGCTTGGGGCTAGCCCCTCCAGCTGTGAACTTGCACATCAGCAGTCTGATGCCTATCACTGGCCTCGGATGGTGTGCATACGCCTGAGGGAGACTGTGCAGCCGTCAGAGAGCCTGCTGACAGTCAGGACCTCTACAGCTGCTTGTAGGACCAAATCAGGCCCTGTCTCCTGTCACTGGCCTGTACCACTGAATTCACCTGCATCTAGCCCCTCTAGCTGTGCACTGGCATGCTTCTGCAGCTGCCAGTGTACCTGTAGTTGGCTCTAGCCCTTGCCAGCTGCCTGACCCCACCACTATGTGTATGTCTCCAACTGTCTCCTACCACTACACAGATACATTCAGCTGGCTTGCACAGCTCAGCGTGTGCACACGAATGACTCTGGCCACTAATGTTTCCTGCCCTTGTCCCTAGCCAGTACCTCTGCTGAGGAACTCAGCAGCCCTTGCATCCAATGTGGACACCCACAGTGCTCTCCAAGGAACACACAGTGGCCGATGCTGTGAACACCAGGAATCTGAACCGAAGAGACGTAATGCTTCTCTGGACCCATTGCCACCCCTTGTCCATGTACTTGGCACCCTGCATCACTAGACACCACAATAAAAGAAAACTGTGGGTCAATATCCCTTAAGACTATAAATTTCAAAAACTCTCAACAAGATATTAGCAAATTGAACTCAGTAATCTGTTGACAGGATTATACTTTTGGAATTTATTCCTAGGATGCAAGGATGGTTCAACATATGCCAATTGAGTATGACATGTCATAATAGAATCAGAAGCAAAAACCATGTGATAAACTCAAATGCAGAAAAAGCATTTAATGAAATTCAATGTCCTTTCATGATAAGAATTCTCAACAAATTAGGTATAGAAGGGATCAATATCGACATGATAAAGGCCATATACCATGTATGACTAGCCCACAGATAGCATCATAATCAATGGTGAAAGGTTGAAAGCTTTTCCTTTAAAATCAGGAAAGTGACAGGTATGCCCACTCTTACCGCTCCTATGCAACATAATACTAGCAGTTATAGCTATCACAATCAAACAAGAAAAAGATTTAAAGGCATACACACTGGAAGAAATAAAATTGTCTTTTTTTAAAGAATATATAAACTTATACACAGACAATCTTAAAAAAACTTCACTAAAAATGTAAGAATTAATAAACTAAATCAGTAAATTTGAGGATACAAAATCAATAGACAAAATTAGTTGTGTTTCTATAGAGTGACAAACATCTGAAAAAAAACAATAAAGAAAACATCCCCACTTACAATGACGACACTTAGGAATAAACAACCAAGGAGATGAAACATCTATACAAAGAAAACTATGTAACTTTGATGAAAGAAAATGAAGATGACATAAACAAATTCCAAGATTTCCCATGTTTATGGATAAGAAGAATTAATATTTTTTAAATGTGCATACTACTCTAAGTGATCCACGGATTCAATGTAGTGGCATTCCAGTGAGATTTTTCACAGAAATAGAAAAAAAAAAAAAAAAAAACCCAAAAACTAAAATGGGTATGTAACTGCAAAGACCCTGGTTAGTCAAGGGAATCTTAAGAAGGAGAAACAATGGTGATGGGGATATCACACTTCCTGATTTCAAGCTATACTACAAAGTTATAGTAATCAAAATAGTATGGTACTGGCATAAAAAGAAGGCAAATGGAAGAGAATCAATACCTCATAAATAAACTGTCACATATATAATCAACGAATATTTGACCAGAGAGCCAAGAATACCCAATGGGAAAAGGGTAGTTTCTTCAATAAATGGTGTTGGGAAAACTATGGAAAAATGAAATTAGACCCCTATTTACATCCTCACAGAAATTAATTCAAAATAAATTTAAGATGTAAACATAAGACCTGAAACCATAAAACTTCTAAAAGAAAATGGAAAAAAACTTCTTGACGTTGGTTAAATAGGAAGAAAAATCCTACAGTTTGGGACAACATGGAGGAACTTGAGGGCATGCTATGTGAAGTCAGACAGTGAAAGACAAATACTGTAGGATACAATTTATAGGTGGAATCTAAAAAATCTGAACTTATAGAAACAGTAGAATGGTGGTTACCAGAGGACTCTGAGGGTTGAGGAAAAGGGGAGATGGTAGTCAAAGGGTACAAACTTCCACTTATAAGATAAAAAGTTCTGGGAATGTAATGTACAGTATAGTGATTATACTTAATACTGTATTATATACTTGAAATTTTAAGAGATTAGATCTAACATATTCTTCCCCCAATAAAAAGAAATGGTAATTATATGATGTAATGGAGGGGTTAGCTCAGGTTATGCTATAGTGGTAATCATTTTGCCATTTATATTTGTATCTACTCAACATGTTGTACACCTTAAACTTACATACTGCTATATGTCAATTACATCTCAACAGAGCTGGAAAAAAGTATAGATTAACTTGGAAAATTTCATTGATTTAATCATTGAGAATGAATGTTCTACATCTTTCTGATGTTATCATGCCTAAAATCGTGACTAAGAAGAGCATACCTAATTCCATAAAATTAACTCTTTTGAATGACTCCCTGGATCTGGTTTCTACTTTATTTCTATTATTCAAAGTTACTCAAACCACAAAATTTCTTGAAGGCAACCTGGAAACTGAAGTAAAAAATTAGTCCTATCTTTGGCAATACATGTTTTCTAGATTATCTAGAAACTACTGTTTGTGTACTAGTTTATATTTTTAAATTATAAATAAAGTTCCAATTTTCTAAATTAATGTACATGCATGATTTTGTTTTGTTTTTATTATGGATGTGTGAGTGAACCACCGAACCCTTACAAAGTCATTATGGCAACAAAGCACTAAATAAAATGAACTCCATTTATGACTCTGCAAAAGACAGGATTGCAATTTCACAACTTTTACTAAACAAACAAAAAAAAATTCAAATTTTTACTATGATTCTCTGAGATATCAAAGCTCCCTGCAGTTACTTTTTTTTTCGCAAAGTAGCTGATTCAGTGTGTGATTTTGTATTCAATGTCATCTTTGTTAAATAGGTAAAAACATTCCAGCCAGCTCTTTCATCTCTGATATTTTACCCTGTATCAGTTCCCACTAAAGCAAGGTACATCTTCTTTATCATTAAACACAATTAGTCTGACTTTATATCTGTATCTTTCAATTCTTAACATAAGTCCCAGCAAGTTGAATTCCATGTGATTTGAAAAGGAAGTTTATCATCTGCATTTCAAGTCAAAACACAGTATTTAAAACTGTCATTGTTTCTGAGGGCACCTGGGTGGCTCAGTGGGTTAAAGCCTCTGCCTTCAGCTCAGGTCATGAACTCAGGGTCCTGGGATTGAGCCCTGCATCAGGCTCTCTGCTCGGCAGGGAGCCTGCTTCCCTCTCTCTGCCTGCCTCTGCCTGCTTGTGATCTCTCAAATAAATAAATAAATAAAATCTTTAAAAAAAAATGTTATTTTTTTCTATAACAGCATATTTATTGTTTACGGTATTTTTCCCTAACCAGGACATTCCAGCCAGGAATCATGCCTATCAATAATTGAGTAAAAAGGAACTCTGCATTCTAAGGGCTCCCAGTTATGGGGACAAGCCATTTCCCCATAGGGGAGTCTGAAATGCCTTATACATCAGCATACTTCATTGGAACAGGTATGGCTGTTTTTCATCCCTGTAGGCAAGCCAAGGGTGCTTTGAAGGATCATTAAGAAAAAGTCTTGCAACAGATACACATACATACACATCTGAAAAGAAGGAAATCCTGACATTTGCAACAACATGGATGGAACTGGAGAACATTATGCTAAGCAAAATAAGCAAGATGCAGAAAGGCAAAAGGTGCATTATCTCACTTATATGTGGAATCTGAAACAAACCCATAGAACCAGAGTACAATGGCGGTTTTCAGAGTTTAGGGAATGGGGTGGATAAGGGGTGATATTGGTCAAAGAATACAAATTTTCAGTTAAGCGTAATGAATAAGTTCTAGAGATCTAATGTACAACATGATGGTGATAGTTTGAAATTACTATATTGTATATTTGAAACTTGTGAAGATAGATCTTAAATTTTAACACACAAAAAATGATAACTATGTAGAGGTGATAGAAACGTTAATTAGCTTGGTTGTGATGATTTTTTCACAATGTATACATATACCATAACATCAAGTTGCGCACCTTACAATTTTTATATGTCAAAGATATACAAATGTTCAAAAATAGCTTTATTGAGATATGTGAACCACCAAGAGATGAAAATACTTTGCATCTCTTGAGCGACACAGCACCTGATTCTGTGGGGGTGTAGAGCAAGATGGACCTAGAATAAGGTGAATCATCCTTTGTTTCTACAGTTTGTCCCAGTTTACAAGAAAGTGATGGGGCAAGGGTCCACCAAGAAGCTATGGGACCTTCAAAGCTTAGGTCTGGCAGAATGGAACCCCTCTGACAGAGGCAGAGGTAAATCAAGAAGGTGACATAATCAAGCTACAGCTTCCATTCTTGGAAAACGCATCCAAAAAGAGGGTTCTCGGAGGCACATATCAATGTGCTCAATGAAAGAGGCAACAATTGCCCACCTGTACAGAGAAGGAGTAGGAATGATCAGAGAAGCTTTAAAAGTTAATTTGCAGGCAAAGGCAACATTTCCCTTTTAGATAAGTAACATCGTTCCCCAACTCTGCCCCATTCTTGGCTGTCACAACCCCAGGGAAGGTTTCTTTCACAAAGCTACAATTAAGTCAAGAAATGCCAGCAAGATGGCAAGAGAAGAATTTTGAATCAAAATATAATGTTGAGGGGCGCCTGAGTGGCTCAGTTGGTTAAACAGCTGCCTTCAGTTCAGGTCATGATCTCAGGGTCCTGGGATCGAGCCCCACATGGGGATCCCTGCTGAGCAGGGACCCTGCTACTCCCTCTCCTCTCCACTTGTGCTCTCTCACTCTCTCTCTCTCTGTCTCAAATAAATAAATCAAATCTTTAATTTTATATATATATATATATATATATATATATATATATATATATATATATATATAATGTTGAAGTTTCACATGTACAGGATTGAACGTTATTAAGAACTAATTAATGAAAAACCATAGGATCAAATGGATAGATCATTAAACATCTGTTAATAGGCTAAGCACAATTATTACAAAAAAATGTATACCATCAATAAGCTAAAATTCACCAATAAATTATATTTCCTACATGCTAGCATAACTTGAAAAGACAATGCAGTATATTTGAAAAAATGTATAGGATTTGGGATTCAAATCCAAGTTCTGCCACTAATTAGGTATTATTGAATAGTGCACTTAGTCTCCCCAAATCTGTTTATTAAAAAGGATGTAAGAAAATCTTCTGTAACTCACAGGATTATTTTGGAGATTAAATTAAGATAATGAACCAAAAAAATCTTATAAACTGCAATGCAAAATAATACAACTAACAGTAATAGAAGAGAGATTTAGAAACTATGTAATGTGTGTGATTCCATGGCATAAGTGTTTTCATTGCTTTGATTCATTTCACCTCTGTTTCACAACATTTGAAAAACATCAGACATGTAAAGATCTTAATATGCACTTTGTTACAAGGTACTTAAAGGAGACAAAATCATGAGATAAATCTGCAAGAGAAGACTGAATTATGAAAACCTAGATTATCTTGTTTGCTGTTCACATTTACTCACATATTTTACCCGTTTTTAGTCAACATCTGATACATTTCAGTCACCAATCTGAGTGTTCCTATCTCAACAGAATTTAATTGTTAAAGGAGAGAATAAAGTCAGAGTTGCAGAGAGAAAATCAAGATGCACACACATAGTAGATATAGAACACATGTACAAATATGTACATATAAAATATACGTGTTATATATATATATATAAACATGTCTGTGTTCTTATTTCTGAAAGTTTTGAAGTTTTGAGTTTTCTTTAGAAGAAATAGAAAAAGTTTAGAGACTGACAGGTGGTAAGGGTGAATCTGGCTCTTTTCAATAACACAGCTAAGAAAGTGGTCTCTGAGGCAGTAATATGTAAGCACACACCTAAATGAGGTGAAAATCCTTGTGACTAACTGCTCTGAGAACTTTCTGGTCAGAGGATTACAACAGCAAAGAAACTATCCCTGGGATTCACTGCCAGTGTTTGAGGAATGGTCAGACAAGAGATTGACTCAGGGGAAAAAAAAATAAAAATAAAAAGTCTGAGAAGGAAGAAGGGGCCAGATTGTGATGACCTAAAATATGCTTGGAAACGAAAAGATTTTGAAAAGGAACTTTACTGGTCAAAGATAACTCTGGCAGGTTTATGGAGAAACTGATTTCTTCCTAAATGTTTTAAGCTCATATTGTGCTAGTCTTAAAAGAAAAATTTGAGTGAGGTGTTGACTGGAATAGTAGAGGGAGAGATGATAAGAAATATTTATAGTCAGGACGCATTTTTTTGTGTGTGTATATATACAGACAGATACTCTAAGACTTGTGTATGGGTTGTGAAACATTGAGATAAATAAAGGGTAGCTTCACGATTGGTGTATTTTAATGAGTCAAATAAGAGAAAGAAGGGATATAGCCATTGTGCTACCCAAGATCAGAGAGTGTGTGTCTTCCACATACTCTCTTTCCACCTTATCCTAAATTTGGTAGCTTACCCTAAGTCTTTCTTTTGATTTTCAGTGTATTTTGTATTGATCTAATGGTCTTTGAGCATTTCTGTTCTAGGGCATGTAGAAAGCTTGCCTGGGAGTGTACTTGGAAGGTACCGCTACCTCAAGGTAATTTTCCTTATGAGAGAGTAACAGAGAAATAAGGCAACAGCCAGAGGGATATGGGAATTTTAAAAAGGATTTTAAGAAGAGAGAAAATATAGGATTATTAATTATTGCTGGTAGTGACCCACGAAGGGGTAAATTATGATGCAAGTCAGAGAAAAACTTATGCCATACATACACCTGCACACAAGTATTTGCTGCCGCTTTATTCCTAATAACCCCAAACTGGAAGCAACCTAAGCATTCTTCAATGAGTGCATGGCTAAACAAACTGTGTTTTACCTAAACCTTGGAATATTACTTAACCAGAAATATAACAGATACATCCAACAACTTGTATCAAGGGAATTTTGGTCACTGGGAAAAATGCAATCCCAAAAGATAATGTATTATATGATTCCATTTATGCAACATTCAGCACATGACAAAATAATAGAAAGGGAAGACAGATGAGTGTTTCTCAGGGGTTAGGGAGGAAGGAAAAGAGACCACTGCTTCCAGAAAAGGTAGCATGAGGGATGACGGAACAGTTCTGCGCCTTCACTGTGGTTGTGGCCACACAAATATACACATGTGATAAAACAGTGTAGAATTAAATACACACACACACACACACACACACACACACACACACGAGTGCATGTAAAAACTGATGAAATCTGAATATGATTGACAGATTTTATCAATTTTAATTTCTTTGTTATAATACTGGAAAGCAGTTATATATCATCACTGGGGGAAACTGAGTGAAGGTAAATGGGATCTTCCTGTATTATTCCTTCCAACCTCTTGTGAATCCACACTTATACACAAATTTTAAAAATATACTCAAAGTCAAGAGGAAATGAGAAATGGAAATAGAATCTTATGTCTATCTGAAAATACTGAGTCAGTACGTGAAAACCTTTCCACAAAGAAACCTCAAAACTTGGATTATTTCAATTTTCCCAGCCACTCAAGAAAGAACACCAATTTTAGATCTTCTCCTTTAGGTAAAAAAGGAAAGCTTTGACAATACGCATGCCAAAGTATTTATCGGTGAAGTGTACTGATGATTCCAACTGAATTCAAAACACCTCAAATAAATGATGAATTGAGAGATTAGCAGAGATAGATAATGAAAACAATAGTAAAAGACTAATGGTAGAATCTAGGTTGTGGTACACTTGATTTCACCATACAGCTCTTTCAAATTCCCTTTGTGCTAAGGACTTACTTAAGAAAATGTTGAAAAGTAGCAAAGCAAAAATTCATATAAGACCATGAGTACAGACACCTAGAAGGAATTTTGCCACAAAGAGGTCTTGAGTAGTTGAGAAAGGACTGTTTCAAAGACTGGCTTTACACAACAGCTGACAGTTTACATATGAAAGTAGGTGGGAAACAGGGTATTAAAAAGTCATCAATGCATTTTAAAACATTACAAAACAATGAAAAAAATAATTATCTCATTAATGCAGAAAAATAATTTTATAAAATTGAATGATCTTTCACGATTAAAACTCTCAACATACTAGAAATATAAAGGAACTGGCTCAACACCTCATTTCTAACAAATCTATCTATAGAATATTGATTGCAACAATCTACTTAAAGAGTCTGTTTTTCCCTGAGGTTGGAAACAAGATAAGGATGATCCATTACTATTTCACTATTCATTATTGTACTAGAAGACCTCACTAGTACATTAGGATGTATTTTTTTATGATTCAGGCACTTCTTTTTTAATAAAATACCTCTATTTAGTTTATTATAGATGCAATCCTATAAAAATATATCAACTTAGGCTGTGCACCTTTCAAAATTAAACAAAACCACACTTAATTAGTTTACAATAAAGCGATGTAAAAATACAATTCACATTCACAATATGTAAGACCTTATGTCACATTGCTAGATACCTAGGTCCTGATATAGATCATTAGTTTAAGAAATTGAGGCCACATACAAGCCAGCACCGAGGACAGGCTATAGTGAACAACCTTCCTCATTATTAGAAGCTTAAAACCACCCTCCTGACTTCTTCTATCTTTCCTAGTAAATCAAATGGTCAAAAAGCAGCTTAATCTCCATGAAGTGTCACATATCAAGGTCAAGTTAACTCAGAGTGCAATTCTTATTTAAATATCTAACTTTCCCATGGATATGAGCTATGCAATTTTGACAGATAGCAATTATAAAGGAGCCTCCAAAAATGTGGGCAGATATGCTACAGCCTGGATGTTTTATTAATTATACACACACACACACACACACACACACACACAGATAGATAGATATAGATGACAGACAGACAGATAGATATACACACACACACATACACACACATCTGTGGACAATTTCCAGGGCTCATTGTCAGGAGATCCTAGCAATTGCTGATTTGTAGTCCAGAACTCAGGCGGCAATGGAAGCACTTCTCATATTAAAACATGATAAAAAAAAAAAAAAAACCAAACTATAATAATTTTATGGCATTACTGACACTTAGAGGTAGAAAAGATCCCAGAAATCAGTTACCGGTTTTGTTTTGTTGTTGTTGTTGTTGTTGTTGTTGTTGTTTTAATTAAACACATAAAATCCAAGATGGAACGTGTCTTCAGTTCAAGGTCAAAAAACTTAGGGGACAGCAGAGACAGGAGGCAAGAATCAGGGCTTTTTTATACCCAATTCAAAGTTCTGCCCTCAATAAGATAATATCAGAAAACACCATGGAGAAATCCTTATGTAGGTGCATATAACTACCTCAGGAAGAATTTGGCATCTGCTAGGGGTAGTTGCTCTGGCTTTATTCATGAGTTTTCTGTTCCATAAAATATTGAAGAGGGACCAGGTGCTGCATTCAGCTGAAAGATTGGGGCAATACACTGCAGTATGATATCATCACAGATCATCCAACCTGGAAGGCAATGAAGTAGAGAACTAGCGCTGTCTTTGAGTAACTGACTGATAAAACAGGGTCCCATGGAATGGCAATTTTCTCTTGAAGGCAGCAAACAATAATGTTTTGACCTCCAATTGAAACACGCTGGAATATATACACATTATAGCTCCCACTGCAGCTTGAAAGTAATTAGTACCCATTCAGTGAATGATTGATAAATTGGCTGAAATTTATTTTTAGAATGTCCAGAATCTTAAAAACATAACATTACATCATTACACAAAACATTTTTTTCTGTCCTTGCTCTTTTTCATTATGTTTATAGATCTAAGAGAGCAGGGAAACAATATGACTTACGCGGGTCCTGGGCACTTCTGCATTTCTCGGTTCCTTCCTCCATAAAAATATTAAAATTAGGTTTTTAAAGTAATAAAAATAATAGTAATAAAAAAGTAATAAAAATAATAAAAATAAAAATTATAATAAAACAATTATATTAATATAGAAAGCATTTTCTTTCACTAAAAGCTTTGTTTCTAATAAAATTTTTAAGTTTAAAAAATTTTAATGAGCCCCTAAAATTATGGTCAGACTGAGGCACTATGTCTGCTTTGTTTACCAGGTTAGTTGGCCCTCACAAAACAGACACCTTTCCCTAAAAGCTAAGGAACTCCCTTGGATTTCAGAAATCAGCTAAGAATGTCAGAACTTGCTTAGCTATCTTCAACTTGTCATCAGTAGGAACATTTGACATATGTTAAAGACAATTTTTCATACACAGAGGGTTCTTAGTCACCTTACCATATCCAGAACTTAGCCATGACTAAAGAAGAACAGAGGGACCAGTTTTGTAGATTGATATTCCTTGGCTCTAAGTGAAACTCTTGCGCATTAGCTCTTGGGATAAGGGTTTCACTCTTTTTCTCAGCAAAGACACACTTTATTTGGGGCATGAGAGAACAATTCAAACTGCAAAACTTAGATTGACCAAGAACAAAATCCGCAGCACTTTGAAATAAAGTATGTCAATATGTACTTTGAACGTTATCATTCCTTTAATAGGCCCGCTTAATCATTGCAGAGGACTCGTGAAGGTAGCAAAGAAAAATGCTCTGTATGTGAGGATTTAGAAAGAAAGGTAAACTAATTTTGCACCATGAGGCAATTCATCAAGCATATACCCCCAGCAATTCTTTGAGTCATGTCAAGATTAACTGAACCAGAAATAAGTTCTCAAGAGAATAAAACAAAGAATGCACGTAGACAAGAATGGTGATGTGATTTCTTTGTCATCTATTAACTGTTGATGCTTGATATTAGTAAGTGGGTCCTGTTATGCTCATTTATGATACTTTCAGATTTTTTTAATTTTTTTTTTTAATTTTTAAGTATCAAAATTCATTGCTTGAAGACCTCAAGACACTAAGAGGTGTTCGTGTGGAAATAGAGATAAAACTATTCAACCTGCTTTTCTTTTGTTTTTAGATTTATGTTCAAGTATATTCACACAACTAAACAGGAGTAGGTCAATGTCCTCTTTGGTTTTTTCTACTTTAAATTATTTTCTCTATTGAAATACTTTTATAGTCTTGATACCATTTTTCATTGTACAGGGTGGCACGGTGCTGCATAAAATAATCTCTGGAGGTGTTTGGCTTCTATTCTTATGGTAGCAGCTTCACATTTCCCCAGTTGTGTGTCTCATAAAAAATTTAAATGGAATCAGGTGCAGTAATAAGTTGATCTTCTGGCTGAATGACACGGTGATTTAATCCAGAGCCCAATCATATTCAATTCATTAAACTGAAGAATGCTTCTCAATCTTTCAGATAAAGTCCAAAATAAAAATCCAGAGGATATATACCCTAGATTCAAATGTTTCTTTGACCTCATCTTGTATGTTCTAAGACTTAAACTGAATTGGGTCATATAAGATAATCTCTCATTTCAGCCAGATACTAAGGGAAAAATCAATCAGTGAGAAAAGGAAGAAATTGAAGTAGGAAACTATAGAATAGAATAAATAAAAGCGATATATCTCATTGAAGAAACACCAGTTAGTATCTCAACTCAAGAACTTGCACTGTTTTCCCCTCCTTAGACCTATGCACTGAATATCATTACTATGTAGCACTACTAAGAAATCTTACCACCGTTCATGTCCTTCCTTGAATTCTTAGGGGAATTAGGAAATTTATGAACTCCATGGTAGCTTGCCATGTTGGGGAGAGTACTGCCAATGTGTACATTTCACTAGAATTCAAGAACCAGTCAAAACAATCAGATAGAGTCTCCTAAGGATGGTGCCGATGGAGCAAATCCATAATGTTCTCCCAGAACAAAAATAACAGCGCTAAACTATTTCCATCATTATTCTGATTTAGCTACAAGTTACCAAAGCACATCTAAAGCTCAGAAGAGTAAGATTCCTAAAGAACTGCTATGTGGTTTGTAGAAGAGAAAGATATCAAACATTAAAATGTTTAAGAGTATACATTACAGAAGAAAGATGAGCATGGTAAGTTATATTTATGTATTTATGGCCTAGAATGTTTATTCCGGCTATTTGCAAGCAAAGAGATTAATATGCCATGAATAATTAGGGGCAATTCTCATTGACTTCAACTAGATTTTCCTGTTGTGAATCTGGATAGTCTTCTTTCATGGGGTATCACTATTCTACCCTTCACTGGGCAGTTAGATACTTTAGCTCTCCCTTTGTTGGGCTAAGTAATCATAGAAATACAAAGAGAAATAAGATCATATTCCTGTAATCTACTCTTTCGCACAACAGAGGCAATTCTTTCAGCAACATATTGGGAAAACGGCAGTTCAGCTTTCAGTTAACACTTGAGAGATGGGGAACTCACACCTACAAGGCAATAGAGTCGATCAATGGATACTTCTAATTTTCTAACCCTTGATGTTAGACTGAAGCATGTTTCACATTAATTCCCTATGTTAGAACTTCAGGAGCTAGATATAATAACCATTCAAATGTCAAAAAGCAACTATCAGTTTTCCACATCTCTGTTTTCCAATTCCTGATTCTTTCAGCAACTCTAGAGGGGTAGTTTCTACTCTTCCTTCACTATGATTTATACTTTCCTCTAAATAAGCTCTCTACAGAAACTTGGTTACAAAATATAGCCCCCTGCAGGTACAGAAACATTTCACAGTCTAGTAGTGGGCAGCTAATTCTTGCACTGTCCAAAAGAGAATATGCATCTTAGTGCAGATATTTGGGGCCTAAAAACAAAAAGAAGTGAATTCTCATTTTGTCTTCTGCCATTCACATTACACTTGACTGTAGGAAAACTCCACATTATCCCAAGGATGCTAAGGAATTACTAAATTTATGATAAGGTATTATAGTAAATCTCTCTGACATTCAGGGATAAATCATGTCAAACAGTTACAAAGTAATGGTGGTAAGGTAATGATTACTATTCAGCTTCTGAAAAGAGAATTTAAAACGGTGTCAGCAAGTAGGTATCAGTGCTACTTTCAAGTACTACAGAAATTGTAGCCAAAATTTGAGAAGCTCTGCTTTATGAATTCCATGTCTAGGAGCCTAGCACATATTGAAATTCTGAATGATACTTTCATTGATTGCTGCTTTAAATGTTAATTTCACTGGCTTTCCATTTCACATTTCTGCCTCTTTTTGCTACTCTGTATCAAGTAATAAGACTGAACTCATTTACAATTTATTGTTAACTTTGTTAAAATTTTATGAAATGACAGTATAGTTGGTTAAGCCATGGAGGAAATTAGTTTGGTGGAGTTTCACATTTTCTAATCAGGTGAAATATCTCTGTGGAAGTTCTTTGTACTCAACAGGCTCAGTAAGTAGATACAATGTACGCTTATGTTGCTTTAACTAATAATATCTGTTCAGCAATATCCAAGGACAATCTCATATAAACTCTAATCTCACTTAAATAGGAAAATATTATGGAAGACTGACAAAGATTAATACAAATATTAACAGAAAGTCATTCTTATTCCACAAATTACACATCCTTTACCCTGCAGTTAAAATATGTCCTTAACCATAAATCTGGTTATATCAGTCCTTTGTACAAACCTCTAAAGAAAAATGTTGAGAATCGTGTCTATGGATATTTCACCTCCAGAGATGAAAAGGAAGAATAAATGACTGCCTGTATATGGAAATTTCAGCAAAATTATTTTTCCCTGGTTAAAGACAAAAGAAATGTAAAAGTCATTCTGAATTTTTTTTCACTTTGAACAAGTACAGTAAATTTTGTGCTGCACAAGAATGTTTTCAATTTTGATATTAATATCTACGCCAAAGTAGAACAGATGAATCCCTTTCAATCAGCACCTACTTTTCTAAAGGAATCTTCAGAGTAAACAAGCCGGTGAGAATTAAAAAACCCCGGGCTTCTCAATACAATGGTATCATACAAGACAGACCACCCCCTGGATCTTGCTTGTTTGAAAAGAGGCAGTAAAAACTAAAAACTAGACCCCATTTAACATATGGTTGTGCACATCTGCATGTTTGCAGTCTTTGAAATAATTCCAATTCTGAGGCAGCAATAGAAACTGGGACACAGCAAAATGTCAGAGTCCACAGGAATATTACTGAAAGAACATCCATGATCTGAACCATCAATCTAGAGCAAAAATAATTTTATCATTAAATTTTTCCATCCAAGTCTAGCCGTGGGCCCAGGATTGGAAGACTTTGGGGAATAGGCAAATTATACCATTATATACAACAGCAAGACAGGTTTTACTTAAGCACCTAATGTTTCAAGTACTCAATTTCACCCTTCAATTCTTTTAGCTGTCTTAGAAGTTATCTGTAATAAATGTCTATGAATCATGCTTCTACAAGAGATGTCCAATGCCCTAATTCCAAGAACCTGCAGTTTATCTTCTACGAAAGGGATTTTTGCAGGTGTGATTAAGCTAACAATCTTGAGATGATGAGATGATCCTGGTCCTTTTAAGTTAAAGAGGAACAAGGGGTTGAAGTCATGAAGTGTCTGAAAATGCTATCTTGGCTTTGAAGATGGAGGGAAAAATCACTTGCTAAGGAATGTAAGAAGTTGGAAAAAACAAGGAGACAGATTTTTCCATTATAGTTACCACAAAAATCATACATATATAGCCCTGTAGGTATCTTAATCATGGGGAAAAAAAAATCAGTGAAACCCATTTCAGACTTCTGACTTCCACAATTGTAAGATAATAAATTTGTGGGTTTTTTTTTAAATTTGTGTTATTTTAAGCCATTAAATTTATTATACCTTGTTACACTAGAAATTCAAAACTTAACACAATGGTATGACATCACTGTCAAGATAAAATACAAACTTTAAGCCCCTCTAGGCCCCTATCCTACTGATTTCTTTATTCACATCTCCAAATACCCTGAAAATAAGCCTTTAGTCTCTAATATTAAGCTACTTGTACTTCTCAGTTTTTGAATTAAACTTTGTATTTTGAATAGTAGGTTCACACAGGGTTACAAGAAATACAAAGAGATTCCTTATAATTAGTTATAATTTCCTATAACAAATTTCCTCAAAATGTAACATCTTGTAGAATTACTGTTACAATGCAAAAAATAAGATATTGACATTAAACAGTCTGAGGACAAAAACTCCTTATTGAAGATAGAGCAGAAAGATAGAACTTGGGCAGTTGATGACCTTGTAAGCTTCTGAACTAAACTACCCTAGAATTATCATCTTCTAGGCTGTTTCTGAAATGAGGTAATAAATGTCCTTATTTTTAAAGCCCTTTTGAGTTTTGGGTTTTCTGTTATTTGCAACCCAAACACCTTAACTGCTTCAAGTTATAACATTGCTTTAACCCACCTCTCTAGTGCCACTGTGCCAACAGACAATAGAAAAATGACATTTTGTAAAAACCGTGCTGTGTCGAAATGCTTGTCAGAGATCTCAGCATTTCTAAATTTTGGAAGCCACCACCCCATCCTAGCAACAAATAAAATTCTGAACAAACTGGAAAATTAAGAATTCTTCTAAAATCCTAATAGAAGTGAGGTCGCAGGACAAACTGTTGCCTCCAACATTGGAAAGACCAACAAGTGCATACAGAGAATCCTAACTTACCAGAGCAGAAACTCATCCACTGAAATCTGGGCAGGAACCAGCGTCAGGGCAGGGAAACCAGGACTGTATTTGATGAATTGCAGGAGGTTCAGCATATACAACACTGAGAGTGAAAAACAGGGGAATCACTCACAGTGAGGGAACCCACACTTTTGTGGGGTTACCTTCTAGTCTTGAGCTAGGTTCTTCCAATAAACCCTGGAGGAAAAAAAACCCTCCTGCATACTACAAGAGAAAGGAAGGAGCCATTTTGAAATGCCTCAGACCATTCTGTTCTTAAAAAGGTCTGCCCCCAGGAGAAACTATTTAAGCAGAACCTAACCTGCAGGTGTCTTATTAGAGCTTAACTGACCTAGGGAAGGGGAATAAACAATCTCAGCTGGCTCTAGTCTTCCGTGTAGAAAAAAGGGAAATACTCTACTCCAGAGCCATTTGGCCTTACACAGGGGAGAAGGAAAATACCTACTCCAGTCCAATCTAGCCATCCTGCTTCACCTACAGTACTAGTGGAGGACTGAAAAGCACTGGTGAAGTTTACAGCCAAAGGGACAGGCTTACTGAAAGACTGAGACCTAGTCATATAGTCATTTCATCTCCCCTGACATCTTACCATTACATTACCAAAGGCCTATTTACAAAAGTTTCTTTTACTCATCATAGCATGCCCAACTATCAAGAAGAAGTTATAAGACATACTAAGAGGCAAAAAACACAGATTGAAGAGAGAGAAAACATCAGAACCAGATTCAGATGTGACAAGAACGGTGGATTTTAAGATTGGGAATTCAAAACAACCATGAATAATAGGTTATGGCTCTAATGGATAAAGTAGACAGCACATAGACGGGCAATGTGAGCACAGAGGTAGAAATTCTAAGAAATACCAAAAGGAAATGCTAGAGGTCAGAAATAGTATCACAGAAATAAGGAATCCCTTATTTGAGGTTATTAGATGGGACAGAGCTGAAGAGAGAATTGTTGGGTTGACAATATCTCAATAAAAACCTCCAAAAAAATAGGAAAAAAAAAAAAAGACTTAAAAAAACCCAGAATATCAAAGAACTGTGGGACAACTACAAAGGTATAATGTATGCATAAGGGAAATACCAGAAGAAAGAGAAAAGGGAACAGAAGCAATATTTGAAATAATTAGAACTGAAAATTTCTCCCAAATTCGTGTCAGACACCCAATCACAAAACCAGGAAAACTAGAACTTTAAGCGGGATAAACACACACACACACACACACACACACACACACACACACACACAGTATAGATATTATCATTTTTTAAACTACAGAAATTCAAAGGCTTTTTTTAAAAAAAAATCCTGAAAGAGAACAGAGGGAAAAATACACCTTACCTACAAGAAGCAAAGATAAAACATATCATCTTCTCAGAAAGAACGCAAGGGAGAAAAGAGTGAAGTAAAATATTTAAAGTATTGAAAGATTAAAAAAAAAAAACACCAATCTAGAATTCTGTACCCTGTGAAAATATCCATCAAAAGTGAAGCAATACTTTCTCAAACAAAAATTCAAGGAATTTGTTACCACTAGACCTACCTTGCAAGAAATACTAAAAGCAGTCCTTCAGAAATAAGAAAAATGATATAGGGCAGAAACCCAGTTCTACATAAAGAAAGAAAAAGCACAAAAAAGGAGTGAGTAAAGGTAAAAACAAAACATTTTTCTATTTCTCATTCCCTAGAGTATTGCAAACTCTAGGGAAAATACACACACAGACACACAAACATTAAAAAAAGAGGTATAGCTGATATGCTAAGAAAAGAGAAATAATGCAATCATTAAATGCTCAAGTAAAACCAAAATAAGGAGAACACATGTTATGGAAAAAAATAAAATCAAAGAACAGCAACAAATAGAAAACCATAACAAATATGGTAGATATTAATCCAATTATATCAATAATCACTTTGATCAATGGTCTAAATCTACCAATTAAAAGACAAGGGTTTGTGAGAAAAGATAAAAAAAATAAGAGAGAGTTTTATGTTGTCTACAAGACATACATTTTTTTAAAAGTTTCTTTGTTTTTTAGAGTCAGGGAGAAAGAGTAGGGAAAGGGGAAGAAAGAGAGAGAGAAACTTAAGCAGATTCCACACCCACTGTGCAGAGCCCAATGCAGGGCTTGATCTCATGACCCTGAGATCATGACCTGAACTGAAATTAAGTGTCAGACGTTATAACTGACTGAGTCAACTAGGTGCCCCAGAAATGCACCGTAACTATGCAGACACATATGGATTAAAAGCAAAAAGGATGGCAAAAGATATATTATACTAATGTTAATCAAAAGGAGGTAGTAGTAGTTATATTAATTTTCTACAGAACAGACTTCAGACTGAACAAAGTTTTCAGAGATAAAGAGGAGCATTTACATAAGGATGAAAAGGTTAATTTTTCAAGACATAAAGTATGCACCTAATAAGGTAGCATTAAACTACATAAGACCAAAACTTCTAGAACTGCAAGGAAAATAGATGAACCCACTATTATAGTTGGGGACTTTAATATCTCTCTATCAGAAATGGACAGTACCAGTAGGCAGAAAATCAATAACACTATCAATCAGTTGGGTATAATGGATATCTAATACTGCTTCACCCCATAACAACAGAATATATATTCTTTTCAGGATTACATGGAATATTTATCAAGATGGGTCACATTCTGGACCATCAAAAACACTTTAAGAAATTTGAAAACTAGAAATATTGTCTATTCTCATACCACAATGGAATTAAACTAGAATATCTGGAAAACCCCCAAAACACTCGTAAATCAAATATTTTACTTCTAAATGGTACATGAGTCAAAGAAGAAATCTCAAGAGGAATTTAGAAATATTTTGAACTAAATAAAATGAAAACACAGCTTATCAAAATATGTGAAGTGCAGTGAAAGCAGGGCTTAGAGGAAAATCTATAGCATTGAATGCATACATTAGAAAGGAAGAAAGATCTAAATTCTGTCATCTAAGTTTTCACCCAAGGAAACTAGACAAAGAACAGCAAGTTAAATCCAAGTAAAGAGAAGAAAATAAATAATGGGAATTAGAGCCAAAATTAATGAAAGTGAGAAAAGGAAAATCAATAGAGAAATTCACCTAAACCAAAAGCTGATTATTTGAAAAGATGAATAAAATCAATAATCGTTAAGACAGACAAAGAAAAAAAAAGAGGGAGAGAGGACACGAATTATTAACATCAGAAATGAAAGCAGGTACATAATTATAGTCTGTGGATATTTAAAGCATAATAAGGAAATACTATGAAAACTTGTATAACCTAGGTGAAATGGACTAAATCCTTGAAAGATGAAATCTTCAAGACTAGCCAACCTTAAGAGACCTATGTCTATTAAAGATATTGAATCAATAATTAATAGCATTCCAAAACAGCACTAGGCACAGATGAGTTCACTGGTGAATTTTATGAAATATTTATGGAAGAAATTAGACAAATTCTTATAATCTCTTCAGAAGACTGAAGCAGAGGGAATACTTCCTAACTAATTCTCTAAGATCAGCATTACTTTAATACAACCAGATGAAGATGTTACAGGAAAGAAAACTACAGATCAATATCTTTCATGGACATAAATGAAAATTCAACAAAATATTAGGGAAATGAATCCAACATGTATAAGAGAATCTATATCACAACCAAATGGGATTTATTCTAGATGTGTAAGGTTGATTCAAGATTCAAAAGTCCAACAGATTTAAGAGGAATAAACAGATGATGACATCAGTAGAAGTAGAGAAAGCATTTGACAAAATTCAACATTTTTCATGATAAAAAGAAAATGAAATACTCAGGTATAAATCTAACAAAATATTATAGTATCTTTATGAGGAAAACTACAAAACTCTGAGGAACAAAATCAAAGAACTAAATAAATAGAGAGATATTCTATGTTCTGGGACAAGATTTGTATTGTTATGTAGTCACTTCTGACAAATTTGATTTATGAATTCAGTGCAATCTCAATGAAGATCCCAGCAAGTTATCTCATGGATATTTACAAATTGATTCTAAAGTTTATATGGAGTGGCAAAGATCCAGAATAACCAATAAAATATTAAAAAAGAATAAAGTTGGAGAACTGACACCACTTGATTTTGAGACTACCAATAAAATTATAATAACCAAGATGGTATAGTATAGCAATGAAACACCCACCTAAATTTAGCTAACTGATCTTTGACAAAGGAACTAAAGGAATACAATGAATCAAAAATAGCATATTTAACAAATGCTATTAAAACAACTGTCCATCTACATGCAAAAAAAAAAAAAAAGAGAGAGAGAGAGAGAATGTAGTCAGTGACCTTACACACATAATTAAATTAACTTAAAGTAAATCACAGACTTAAATGCAGAATGCAAAAACTATACAACTTCTAGAGTAACATAAGAAAATCTAAATGACCTTGGGTTTGGCAATGACAATTTAGATATAACACCAAAGGCATAATCCATAAAAGAAAGAATTGCTGGGCTGGACTTCATTAAAATTAAAAACTCCTGCTCTATGAAAAACAATGTCAAGATAATGAAAAGATAAGCCACAGACTGGGAGAACATATTTGCAAAAGACACATCTGATAGAGGACTTTCACCCAAAATATACAATAAGCTCTTAAAACTCAGTAATAAGAAAACAAACAACCTGGTTAAAAAGTGGGCCAAAAACTTTAAGAGACACCTCACTAAAGAAGATTTACAGATGGCAAATAAGCATAGGAAAATATTCCCTACAATAATATGTTGTTAGGAAAATGCAAATTAAAGTGACAATGAGATTATACAACAAAATGGACAGTATCCAGGAATACGGACAACACTAAATGCTAACAAGTATGTGTAGCAATAGTGAATCTCAGACATTATCGGTGGGATGACAAAAATGGTATAGTGCTTTGGAAGACAGTTTGTTGGTTTCTTACAAAATTAAACATACTCTTATACTTCTTGGTATTCACCCAGAATTGGGAACTTATATCTACAAAACAAAACAAAACAAAAAACAAAAAAACAGCACAAGGATGTTTACAGCACCTTTATTCATAATTGTCAAAACTTGAGGAACTACAATGTCCTTCAGTAGGTTAATGGATAATTAAACATTGTTACATCTAGAAAAAAAGCCAACCTATTGGTTGGGGAAGATGGTAGTGGAATAGGAGGACCCTAGGCTCACTCATTCCACAAACACAAACAGATAACTATCAAATCATCCTCAATACCCAAGAAGTCAACCTGATAACTGACTTAACAAATCCACAACTAAAAGGAGAGATGAGGCCACATTAAAGAAGGTAGGTTTAGGGGTTTAGGGAAACAGGTGCTGTGGAGGGAATGGAGACATGGTCATGGAGAAAGGTGAGAGAGAGAACAACAGATAGGGAATGCACAAGGAGAATGTTTCCCCAGAGCCATTGGCTTAAAAAAAGGGGGGGAGGAATTTTGTGAGTTCTTGCAACCAACAACAGGGGGGCGGGG
>CM053615.1:43128729-43159940 GCA_028646535.1 Procyon lotor | reverse complement strand
AGATGAACGGATAAAAAAGATGTGTATATACAATGGAATATTATTCAGCCATCGGAAAGAATGAATACCTACCATTTGCATCAACACGGATGGAACTGGAGGGGATTATGCTAAGTCAAATAAGTCAAGCAGAGAAGCAGGGATGGAAGGGATGGAAACCTGAAAGGGGAGAACTTGGAGATGGAGATGAACCATGAGAGACTATGGACTCTGGGAAACAAACTGAAGGTTTCAGAGGGGAGGGGGTTGGAGGGATGGGGTTGCCAGGTGATGGGCACTAAGGAGGGCACTTTTGTGATGAGCACTGGGTGTTATATACAACTAATGAATCACTGAACACTACATCAAAAACTAATGATGTACTATATAGTGGCTAAGTGAACATAATAAAAAAAAGTGGAAAAAAAAAAGAAATGAGAATGCAATAAATGAGATGGGAAAAGGGCTTGTGTCAATGAACAGGAGTCAGGAAGAAGCAAAGGAACAAATTACTGATATGGAAGACAAAATAATAGAAAATAATGAAGTTGAATAAAGAAATAAAGAAAGAGAGAATATGGGACATGAGAATAGACTTAGGAAACTCAGTGTCCCCATCAAATGTCCCCATCATATGTACCAATATATACTTGTATCATAGAAGTCCTAGAAGAAGAGAGAAAAAAGAAGGCAGAAAGTTTATTTAAGGAAATAATAGCTAGAAAAATTCCCTAATCTGGGGAAGAAAACAGACATCCAGATTCAGGAGGTACAGAGAACTCCCATCAAAATCAACAAAAGTAGGCCAACACCAAGATACAGTGTAATTAAATTTCCAAAATATAGTGATAAAGAGCAAATCTTAACCTACTGAGCCTTTCAGGTGCCCTAAAAACAAATCTTAAAAGCAGCAAAACAAAAGAAGTCCTTAACCTACAAAGTAAGACCCCTAAGTCTCACTGGAGATTTCTCAACAGAAACTTGGCAAGCCAGAAGGGAGTGGCATGATATATTCAAAGTGATACATGGGAAAACTTTGTAGCTAAGAATACTTTCTCGAGTAAGACTATCATTTAAGAATAGAAAGAGAGATAAAGAGTTTCCCAGACAAATGAAAACTAACAGTTCATGACAACTTAACCAGCCCTGCAAGAAATATTAAAAAGGACTCTTTGAGTGGAAAGAAAAGTCCAACAGTGACAAAGACGAGTGAGGATTGGAGAAAATCTCCAGAAACAATGACAAAACAAATAATAAAATGACACCAAATACATATCTATCAATAATGACTCTGAATGTAAGTGGACTAAATGCTCTAATCAAAAGACAGGATGGATTAAAAAACAAGACTCATCTATATGCTGCCTACAAGAGACTTGTTTTTGACCAAATGCTCCTGGAGATTGAAAGTGAGGGGATGGCAAAATATTTATCATGTGAATGGACATCAAAAGAAAGCTAGAATAACAATACTTCTATCAGACAAACTAGACTTTAAAACAAAGACTACAACAGATGAAGAAAGTGAGGGGATGGCAAAATATTTATCATGCGAATGGACATCAAAAGAAAGCTAGAATAACAACACTTCTATCAGACAAACTACACTTTAAAACAAAGACTACAACAGATGAAGAAGGCCACTCTATAATTATAAAGGGGACAATCCAACAAGATCCGATCATTGTAAATATTTATGCATAGAAGCAACCAAATATATAAAACAATAATACAAAGTAAATAACTGGTAACAACAAAATAATAATAGAAGACTTTAACAACACACTTACCTCAATGGACAGATCATGTAAACAGAAAATCAACAAGGAAATAATGGTTTTGAATGACATGCTGGATCAGAAGTACATAATATATATTCAGATATTCTATACAAAAAACAGAAGAACACAGATTCTTTTCAAGTGCACATGGAACATTCTCCAGACACAAGCACTATTAGGTCACAAAACAGTCCTTAACAAGTATAAAAAGACTGAAATCACACCATGCACCTTTCCTGACCACAAAATTATGAAACCAGAAGTAAACCACAAGGAAAAATTTAGAAAGAATACAAATACATGGAGGTTAAAGAACATGCTACTGAACAATGAGTGGGTCAACAAAAAAGTCCAAGAAGAAATAAAAAAATACATGGAAACAAATGAAAATGAAAACACAATGATCCATAGCCTTTGAGATACAGCAAAAGCAGTCCAAAGAAGGAAGTACATAGCAATGCAGGTCTACCTCAAGAAGCAAGAAAAATTTGAAATGAATAACCTAAATTTACATCTAAGGGAGCAAGAACAAGAAAAGCAAATGAAACCCAAATGTAGCAGAAGAAAATATGATTAGAGCAGAAATAAATGATATAGTAACTAAAATATGTATATATAAAATAGATCAATGAAACCAGGAGCTGGTTCTTTGAAAAAAAAATAATAAAATTGATAAACCTCTATTCAGACTTATCAAAAAGAAAAGAGAAACAAAAAAAGAAAAGAAAAAGGACCCAAATTAATAAAATCACACATGATAGGGAAGAAATAACAAATAACACCACAGAAATACAAATAAGTATAAGAGAAAATTATGAAAAATTATATGCCAACAAATTGGACAACCTAGAAGAAATAGGTAAATTCCTAGAAACATATAAATTACCAAAACTGGAACAAGAAGAAATAGAAAACTTACACAGTCTGATAAACCAGCAAAGAAATTGAATCAGTAATCAAAAAACTCCCAACAAACAAAGTCCAGGGCCAGATGGCTCAGATGGCCTCAAAGGTTAATTCTACCAACATTTAAAGAAGAATTGATACCTATTCTTCTCAAAATATTCCAAAAAATAGAAAAGGAAGGAAAACTTCTAAGTTCATTCTATGATGACAGCATTACCCTGCCACCAAAACCAGATGAAGACTCCACTATTAAAGAGAACTACAGACCAATATCCCTGATGAACATGGGTGCAAACATTCTCGGTAAAATACTAGCAAACCAAATCCAACAATACATGAAAAAGAAATCATTCAAAAAGATCAAGTGGGATTTGTTCCTAGGTTGCAAGTGTTGTTCAATATTCACAAATCAATCAACATCAATTGATACACCATGTTAATTAAAGAAGAGATGATGTGATCATTTTAAAAGATGCAGAAAAAGCATTTTACAAGGACAACATCCACTCATAGTTAAAAAGCCTCAACAAAGTAGATTTAGAGGGAACATACCCCAAATAATAAAGGTCATCTATGAAAAACCCACAGCTAATATGATCTTCAACGGGGAAAAACTGGGAGCTTTTTCTCTATAATCAGGAAGAAGACAGGAATGTAAACTGTCACCACTGTTGTTTAACATAGTACTAGAAGTCCTAGCCACAGCAATCAGACAACAAAAAAGAAAGAAAAGGCATCCAATCAGTAAGGAAGAAGTAAAACTTTCACTAATTGCTGATGACATTATAGTCTATAGAGAAAACCTGAAAAATTTCACCCAAAATGTGCTATAACTGGTACATGAGTTCAGTAAGATTGCAGGATACAAAATCAATGTACAAAAATCTGCTGCATTTCTATACACCAATAATGAAGCAACAAAAAGAAAAATTAAAAGAAAAAGAGAGAGAGATTAAGGAATCAAACTTATTTACAATTACGCCAGAAAGAATAAAATACCTACGAATAAACCTAACCAAAGCAGTGAAAGACCTGTACTCTGAAATATATAAAACACTGATGAAAAAAACAGAAGAGGACACAAAGAAATGGGAAGACATTTAATGCTCACAGATTGGAAGAACAAACATTGTTAAAATGTCTATACTATCTTAAGCAATCTACACATTTAATCCAATCTCTATCAAAAAACTACCAGCATTTTTCACAGAGTTAGAACAAACAATCCTAAAATTTGTATGGAACCACAAAAGACTCCAAATAGCCAAAACAATCTTGAAAAAGAAAAGCAAAGCTGGTGGCATCACAATTCCAGACTTCAAGCTGTATTATAAAGCTGTAGTGATCAAAACAGTATGGTACTAGCACAAAAATAGACACACATAGAACAACAGAACAGAATAGAAAACCCAGAAATGAACCCACAACTATACAGTCAATTAATCCTTTACAAAGCAGCAAAGAATATCCAATAGGAAAAGTCTCTTTAACAAATGGTGTTGGGAACACTGGATAACAAATGCAAAAGAATGAAACTGGACCACTATCTTACTTTTTAATATTGTTTTGTTTTTTTCAGTGGACCACTATCTTACACCACACACAAAAACAAATTCAAAATGAATTAGAGACCTAAATGTGAGACCTGACACCATAAAAATCTGAGAAGAGAACACAGGTAGTTAGTTCTTTGATGTTGGCCATAGCAACTTCTTTCTAGATATATCTCTTGAGGCAAAGAAAGCAAAAATAAACTATTGGGACTTCATCAAAATCAAAAGCTTCTGCCATAGCAAAGAAAATAATCAACAAAACTAAGAGGCAAACTTACAGAATGGGAGGAGATATTTGCAAATGACATCTTTGATAACAGATTAGTATCCTAAATCTATAGAGAACTTATACAACTCAACACACATAAAGCAAATAATCCAATCCAAAAATGGGCAGAAGACATGAATAGACATTTTTCCAAAAAAAAAACCACATACAGATGGCCAAAACATATGAAAAGATTGTTCAACATCACTGATCATCAGGGAAATACAAATCAAAACAACAATGAGATATCACCTCACTTACACCTGCCAGAATGGCTAAAATCAACAGTACAAGAAACAAAAAGATGCTGTTGAGGATGTGGAGGAAGGGGAACCCTCTTGCACTGTTGGTGGGAATGCAAACTGGAACAGCCACTGTGGAAACCAGTATGGAGGCTTCTCGAAGAGTTAAAAGTAGAACTACTCTAAGATCCAACAACACACAAATAGGTATTTACCCAAAGAATACAAAACACTAATTCAAAGGGATATAGGCACCCCCAATGTTTATAGCAGCATTATCCACAATATCAAAATTATGGAAACAGCCCAAAGTGCCCATTTACTGATGAATGGATAAAGAAGAGGTATATATATATCCAATGGAATATTACTCCACCATAAAAAATGAAATCTTGCCATTTGCAATGACTTGGTTGAAGCTAGAGAGCATTACACCAAGTGAAATAAGTCAATCAGAGAAAGACAAATACCCCATGAATTCACTCATACGTGGAATTTAAGAAACAAAGGCTTCAACCCACTGAGCCACCCAGGTGCCTGCCATTATTTCTTTAATATGTTTTCCATCCCAATTTCTCTCTCCTCTCCTGAGACTCCAGTTAAATTACTGCTGGGTCTTTGATTATCATCCCACAAGTCTCTGGTTCTCTCTCTCATTCTCTTCAATATGTTCTCTCTCTCTTTTTTATTTTCAGAATGGATAAATTCTATTGGTCCATCAGTCCACTAATTCTGTCCTCTAGGTCACTGACTTCAATTGCCTCGTTGCTACCAAGGGGCATGTGAACTCAACTCCAACTCTGGGTCCTTCTGGCACCAAGCAGGAAGTAGGCAGAGGACTGACTCATATTGCTTTGTTGCTGTAGGAGTGGAGTGGAAACTCAGTTTCTGGATGGTCCCCCACTCTCATACACATAGACATACCATGGTTAAAAGAGAAAAGCAGAGTGCCAACTAGTCTCACTTTACCACATTGTCTCACTTTATTGGTGGCAAGAATATGTGCTCAGTGGCCCCACTCACTTACAGTTTGGGAAAGGACAGCAGGAAGCAGAATACTAACAATACCTCACATCCTAGGTTGCCTATTTCGAGCAGTTTCCCAGGTCAGACATCTAATCATTTAGGTGAATCTTTATATTCACCTGAACAATTTTAGCTTTCCCAACAATAAGTCTTGTTTCAAATTTTCAAGTTGAGAAAATCAGCAACTTGGGAGTCTGATAGCATTTGTACCGCAAGACGTAATTTTTTTCTCTTTATATGCTTGTTCTTCAATAGACTATAAATTCCTCAAGAGTAGTTCCTCAGCCAAAGCCCATATTAAAGGTTCACTATTGAACTGAACTGAGTGGTTTTCTTAGGTTGTAAACATTATGTAAAATTTGATATTTCTTTTTATAGTTGTAGTAAAATACTCCTGGGCTTACATGAATTAGAAAAAGTAAGGAGTAGGATAAAAATAGGTTAATAAAACCATTTCCCCTTAATTGGTTTATCCTTGAGTATGGCCAAGTTATCATCAAGTGAGAAAATTCTTGTTGCTTCCTTTCTTAGAAGTGGAAGCTCAAAACAACACAATTTGGAGCAGGTTATGAATGCTATTTTAGAGCAGACTTGAGGAGAAAAGAGGGAAGTGATAGGAATAATAAATATTGAAGGAGTTTTTTTTTTTTTTTTGGTAGTTGGATCTAGGAATGGAAAGTTACATTTTTATTATAAATCTTTTATAAAAATAATTTTCTCCAAAAATATTGTTAAATTTTTTCTTCTATTACTCCTCAATTTACTCTTCTGCAACTCTTTTTATTTCTAATAAAAAAAATAAAAAAGTCTTATGTGACTAAAAGAATTTGGTGTCAACCCATCGACAAAGTCAGATCATTACAATTCTTTTACACTGAGGAATTCATGCTGCTGCCAGTTTCTTGGATCTGTGATTCAAAGGCAGAAATATAAAACTGCTCCTGCATTTGACTGGATTACAAAATAAGCAGCACAGTTAGCCTGGATGTCAGAAAGAAACTTTAAAGTGCTGTAGGAAAAAGGCATTCCTTTAGGGGTTGCTCCAGGAACTTAGTCTGGGATCTGCCAAGCATCTGCAACAAAAAGAATTTGTGCTTTGCAGTTAAAGAAGTATTATAGGGAAATTTTAAGATCCTGACTGACTGCTTACCGATGTGAAGCTGATCAGGATATTTAAATTCTCAGCCTCAGTGTCCTCCTCTATGAATGAAAACAGCACAAATTGATCAGGGTTAGTCTAAGTTGATGTGAAATAATGTGAACAAGATGCTTGGTCCCAAACTCAGCATTTGGGGATGTCCCAAGAATATTAGTTAATTATCCTCTTTCCGCAACACCCCCAAGAACCACGCGAGAGGGAGCATTGGATTGCTCCCCAGAAAATGAAAGCAAAAAAAGTATAAGAGCAATGACAAACCTCATTCTACTGTGTGGAAATTCCTTCTCTCTAAGAAATAAACTAAATAATTTTAAAGACAAGAGAAGACTGTGTAAAGCCTGGTGGTGGGTACTGAGGAGGGCACGTATTGCATGGAGCACTGGGTGTGGTACATGAACAATGAATCTTGGAACACTGAAAAAAATTAAATTAATTGAAAAAAAAAACCTTCAGTTTTGTGAAGGTCTCTTATACTGAGATTAAAATGAGAAAACTGCAAAGCAGAAGCCCTTAACAGTGATCATTCATATACTGAAGGTAATCAGCATTATGGCAAAGGGTATTTTCAATGAGAACATTGGCACTTGCAAAATGGGGATATCCGAGGTTACATGATTCCTTTATAGTATCTTTTGAACATTTGAAGGTGATAGAGGTGAAATGACAGCCAACTACAGGGGCAAGAACACAGTCAATGGAATTCTGGGAAACTCTGTCTAGGCTAGGAAAGCCTCTCTCTTTGCTCCTATAACAGCCATAGGATGTCGATAACATCAAAATACATCTCAGATCTGACCAGTTCTCACTATATGCACACCTATTACACTACTCCAAGCCACCACCATCCCTCCTGGACCTGAGTCATATCTTCTTAAATGGTTTGCCTACTCTGGCCTTTGTTCCATTCTTCACAAGGCAACAGAAATAGTGCTAAATTTAAGTCAGCTCCTGACACCTCCTGCTCAAAATCCAAAAGCATCATACTATATAAAATAAAACAGAAACTCCTCACCACAGCTTGTGGAAACTTAGACAAACCAGCTGCTTCCTTTTTCTCTAAACTTATCTGTCTCTAAACAGACCTGTCTGCCTCCCTCATTCACTTCTAACCACACTGTTCTTAATGTTCCTGAAACACATCCCTTCGAACATTTCTCATGGCACTGGCAGCATGGCTGCCCCAGAATGCCATTGTCCCAGGTCTTCCCTTCCTTACTTAATTTGTGTCCCTGGTCAAATCTTTGCTTTTCAGAGAGCCATTTCTAGCTACTCTATTTAAAATGGCCATTTTCTACCACCTGTCACATTCTATCTACTTTGACAGTTGTAGTTCTCTTCAAGGCCCCTATAACTACGTGGTCTATATGTCATATATTTATTGCTATCTTTGCTTTTCATTTTCTATATCTCCTACTAGATTGTACAATCTGTGGAGAAAAGACTGCTTCTCTTATTTACCAGGTATGCCTTGTACATAGAGGTGGTAGCTACCTCTCCACATCTTGGTTTCATGTAGTCTTATTTCTTGGATCCATTTTCTAGAAACGGACCCAGTGGTGGCTTAGCTGATGGAAAGGGCTTGTTTTAAACCCACACATCTCTGTGTATGTGTGTGAACTTGAGCAAACAGGTTGAACTTACCGAGCTTCAGGTCTCTTACAGGTAAATGAAGGAAAATAATATTTACATCAAAGAATTGTTCCAAACAGTAAAGTAACTTACCCTTAAACTGTCTATCTCAGTTCTAGGCTTATGATATGTAATCAAAAAATTGCATCACCTTCCCCATCACCTTTTATCTCTACAGTGAACTGTGTACTATTCTGATCTCCTAACTGGTCTCTGTCCTTCCTGCCTCCAGAATTCCTCTCACCAGGAATACTTGCTGAGGGTACTTACCTCCTACTTCATGCCCACATTACAACTCCATGTTTCATTCTTGATTCTTCTGGTCACACCTATGGATAAATACATATTTACATATTCTTTTATATCTTAGCTCTCTTTATGAAATTGTATATCTCTACATCTGTGTAACAAAATGGTAAAACAATATACACAAAACATGATGACTTTATTTGGTTAATTATAATATTATGGTTTCTTAATTTCTCGGTTGTTTCAGATAAATAGGTAAAAACTAAAAGATGTTCAATTTCTTAAGAACAGCAGCTTGCAGTGCCATTTGTAACAATTAAACACATCTGAAAGTAAATTCCAATAGCAAATTTGGAATAGAGTCTAAACAAACTATCGTTTTAAATTTAATATGCCAACCATTTTAATTTTATGAGTAAATCAAGTACAGTAGATATAATTTTATACTTTGAGTCCAATAAATGACTAGGTATATAAAGTAAATTAAGATATATATTACTTTTTTCCCATTTTTACACCATTATTTAAAAATGTAATTTTTCCACAAATTCAGAATTTTCAAATATTTCAAACAAAGGTGAAGGGAGAACTGTACAGAAACAAAGATTACGAGTTATTAATATCAACTACAACTTCTGTTTTGACCAGTCGTTGTAGATAAGACTTCAAAAGTCAAGTATGAAATACATTAATTATTCATCTCTTGGTCTTTTTTTCTGAAATATCCTGCACCAGAGGTTGAATTCTGAAGTGAGCCTTGTATTTGGAGAGGCCGACTAACCAGAGTATTGTGTTGATCAATGTGGATTTTAGGGGATAGCACATATATAGGCTTGAGAAGGTACATTGCCACTTTTCTGAGTGCCTAGTCTATAGCTACTATCTATAGGGCATGACTTAAATATTGTTTAATCAAATTACATGTGCTTATTTATGCATTCTGAATATATATTGCTTATGATGTACATTTTTGTTTTGTGGAATTGCTTTTTTTATTGAAGAGGTGTAATCCCTAGAAATTATGAAGGAATTGGTGCTAAATATGCTTTTTTGGCCCTTCCCTAAGAACAATTATGTTGCAACTTAATACATCAATACAGTTTATGATGTGTATTAAAACTCATGGTACTTAAATGATAACTGAAGGTGGGATAAGATAAGATAATAAAAAGTGCTTAGACCACTTACCACAGTTTGGGAAAGGTTTTTGTAGAATAAATTTTAAACTAAGATTCATAAAAAAGATTTTTCCAGAAAGAAACAAAACTATAAGCCAAGCATTGAGGTGAAAAAGGAACTGACAAAAATGAGACACTAAAAGGTCAAGGTGACCAAACACACATGAAAAAAAGAGGAGAAAGAAATATTTTAAAGGTGTATGGATGTGAGGAGGGGGGTGCCTGGGTGCCTCCGTCAGTTGGGCCTCTGACTCTTGATTTTGGCTGTGACCTTGGAGTTGTGAAATCAAGCCTGCATCAGGTTCCACACTCACTGGGGAGATCTGCTTGAGATTCTCTCTCTCCCTTTTCCTCTGCCCTACCCCTCTATGCTCTCTCCCTCAAATAAATAAATGAATCTTAAAAAAAAAAAAAGTGCACAGGGTTCAGATTGTGCAAAATCTGATAGGCTATGGTAAAGAATTTGTATTTGCAGTTGGGTGACATCATGTAATCGGAAGATTTTGAAGTTTTTGTTTGTTTGTTTTTAAAGGAGAATAACATTGTCTAATTCATAATCTAAAATGATGATTCTGATTGCTATGTTTTAAAAAGGATTTAGAGGGGCGCCTGGGTGGCTCAGTGGGTTAAAGCCTCTGCCTTCGGCTCAGGTCATGATCTCAGGGTCCTGGGATCGAGCCCCACATCAGGCTCTCTGCTCAGCAGGGAGCCTGCTTCCTACCCCCTCTCTCTGCCTGCCTCTCTGCCTACTTGTGATTTCTCTCTCTCTGTCAAATAAATAAATAAAAAATCTTTAAAAAAAATAATAAAATAAAAAGGATTTAGATAAGGGTGAGGTTTAAAGATGAGACCAGTTATAAGGAAAGTTCTAAGATATAATTTAAGTAATTTGAAATCAAATAGTTATAGAATAGAGAAAAATGAATGAGCTATATTCATTCAATGAATGAGATATATTCACTCAATGAATGAGATATATTAAAAAGGCAGAAACAACAGGATGTGTAGCTTGATTCACTTGGGAGATTAAGGAAGTCACTAAAGATTCCAGTTTGAACATCTTGGTGGGTAGTTTAAACAATTACTGAAATGAGGAAATCCCAGAAGAGCATCAGGTTTGTTGGATGAAATCAGGAGTTCCTTTTGGAAAATATTTTTTGATATTTCTATGAAGCATCCATTTGGAAATGTCAAGTATTCCAGTAACTATGTGAGTCTAAAGGTCAAGGGAGAACTGGACAGAAACAAAGATATTAAGAGTTATTATTATCAACAGAAACTGCAACCTCTGTTCTGATCATTCCTTATAGATAAGACTTCAAAAGTCAAACCGGAAATGTATTAATTATTCATCTGGTGATTGAAGAAAAGTCAGAAGGAATTATGAGTACCATGCACCAAGAAAACCACAATGGATTCCCCTCTGGTATTATGTTCTCAATAAGTGCTCAGTTTAAAAGTGAGGTTCTAATAATTTAATGCTCTCAGAAGTAATACTTGAATCCATGGAACAAAATAAGTCATAGCAAATCCAAAGAAATTAGAACAACTCTCGTAGACATTTCTATTTATTGGCTACATTGACTTTAAAGTAATTTGAAGGCACGTGCGATACTAAATTTAATACAAGCCTGATTATCAGGTCAATATTTAACTATCGGATTTAGTCACCAACTACCAGAGTGATAGTACACATTAACAGGAAAGATTACTCTTACCTTTAAGCTATCTTGCCAGATGACTAAAAGTGAGACCATGCTTCACATGAAACAGCTCTATGTTTAAAATATCTGACTTCACAGTATCATTATTTTGATAATTCCCACATTAGTCATCATTCTACTTCCAGCATCTTGTATGATATCTGACACACAGTAGTAGAGTGTTGTTGAATGAATGAAAGATGGTATCCTAATCCATAAATAGTAAAACACAAGATCTAAAACTAGCAAATTAAAATCTAGAACCGTTGTACCATTTAATTTTCTTCTGCTGTTGTTGTTGTCTCTTAATCAGAATGAAAGCAACTGCTCTCAAGAATTTTGCTTTTTGGAGAGGGTCAATTACCTTATGGTCTCATTTACTTGTGGAGCATAAGGAAAAACATGGAGGGCATTGTGAGAATGAAAGGAAGGGTGAATTGGGGGAAATCAGAGGGGGAGATGAACCATGAGAGACTGTGGACTCTGAGCAACAAACTGAGGGTTTTGGAGGGGGGTTGGGCGAGCCTGGTCGTGGGTATTAAGGAAGGCACACATTGTAAGGAGCACTGGGTGTGGTGCATAAACAATCTTGTAACACTGAAAAAATAAAATAAAAGTATTTGGGGGGAAAATTTAAAAAAATAACAATAAGTGACATCAGAAAAAAAGAATTTTGCTTTTGTTTGTTTTCACAAAAACACACTGCTTTCTATAGAAGTGATAAAAAGCTACTATGTCTCAGACATGACTCTAATTACTTTAAGTGTATTAACTCATAAATATAATCTATAATCACTGCCATGATTATCTGAATCTTACTGAGCACAGGTCACATAGATAGTAAATCTATCTATCAATATTCCTTCAGGATATCAATATTCCTGCTTCCTATTTTCCATAGGATTCTACAGAGTAATTTTAAGTCTTGTTTCTTAAGGATCACTGCTATATCTCCGTGGATTAATGGTCAACCAATGATTTTTGGCAGATGCTGCGGTCAAAAATCTTGAACTTCTCTGATAATCTGTGTGGTTCGGTGAGCATATTTAAAGATCAAGCACATCTCAAAACTTGTATATTCACCTCCCACTTACTTGATTCTACCTTGTGTATAGTTTCCTCAAAAGTCATGGATTCATAGAAAGTTTTTCTAGAGGCTATTCTATGTCTCTCCTATTTTCGGAATCTCTTGATAAAATTCTAGCTGATCCACCATTCACTTCAACAAGGATCACCGCCTCAGGCTGTCAGAAATGTTGTTTTCCTTCGTTGGTTTCTTACTAATATTCACCACTTTTATCTGCAAAGTCTTGTGTTTTCACATTGTATACAAAATTGAGTCCACACTCTCTGGTAGCACAGTTGCAAGTTTGTGCAGCCAGCTCCACGCTGAGAAATTAGAAATTCTCACAAACTAAAGGTGGGAGTAGAGAACAGAGCAACGCCAAGCAAGAAGGCTAAGGACTCCCATTTTTTCTTACCTGAAGCTGCAGCAATTTTCAAGAACTAATGGTTCTCAATTTCTCTTCTGCCTTTGATCATTTTCTCAGAGTTCACATTTTTTTCTCAGAATTCTGTCTAGTGTAACACTTGTGTATGTGTATGTCTGTGTGTATATATATATAGATGATCACCCACCTATTCACACTGCATAGTCTTACTGGGGGGTTTATTACTTTAAAAGAGCACCTGAAAGATCCACATAGTATCTTCACATAAAACATTCAGTGTATTTGCTCTCAAAGTGGAAAGTCCTGTATTAGCATTTTTTTTTCAAATCTCACTTCAAGAGACGAAAAATTCTCCCAGCGGGGAAAATACTGTATGTTTTGATTAAGTTAGCAAAAAACAAAACAGGTTTGTCATGTTAAACTATATTTTCAGTTATCTTTCTAGTCAGTGCTATTCAATATAACTACTAAATTATTATCTATCCTGACAGTTTTCCATAGTTGTACAGTATTATTCAGTCTCTCAGACAATAGGATTTGAATGGAATTAATTGATTCTTACAGAAAAGGTCATAATTTGACAATTTTCAATTACATTCAAACATCATTAATTGTAATTGCACTAGTTCTGTGTTTATGCCCAAGTTAAGGCTATGTAGCTATAAAAACGGATAATCAACAGATTATATTTAATCAAGAGGGAAATATTTTACTTCATAAAAAAACAAATTATTTAAACCCCACGAATACCTTAAAATTATCTAATTATATAGACATTATATACTGATTATAAATAATGTTTAATGATTCATTAAAGCTGGTCTTCGGGCATTTAATGTGTCATATGTTTTTACCCCAACATATTACTCTTTGGAGTTCGATACAAGAAGCTTTTATTACAGACTATACCTACATAAAAAAGGACTTAGGACATTTATTGTAAATATTTACAAAATGTCTATAATAGACAATCACTGAACTGTCCAAACACTATGTCAACCTTAGCCAATTGGTGTTCTAAGTTAACTATCTAGCCATTAAGGCTAGGTTTGGTATACATTCTCCATTTTCCCAGGATACCTAAGCCTGAATCTCATATTTCATTATATCCAAAGCATAAGAGTACCAAACACTTAGAAAGCATTCGATAAATGTTGAAAGAATGAATAAAATTCTCTAAACTTTTCTTACTCATCTTCAAAATGTACATAAACTCAGTATGAATACTCAGTGCAGTTACTCTGAGCAACTTGGCGTTGGATGTAAAAAATTTAATGTGTCCTTTCTACTCATCTTGGGCCCTGTTTGTTCTTTTTCTAGTTCCTTTAGGTGTAAGGTTTGGTTGTTCAACTGAGCTTTTTCTTGTTTCTTGAGTAGGCCTGTATCACTATATATTTTCTTCTTAGAACTGCTTTCACTGCACCCCAAAGATTTTGGACCACTGTGTTTTCATTTTCATTTGTCTTCATGTATTATTAATTTTTTAAATTTCTTCTTTGATTGCTTCATTGAACTATTGCTTGTTTAGTAACACGTTGCTTAGCCTACATATTTCTGTCTTTTACAATTTTTTTTCTTTTGTGATTGATTTCTAGTTTCATACCACTATGGTTAGAAAAGATGCATGGTATGGTTTCAATCTCCCTAAATTTATTGACATTTGTTTTGTGGCTTAACAGGTGGTCTATTATGGAGAATGTTCCATATGCACTTGGAAAGGATGTGCATTCTGTTGTTTTGGGGTAGAATGTTCTGTATATATCTGTTATGTCTATCAGGTCTAATATGCCATATGATCCAACAATTCCACTGCTGGGTATTTATTCAGAGAAGATAAAAACATTAATTTGAAAACGTATGTGCACCTCTACATTTACTGAAGCATTAATTATAATAATCAAGATATAGAAGCAACTGAAATGTTAACTGATAGATAATAGGATAAGGAAGATGTGGTATGTGGGTGCAAGTGTATAAAATATATAATGAAATATTATGCAGTCTTAAAAAGGGTGAAATTGTGCCATTTGTGTCAACATGGATGGACCTAGAGGGTATTATGCTAAGTGAACTAAGTCAGACTGAGAAAGACAGATATCATATGATTTCACTCATATGTGGAATCTTAAATAAACAAGTGAATAAACAAATGAACAAAAAGTAAAGTCAGATTTATAAAAACAAAGAACAAACTGATGGTTGCCGGAAGAAAAGGGATGGGTGGATGAGCAAAATGGGTGAAGGAGAGAGGAAGATATAAGCTTCCAGTTATGCAATAAGTAATAGGAATAAAAGGGAATATAGTGTAATAGGGAATATAATCAAAGATATTATAATAGCCTTGTATGGTGACAGATGGTAGCTACACCATAGCATAACATATAGAGAAGTGGAATCACTATGTTTTACATCTAAAACTAATATAAAGTGTCAATTATACTAACATTAAAAAATTTAAGAAATTTAAAATGCCATACACACACTGTGGACTAGGCTCTGGACTGGATGCTTTATATAAATTCTCATTAAACCTTAATAATAATCCTGTGAACCATTTATTATCACCCTCTTATATAGTAAAAGTTTAGATATTTCTTGGACATGGAGCTAAAACACACCTAAACCAAATATGTTAATTCATTTGCTAGATTCCAAAGCCTATGAACTTTGTACAATGCGTCCACTCTGGAAAATTGCATGACAAATCACTTTAGAAAAGCCAAGCACCATATAAATATAAATCACTATTACTTGAAAAGAATCATGAATCCTAAGAAACCCATGAATATTTACCCAAAATGAGTCTGCTTATACAATCATTATTTTCTCCTTTGATAATTTTTCACTACTTTGACAAAACAGTTGGTCACTTGAATAAAGTGTTCACATATGTTAATAGGTTGTTTTTGAAATGTGAGTTGGGAACTATTGTTAGGTGAATTCACAAATGCCTTAATAAACATACATAGGGTTAAATAAGACATCAACTTCAACCTTGGGATAAAGCTCCAATGGAATACCACAAAGTTGTGGCCTTGTCCTCACCTATCTATCATTTTTATTCCATGCATTAGATGAGAACATGAAAGGATACTTATATTTTCAGGAGACAACAAAGCAGGTAGAGAGCAAATAACATAGTGACAAAATCAAGATTCAATCTGACAATGAGAAACTAAAATCCCAGGCTAATGTGAAGATAAGAAAATGTACACTTACACTTTTAAGCTCAAAAATAACTAACATAACATAAGTCTATGGAGGAAGAAAAAGTACTTGGCATGATTTAATGTGAAAATTATCTGTGGCTACAAATCTCCTAATGAGCTAAGGTGTGAGATGGTTGCTTACAATAGCTAGCAAATCTTAAAAGTTTAAATAAAGGAATAATCTCCCTACAGTGAAACAGGCAGACCAGCTTTATGCTACACAAACCAAACCTGGAGTATTGTGTACAATTCAACATTATTTAAATATATTGATAAGCCAGAGAAAATTAAGAGGAAGAAGAAGAAATAAGAGATAAAGCTAGTGGGAGACCTGAAAATATCTCAAATAGGAGCTAAGTGTAGAAATTTCCATGGAGCTTAGAAAGAAGCTGAATAAAAGAGGAACAGGGCAAGTTATTTTTCAAATATCTAAAGGACTTCTTATGAAAGATAGATTAGTCTTACTCTATGTGGCTTCTAAGAGCAGACCTAGAGCCAGAAGTGGAAATGTGAGAAGCAGATTTTGAATTAACATACAAAGAATAAGAGGCAAGTTAGAGCTGAGTAGAAATAGAATAGAATTCTTAAGAATAGAATGTGGTGCCTTTAAAGACAAGGGCCTCTCTGTCCATCACTAAAGCCATTGCAACAGCAACAATGTATGTGATATGTTCATGCAGGTATGAATTATCAAACAAAATTTCTTGGATTAGAGAGAGACAGAGAAAGAGAGGGAGAGAGAGAGGGCGCACATGCTGGGGAGGAGGGAGCGGGGAGGATCAGAAGGGGAGGGAGAGAATCTCAAGCAGGCCCCATGCCCAGTGCAGAGCCCAATGCTGGGCTCCATCTAACAACCAACCCTGAGATCATGACCTAAGCTGAAATCAGGAGTTGGACACTTAACTGACTGAACCACCCAGGCACCCTCTCCGATTTTTTAAAATGGTAGAACGTAATAAAAAAATGGTAGATAGCAAAAATAATAATTTTTAAAATAATTAAAAAATAAAATGATAAATAGTAAAAACTTCAATAATAAGGGGTTACCTTTTGTTGTATTTATAATTACCCTGGGTTTCTAGTTTTTGATATCCATGCAAAATATTTCTGTAAGTATGTAATTAATATGTCCCAATCTCTTCCACATACTGTAAGCCTCTTCTAGATCTTGTATCCTACTCTTAATATGACCTCTGGTTTTTGTTTTGTTTTTTAGTTTTACTTTCTTTTGTCAGTCACCCTTCTTGAAAGTTTATTCTCACTGACTCTAAACATCTTCCATTTATTCCTCACCCTTCTGGATTCTGGCTTTTGTCTTCTGCTTCCATCACTACATTGAAATTACTCAAGCAAAGATCACCATAATTTCTATATGATTGCACTTCAGCTCTTATCTTATGACTTCTGAACTACTAACCACTAACTGCCTAAAATTTCCTATCCCCTTGAATGCTCCGAGCTAAAGATATTTCTTAGCATCCAAACTCCTGCTAGCTGAACTCAGGAACCAAACAGATTCAGACAGTGAAGGACACTTTTTTCTGATTTTATCTATAATTCTCTGAATCCTTCACTTTTTCATGTATTAATCTGCCTCTCTCTTTCTGTTTCCCATTTCCAGCTTTCCAGGATTGTCTCTTGCTCTACTGTCACTTTTAAGATTTTACCTATTTTCGGGGCGCCGGGTTGGCTCAGTGGGTTAAGCCTCTGCCTTCAGCTCAGGTCATGATCTCAGGGTCCTGGGATCGAGCCCCACATCGGGCTCTCTGCTCAGCAGGGAGCCTGCCTCCCCCTCTCTCTCTGCCTGCCTCTAGAGCTGCCTACTTATGATCTCTCTCTCTGTCAAATAAATAAAAAATCTTAAAAATAAAAAAATAAATAAAAATTAAAAAATAAAAGACTTTACCTATTTTCATGATTTCAAATACCACTCATATAATAATAACTCCTAGAATTATATTCTTAATATTGGCCCTTCCACTGAGCTTCTGTCTTATAAGTACTACTCACTGCTCACCTGAGCCCCAGGAATTCAAACTCAGCTTATCCAAAATTGAACACATCTCTCTCTCTCTCTCTCTCTCTCTCTCTCCTTCAAATCTATTCGTGTGTTTTCTATCTTAGTTATGGGTATTATCATCAATCTAGTCATTGAATCTATAACTCATTATCATCCTAGTATCCTCTCCTTCCCTCACACCCAGCAAATGACTGTAATGTGCTAAATTTAAGCAAGTTCAAGTTAAGCAGCACATTAATGATTATAGCCTTCCAAATGTTCTGTCTGTTTCTTGCTCTCCTTCCGGCCTTTCTACAAATCCAACCACATCTTCCCCCAATTAAACATATCATGACAGAAATTAAAATACATTAATAGTTTTCCTTCATGTAGATAACCAACACCAAGAGGAGAGCTAGCAAAGTCAAAAGTCAAAAGTCTAGGTGGGAGGGATAAGAACAAAGCTGGTAAGTGCATATGTAAACTTTGTGTGAAGAGTGGCCTCAGTGGCACAAAAGAACACCTGCCCTGAGTGTTCTCATTCTCATTTCAGGAGATCACTGCCACGAGGAAATGAAGAACGGGTGCTGCCATCAAAGCACTGGCATCCGACTCTAATACAAAATCTCAAATTGTTAATATTTATTTAATGTGGGTCCCCAAAATACTAACTGCAGAACTTGTTTTTTTGACACTCGATCTACAGAATCTCCTTCCTGTCAGATATCCTTATCTTCATGTATGAAGTCTTTTATATCCTAACATCTATCAACTTCAATTCCTGTCTGGAAATCCTGGCTCTCACAATAACCAGCTTCTTTAATTCCTTTATACATACCATGCTGGTTCATGCATTTGTTACTTTGCTCATGCTGCCACCACTTCCTCAAAACTTACCAACTTTCTACACTTGGTGTATATTCTATCAAAACATATATGTTCTATCAAAACAAAATCAACTTTTTTTTTTAATATACCCAGGAAAGTTTCCCCAAATCCTCAAATTGAATAAGTCTTCTCTGTTTCCTATGTCATACTGTTCCTGTTTCTAGAAAGAACATACAATGTGATTTTCAATGTGTCTTTTTTTTAAAAAGATTTTATGTATTTATTTGACACAGAGAGATCACAAGTAGGCAGAGAGGCAGGCAGAGGGAGAGGGGGAAGCAGGCTCCCCACCAAGCAGAGAGCCCGACATGGGGCTCGATCCCAGGACCCTGAGATCATGACCTGAGCCAAAAGCAGAGGCTTTAACCCACTGAGCCACACAGGTGCGCCTTCAAAGTGTCTTTATCTGAGTATCTGCCTCACAAGAATGGTGATCCCCTTGAAGACAAGGATCAGTTCTTAATCACATTACATTCCAACATCTGAAATGATGATGATAATGTTGATGATGATGATGATGATGATGATATAAAGGGTAGGGACATAACAAATATTTGTCAAACTCTTGAGCTGACTGGGATCCTTTGATCTGTACAAATTCCAACTGTTTTTCATAGTTTCTATAGAAAGAAAATTCTGATATCTCATATTTGCCTTTTCTTTGCCATAGTAAAACTCCAACAGGATTAGAAGGTTGTATGTGCTGAGATTGTTTCAAAAACTCAAGGCAAAGTTTTTCCACTTGTCAGCTCAAGGAAACAGAATTGATTCACCATTTGGCCTGTTAATATGTCTTTTTTCTCATCTCTCCATCTCTTCCTTCCCTCTGCGTCACTTTTTTTTTTTTTTTTTTTTTTGGTATTTTTTGATTCCTAGCTATGTTTTTTGGTCATTGGTCATCGGTTTTGTGTTATTGGTCATTGGTATTTTTTGATTCCTAGCTATGTTTTTTGGTCATTTGGTCATTGGTTTTGTTTGTGTTTTATTTATTTATTTATTTTTATTTGAGAGAGGGAGAGACAGAGTGAGCACGAGGTGGGGGGGCAGAGGGCGAGAGAGAATCTCAAGCAGACTCCCCACCGAGCACAAACACAGGACTCAATCTCATGACCCTGACATCACAACGTGAGCTGAAACCAAGAGTCAGACACTCAACCAAGTCACACAGGCACCGTGTTTGTATTTTAATTCTTCTCCTGCTTCTCTGAACAGTTCCCTCCTCCCTTTTCAAATTACTTTCCAAGGTTCATTTCTTACAGCAATTTTTTGAATCATCCTTGGATTTCTCCAAAGGCAAATGTTTATACTGCTGTCTGTTTAGACTTCCCCAGAGCCTCTGCTTTATGTGCCTGTATAAATACCAAATTTAACTTGTATGATAAAAGGACGACTTAACCTAACCCATTTAGGAATAGCATGCAGTATGTCACTAGTCCACAGTGAATGTTCGAACTGTATAATGTACTTGAACTTTCCACAAAGGAGAAAGATACATGCTGTTGATTTGCGAAGCTCAATCAGACTTTGATTATTATTGCATGTTTTTGTTGTTTTAACTTCTATGCATTTCTACGTTGAAAACTTCTATGTTGAAAAGCTATTAGAATTGTTTTCTGACCTTTCCCAGGCAGTTTGATTTTTACTGTATGATTACAGTTACCATTAGTCTTAAAGTAGTTCAACTGAATTCTAAGCCAGTGTGTGCACTGAATATTGCATCTACTTGTCCCAATATACATTTCAAAGTTGTTTTGTAAGTCATTTGAATAGGAGAGAAAGGAGATCAAGATAACTTCCTTAGTTTCTACTGTTTTCAAGATAAAATAGTACTCTGAGTCATTATTTAATTGCATTTTAATGCTTAGAATTTGACGTTAACTCATTTTACACATCAATGAAAAGATGCTGAGAATAATCAGTGATTCACCCAAGGTGGTACAACTAGTAAATGGTCAGGATTCTAAAACCAGTGCTATTACCATAATACTTGTATATTCAGCATCTATGACATATGGACCAGGGTGCAGAAGCATCTGATGAAGGAGAAGAATAAACATAAAGGAAAGAAAAGAAGAGATGTATATGTCCCGGAAGCAATTCATAAGACATGACGTTGAATCTGCCTTGGATGAACAATGCTTGTCCTCCCAGCCTCTTGTGTAAATATGTGCTTATTGACCAGTGGTTGAGCCAAGGTCCTGGAAGAGAACTTGCTATAGAACAGAAGAAATATACAATGAAGGAAATATCCTAGAAACCTTGAAAATTGGAAAAAATCAATATCTGAGAAAACAAATGATATTCAATTTCCAACCTCTATCATTGAGAGAATGCTTCTGATTGGGGCAATGTTCCTCCATTAGCATTGTCACAACTTTCTCCTTTAGGACCAAGCACACTATATGCTAATTATTTGTTTACAAATCGGCCTTTCCCCTTTATACTGTGAGAATATCAAGAGTAAAGATATTCTTCAAATATATATCCTCAGGGCTTAATTGATTACTTATTATATATCATGGATGAATATATAAATAAAAGGATGGATTTATTCAGTTCATTTATCAGTCTTCTCTATTTTGAAAGACACCAAGAAACTCAAGTATCTTTATAACAAGAATTCAGAATTCAGTCATTGTTCAGTGAAGTAAGATAAACTTTGAACTTTAAAACAGAAGCACAAAATAGATAAGGGTCTCTCCAAACAATATGGTAGTCTTGTTAGTGCCATAGAGATGAGTGAGTAAAGAAGTATGAGGCACATCTAATAGTAAAATGATATTAAAGGCTGTTTTAAAAGTATAAATACCCACAATCCCATTGTCTGAACACTTTTAAATTTTAGTCATAAAGGAGAACAAGCTCTTACTATCATTCTTAGTGTTTCTTCGTATTACTCCTGAAAACCCTTGATTGATTCTGTATAGTTAAAAGAAACCATAAATGAAATGTAGAAATTAAAATTAAAAGAAAATAAAATTTTCTAGAAGACAAAAGCTATGGAAATAATGAAGGTCTCTGATGTTGTTGAAAAGCAATGGTATCACCAACAGGGGAATCCAACAAGAGGGTGTCATAAGAAGTTCTTAGCAATAAGTGAGTTCCATAAAAGAATATCAAAAACCAATCAATACAGATGAGACATGGAAGCAGAAAGAACCCATCCGAAAGGCACCATTGCCCACAGAGAGGCAAGGGAAGGGAGATGATTTTGACATTTTTGGAGTGATGGTAAACACATAAAAATGCCCTCATTCCTTCAGAAACATAAGAGTGGGGCAGACTGTCAAGGTAAAACAGAGTTTTTTTAGCATAGTAGGACTCAATTTCTGAACCAGAATGCCAGACCATGGCGCCATAATCTAGGCCAAGGCCAGTTCAAACATGGAAGCACAAAAGATCTATGCAGGACAACTGACAGGTTATCTACCACAGGTAAGATAAAATAAGGTGTTGAAACCACTCCCCCAGCCAGACCTCCAGCCCTTGGCAGTAGAGACAGGTTTCACTCCCGGGCCTGGGATTAGAGCAGAGACTGTACTTGGGGATTAAGTAAACCAAAGTGCTTACTGGGGAAAAAAAAAAACCTGGGAAAAGAAATAGAACAAATTATTTCTGTGAGGTCTGCTCCCTCACAAGCAAATTATGGAGCAATCTGATCATACCTACGGGTACACACCAGTTTGACTACTTCAGATCAATGAACAAGAACAAATTAATTCAATCAGAGAGTGGTATGACTTTTTTCTCTGAAAACTTCTTTACACTATTGAAGTCCTCTGGATTTTTATATTATTCTTTAAGTTAGAGTATTAAAACAATATGAAAATAAACACTTTCATTGTCTTTTATTTTGTTTTGTTTTTTAAAGATTTTTATTTATTTGACAGAGAGAGAAACAGTGAGAGAGGGAACACAAGCAGAGGGAATGGTAGCGGGAAAAGCAGGCTTCCCACTGAGCAGGGAGCCCGATGCGGGACTCGATCCCAGGACCCTGGGATCATGACCTGAGCTGAAGGCAGAGGCTTAACGACTGAGCCACCCAGGCGCCCCTGTCTTTTTATTTTGAAATGTCATTTTACATCAATTTTATCAACTTGTTTCATAAAATTATATTTGGTGAGAGACCTTCATCTTTGTAGGTACCTGAAAATATTAACAGAATGCACAGTGACTCATTTCTTGGAAGAAATCTGCTTCCTAAAAGGATGTGGCTCATTACCTTATAGTAATCACAGAAGTTAGCAACTGACAGATAAGAGACTTGCCTTTTGCTGATTTCTCTTACTTTTAGTGGCTCCCACTAGTCCAAGAAGTTCTGAAGCAAATGCTGAGCAAAGCTAATATTTTTTATTCTGTCAAGAGCTTATAACCAGAAGAAAACTGATATTTGCTAGCAGCCAATATAATTTCCTGAAATAATTACTGGAATATATTTAAATTAATATTCATGATATGAAACTGCTTAAACATCTACATGGCATCTGTTTTAACTGCTGAGACAGAAAATAAGGGTCGTGGGAAAGAATATCAGGAAATAAGGCCTATCCTCTCAATTTTTAAAAAAGTTTTCTTAAGTTTCTTAATATAAATGCTTTAAAATAGCATGATTTGCTAACTCTTTTACATGTGAATGATCCAAATGACTTGATCTTTTCATATGCTGAAAAACCTAAATATGTTTAAAATTATCGAGGTAACACATCCTTGTGACCAGTGAACCAATGCTAAAATAGGTAATAATGTATTAATAATATTATTATATTAATAGTACATTATTAATAATCTTTCTTCCAACCCCTTCCGTGTCTAAACTCTGGAGGTAAACAGTTATAAAAACTTGCTATAAATCTCTGCACCTATAAATCTGTGTGTTTATCCAGATAGTTATTGGGTGGGTGGGCTGATGTTGTGTTGTTTGCTTTTACAAAGATTAGTTTATACTATCTATTAATATACACCCTTTTTTTTTCCTATTTAACACCTAACAGGATTAACGATATAACATGGAGGGGTTTTTTCTTTCTAAACTTACTTTTTATTTTAAAAATATTTATATTAAATGATAGACAAAAAGACAAAATTTATCTACATTTCTGAAAATCTACTGAAGTAGAAGAAAACATTTCCTAAAAAACGTAGCCTCCTCCTTTCCTCCACAGTGATTACAAGGAAAAAAATAAAAATTTCAGAAAAATAACCAAGGATCAAAGCACTATTTAGATGAGTAACCTTTGTATTATTTTCATTAATATTATTATAAAAATTAAGTTTTACAGAGTATTTTCCATGATCCTATCCCTGTACTTACCATTTAAACGTAGAATCTCACTTAATAATCCTTATAACACTTCTAAGATTTAGGAACTATTATAATGTCCATTGCAGGGACAGATTGGCAATTTGTCCACATATTATCAAAACTAGAACACAACAAAGACCCATATCAAATGCAAAATAAGTCACCCCCCTACCCCAAATATCCCAGTAAGAAATGGCAAGAACTTAAATAAAAACTGTGGAAAGAGGAACGAAAAGAGAACAATCTGTAAGGAATCTTAATTTTTTTTATCATTCTTCTGTACCATAATGTTCAGTTGTTGATAAAAATTATTTATAGCATTTCCACTACTTGGTATATTTAGAAACTCTGTTACTCTAACACATTTTCTAGATTATTATAACATAAGTGTACTAGACACTCCTTTTCAGAAGTCCATGAAATTCACCCGGGAAACAATAAAAGATCTTTTCATTGACCTCTACTTAAGCAACCGACCAATAAAATTCACAGTATTGACCCTTAATATGCTAAATGTGCATGAGGCAAATAAGCTACTTTCAGGTAGTGGCATCTTACTTTATTAAGTTAAAAGCTATGTAAACTGATAAAATATGGATGGAATCATCCTCTGAACATGGGCCCTAGCCCTCCAAATATATTGATATTGACAGGAATGTTCACATGTATTTAAGTTAAACTAGAAGATATGATTGTCCCTTATTTCATCTGTTTCAAAGGAATTTCTGATTAACCTGTCATCCATTTGTCCAGATTACATCACATATGAAGGCTGCTAAGGAAATGCATTTAGCCACTACAAGAGTCAAAATAAGTGGCTTTCTAGGTGGTACTGCAAAGTACTTGACTTTCCATGTCTTAAAAATAATTTCATTTCTTTAACAGAAGAGAAAAAAAATAAATATAAGAACAACAGAGAGTAGTAATAGAGCTAAAGATCCTGGGAATTAGTGTCTGCCATCAACCTCTATTTCTTATGTTTTCTTGCCCGCAGTAGAGGAGGATCTCTTTCAATAAGTCCCAGAAGACTTCTGGCTCTCTCACCATATCCTGAGGTAGAAACTGGATGACATGAGTTGCATATTTGCTTCCTTGGCTCATTGATGACACTTGACCAAAATAAACCAATTCCACAAGCCTTCTAATGAACATTGTTTCAGTAAAACTCAAATGCTAGAAATATGGCATAGTCTATCCTTACACTTGCATTCCATTTTGAGTCACTCCAGAGAAAATTCTTAGTAACTGTGATGTAAAAACAGGCCAGAGGAACACCTGGGTGGCTCAGTTAAGTGTCTGACTCTTGGTTATGGTTCAGGTTTTGGTCTTGGGGTTCTAGGATGGAGCCCCCTGTCGGGCTCCACCCTCAGCAGGGAATCAGCTTGAGATTTTCTCTCTCCCTTTGCCCCTCCTACCTGCCTTTAAAAAAATAAATCTTAAAAAAAAAGAAAAAAAAAAAAAAACGGAAGAAGCATGCCAGAGGTTATCATAACCCAGGACCAGCAATGGAAGTATTGTGATCATTTGGTTAGTGATTTGTCCAATTACACAAAACCATCCTGAGGACCCATTTCCTAGGAAAATTTCTGCCTTTGTTGGGTTTCCAAATAATCTGGTCCTGAGAAAGGTACTTAAGTACAATTAGTTTATTTGGAGTGTAACTGCAAGAAACATAGATAGGAGATTGGGGAAATGAGATGAAGGAGAAGACAGCCAAAAAGAAAAAAAGAAAGTGCATAAATCAGGTTACCACTTAGGGAAAAAGTACCTTAATACCACTGGTGTTGGTTCACTAATTTGGCCCCCATAACACAGAGGGCAAGGACAGACCAAAGAGAGATTATTGGTAGACATGGTAATAAAGACAGGGAACTTACTTACAAGGCACGTCTTGGGTGGCCACAAGAGGTGCAGCTCTCCACACCAGGTCACCCAAATCATAAAAGTTTATACAGAGCTCTTAACTGGGTTCACTCACATACACCATCTGAATGATCTCAGTAACACATGGTTCTCTTAAGGCTACAACCTTGGTAACAGCTCCCACTGTGGGAAGGGTAAGGAGAAAGAACATTCTAAGGATAGGAGAGAAAGTGGGGAGCCTCCTGTTGGCCAGTTTGTGAGTCAATATGTCCTCTCCATGACCTCCTCCAACAAGCTGGGAATTCTGGGAACTGCTAAATACCATACACTTCAGAGTTATGTCATCAGGAAGGAGGATATTTTTATATGTCATAAAAAATATGTCATATTTTTATATGTCAATTGCCATTAGCTAAAGACCCCAGGAAGGAGAAGAGGCATTGATTTCCTGACACTGACAGAGGCCAGGTGGGCTAAGAAGGCTCCAATAGCCAGACAAACTCTTAAGGAAAAAGAGAGAAGATAAAAAGCAGGTGCTAGAGGTTGGAAGTCAGGCTTCTGTGCACTCCTATGGAAAGCGCACCAGTCAAATCTGCTCTAGTGTGCTCTATCTTCCAGGGCAGATGTTAACTAGGCAGTTTTTCCCTTCGGCTGCTTCAATTTCTAGATCTTCCTACCCAAGGTTATATATTCTAAACCCTCTAATCTTCATCTTAAATATTAGTGTTACTTAATATCCTGAATCATTAATTCAGCAGCAGCACAATCAGCATCCTGCTCACTGACTTTACGTATGTTTTGTAGAAAAGATGTTTTTATTTTTAATTATGCTCTTCTATGAAGTGTTTCCTGTAATCTAGCATGAATTTTGATTACATGATGTCTCATGGGTCAGACAAAAAGAAATATATGGAGAGAGGCATACATTGCAATTAGAGCACCTTGTTAGCAAGTTAAATGTGAAGGAATATGAGATGTGGGAACTTTATTACACAGAAAAAAATGAGAACATTGGTACTATATATAAGTCAAACATTGTTTCTGGACTCTAGCTCACATTTAAAACAAATACACTATGTATTAAGAAGCAACAGTTGTAGAGGAGAGAAATGAAAGAAGATGGGATGGGGAAGGAGACAAACCATCAGAGACTCCTAAACTCAGGAAACGAACTAAGGGTGGCTGGGAGGTTGGGGGGTAGGGATAGAGTGGCTGGGTTATGGACATTGGGGAGGGTATGTGCTATGGTGAGTGCTGTGAAATGTAAGCCTGACGATTCACAGACATGTACCCTGGGGCAAATAAAACATTATAAGTTTATAAAGAAAAATTTAAAAAAAGAAGCAATATTAAATTGAATGTTTTAAGCACTAAAATAATTGAAAAAGTAATTAAAATCTTACAAACAAAATGCTAAAACTGGATAATTTTATCTATGTGATCTAAGAACAAAAATATTCAGACTTATACACAATTTTCCAGAATATTTAAAAGGGAAGAAAAACACTCCAACGTATTTTATGATGCTGCTATCCTAACCTTAAAAAAGCAGAAGCAGATGGAGAAAGATAAAGTAAAAATAGCCCAGTGTATCTGCAAAATATACACTTATGCTTGTGAATGAAGAAAACTCTAAACAAGATATTAGAAAACAACATATATTATAAAATTATCCCAAAAGATGCCAGATAATATTTAGCTAAAATATGGCATTTAGGCATCATTCTTAACAAACTAGTAATGGAAGGGAATATTTTAATCCGAAAAAGGGAATTGATATAAAACCCACAGCAGTCATCATACTTAATATGAAAAGTTTATATCTCCTTTAAGAAAAGAAGTAAGACAAAGATACTTTCACTGATACTTTTAAACACTGTGCTAAAAGCTCTGGTTTGGGAATAAAGGTAAGGAAAGAAAATGAAAGGTATAAGGACTAGAAATAGAGAAAAAAACTGGTTTTGTATGGAAGTTTTAAATCACTATATAATATACCTGAAACTAATGTTATGCTGTATGTTAACTAACTGAAATTTAAATAAAAACAAAAAAGAATGCTCAAACACTTATATTAGGAGAAATTAAAAACATCAAATTCATACCTATAGAATGGTAGATCAATAAAATGGAGTATATTTATAAATTGCAAATATTATGGTATGTCAATGAATCAACTTCAGCAAAATTAATCAACATGAGTAAATCTCAGAAATAAAATCTTTATAAAAAGAGAGAATGGGGGTACCTGGGTTGCTCGGTGGGTTAAAGTTTCTGCCATAGGCTCAGGTCATGAACTCAGGGTCCTGGGATGGAGCCCTGCATCAGGCTCTCTGATCAGCAGGGAGCCTGTTTCCCCCTCTCTTTCTGCCTGCCTCTCTGCCTACTTGTGATCGATCTCTCTCTCAAATAAATAAATAAATAAATAAATAAATAAATAAATAAATAAATAAAATCTTTTTAAAAAGAGAGAGAGAGAATGTCTAGAAGAATATATAAATGTGGTTCCATTAATAAATGTTTAAAAACCTGAAAAACTAAACAGTATATTGATGAAACTACATCATACTGAACAATTTTTAAAAGTGCATAAATACAAAATTCAGAATAGAGGTCACCTCTGCGAGGATGAGGATTGGGATGGGCTGCAGCAAAGATTATCTCAAGGGGCTTCAACGAACTGGTAAGTCTGTTTCTTAAATTGGTATACCAGTGTTCCTTTGTTTTCTGTTACCTTACATGTATGTTATAAATGTTATTTTAATTTCGATATTTATTAAAACATTAAAAAATACAGCCAAGTTAATGGTAGTATTTCTTCTTTCATTAACTACAAGGAATAAATATAATTTGCCTTACTTTTTAAAACACACATTTTAGAATAATCTTAAGTGCTGTGAAATCAATGATATGGCAGCATATAGTCTTAAGGTCAAGAATTATTTCTTTTCAATAATATAACAAGTTTGTCTACCCACAAAAAAAGCAAAAGCAACACCAAATAGTATTTTGAGTTCAGTAATTCTCCTTAATAATACCTAGAAGCCAGTTATCTATGCTTTTTTCTACTATAATAATATTGATCTCTAGCCATTAAATGAGGGGAAAGTAGTATATTAAGTGATCTAAAATGGGTAGTCTTAAGTGTAGTTATCTCTAGTGCAGTGATATATTGAAAACAAAGACACACGTAAAGTTACCATAATAAAATGCTCCTTGGCACTAAAATCTTAAAAGCATTGTAGAACTATAGACAAAAATAATGTTGCTTTCTAAAGAAATGAAATACAGCCAAGATAGAAAGAACTTAGAGAGGTCAAACAAGCATATAGCCTAATGCCACCAAAATACTTAGCTTGAAATTTCTTTGGAATTATTAGATATAGACAATATCTTATCTAATTTGATGTTCTAGAATGTTATATTTTATAGCCAGGTCATCTTTTAAAATTTTCATTACAGAAAATTTCAAACTTACACAATAGTGATAAAAATAGCATTTTGCATCCACATCTACTCATCACCCAAGTTTAACAATGATCAAAGCATGACCAGTTCTTACATTCTCCATAAAGTCACACAGTCACACACCATCCAATTATTTTGAAACAAATCTCAGACAACATGATTTCATCTATAACATTTTAGTATATATGTGTAATACAAAATAGCTGCCTTTACAACAAATATCTTCATCACACCCTCCCCCAAAATTAAAAAAAAATAATTTCTAATATCACTAAATATATAGACAATATACATATATTGAATTGATCATCCTATAGTTTTTATTTTTATAGTATATTTGATCAAATTGAAATCCAAACAAGAGGTATACATCTTGATTGGTAAATTTGCCTCTTAAGTCTTCTTGTAATTTACAGTTATCAATGGGTTTTTTTTTTTTCTTCTTACAATTTACTTTGAAGAAATCGAGGTTTTTGTTTTCTTTTGTTTTTTTGTCTGTGTCCCATATGTTCCCCGTAGTCTGGATGTGCTGTTTGCACTCCCATGACATGATTCAACATGTTCCTCTCTCTCCTATATTTATTCTATGTTATAGACCTAGCTTTTGCAGAGCTATTTCACAGAAGGTACACTGTACTTCCTTTAGGAGGTACCTAATATCAATGTTGCTTCCCCTTGTAATGTCAGCAGTGATTAGTGATCAGTATTAGATCCCTATTTTATGAGGGATCACCAAATGTTAACATTTTAAATTATTTCTTTTTCACGTATCAGACAGAATATTTTTTTATAAAGATCCACCTTTTCTCATCTGCTATTTTGTTTTCCCCGAGGTACTGATTTTATCAGAAAAGCAGAATAAATGATTCTTTCTTTTTTTTTTAAACAAGTTTTCAAAATGAGTTAATTCTTTATATTATCTTCTAATAGTGGTCAATTAAGTTGGGGAGAGAGGAGTTTCATTTTTTATATCATAATGAATTCATGGAATAAACACATTTGATGTGCTTTGGTTTTATTATTATTTCCATAGATGCACAAATTGTCCCGTCTCTTACCAGCAAGATATATTCCTCAAATTGGTAGCCTGAAATTGGTTATAAAGAGAACATTTACACCAGACAAATCAGCAAACACACGTCAGCTTTTTTCCCAGAAACCAGCTATCAACATTTACCACCTTCCTACTGGCATCACACCCTATATTATCTCTTTCGTCATTATCATTAAATTTTAGTTTTGTGGGTGCAAACACATTTAATAGCTATTTCTAGAGGTTCCATGACTTTATGTCAATGTATACATATATAATTCTTCCTAATTTTGATTGTTATCTCAAGGACATTCTCTATTTAATCCAA
>CM053615.1:43115987-43128629 GCA_028646535.1 Procyon lotor | reverse complement strand
ATCTGTTCACTAAGGAGAGCAGGCATTTGTTGGGGCTTTCTCGTATGCATCTTTTGGCATTTCTCCGTTACTGGTTTCTTTAGCTCCAAGTCAGAGATATTTGCAGCAAAAAGAAAATTCTCAGAAACCATCACCATGTTATTCTTTGGATCCTAAGTTCCCAGCCAGTCTACCTCTTTCTCTCCACCTTTCAAAATCTTCATATGTTCATCTGGTATAGTATTCAGAGGTTTTAAAATATTTTTTAAAGATTTATTTACTTATTTGATAGACAGAGAGATCACAAGTAGGCAGAGGGGGGGGGGGAGAAGCAGGCTCCCTGCTGAGCAGAGAGCCTGATGTGGCGCTTGATCCCAGGACTCTGAGATCATGACCTAAGCCAAAGGCAGAGGCCTAACCCACTGAGCCACCCAGGCGCCCCTAGTATTCAGAGGTTTTAGTTGTACTTAACAGAAAGAACATGGACAAGTATATCTCCATCTTCCTGAAAACTGAACCACAAAATTCATTTTAACTTTCTTTTTCAAGAGTCCCGTGTTTGAGAATGCATACCAATGCCTATGGACTTTGAAAGAAAATTACATCATACTCTCAAAATTTTGTATATATTTTTCCAATGTTTTCTTCCAAGAACCCTGTTATCCCCATGCTGGCTTCTCTTTGCCTTGTTTATTTCTTAATCTCTTCAATCTTTTGATCTGTGCTCATATGTATTGATAAAGATTATCCCTTACCTGGCTTTCATTTTAGTCAATCAATTTTCAGCAGTGTCTGTTCATTTCCTTGACTTTTTTCAAAATTTAACAATGTTTACTTGGTCCTCAGTTTGTTTTTTTTTTTAAGGTGTGCGATTTTGCACTCATGTTCCTTGGATTCGTTTTCCCTTTCTGCTCCCACAAAAGCAGAATTGTGGGAATTCCCACCAAATTCCCACAAGCTTAGTGGCTTTAAAAAAACGCAAATTTCTTACAGTTCTGTAGGTCAGTCTAAAGGGTCAGCAGGGCTGTCTTCTTTCTGGGGGCAATAGAGGGGAATGTTTGCTTACATTTTTCCATTTCTAGAGGCCACCTGCATCCCTTTGCTTGTGGTGCCTTCTTCTATCCTCCAAGCCAGTGGTGTAGCATCTCTAAATCCTTCTATGCCTCCTACTCTGATTCTCCTTCCACCCTCCTTCCTTTGTGATGACCTTTGACAACACTGGACCCACTCAAATAATCTGGGATAACTTCCCTTTCTCCCACCCCTTAACTTGAAGCACACCTACGAAATCTCTCCAGGCTTGTGAGGTAACATATTCACAAAACCCAGCGATTAGGACATGGACATCATTCTGTCTCGCACATCATGTAACTGTTTTATCTCTTTATTTTTGAGCTCTTCTTTAACAGATTTCACATTTTTACTCACCTGCATATCACTTAGTGACTGGGGAAGTTTCTTTTAGAGATTGAGTGATTTTCTTCCATATGACAATATTGGTCATTGCATATAGTGTGGTCCTCTTTTTCCCCTTTGGATGATACTGTTGCTTTATTTTTTATAAAGCATAGCCTTCTGTCCATATACATTTTGCCTGCTCTCTTCTTACCTGGATTTTGGGGTTTTGTCCACAAATACAGTTTAAGAGAGCTAGATGATTTCTGCTCTATCCACTATTCTATAACTCAGGGAATTGTGAGGGAAGGAATAGCACTAAACTGAGCTTACAGTTTGAAAATGCGGGTCCTATTATTTTGCTAAATGTCCTTACCAGCACTCAGGAGAAACCCCATTCTCAGAATGAGATACGCTCCTGTTTCCTAATTTAGTGTCTGTTTTTGGAAGCTTTATTTCCACTGAAGAACGTTGGCTCCGGGTTCATTTCCCCCTTTCACACTTTTCTCCCAGCAGCTATAGTCTTTACTACTCCTTCAGGAAAGAAAACAATAAAAGAGATCTACTCAGTTTTTCTCTCTCAGTGACAACTTGCAGGGTTTTATTGACTTTTCATTACGGCTACGATGGGGATGGAGGAGCAGGAATCAATCCGTGCAACACCTTCCTCTGTTTCAGATTTTTCTTAATTTTTGCTTTAATGGAAGAGCAAGGGTTTTTATAGTTTATTACATTAGATTATGCTACTTACCATGTGTTGCCACTCTTTTTGTTGTTTTGGAGTATTTTTGATGATCACTGCTGTTTTTTAAGTTACTCTGACCATTTTAGGGGATCCTGGGTGGCTCAGTCCATTAAGCTTCTGACTCTTGATTTTAGTTCAGGTCATGATCTCAAGGTCCTAGAATCGAGATCTGAGACCCACATTGGGCTCTGTGCTCACTGCAGAGTTGGTTCTGACCCTCTCTCTTTATCTCTCCTTCTGCCCCTCCCTCTGCTCTCTCTCTCTGTTTAATATAAATGAAATCCTTAGGTTACTCTGACTGCTTGTTATGGCTTGCAAAAGGGAAATTCTGTGATGCTATTTCAATCACTTTATCCCCAATTGAGAAAATATCTCCATGAGTCTTATTTTAAATGTGAACAGAAAAAAGATTCAGGATTTACTTACTGATAAATAAAAGTTGTGAGCTAGCAAGAGGTCAGTAACACACACTTCAACCTCCAAATAATATTTTTTCCCTGTTTTTAGGAATTCTATTTTAGTATTAATGATTTCACTAGAGCACACTGCTACTAGGGACTAAATTATATTTTCAACAGTTTCACAATTATAATCCAAATGATAATTTAGTATAAGTCAATTCCTTTTTAAAGGTTTTATTTGGATTTAGGTTGGGTGGGAATGATGCTTGTTATTTCTTCAGGGTGAGATGGATCTTTCATAAAATTACCAGCATTCATAATTTGAAGAGGTTCTAAAAGGCATACAATCTAGCCATCTTGAAGAATATAGAATACTCCACAGAATTTTTACCAAATAGCCACCTGAATGTGGTTTAGATTCCTCACCACCACCTGGAGCAAACCATTCTGTTTCTTGTCTGATTTTTGTGCAAGTCATATATATTCATCTGAATTCTTTCTCATACTGACACAAGCTTTGTAGTTTGTCAAAACTACAAAGTTTTATTTTTGTAGGATAAATAAAGTTTATAAAATAAAGTTTTTATTTGTAGGATAAAGTTCCTAGAGATTTTATCTGATTCTTCTTTATGATAACACTATCAATATTTGATGGAAACACACTTGTCTTCCTCAAACGGGGCATTAATTTATATCAAAAGTGTTTGAGTACCATTCTCATTCTAATGTTACTGAGCAGAATGTATCTGGCAGGAATAACCATGGTTAAGCAGAGCCTTCAATATAAATACAATACTTGAACATCCCTTCAGCTAAAAAAGAATATCACAGTCGCACTCTTGATGACAGTGTGATATTTTGTCCTTAATTTTTCCTTAATCATTGCATTGCAGGCTCAGGGTGTTTAACACTTTAGTGGTCATTTCAGATTACTGATGAAAATTATAGTCACTGCTTCCTAAAACACTGCTGCTGAGAACCTTTTACCCTCTTCTTAATTTTATGCCATTGGCTGCATGTTCTGGTTTGCTTTTTCACATTCAATACTGTTCAATTTCATTTTTAGCAGATATAATCCACCAGGATAGATTTGGAGCCCTATTTTGTCATCCAGTGCAATTTTTTTTTATTTCCCCAAGCTTTATGTTACACTATACCTGAAACATCTTTAATCATATATCAGTCAAGTCCCTTATAACAAGAGGAGATACAAAGAAGGAGGAAAAAGAGAAAAAACATAGAAAAAGCAAAGGCAAGTAAGGGTAAAGGAGAAAAAAAGAAAAACGAAAATAGCTAGCATGTTAAGCATAATGGGACTATATACTTCATCCTTTTCTTATGTAACCCAAATTCACGAGATTTAGCAAACTCAAAACAGAGAAAGGTGCAACCTAATTAGAACAATTATAATCTCGCCTCCTCACATTCATTTAGGAGGGAGCTATAAAGTATAAATAAACAAATAGATAAGTACACTGTTGCCTCTGTATTTACTTGGCTTATTTCCTCAAATTGTTAAAGGTGCTTATCACACATCTTACTAATTATATTCATGTATGCATACTTGAAGGAAGAAACAATTTCTATAAATATTTTCCTTTTTTTTCTTCTTTTCTTCTTTTCTTTTTTTTTTTTTTTTAAGTAGGTTCCATGCCCAGCATGGAGCACAATGTGGGGCTTGAGCTCATGACCCTGAGATCAAGACCTGAGTTGATATCAAGGTTTTGCTTAACTGACTGAACCACCCAGGCAACCTTGAAGTTTTAAATTTTGATGTGCTCAATTCATCACATTTTTCTTTTAGGGACTGTGCTTCTAGTTTCAACTCTAAGAACTTTTCACCTACCCCTAGGTCACAAAGAGTTTCCTTCATTTTAATCTAAAAGTTTGATAGTTTAAATTTTATTTATTTATAGAGAAAGCACATGCCAGTGGAGGACAGGCACAAGGTGATGGAGAGACAATATCTTAAGCAGGCTCCACGCCTAGTGTGTAGCCTGACACAGGGCTTGACCTCACACCCCTGAGATCACGACCTGAGTTGAAATCAAGAGTAGACACTTAATTGACTGAACCTCCCAGGTACCCATAACTTTTTTTTTTTAATCATATTGGGCTAGATTATGGAATTCTGTTTTATTAAAGATGACAATAATGAGATGGATGGAAAGAGGACAGGGGTTGTAATTATAAGTAACTAAAATACTACATAAAATGGCTTTCCATAGGACTACCTAGCGGTAGGCAGAAGAGAGTGAGAAAGACTGGAGTCAAATTTGAACAAGTAGGGTTACTGACACAATGGTACTTAAACTTTTGAAATTCTTTCAGAAACATTATTGAAGTGAAAAGACATCTTCAAGGACCCCCAAAATGTATTTTTTAAAGATACAAACTTGGAATTAGTTGATATATGTGTCTTGGGGAGCTAATACACAGCATAGAGTTTCCATTAACAATCTTGTGTTATAAACTTCAAAGTTGCTAAGAGACTAGATCTAATTGTTCCCATTCTAAAAAGATGATAAATATGTAATGTTGCAGAGGTTTTAGTTAATGGTGGTAATCATATTGGAAATTATAAATATATCAAATCAACATGTTACACACCTTAAACATATACAATATTATATGTCAGTTATATCTCAACTTAAAAAAAAGGAAAATAAAAATAGGTAAAGACAAACTAGCAGCAACTAAACTACCTGCTCAATATCAGAATCCACACTAAAGAAAGTAGAGAGGGCGCCTGGATGGCTCAGTGGGTTTAAGCTTCTGCCTTTGGCTCAAGTCATGATCTCAGAGTCCTGGGATTGAGCCCTGTATTGGGCTCTCTGCTCAGCAGGGAGCCTGCTTCCCCCCTCTCTCTCTGCCTGCCTCTCTGCCTGCCTCTCTACCTACTTGTGATTTCCCTCTCTCTGTCAAATAAATAAAATCTTTAAAAAAAAAAAAAAAAGAAAGAAAGAAAGTAGAGAGAAAGCAAAGGTCCTTGTGAATGAGCTTAGGCACAAATTCCAAATCATTATCATGTATTCACTGCAAAGTTTCTCAGTCCATCCTCTGAAACAGCATCAAAAGCTGGAAAGGCACATGGTGACCACCAATTTGGGTGAGAGTTGGAGGAATTTTGGAAATATGTGTAAGTGATAAAGTTATCTGGGAGTCTGGGCTCTATGAAATCTAGAAACCAACAAATAAAACACATTTAAGATCAGTGTTCACATGGAGGAGCTATTGCTTGGATAGAATCCAACTTGAGCAGGTCAGGGTGAATTAGAGCAAGGGAAAGTAAGATTCAAATAAGGGCTAGAGAGAGCTTAGGTGGGTGGGGAATTGTGGAGGAAGTTCTCAGAAAGTAGAGAACATACTTGTGATTTGTCGGTAAAACAATGGAGAAGGGGGATCTAGGGTGGTGAAACTGTAATAAATGCCCTTGCTCATCTCTCATTCCTAAAAGTACAGTTGGTTATTTTACCTATAAATGTGTAACAGAAAAGGTCTGCAGCACACTCTCATGCAATGTCATTATGATAAAAAAGAAAATAGGGAATATATATTACATTATATACATATATGTATGTATACATATTACAAATATAGTGTACATATTATATTACATATATGTATAATATACATATTATATATAATATATAAATATATAAATATATAAATATAAAACATGTCATTAACATTTAACCACAGAGCAGATAAAAATTGTAATGACATCTCAAAATAAGTTAAAAAATAAAAAATAGAAGTTTAATAGAATAAAATAATACTAATAAAATAAATCAGCAAAGTAAAATAAAAAAATTTAAATGATGGAAATTTTAAAAACTAAATCAGATAAAGAACTTTTAAATATGGAATAATTGAAAAAAATGGAATAGTTGGTGAAGAATAATACTTGAAAGTATAATTCTTTTAGAACCCAACGTATAAACTAAATATGAGTTCATACTGATATAAATAAGTGATTTAATAAATAAACAAGGCAAATAAACTAATCTCCTAAGCAGAATTTCAGATAATTTATGTAGATAATCGGCTCTAACAGTTACTAAGCATAACTCCCCGCTCTAAGTGTGAGCTCTGCATAGTGATTTCCTTCCAGAGAGTATAATAAGGAAAGGGTGGAGGGGCAGGGAAAGAGTAACTAACATTGAGAAAAAGGGCAAACACTATCTCGGTTATGTGATCAAGGCTGACATCTATAATAATGTCATGTAAAGTCTATGTACTCTTGATTTGTTATGAAGAAAATGTCACTGAATCTTTGTAGTCCTCCCCTCCCTTAAAATTTATAATCCTGTCTAATAAGAAGCAAAATATAAGACAAATCCTAAAGAAGAGGTATTCTACAAAAGACCTGACCAGTACCCCTGAAAACCATCAAGGTCACCTCCAAAAAAAGGAAAGTCTGAGAAACACAATGACTAAATGTAGTCCCAGAAGAGATCCCGAAACAGAAAAAAGACATTAGAATAAAGCATGGACTGGGGCACCTGGGTGGCTCAGTGAGTTAAAGCCTCTGCCTTCAGCTCAGGTCATGATCTCAGGGTCCTGGGATTGAGCCCCACATCAGGCTCTCTGCTCAGCAGGGACCCTGCTTTCCCTTTTCTCTCTGCCTGCCTCTCTCCCTACTTGTGATCTCTCTCTCTCTGTCAAATAAACAAAATCCTAAAAAAAATTAAAAAAAAGAATAAAGCATGGACTTTAGTTAATAATAATAATAATAATGTATCAATATTTGTCCATTAACTGTAACAAATGCACCATACTAATGCAAGATGCTAATAATAGGGAAAACTAAGTTTGGAATATATAGAAACTCTCAGTACTCTCTTTTCAATTTTTCTTTTTTTTAAAGATTTTTTTATTTATTTGACAGAGAGAAACACAGCGAGAGAGGGAACACAAGCAGGGGGAGTGGTAGCGGGAGAAGCAGGCTTCCTGCCGAGCAAGGAGCCCGATGTGGGGCTCGATCCCAGGACCCCGGGATCATGACCTGGGCCGAAGGCAGACGCTTAACGACTGAGCCACCCAGGTGCCCCTTCAATTTTTCTGTAAGAGGGTAATAACAGGGGGTCAGAGGAGGCCTGTAGGAGATTTGGGATTCTCATCACCACTCACCAGTAGACACTCTGGCTTCCAGGTCAGGAGAGAACACGGGGGAAGCAGGGACCCCTAGCACTCCCAGCAAGGGAGATATTAATGGAAGCAAGAAGTCTTTCCACACTAAACAGCAACCAGAGCCACCCTCCCCCTAGGGCAATGGAGGAAATCTGAATTTCTACCTACCTCCGGCAGTAAAAGCCCACACACACACACACACACACCCACACACACACCCCTGCAAGAACCACTTCGGAGGAAGCCAGCTAAAATACAAGATTTGAAGTAAGACCCAGGGTTTCATAATATAATATCCCAAATGCTCATGCTTTGATAAAAAAATTAGTTATCATACCAAGAACTGAAAAAATCTTAAACAGAATGGAATAAGGAATCAATAGACACCACCACCAGGAGGGCAGAGATATTAAAATTATCTGACAAACACTTAAAAGCATGGAAGATAAAATGCTTCAACAAGCAGTTATGAATATGCTTGAAACAAATGAAAAACTACACAATCTCAGTAAAGAAATAGAAAGTTTCAGGAAGGAAATACAAGCATTAAGAAGAAACAAATGAAAATTGTAGGCCTTTAAACACTAAAAGTGATAGGTAGGGGTTGGTAAAAGCCCTCAATTGATGTACTAAATACCAGAATGGAGGGGACAAAGAACAAATCAATTAATTAGAACAAAGAACAATAAAAAATACCCAGTTTGAACAACAGGCAAAAGAAATTGATTAACAAGAAATAACAGAGCCTCAGGGACCTGTGCAACAATAACAAAAGATTGAAAATTCATGTTATCAGAGGCTCACAGGAAGGAAAAAAAAGAATAGAACTTAAAAAGTATTCAAAAAAATAATTGCTGAAAAGTTCCCAAATTTGCAAAAAAACATACACCTTCTTATTCAAAAAGCTAAACAAGCCCCAAGCAGTGGGGTAAAATTATACAGAACTTGACACATTCACACAGACACACACACACACACACACACACACACACATACACACACACATGCACACGTGCACACAAGTGAGTACAAGGTAAATTCAGGAAATCTCCAGAATATTGGTGGATTTTGTTAGTTATTGGTTATTATACCACACTCTAGTTCTATAAAATGTCACTGCTGAGAGGAACTAGGAAAAGCATGCAAGATATTTCTCTGTATTATTTTTACAACTGTATGTGAGTCTACAAATACCTCAATAGAAATTGTAACCAAAAATGGTTTTTGCAATCCATTCTCAATTTATCTGTGCTCTCCTCTGTCATTATCTTATAATCTAAAGAACCTATAAGGAAGTGGGAGGAGGAGTACTTGATGTTTCTTATAATCTTGAAATGACATTATGATAGAAATGGAGAGTAGATTATGTCACCAGAAGTTAAAGAGAAGAGGGGGCAGGCAGGAAGGGGTCATTGCTCCAGAAGGGCAGCAAGAGACATTCTTGTGGTGATGGAAATTTTCTATACCTTGACTGATAGAGATATTTTCTATATCTTAACATCAATACCCTGGCCATGACAGCATTTTATAGTCCTAGAAGATGTTACCATTGGGGAAAATTGGGTAAAGTGTACATGGGATCACTCTGTATTCTATCTTAAAACTGCATGTGAACCCACAACTATCTCAAAATTTTAAATTCAGTTAAAAATGGAATTCAGCCAATTAAAATAAATGCTTAGGAATTATATAAATGACCAGTGATGAGTACTGAGTCCATTAAAAGTAGAACACATTAAATAACTATGAGAACTGTGATTTCAAATTATTAACTGACATAATGTGAAAATACGAAAAACAAAACTTTGGAAGTAACAGACAGGCAGTAAGAAGGGTTTTAAAAAGTTAAGACCACCATCTTTCACAGGAGAGAGATAAGTTATAAATTATTCCTGATTAAAATTCCATCATGCACTTTAAAAGTATTTTATTAGCAGATGGCAGGTACACTTGTGGTGAGCATCCCTTAACATACAAAGTTGCCAAGTCACTATGTTGTACACCCGACACCAACATAACCTTGTGTGTCAGCTTTACTTCAATTTAAAACAAAGTATGCCACTATTATGTCAATGTTTTTTATTGTATTTTAACATTATAGACACTCTTAGGAACAATATTTCTTTCAGAGAAATTGTTTGATTCTCAAAAGTCTCAGTCTCACTCTAGACTGTTGTTGCATTACAGTTAAATAAATGTAACACTAACTAACACAGTACAATGCCCAAAAATGTCCCTGGACCTAGGAAGGAAAAGTCAGGAGGTAAAATGTTAACAGAGGAAGAGTTCTTAGAGTCTTCGGAACTGTAAAGTTTGAGTGGAATCTTTGATCTTGCATTTATGAGCCGAGAGTCCTACAGCAGGTATTGACTTTATCTGAAATTCAGTTTCATTTTCTCTAAATTAGGTTAACACTGCTCATCCTACAAAACTACTCCGCGCTTGAGACACAGTGCTTGGCACTGACTCTGCTCTCTGCCTTGACATTAAAAAAATGTATTAATTTGTCATTATCTATTAATTACTTCCTTCCCTCATCATATCTCATTATATTCAATATGTTTTAATTAAGGTCACAGGGAATTGCACAGTATATTTAGAATGGCTTCTATTTGAAGTGACTGTGAACGTAAGAATCGTAGTCCATGAGCATCCTCTAATACCTAGAGATCTCTGAGAGACCCTTAAGCGCACAGGCTTGCCCGGTTATAAATTACCATATTTTCTTACGAGGAATTTTGTGAAAGTGCTTGGGTTTACCAGAGACGTTTTTTCTTGTCAAAAAACACATTGAAAACCCCTGAGTTGAATATATAAAATGTTAAGACTGGAAACAAAAGGTCACAAGGTAACAATGTGCTCCTCACTAGTGGACATTGGGTTGTTGGCAAGGATTAGCCAAACAGCTTATGTATTTTTTACTTCCAGTCAGGCAGCATCTGGTTTTCAATGGAAGGCTGAGCATTCTCTACCCCCAGCTGTCCTCCCCATATGTACTCACAGAAGTAAAGAAAACTTCTAAATCAAATTAATAAAATGACAGACCATTAGGCAAAATATGGTTCATTTTCTCTCATTATTCAGGGGTTAAAGAGTAAACACATCTGTTTCCAGAACAACTGATGATACAGGCAACACAGCAGCATAGAGGTTTGCTGACTGGCTCCTCGACCTCCCGTAACTGCTCTGCTGTTCTTTGCCACTCGCTGACAGCAAATGAGTAAACTTGCTCTGCATCCCGTGACTGATTTTTCTCAGCAGGGAACCCTCCTGAAACTACCTCCTAAGGCTATTATGAAAATCATCTGATCCAGAGTCCATTAAAAGATAAACAGGACGCTACCAAGGGCCACAGATGAACCACCTGTCTTCCTGGGGAAAGCAACCTTGACAGAGTCAGGACTTCTCTCTTAGCAACTAAGTTCATACAAACAGCCAGCATCCAGCAACGCATCTGTACAGCAGTGGATCAGTTGCCACCACAGGTGGCCCGTCAACTCCTAATCACCATTCAGGTGGGTTTTCATAAGACCAAACTCTTGAAATTGTTTATTATTATTATTAAAGACTTCATTTATTTACTTGAGAGAGAGAGAGAGAGAGCACAGGAGGGGGGAGGGTCAGAGGGAGAAGCAGACTCCCTGCTGAGCTGGAAGCCTGATGCGAGACTGAGGACCCCGGGATCATGACCTGAGCAGAAGGCAGACAGACACCCAACCCACTGAACCACCCAGGTGTCCCCAGATGCTTGAAATTGAAAGTGAAATTTGGTTAACCTATTACTTAAGATAGGATTTTTAAAAATCAGTGAGTATTTAGACAATTTAGACACTACCAATTACATTGACCTAATTGCTCTTTATAGAACACGATACTTGCCAGTGGCAACAAACACATTCTTTTCAAGGGCACATTGGATTCTAACAACATGGACCATATGAGGGGCAATCATTTCAAAAACCTTTGAAATTCTTAAATCCAACAGTGTATATTTTCTGAACATAGCAGAATTAAATGAGAAATCCATAAAATCCTATGTATAGGTCAAAGAACAAATCATGAGAGAATACATAGAGTAATTAAAAATGAATGATAATGAAAATGCAGCATGTCAAAAATTTGTAGGATGCTGCTTAAACACCGGTTAATGAGAAATTTTTAGCATTAAATGCTTAGGTAAAATGAAAGTGTTAATTATCTACATTTCCATCGCAAGAAGATAATAAAAGAAGAGCAAAATAAACTCAAAGTATAAGGAAGAAAATAAAATAAAAAGGAAATCAAGCAGCAAAGAGAAAAAAACAACAGAAAAATTCAAAAAGGAAAAAACTGATTCTTTAAAGAGTCAAAGTTGATAAATCCTTAATAAGCCTGAGGAAGATACAAATGAAGACTATCAGAAATAAAACATATATTGCAGATCCTGTGCAACTTAAGAATAATAATGAGGTAAAATTTAAATAATTTATGGCCAACCAATCCAACAACTTAGAAAAAATGGGCACATTCTTTGGAAATCACAATTTACCAAAAGGATACCCAGAGAAATAGAAAATGTTTTTTTTTAATTTATTTTATTTTTTTATTAACATATAATTTATTATTTGCCCAAGGGTACATGTCTGTGAATCGTCAGGCTTACACATTTCACAGCACTTAAAATAGCACATACACTCCCCAATGTCCATAACCCAGCCACCCTATCCCTAATCCCCCACCTCCCAGCCACCCTTAGTTCGTTTCGTGAGTTCAGGAGTCTCTTATGGTTTGTCTCCTTCCTGATCCCATCTTGTTTCATTTCTCTCCCCCCCATAACCTCCCACCCTGCCTCTCAAATTTTTCATATCAGAGAGATCATGTGATAATTGTCTTTCTCTGACTGACTGATTTCGCTTAGCATAATACCCTCCAGTTCCATCCATGTCATTGCAAACGGCAAGATTTCGTTTCTCTTGATGGCTGCATAGTATTCCATTATATATATATATA
>CM053615.1:43084035-43115487 GCA_028646535.1 Procyon lotor | reverse complement strand
ATAGGGTGGCTGGGTTGTGGACATTGGGGAGGGTATGTGCTGTTAAGTGCTGTGAAATGTGTAAGCCTGATGATTCACAGACATGTACCCCGGGGCAAATAATACATTATATGTTAATAAAAATTAATTAAAAAAAAAACCTCAGTATAAAAGTGTTTCATAGAAGAAATAATCTCAACTGTATATAAATTCTTTTGGAAAATATAAAAAGAAGGATCACACAACTCATTTTATGGGACTAACAGAGCACCAAAACCAAAACATAAAAAGAAATCACATAAAAATTTACAAGTAGATATCCCCCAGGACCATAAACAAAGATATTTTTAATAAATATTAGCAATAGAATCTCACAATTTATAAATCAAGTAGTATGTCATAATAAAGTGGAGCCCCAGGAGTAAAAGGATGATTTAACATTTGAAAATCAACCAAAGCAATCCACTCTCTAAACATATTAAATGAGAAAGTAAAGGAGAAAAAAATAAAAAAAAATTCATGACAATGCCCATTCATAATAGTAATTTCCAGCAAACTCAGAATTGAAGAAAACAATGTTATAGGGCATCTATATAAAGCCTACAACTAATAGCACTGACTCCTTGTGGTAAAAAATGGGCATTTTTCCCAAAGAATGCAAAAAAGGCAAGGATGTTTGCTTTCAGCAATTCTAGTCATTGCCAGACTGGAGGGCCCAAACTTTGAATAAAGCAAGAAAAAGAATAATATGCCTAAAGTTTTGAATGTAGAAGTAAAACTGTCTTAATTCATAGCTAACATATTTTTTCTTGTAGATAGATGTAAATAGTGATGAAACAAAGTAGAAGCCCAAGAGTTGAGCCAAATATGCAAAACTGAGTTTTTTACAAAGGTGCCAATGTAGAAAGGACAATTTTTCACAAATGTTCCTGGCTTTGCTAGATAAATATATGGGCAGGAATGAATCCTGACACCTAGTTTTCAGAATAAAATAAATAAATATAATTCAAGCTAGGAGGTACAACTAAATGTGAAATCTAAAAGCCCTTACAAGAAAACATGAGAGAATAGATTCTCAAAATTGAACAGGCAAAGATTTTTTAGGCCAACAGAGGTTATAAAAATCACTAAAAGAAAAAACTGGTAACTTGAACTACATCAAAATATTCAACTTCTGTGATTTAAAAGATATAATTAGGAAAATGATTAAGCAACCACAGAATGGAATGAAATATTGATAATTCATATACACGACAAGACTTGTGGTCAGATTACATGAAAATCTGATAAAAATAAACAAAAATCTGGGGTGCCTGGGTGGTTCAATAGGTTAAGCATCTGCTTAATTAATAATTTTAGTGCCTGCTTCACAAGATTACTGTAATATGAAATGTTAAGAATTTAGCCCAGTGCCCAGTACACATTAGATATTCCACATATATTATCTATAAGTATTATTTCACTTTACCCTCTGCAGAATTGCTACATGTTGTTTCACATGTTTGCAAAAACACAATTCTCACAAGCACAAACTTAACTCTATTCTTTGCTCCATTCCTTTTGCATAACCAGGCTAAATTACTGTTTAGGTTTTCATTACTCCCCAAATGCCCTTGGTGGTATCTACTCAAAATACCACCCATGCTGGAGAATGTATGCACCAAGACTGCCAATGCCTAGTGTTTGCTTATGCCAAGATTAAGGGTGCTAATGACCTTTATTTATGAAGCCTAAACATTCTCCTACTCATTGGACAAAGATCTAGCATAGTTCCCTTTCACAGTAGAATCCATAAGCATCAATGCTACTATTATATTACATTTGTTTTCTCTCAAGAAAATACAAACACAGGACATTTGATGTTCTTGTTCTCTTTTCTAGTCCTTCATCTTAGAGTTCAAATGCAAATGCATGGTGCAGGATCAGAGGATTTTTGAGAAAGAAATATCATTCTACACTTATAGTTATCCCATTGATGGGATTTCATCCACTGATCTTAAATCAAATTAATGTTTCAATCCTTTCTTCCTTTAGGATATCATACCCTATCGATCCCACACCTCCCAGAGCTCTGCTCAATAACTCATGTAAATAACCACTTTGAAGACCCCACAACCATTGCCAGTTCTCCAGGTGGAATAAAATGTACCAAAACTCTGGCGCAGGCTCAGATTAGTCTCAATAATGGATCAAAACAGGATAAGTCACTGCCATAGTGTTGCTGAAGGGGGATGGGAACTGAAAAGAGAGTGGAGAAAGGAGGAAGAAGCTGGAAGACCTCACAAGTGCTTATTAGAAACTTTTAGGAGTCATATCAGAGCCTATAACATCAAGAGAAACAAGAAAATAATAAGCAGGATCTGTTTTCCATGAATGGCTGGTACTACTTACCATTCTTTCCTGAGAATAGACCCGACATTCATAACATATAAATCACTAGCATTTCAGAGAAGAGAGTGCTTATGCTTATCACCCAAATGGTGAGGTAACATTGAAGTTTCAGGAAGACTATGTGTTCTAAGCCGCATCTTGACCCATAAATTCCTTACACCAACTGTTACCCAGACACATGTGTCCATTTCTAAAAGACAAATGTAAATGACCCCTAAAAAGATGGCTTTGTGCCAATGACCTAGACTGTCCATCTCTACTCTTCCAACTATCTCATGAAGGTCATATATGGGTAGGCAAGCTTTCCACAAAGAAGTAAAGTTTAACAAATCTTTCCATACTACTATGTTTCCAAATAAAAGATCCATTTTCTGGAGAAAGTAACTAGAACTTATACACAAACATAATTTTTAGAAAATTACTTTGGAGTAGATATAGATGTGAATTTATTCTATTGAGTCCTATTTATCGGCTTTCATCTTTAAAACCAGTCATGATGCTGCATGTCAATGGTGTAAACCATGAAACAGTTAAAAGGCATTAAGATTTAGTCCCCATGATACTCCGAGGGAAATTTTGTAATAATCCTGTTGAGGTTGTTTTCATACCTGGAGTTTATTTATTTGTTTGACTCCTAAATGGATACGCTTACACAGCTCAGGCTTCACAACATTACATCACTGGACAGAAATCCATAGAAAAATGTGGCACCAATGACAGCAGCATATAGAACAATTTGAGATTTTGAAATAATCAATCAATTAAGGGATTCATTTAAAAGTAACAGAAAACCTACCACAAAGTGGCTTAAAAAATAAAGGGCCCTAATTGGCTGTATTAAGTAGAAACAAAAACAGACTAAGATTTAGACTTGATTTGATTCAGGGCAACACAATGTCAACAAGATGGCTTTTCTCCATTCTTCTCCTTTACCTTCAGCTGTGTTAACTTCATCCCAAAACTGCCAATCCTTTCAGTGACAATTACAAAAGCCGTATACACTTCTTTTTCATAAGTGGAAGGAGAGAGATTCAGAAAAACTCATGATGAGACAGAAGAAACTTATTTCCCATCTGACCATAACAAACCTTTTACCCAGTTTTCTTAGAACTAATTGAGTCAGGGATGACAATTTTTTTTCATATTTTCAGATTATTGTCATACTGAAAATATTTTATAAACTATTATCGTATATTTCCATTTTAACATCTTCATGTAAGAATTTCATACTGCCAGCAAATGATGACCTTTAAGTATGAAGACAGTATTTTGATTATAGGGCAGAACATTATTGCTATCACCTTTAAAATGTTGCCACATTCATTAACTTCTTGGGTTATAAAAAGCACATAGAATCCATTTCTTATCCTTCAATACATTTTTATATCCACAATGCAGTAATCAGATACTGATGAATGTAATAATTTATAGAGAATTTAAAGATTAAAACTTTTCAGGCAGCACAATGATTTAAAATCAACCAGGAAAAAGCTCCCTCAAAATATTGTTTTATGTAATTTTCTGCCTATTACCATAAGAGCAAAGTAAAAATAGTTCAACTTTATAAAGAAACTAAAGGAAAATGTTTCACTTTTGCTGTTTCCTTGAAAACACCATTATTACTGATTAGTTAAAGAGGGCAAAATTTTATTTGGGAGGAAGGGTAGAATCCTTTTTAAGCAAAAATCAACTTTATCTCAGCTTACAATAAATTATTGAAGAAAGAACGACATTACTTTGATTTGAAGTATTACAGGGGCACCTGGGTGGCTCATTAGGTTAAGCATCTGCCTTCCGCTCAAGTCATGATCCTAGGGTTCTGGGATAGAGTCCAACATCAGGCTCCCTATTCAGCAGGGACTCTGCTTCTCCTTTTCTCTCTGTCTTTTGCCCTGCCCATGCTCTCTGTCTCTCTCAGGTAAATAAACAAAATCTTAAAAAAAAAAAAAAAAGTATTATGAAATATTTCATTGTTAAACAAAAAGTAAAATGACATTAAAAATATTAGCAAATTGAGCTAACATAAATCACTCATCAATGTACTTTACTCTTTTTAACAAATTCACAATTACAGAAAAATAGGTTAGGAAAAAGGTCCTTTTCCCTCAAATTGGTTGGATTAGCTTTGAATCACCAGGCAAAGCATACAACTCTCTGAGTCTTAAGATCTTCATCTATAAAATGAGAGAAGTAAACTAAATGCACTCAAACATCCCTCCCAAACTACAAATTTATATAGCTTTGTTATCTGAAGTAATCCTTTAAGGAGTGAGGGTTTAACCTCAAAGTGTCTTCTAGATATATAAAGCTCCCCTTTAAGTTGCAAAGCTTTACTTTGAGCATTTACAATAAATGCATTATGTTTCACTGTCACCTTAAAAAAATAGGAGCTATGCCTGTTAACACAATCTCCCAACTTCTTAGTCCTGCCTCTCAAACTTGTCAGCTGTTGGAGTAGATCAGCACAGCCTTGCGGGCCTTGGCTCCCATTCTCTGCAACCGTGGGAAGAAGCTGGAGTCTCAGAACAAGGATACCTGAACCTTCCCTTTCTCTCTCTCACTGTTTTTAACACGATAAGGGAATACCATGTAACAAAGTGTATACAGATATTTTGTATATGCATATACATATATATACATATGCCATGTATAAAGTATATCTAATGCAAAGAATTGTTTTTTTGAAGAACAATTCTTACTTTTTTTCTAATGAAAATACTTGGATATTACAACAAATATTTCTTAGTTTAAAGGACTTGTAGCTTTATGGTTTGAATCCTTCAATGAACTGACAATTCTGCAGCCATCTTGTTTCATTTCTAATTTGCTGCTGTATCGTCTAATTGCATAGGGCCTAATACTCACTTTGTTTCTCCCAGAGTTTCAAAGTTTGACCTTTTAACACATGAAAATGAAAACCTACAGCTCTCTCTATTACTTTAGCAAATTTGCTATCACCATTCACTTTAAAACAGTGGTTCCCTAAACCACTTTTTTGGGGTTTTGGTGTTGTGTTTTGTTTTGTTTTGTGTTTTTGCTTGAGATCCCTAGGTTCCAGCCCTAGAGATTCTGTTTCAATACATCTGGGGCAGGATACAGGAAAGCTGTTTCTCAAAATTCCCTCAGGTAATTCTGAGATCAGCTAGTTTGGGAACTATTACTTTGCCCTTAATTTTAGCAGCTGCCTCTTATATTTTATAACAAATATAAAATTTTCTTCTAAGTCACAAGTACATTCAGAGAAAATTCGTCTCTACAGAGAACTAGATGTAGCAATCTTTTGCAAGAAAATTTTAAAATACTATATAAACAAAAGAGCTAAGACAATGCAAGTTGATGCTAAAAAGTGAGTGGTTGTGCCCTCATGAAGCAATTGTTTTCTGTGGCATTTGTAGTCATTCACTGGTAAACAGAGACTGGCTGACAACAGTTGTCATTACTAAATAAAATATGGAAGATCTTTAAGTAACAAAAAGGTGGCTAAGTACTTAATCAGCATTATTGAGAAAATGTTTCTAACAAACCTCAACGAAAAGCATCAAATAAGCTGCAGTTTCCCATAGAAATTCAAAGATTCCTTTGCCTCTGGATTCACCATTAATAGGACAAAAAAAACTGAAAAAAACTGCTATTGAAAATTAGGTTAAATTAAGTGCAAAAATGTAAGAGTAAAATAGGTACCATTATTTTTTAAGGATGTCTACAGCACAGATAGATTTTATAGCCTAACCTTATGCAGAGTAATTAAGTATTAAAATGAGATATGAAATGTTTGTTCCCAAGAATGAACACCTTCCAAACTTAATACAAAAACCACATTTGGTTTTTCCAGTGTCCTAGATGTCTGTATTCACTGCAGTTTATTTTGTATGTGTTTTGGCTGTTTTCTTGGCCCACCCCTATCATAAGCCTCAAGGTTAGTGTTACCATGCTTTCAGGCAGCTGGTAAGTCTTATATAGGTGATTATAGCTGTCCCATAACAGTCTAGGATATACAGCTTTGGTTCTCCTTGAAATAGTGGCAATCTATAACCCAAATCAGCCAGAATGTTTTTCCAGATATCACCACTGGAGGCCAGGGTGTGGTTAAATACATGTAGCCATAGATTCAATTTTCCTCGGAGGAACACCATTTCCACAATCACTCATGGATGTCATGACATGAACTTGAAAGGAAGGGTAAACTATCTGTGTCAGTAAGGAGTTTCATGCATTCTTGAAAAGTTCAGACCCCCTGTGACACAGATGGATAATACATAAACCTTTTGTATTGAGTGTTCTGGTGATCTTACATTTGGCTCAAGTTCTATTTCAGGACAGGTAATGTAACAGCAGTTCCAAAATCACTTCAATAATTTTATCTATCTTGCAATTTGTATTAAAACCTCTCCATTTTGTTTTTTTTGTTTTGTTTTGTTTTTTAAACCTCTCCATTTGGAAGAGCTGGAATTATCTTGCTTTTACCACCAGACAATAAAGAGGCAAATCGAGTAACATTCTAAATGAAATCCAGCAAATATCTCAAAAGTACTGAACCAGCCAATTCTGGCTGGTTGCAGGGGTCTTCCTGAAGCTCTCCTTGTATTTAATCATAAGGAGATCAAAGCTGTGGTGATTTTCTTGTGTCTCTTCTAGATCTTTATCATCTTGACTGTAAAAGACATGTACAATGTTTGCATCTTCAGCATTTTCATCTTTAAAAAGCAAACAATTCCTGGGGCGCCTGGTTGGTTCCATCAGTTAAATTCGGACTCTTGATTTCAGCTCAGGTCATGGTCTCAAGGTCATGAGATCGAGCCCCAAGCTGGGCTCTGCACTCTTCGGGGACTCTGCTTGAGAGTCTTTCTCTCTCTACTCCTTCCTCCTGGTTCTGAGGGGTTCTGAGGGGTTCAGTGTTGGGGGCATGGGAGAAAGGACTTGCAGGAAGAAGGGCAAAGTGTTCTATGTGTTAAGTGGTTTTATTTGTTCATTTGTGGTTTTTTTCTTTTATTTTTTAATTCCAGTATAATTAATATATATTGTTATATTAGTTTCATGTGTACAGTATAGTGATTTAACAATTCTATATATTATTCAGTCCCCATTACCTATTTCACCCATCTCCCACCCACCTCCTCTCTGGTAACCACCAGATTGTTCTCTATATTTAAGAGTCTGGGCTGGGGGGGTGTCTCTTTTTTCCTTTATTCGTTTGTTTCTTGAATTCTGAGAAATGCAAATCAAAACAACCATGCGATATTAAAACAAGTATTGGCAAGGATGTGAAGAAAAAAGAAACCTCGTTCACTGTTGATGGGAATGCAGACTGGTGCAGCCACTCTGGAAAACAGTATAGAAACTGGTTGCTTGTTTTTAAGGTGCCTCTTGGTACCCTCCAACATGGACACCATCCAAAAGTTGACTTTCTATTTCAAAGCCCATTTGTGTGTTCTTTGGAATGTCCTCCTTCTCTGCTCCCCTTCAGGGACCTTCACACTGTCCTCTTTTGATGCGCCCCTTTTTCCATTTCTTGTCCTTAGTAAAATACCTCTAGCATCTTTCTACTAAAGCTCCCACCTCACTGGACATTGATCTTGGGTGAGTTACTTTTAAGATTTCTGGGGCTCCAGATAATACTTAGTCCTTGCTAACTTGATTTCCCTTATTCTGCCCAAATCAGACAATACTGCCTTCAAAATTATGGCATGCGAGTGATAGCTACCAACTTCTTGGATGGCTTAAAACTCAAATTGCTGTGGATTAAGAACTCTCCTGCATTAATCTCCAGTAGCAGCATGGTAAGGACTAGGATTTGCTGCTCAACAGGCCTCCAGTCCAGAAATAGGATGCCTGCCCCCTTTTTGCAGGCAACCCAAGTTTGTGAAGTGATTCTCTTGGGTTTCCTTCACTGAGCTTTGGATGAGGGAAGAGAGAGAGGAGCTTTCCCCTCCCCTACCTGGGAGGAAGGGAAAATCCCACAACTTCTTACTTTTACGAGTTTCTTCCATAGAAATTTTTCTCAGTGACTCTCCAGTCTACTGTCTTTGATTTAGATTTGATTTGAGGAAGTAGTGACAGTGCCTAAACTAGCTGTAGCAGGCTTTAGAATGCAGATATTCAGGGTGTCTGGGTGGCTCAGTGGGTTAAGCATCCAACTCTTGATTTTAGCTCAGGTGATGATCTCAGGGTCATGAGATTGAGCCCTGCATTAGGCCCTGCACTTAGTATGGAGTCTGCCTGTCCCTCTCGTTCCGTTCCTCCTCCTCTGTCTCTCTCTCTCTCTCCCTCTCTCTTAAATAAATAAATCTTTTTTTTTTAAGAATGCAGACATTCATGTTACACTCTTAGCTTAAGAGTTTCAGGTTAAGTTCTGAAACAACAGAACTTAGACATATAAAGTGGAATTAGCAATCCTTTTTTTCTGATTCATTCTGTTGCTTACTTAATAGTACAGCAGCCAAGCCAGAGAGCTTAATGTTCTTTTTCCTATTATGCCCACTATTCTACTGGCAGAGAAAAAATATGGACAGAGGAGAGAGAGGGACTAAAAGGAATGGGGTACTAAATATATATAACAGTTATATAATAAATATATAACTGTTTCTGTTATCCTACCTTCTGAGATCCAAGACTCCCAGTTTATGAAAGGTTAACCACACTCTATCATGGCACTATAGAACATGTATGAGTCCCTTTTATCTAAAAATAGGGCTTTCTGAAGAATATAGAATTACATTCTTATTTTAATATTTAAGCCTATGCTCAGTGAGATTCTAAAAGCCTGAAAACTTTTTCAGCACAGGAAATAAATCAAGAGCTTATATTTAATATTACACAAAGCAGAAATAATCCTACACACACATACACACAAAGGAAAGGAAAGGAGAGGAGAGGAGAGGAGAGGAAAGGGAAAAGAAAAGGAGAAAAAGCACTCCTACAGATGTAGTATGTTAAAGAGATATCCATGGCTTTTATCTTTAATGAGAGCCATTGAACAGGTGGGAACCATGATTTAATAAGCTTTGTTTTAAATCCACATCAGATAGAAGACTCTGAAAGCAAATGTGCACTCTTATCAAATACAGCAACTGAATTTGAGCTTATCCACTCAATACTAGAGGCACCGAAACTCAGAGATTACATATAATTCCATTTTGATTATATGAACAGATAAAACCAATGCAAAGTTGTTTTCCACTTATACACATAAAATAGACTTTCTTTTAAGTGGAACTCATTCCAATGTTGAAATAAAGTTAAAAAAAAAAAAGACCAAAATATATAAAGTAGTATTTTTGTCTGAATAGAGGAACTAAAGGCAATTTAACAAATTATTACTAATAAGAAACCGACAATTAAAATAGAAATTTATTTTTTAAACTAGATATGCTTTTTAGATATTAGCTGCTTTTAAAATAGTATGTGTCTCCTGGGAATAGTGCATTCAGAGATTTTAATATTCAATTATTTTTTAAGATCATTGACTTATGACAAGAAAATATGATTAATACTACAATGTTTAAGAAAATTAAAAATATAGTGATTGCTGGAAAACATGATTTCTTTTTATGGAGAAATTCATTATTCTCCAATGCATCTGGAAGGGAAGGAAAAAAATCAACAAAGCTTTTTATTTTTAATTAATTAAACTGAAGTTTGAAATTACTTCACTTGCTCAGTGTGTAGAATTAAATGTCCCCAGAAATAGAAAAAAAGAGTTGAATTATCAGATAATCATAAAAACAAGCTCCAAAAGAAGATTGTACAGTTAATAGTCTAATCATTTTGACAAAGAACACTCTTAATTCTTAACCACCTTTTATAGTGATGACAACTAATAGAAAAGCAATTACAGTGTTAGAATTATTCTTATACCTGCTGAGTCTGACCCTTTACGTTTCCATAGGGAATTCAATAGGGTTCGTGATGAATTGAGGTGGGATATTACACTAACTTTCTTTGAAGCTAATTGTGTTGCCACATTTACTAGCATCTAGCACAATAATTATCTGGCCAAGCATTCTTTGTTATGAGCAATATGTACAAAATGTGGGCAATCAATAATAACTGGAAAATTGAGCTGGCAAAAAGAAATCATTATACATGAGCTGGACTTATACTCAATTGTATAATAAAGGATTACTCTACAAGAACACTTGTGTTAGCATAAAACTCTACACAAAATATGAAGTTGTACTCTAGTGACCATATTTCAGAACATCAGAAGAAAATGTATCCCTCTTGGTCAATGTTAAATAATAAAGCAACCCCTCACATGCAACAATATGAGCCCTCCAACACATGCGGAATCAATCTCTCCTTAACATTTTATAGTACTCTTCTTGAATAGTAACTGTTCCTGAAGATGTCCTCATAAGACAGAAAGTCAAAAATCAAATGATCATATACATGGAAGAAAAAAAGACTCTCTCACTTGCTCTCTCCTTTTTCTGCATTTGTGGGGGATATGTGTGGGGATAGGAGTACCTGCCTATGATGCTTGAAAATGAAGACGGTTTTTTTCCATAATCCAGGCCCATCCATGTTATAATAATAGGTGTGAGTTTTTGTAATAAATTAAAAGTAGGTAAGATAGAGTGATAGTTTTTAGCATAAGAATGCATAAACAATGCCAACAAATGTCATCAAACAATATAGAACTCTCACTGTTTGGGGGATATTTGACCTTATAATCAAACTAGTCTTTTATCAACTTCCTCCATTTGTGGAGATTCCAAACTATACTGAGAAACATTCAAAAATAAGAAATTAAACAAAACAAGCACCTAAAATAACATAAATGATTGACGGTCTCAAAGGCGTTAGAAGGTAGTAGGCAGATTCCAGACCAAGATAGCTAGGGCAGTCTGGGAAGAAAGAAGGAATTGGAAAGAGGGTAATTTGAGGGGTGGTCCCAAGAGGGGTGAATGTACATCTGTCAGGCCCACTAAGGAACAACTGGGTTGAGAAGCAACACAAATTTTCCATATTTTCTACCCAAACTGGACTCTTCTTAAACTGCACAAAGCAGTTTGAAACTGAGATAGCGAATAGTCAATGAATTCCGAATAATAAAATAGGATAATACATTTTTCTAGAATCTGGGTATGACAAATACATTAAGAATGCTCACATTAACAGATTACTTATGATTGAAAACATAATTTATTATTTCTCTCTCTGTCCCTACAAAACTGGCTCAAGTTTGCTCTTGCTGTTAAGTGTGGTGTGTTATCTGTGTGTGTGGTGTGTGTGTGTGTGTGTGTGTGTGTGTGTGTGTGTGTGTGTGTGTGAAAGGACAGAATGCCATCAACTATTGTTAATTCAGTTCACATGATTTATGCATATCCATTCTCTCCTAAATCCACTGGCCTGAGACTTTGCACAGCCTTTATTTTCACCCCTCAATATGTGATGGAAGTCACGTTGCATATACCTAAGGAAAGTCTCCCTCCAGGATCTAAACCAAAACCTAGTGAAGCATCTGGGGATTGAAATAGTGGATAAACCTCTCATTTTCTAGTTGAGAACATTTTCAATGATTCCATTTGGCCAGCTCCAAATGGCACATCAAATTCTATACGTTTGTTCTTACTTTACCTTAGAAACCATTTTTTGCCCATTACTAGTCCATCAGCACCTTGTGAAATTGTTGGATTAATGCTCTGATTACTTCACATATAGTCCATTGACATTTTCTGAATGGAGAAGGGAAAAAATGCTACTTGACAAAGGTTATAAAATTTTTTGTTTGTGGGGTGTTTAGTAATTAACTTGCACATGCAGAAGTTAACTATCATCATTCTTGAGTTAAACGAAGAAGTGTCTTTTTGTTTGTTTTGGAGTCTCATTCTTTCATCAAGATTTTTAAAACTCTCAACATGAATTCATAATGCATAATCAATTTATCATGAATGAGCACTGGAATAGTCTCAGAGTATAAGATACAGCTATCTCTGTCTGCCAAAGAATCAGTTACATGCAGTTACTTCAAGTACTCTAAGTACTTTGGAGTCAAGTAAACCTGAATTCAGAGGAAAGCTTTACCATTAACTTAAAGTATAATGTTGGGTAAACTCTAAACTTTATTTTTTTTAAGTTCTAAAATGGGAATGCAACATAAAATTCTTAAGGACGCTGTGAAGAAAAAATAAATTCTTCCAATTAATTATCTCATAACACTCGCAGGGTCAACTGCTTTCATTGTTCCTGACACTTAGCTCAAAACATTGTAAATACTAAATGCTCTCTACGTGAGTATATGAAGGGAAAAAATTTAGTGACTGAACTTGAGAAGCTAGTGTGTGAATTTTCATATCTGTTTGTGTTATTAGACCTTTGAATGATTTTTCTTCATTAAAACAGTCTCATTTCCATTACATTTTAAAAAATTTCCTTAGAATTTCTAATCCACACTTGGCATTCTTGCTAGTCCTTACCATTTTTATAGATTTATTCCCTTTTGCCTTTATTTTCCTTAATTTTTGTGAAAATTTGGAATGAAGGAGGGAGATAATTGGGTGATATTACTCTATCATGGTGACCTAAAAGTCTCAATGTATACTCTTTTTTTTATTTTTTATTTTTCAAATTGTATTACATTCTAGTTAGTTGAGGGCACCTGGGTGGCTCAGTTGGTTGGGCCTCTGACATTTGATTTTGGCTCAGGTCATGATCTCAGGGTCATGGGGCTCCACACTGGACTCTGCACTCAACATGGAGTCTGCTGGTCCCTTTCCCTCTGCTCCTCTCTGTTCTCGTACACTTGCTCTTTCTTTCTCTCTTTTTCTCTCTCTCTCAAATAAATAAGTAAAGTCTTTTAAATAAATTCGAGTTAGTTGACATATAGTGTAATACTGACTTTGGAATAGAATTTAGTGATATATCACTTCCATATAGCACCCAGGATATTCTAATTTAGATGATATATATCTGTCTGGTTTCTTGGTTGGGGAATATAGCTGTAATTTCAATTTTTCTCAGCCCTGGAAAGAGAAGTCTTTCAGAGTTGGCAAACAAAATGACAATGCTTCACAGAGAAGACCCTCTGTGGTAGATTCCTAAGTTTTATGAAATTTACCCATCCTGCCAGAGATAACCTGTGGGATATTTTTTTTTCCAAAAACAGAATGCACGTGTAAGGATATACTTTAGCAGTTATATTTCCAAAAGATAAAATACGGGTATGTGATCAGTGAGTTGAATGGTGGACATGAACACAAAGGGAGGATTTACCAAATAAATAACAGTTCTTCAATAAGGAGCCTCAACAACGTTTTTAGTACTAAAATGCTATTCTTTCCAATTCTGGTAAATAATCAAATAATGACAGTCCCAATTAATTTGAATTTACATAAATCTACTCAATGCTGTATACGTCCAAGACACTGTGTTAGACAATATGAAGAACAGAAAGAAAAAAGGAAATAGCTTTTGTGTGTATGGAGTTTACAGTCAGAGTCAGAGAACTGAATATACAATATATATTTTTAAAAAGAGGAATATATACTAAATGTATATTTATTTGCAAAGCTGATGTTCTCTGTCTACTTTATCGTCATGAAAATAGGAGAAGTCAAAGATTTCTAGAAAATGGTCCAAATGCAATAGGCAGAGATGCAAGACACAGAGGTGGGGAGAGAAATAGGTTGAGTGAAGATATATCAAGGTAGGAATCTGAAGAACATTATAGAATGGAGGGACACCTGCTGACTGGAGAGCAATCAGGTTGATCTTTTTGCTGTTGCTACCTTATAACTTCCTTCCCCATGAAAGAGAATGTACACAATTTAGAAGATTAAATGTTACACCTTGAGTATACATATATGTAGCATTTGAGCACTAGGAATTATACCCTACTGTGCCATTTTACGCTGTTAGAGCAATAAATGTTTTGAACTAGACTCAGAGGTGAAAAGGCTCTCCAGAGAACCCTTTAAATGTTCAAATTCAGGACATGGTTTTTCTATCTCCAGAAGTGAATAAAATCCCAAGGGAGAGAAACCAAAATAAATAAATCAATAGGAGGGTGGGGAAAATAGCGGACCAGCTACTAAGATGGTGTTAGGAACTTGGCAATTTGATAAATTCAGTTTGCTGAGCATACACAATCCAGAGTAGGAACAAATGGAGCAGGTCAAGGAGACCAAACTGCAACAGCTCTTATATAAAAAGGTATCAGTAGAATAGTGTTTATTATAAAGCTAATGGAGCTTAATTTTATTTACTTATCTTTTAAAGATTTTGCTTATTTGACAAAGAGAGAGAGAGAGAGCACAATCAGGGGGAGCAGCAGGCAGAGGGAGAGAGGAAAGCAGGCTCCCCACTGAGCAAAGACCCCGATGTGGTACTCGATCCAGGATCCTGCATGAACTGAGCCAAAGGCAGAAGCTTAACTGATTGAGCCACCCAGGTGCCCCTAAAGTTAACGGAGCTTAATTTTAAAGGTGCTTCATTTCTACTGTCCCCTTCTCAGGCTCTGGGACGGGCTCTAACATTATGTTCATAGAATTTTATGTCTTGAAAAATTTGCAAAATTAAGTCATTGTAACCAAAGTTAGTTAGCATCACTGTCTCTTTCCTCTCCAACTTTCACTGTCACGGGGTTCCTTCCTGTCAAGTCAATCAGCTTTGGAGTAGCCTCATTATTGGGACCTAGCTAGAGGGAGGTTGAGCTGCAGATGTTTTATTTTAGAAGGAGAGCATCCATGATTCTCAGTTACTTCTTTGTAATTAGTTAATTTATTTATAACCACCATGGTGTAGCAATTAAAAAAAATCCAATTACAGCCAGTATATTCAACCACCTATTGTACCAACTCAGTTTTGTGTCCAATTTTGTTGTTACTTTATTTTGCTTAATGAGGATCTTCAGAATTGTATAAACTTCATGACCCACAAAACCCTGGATGAAACATAATTTCCAAAATGGAGAAGTTGATAACCCACTCAGATGGAAAGAACATATCCCAAGAAATCAATGTGGTATAAAAACTAATACAATATGAGAATATTAATATCTTTGGGTTGGGAATGAGGAGGCCTAATTTCTAGTCTCATAAGTGCAGGCATAATAATTTAATATAATAGACATAATTTCATCTCTTCAGGCTTCAGTTGTATTATCTGTACAGATGAAAAGGTTAATCCAACTTATAACTGCCAAACACTGGTCCTTGAACTGATCTTCATCATAAAGTTTTTAAGGATAATTCATTCATTCACACATGCCGGGAATGTTCACTGAGTATCTACTACATGTCTGAGGTTGCTAGGTACTAGGGATGCAGGGACTCTGATTTCCTGCCCCTGAGAGCCTAGTGCTTCTCATCTTAGGATGAGAAGGGAACACCAGGCGTGGCTAGCTGGGCCACTGCCAGAGGCCTGATGGGAGCCCTGGGCTGGGGGCAGAAACATTAAACAAATAATCACAGAAACGCATACAAAATTACATACTGTATGTAAGTATTATAAAGATAAAGCAGAAAGAGCCACAGGAGAGTACAATAATTAACTTTTCTGAAGAAGATCAGATAAAGCTTCTCTAAGAAAGTGTCATTTAAGCTGAGATAGAGATGAACAGGAGGTAAGTAATGATAACGAGAGATTAAAGGAGGAGGCTGAGAGCCTTTCAGGCAGGCGGCAAAGCATGAGTAACGTTGGGAACTGGCAGGGAGTACAGCTTATGAAAGCAGTGGTCTCCCAACTTAGTTTGATTATGTACAACAAGCAGTTAAAAAATTTGGGACGCCTCGGTGGCTCAGTTGGTTGGGCAGCTGCCTTTGGATCGGGTCATGATCCCAGGGTCCTGGGATCGAGTCCCATATCGGGCTCCTTGCGCAGCGGGGAGCCTGCTTCACCCTCTGTCTCTGCCTGCTTGTGTTCTCTCTCTCTCTGACAAATAAATAAAATCTTTAAAAAAAAAAAATCTGACCACACTATTAATGTTTGTTTCTTCATCCATGAGTAGGATACACATACTATTGTATTTGTATGATGTGTATAATATAAAAATAACAAAAATATAAATGTTTCAATATTACATAAAGGGTACAGAAACCTTTCCATTCTAATAAATGGAAAAGCCTCTAGCCTTTCCATTCTAACAAAAAAAAAAGTACTATTGCAAATAGATTATACATTTTTATTTTTGAGAATCTTGATTTAGTTCTTTGTCATACAGTGATTAAAAGTCTTTCTATGGTCAGTTTATTTTGACTACTAATTTTTAATGGCTATTAGAGCTTCAAAACGAAACAGTCCACAAAGGAGCATATCTAAATAGGGAAATTACATGATTAGCTAGACTTAAAAAATTACGACTTTGATTTTAAAATCCATTTGCCCAATAAGCAAACGTTTTTATTAAAAATTGCCTAACAATTTGTGATTTCCTGGCATCAGTCAGTTGTTTAGAAAACTGATCACAGCATGCTGACTATTCAATTTTTAACAAATGAATCTAAAATCCACAGAAATTCTGCAGATAGAAAATTCTAAAAGATTAGAAAACTTTGCCTCCAAAGACATAAAGTGTGCAGAGACGAGAACATTTATAGGTGGTACAATCACATAACTTCTGGCATCTATATAATAATGAGGGAAACACTTCTAAATATCTGTCTTCAAAAGAACTCTATCCGTAGCAAGAGTTTCCTTAAGAGTATTATTAGTCATTTCACTCATTAAAACATCAAAGTTACTTCATATAGGCTAGGCAATTTTAGTTTTAAAAAAGGATCAGTAGATTTGAAACTGAAGAGAATGATTTGGCAGAAATGAGCACATTTTTTTGAAAAGGAAGCCTTAGGAATTTGTCTTTATGTAGAATAATTCTTCTAAGAATTTCGCCATGTGTTAACTAGCAATCTTTGGACATCACAGAAGACCTTGATAGTCACTGGCCATCTTATTTCCGAAGATCTACAAACACTCTGTTATAAAAAGCAATGTTTTTAAAAAACCAACCTCAGTAAAACCTTACTAAAAGGGTAAACTTTTTTTTTTTTTTAAAGAAAGCTTGTGTTGCATAAACCGTGTTGCTTTAAAATATTCTGGAAATGAACAGAAGAGTAACAGTGAAGCCATCTAGCAGTGCAGGTTTGCAAGCAGCCCGTCTTCCCCCCAAGAGCCCCTCCACTCTGCGACGGGGCACCCCCTGACCAAGGTATCGAGGCAGTAAACCTCACTGAAAATGTCAGTGAAGTCTACTTTGTTTTGTAGATAAATATTAAATATCAACATAAATCCTAATATTTTCACCATCACCTCAATGTAATATCATCTTGTGACCTCCAGTGTCTTTCTTTATCTCATTTTGTACACCACTGCTCTGGAGGAACCCAAAGAAAGTCTGGGAAGTTGGAGGACAAAAGGCAAGGGGACTGAGAGACACGGCTGGTTGAGAAGGCAGGGCAGAGTGTGTCCTGATAGGACATGTTAACAATTACCTCACAAACAACAGGAGTGACAACTGACTACTGCGCTTCACAAAATTTTTAGACAATTAAAATATATCTACCAGGTTGTCCTTTATTCTGTTTGTATTATTACTCATATTAACATTAGGGGTTAAATTTTTTGAAAAAGTTATAATAATTGTACCTTCTTTTTAACTTTATTTTATTGGGATATGAACACATAACACGAGATCCACCTCTTAACAAATGTTTATGTGTCCAGTACATTATTGTCGACTGCAGGTATAAAGCTGTACAGCAGATCTCTAGAGCCTATTCATCTTCCTTAACTGAAACTCAATGTTCATTGATTAGTAACTCCCCATTTCCCACTACCTTGAGCCCCTGGCAACCACTATTCCACTCTTTAATTCTACAAATTTGACCATTTTAGATACCTCATACAAGTGGAATTTTACAGTATTTGCCTTCCTGTTACTGACTTATTTCACTTAGCATAGCATCCTCAAGGTTAATCCACCTTGGCACATACTGCAGGATATTTTTGTCTTCTTAAGGGCTAAATAGTATTCCATTGCATGTATACACCACATTTTCTTTATTCATTAATCTCTTTTTAAAATGTTGGATTCCATGAAAAACAGAACAGTCTTTGTTCTCTTCCACCTCAATGTTTTTGCTATATTGTTATAAAATTTTAATCTTTGTAACACAAATGTCGGAGAGCCACTCGTATACATAAATTCTATGATCTATTTTACTCTCTAAAATTCTGGGTTTAGGGGCACATGGGTGGCTCAGTCGGTAGCCATCTGCCTTTGGCTCAGGTCATGATCCCAGAGTCCGGGGATTGAGTCCCACATCGGGCTCCCTGCTCAGTGGAGAGTCAGCTTCTCACTCTAACCCTCACCCTGCTTGTGCCTTGTGTGCTCTCTCACACTCTCTCTCTCTCTCTCTCAAATAAATAAAATCCTTAAAAATACATAAATAAATAACAAATAAAATTCTGGGTTTATATACTTGGAAAAAAGGATTGAAGTCCATGTGGAATGAGCCATTGCATGTCATGTATATGTCCATATATGTATAAAATGGCTACCTATCATTAAAGATGCCACATAAAGTTTTGTGTGTGTCCCAAGGGTTTGGACAACCCACAGATTACAACACTTTTTCTGGTCAGCTTTCTAGCAGCTACTATGCTGGATGTATTCTTACATATCCTTCATCAAGTGTACTGATAAGTACTTGACGCTTTTAGAAAAGCATAGAGTACCAATATAAAATATTCCAGAAAAAACTGAAATATGTACCTACATCTTTCAGGTTTCCAAAAATTGATTATTCTGGAAGTGAGAAATCTTGGGAGCTGAATGAAAGCCAGATTTCACTTTTTGCATGTTTACAGTCACATAGGCACATCCTACATGGCAATGACTTTGTCAAGTATAAACATATTTATGGAACTTATTCTCTGGCATCATCCAGGAGAATAAAAACCCAAGCTTGCATGGAACTTGGTTTTATAGTAACTGAGCAACTGATGGTTGACAAGTTGTCAACAAGAGCAAAAACAAACAAACAAACAAACAAAAAAGAAGCAAAAAAAAAAAAAACCTGTAAGGTTTGACTGGGTTTTGTTTTAATAAATCCATAAATAAGATACTTCTTAGAATAAACTTAGATATTAATATTAGTGCTTGTATTTGATGTTAAATTTTCCAGATAAGTTACAGTAGTGTAGTAATTTAATAATCCCAGTAGGAAGATTTCATTTACACATAGCGAGAATGAGGTCTCATGCAACCAAGACCTCATTATTTTTACCAAGTTATTTGTGACATGTACTTATCTAAATGATTTCAGAGATAATTAAAAGTAAACCTCACTTGTCAAAAAAAAGATATTTAGAGTATAGTGTGTCTTGATATCACTTTTCTTTTATAAGAACAAATATAAGAACCACTATAAATTGTCTATGTTTTTTGTAGATGCTTATGTTAATCTTAAACTGACTTTCACCAAGCTTTCACGGTTCCCATCAAAGATTTTCTACAAACTGTGCCATGACTAAAATATAAACACTCAAATTTTTAAAGGGAGCACAAATTTGTGGTATAAAGAAATTTTTAAAAGGATAAAGGTAGGCATTATTATTAGGTACAGTAATAAGATATGATAGGCCATATCTGGGCAAATAGCTAAAAAGTGACAGTAAGCTGTGAGCCCTCCTAATGCATTCCATTTGAAATTTCACTTTCTTAAAAAGCTACAAAAGAAAAAATATTTTACCTTCTACATAGTTGTGGACTCAAAAGACATTGCTTGCTAACTTGTGGTAATAAAATACTTCAAACATATTAAATAAAAATTCCTTAAAATATTAAGCATTGTAGAAGCAGTAATGTGTGTTTTGGTTGCCATATCCATTCTTCAAAGCATTCAGTTGGAAATCTTAAATTCTCTTAAGAAAAAGCCCTTGAATGCTCTAATTCCTAACGAGAAGTAAACACAATAAAGTATAAGCAGCAATTTTTAGCAGAAAATGAATAAAATGTATTCATAACTTCATTAATTCAACTGAATTTATAATTACCCAGTTCATGGACTATACTCACTATTATATGTTCCATTTCCCAGGGAGATGAACTATTAGTCTACTAACTTAATAGTTCTGAATGGTACAGAACTCACTAGTTCTCTTTTACTTAAATTTCCCTTTTACATGGAATATTTCAACATATTATAAATATAGGGGTAAGCATGTTAATAAGAATAAGCATATCTATAGAAAATTCTTAAGTAAATCTCAAATTCTTTAGCATTTGAACTGTTAGAGCTTTTTAAAATTCAGATCCACAATAGCAAAGCTCACATAATGTGAGGTTAGGACCGGTCCTAATGAAGTTATGGAAAGTAAGAAGTATCTTCTACCAAGGAGAACAGGCATTTAAATGCTGAGTTTTTAAATGTTCTTCCATAGTCTTAATATAAAATTAATCCTTTCCTTGGATAATTATATTTTTCTCAAAATTTTTGGTACATTCTCCATCTTGTTCCAAACAATACAAAAATTGTCCTTCCAATTTAGTCAAACTGATCTTTGTCTCTTCTGACTACAGTATTTTAAAATACAATTGAGGGAGAAATGCTGCTTGAGGACTAAAAGACTGCTTAGTGGTAAAGTAAGTCTTTTTCAAACTGAAGGAAATTTTAGCCATAAATGGTTTGAATTTCCATTCTTGATGATGCAGGCATCTGAACCAGCCAATTTTGATGCCTATAAATATAGTGTATCACCAGTAATTATAAATTAAAGTGGACATGTAGGCTGTATAATTTATAATATAATCTTGGAATTCATGCCCACAGAGAAATATTTAGGGCATTTAACACCAGATACATGATCACAAACCAAAACCCCCTCCCAAGTTCTGAGAACATAAGAGCTTATTAAGTTTTGTCCGTGTTTTAAAAAATAAATTTCATCACTCAAATGAAACTGCCTTCTCTGAATTTCTGTTGTTCCATTGATCTATGTGTCTGTTTTTGTGCCAGTACCATACTGTTTTGATTACTACAACTTTGTAGTATAACTTGAACTATGGAATTATTCTTCTTTTTGTTTGGTTCTTCTTTCAAGATTGCTTTGTAGAAACATTATTTACAATAACCGAATTATGGAAGTAGCCAAAGTGTCCATTGATAGATGAATTAATAAAGAATATGTGATGTGGAGGCACCTGTGTGGCTCAGTTGGTTAAGTGGTTGACTACTAATTTCAGCTCAGGTCATGATTTCAGGGTCCTGGGATTGAGCCCCCCATCAGGCTCCATGCTCAACAGTGAGTCTGCTGGAGATCCTCTCTCACCCTCTCCATGTGCCCCAGGCCCCTGGTTGTGCTCCCCCTCTCTCTCTAAAATAAGCAAATTAATCAAAAAAAAAAAAAAAAGATGTGGTATATATACACAACAGAGTATTACTGTATTCATAACTTCATTAATTCAACTGAATTTATAATTACCCAGTTCATAGACTATACTCACTATTATATGTTCCATTTCCCAGGGAGATGAACTATTAGTCTACTAACTTAATAGTTCTGAATGGTACAGAACTCACTAGTTCTATATTTATATAGAATATAAATGTATATATGTATAGTACACATATACTATATTTATATAGTATCTATGTATACTGTATTCATCAAAAAGAATGAAATCTTACCATTTGCAGCAACATGGGTGGAGCTAGACAGTATTATGCTAAGTGAAATAAGTAAGTCAGGGAAAGACAAATACCATAGGATTTCACTCATATGTAGAATTTAAGAAACAAAAACCAGCAAAGGAAAAAGAGAGGGAGGAAAGCCAAAAAACAGACTCTTAACTATAGAGAGCAAACTGATGGTTACCAGAGGGAAAGGTAGGTGGAGGGATGGGTGAAATAGGGGATGGGGATTAAGGAATGCACTTGTCATGATGAGCATTGGGCGATGTAGGGAAATGTCAAATCTATATTGTACACCTGAACTAATTTAACACTATATGTTAACTAGCTGAAATTAAAATAAAAATTTAATAAATGTTTTAAAAGTAACTGCCTTCTCAAAATTGGGAACAATATTTTAGTGGCTGAATCTAGTGACTTCTTACTGATGTTCCTTTCTTAGCCTCTCTGGAGGCCCTGGAACTGTTGATCACCCCTTCTTTCTATAAACTCTCTTGGCTTCCTGGATGTTACTATCTTCTATTCCTTTTTCTTCTTTGAACATTATTTCTCAATTTCTTCTATGATCATCTTCTTCTCAATATCCCTATTGAATTATATTTTATCTATTTTTCTGCTTTAGGCTTTAAGTAATAAATGCTGGCAACTTTAAGTTATCGGTACACATTTTTTAAACTATGCTACCTGAATATATTGTAGGTACTTGTAATTCAATAGAACCAAAACTTGCCCCATTATTCATCCTTCTCAACAGCCCTTCTCTCTGAGAATTATATAAAGACATTATCAAGCATCTAGCAGGTTTTCCTTATTTGTTTTTGTAGTTCATTACCAAAAAATTTTATGTTGTCTGAATCTCTAATCTTCCCAGACAATCCCATTCTCTGCAAACAGAGGGATTTTTCTAGAATACAAATTTAACCTTGTCACACCCCTGCTTAAAATATTTCAATTGGCCATCAAAATATAAAGATGATTTCTGAAATCTTTAGAATGGAATTCAAGACTTTTCATAATGAAGCTCTCCTTTGCCTTCTCTTGATAGCATGCATTCACTTGTTCATTCATCAATTTGTTTGTAACTTTTAAGCTATTTGGCACCAAGATTATGAGGCCAGAAGTAATACACACAGTACTTTCCCCCAGAGATCTTTTAAACCTACCCACATGGACCATTCTACCTCTAAGAAATGTCTTGATCTTTCTGGCATTATGCCTTTGCCCCTGAAATTTTCACTTAATTGATTGTCCTTGCATTCTCTGGCCATCTCATGGTGTCCTACTCATCCTTAGAGTGGTTGCATTTGCAGCACCCTTCTTCAAGTTATAAGTATTTTCTCCTCAAGTTCTAGTAGAATGTTCTCCAAACTTCCTGTTAATTAACTGTAATTACTTAATATTATATAGAAACTAGTATGTAATTTTACATTGACATATAGTATTATGTATTAGAGGGACAAAAAGGTCTTTGGAGTTAGTAAAATTTACTCTCAAGTCCTGACTCTGTCATCTATTATCTGTGTGATTTATTCTAGGAAAATTACTTAAGCTGTCTGTGTTCCTCTTTCTTGGTATATGAAAAAGGCTTAATGGGTCTAGTTGTATACCTTAATCAAGATACCTAAATTTATGTCTCTATCTCTGCAAATACATTTATCGCTGTCATATATCTTTGATCAATGCATTTTATTTAAGGGCAGAGATTCTGATATGTAGATAGTGTATATATAGTTGATTCAAGGCATCTTATAAAATACATACCAGTACCCATATATGATTATACCCATGTCCCTGTCCTCAACAGTGTCCACTTTGCTTGATTAAGGTACAGATATTAATAAGATTGGTTGGGTTAAATAACCAGCAGTGTTTATAACTAAATAGAGCGTGTGCTTATATGGCATTTTAAGCAATACCTTTAAGACACTAGGCAGGTCATTTAGCTGTTCTGAACTTCAGTGTCCTAATTTATAGAATGAGAAAGTAGTAGTAGAGTTCTTTTCAGTTCTAAATTCTCATTCTGATATTTAATTCCATAATCCATAGAACTCTGGTTATATAAGTAGTACCATAATAATGATACCAGAAACTCTGATAGTGCTTCACTGATTTTAAAAATTTTATATGCTTTATCTATTTTATTCTAATGGTTTTGTGAGATGAGTAAGTTGTTACTATTATCTTTTAAGATGAGAAAACCAATGATAATACCCAATGATGCAGGCATATAAGATAGCTAGTTAAAATTAAGTCTTCTGTTTTCCTTCTGCTATGCTAGTAGTTTCCAACTAATGCGCTCGGGACCCCATGAAAGTCTCAGGACTCTAAATTCTATATTTTATAATACTTAATAGGAGCAATATTTGCAGTTGTGAGTATGAGAATTTTTTTAACACTTTGTTTTTTTTCAATCATAAGAAAAATCTATCTATTTACTTATCTATCTACCCTTGATATTTGCGCTATAATTTTATGACAGGTGACACAATGTAGTTTGAAAGAAAAGAACAGACTAAGCATCCAAACAATTCAAATTCCCATCTCTGTTCTTCCTCCTGCTTAGACAGTCTGCCTTTTATCTACATCAAATTTCCTATGTGTGGAAAAGAAAATAGCAGCCACTCAATTATCCATGATGATACATACATATGTAAAAGAAAATTAGAGTAAGCCCAAAATCGTATTTGGCCACTCATTTTAATCCTCTACTTTTTATCCAAGCCTTTTCTTAAACTGATTAAAGCAGTAAAGATGCTAATTTATTATGTAAATTAAGGTTCTTACCATTTCTGAAAGTGTGCAACCAGATAAGGACCTAGAGAGGCCACAAATGGGGCAGCCATGGATTTCAAACTGCAGAATATGGTTATGCCACCAGCACATCTGGTGGAAACATGGATGTCCTCATAAATTAGACATTTCTGAGCTATTTTCCATTAGACTGTGATTTCCTTGAGTAAGCATCTGCTTTTAATTTACCTTTATGTCCACAATATTCCACTGCAGGACACAGAGTGGGTATATAATTAATATATTTTGGAAAAGTAGAAGAAATATGGAATCCCAGCTCTGCTGTTTACATATGTGAAATAGGGCAAAATATTTAATTGTATCCCTTGTAACATAGTACTAATGATAATTACTTCACAGGATTATTTTTTTAAAGATTTATTTTTATTTTATTTATTTCAGATAGAGAGAGAGAGCACGAGCATGAGAGGGGAGAGGTCAGAGGGAGAAGCAGGCTCCCTGCGGAGCAAGGAGCCCGATGTGGGACTGGATCCTGGAACTCCAGGATCATGACCTGAGTCGACGGCAGCTGCTCAAACATCTGAGCCACCCAGGCACCCTTCACAGGATTATTTTAACTTTTAAATATGCTTGGCATTTGTTTAATGCTCAGTAAATGTTAATTTCCCTTCCATTAATCTTGAATGATTTAAAGAATATTTGTTATTTTAGGTAGTTTTTTGGTTTTGTTTGTTTGTTTGTTTGTTTTGAGTAAAGACCCTAATCTAGATATTAGTGTGCATAGAACATACTGGAAATAGCAAAAATGTTTGCGATTACAGTTCAAAATAATTTAAAAGGGTCATTGATGTAGGGAAATAGGCTGATGATAAAACTAAATGAATAGAATGAGGTCATCCTGTTAGAGACTTCAAATTCCATTCTCAATAATTTCAATTTATCCTTCTAAGAAATGGAAAAGTATTATGTTGACCAGTGCCAAACTTAAATTTATGACTTAGAAATAATCCATGGGCAAGTTTAGAGTTAATTTGAGCATACCTATCCTCATAGAGGTCCAGACAAGACATGATGAGGGCTCTGGATGGAGGCACTGGCACTGGGAATGGAACAGAGTAGGTGGAGATGAAGCCAATCTAGGTGCTATCTTGGTAGGACTTGACAAGAGATTAGATGTAAGGAATGCAAGAGCAGAAGGATATGAGGGTAGCTCAATGTTTCTAATCTTAAAACTAGGTGAATGACTGCTACTGATATTCACTAAGATAAGATAATTTATATGACTATATAGCTGGAAAACAATCCAATTATCATTGGAAAACAATGATAATAATTCAGTGATAAAATATAACTACCATTTATTAAGTATCTAAACTGCCACCTGCTTGATCTTATTTAACCTTCGGACTGCTTCTTTGAGATGGATGTTATTTTTTTCCATTTTACATGTAAGAAAAATGAGGCTCAGACATATTGACTTGTACAAATTTACCGAACTGAGTGAGAATTTGAGTACATGTCTGATTCTAAAGATTAAGTCTATAAATGATATGCTATAGTACGTGTCACTTAAGATTTGGAACACTAGTTTAATGAGGAAAAAGCAAAACATATGGCATTATTTAGCCCAGAGAAGTACAGGCATGTTAATAGCATGAAGCTTTTTTATATGGAAATTGGAAAATTGCCTTTGATATAGAAGGCCAAAAAATATCAATATTTTGGAGTTAGACTGAAGTCAAAACAGATAAGTTATTAAAAAGAATTCATTAAGTCAAATAAATGTAAGACATTAGAATTAAAATGAGAATTTAAAAGGTTGAAAACCACATCTTTGGGGAATGGTGCATAAAAGTGTAAAGAATGTGCTGCTAGATTCACATTCTAAGAATAGTACTCCGGAAAATGTGGGAGGAAATGTATGGCTGTTTTTGTTTTGGAAATTGTTTAATGTCTTACACATTTTGCCTAAAAGCGTGCAAGAGGGTGTCGTCCTATTAGATAGGAAAGAAGCAGCTCTTATACAAATCAGTAAGTAAATTAAAAACTACAGCAGTAAAATAGGCTAAAAAAGTCCCATGACCAAGCAAGGCACAAAAGAAAGAATACAAATGACCAATACATATATGGTGAACACCCTACCTATTATTAATCAAAGAAAGGAAAATTAAAAAATAATATAGCATTATATATTAAATTTGCAAATATATTTGTGATAATATTGTCCTCTAGGGTAAGGGAAAATAGCTTTTGATGAAAATACTAATTAGAAATAATCACGGCAATAATAATACTAAACACTTCTAAGAGTTTTCTCTCTGACAGGTACTCTAATGATTATTTTGCCTATTTTATTTATTAAATCTTCATGGTCATCATATGGAGTAGTTCTATGAATCCCATTGTACAAATAAGGAAACTCATCCACATGGAATCAGCCTGTAGTCACATAATCAGACTAAATCAGAGCCTGCATTCTATTCTCCTGAAAACTCTATTCTAACTGAAGGGTATCTAAATAATTAATGAAATGTGCAAACCCTTTACCTCAGCGATTCAAGAATTTCTCTCAAAGAAATGATTAAAGCTTTGATAACAATTGATGTATGAGAGTAGACAGTGTCACATTTTATATAATAGTAAGAAATCAGAAACAAGCCAGGGTCCAGCAATTGAGAATATTTAACGGTTATAAATCAATACAGTGGATGCAATCTGTATTATAATACTTAGAGGATTATTTAATTTCATGGGGGATGATTATATTATGTTTAATTAGTAAGGAAATTGCAGAACAGTCTATATAGTATAATTATAATCTCTATGAACACAAACCTATATAAACACACATACCTGAAATACTGGGAGGTTTCTTCATAGAAATGTTACAATGTTCTTCCCTGAGTACTTAGGGTATTGGTGATACTTAACTGCATGTCTGTATATTCTAATTTCTCCATGGTGAGTATGTTAAAACAAACTGTCTCTTTATCACAATCACAAGCTCCACACAGGTAACTCTTCATGATACATGAGAACTGAATAAATCCAATGAAACATGAAGGTCAAAAAAAGCATAACTCAGGCAACAGGGTGAAAATCTGCATCTTTTAACAAACATCTGAAATGTTACTCAAGGACAAAGAAGACTTCCTCTGAGTAAACATTGGAGTAAGCAATGGAAAACTACTGTCTTCATTTCCCACTAATGTTTCTGCTAACACTTGCTTTTAGTGGTTCTGGGAGTCTGTCTAATCCCTGGATGTCCTAAATGATGGCACTCTCACAACTTCCTGTGGTAGATAGATTATTCTAAAATCTCTCAGGTTTTATAGCCAGAGGACCCTTTCCTTAGAATCCATCCTAAAGGTACTCCTTCAATTTCCTCCTGTTCTGTCTTCCTTGCATCTTAGTAATTATTGATTGTTTCTAACTTCTGCAGCCTGACTCATCCTGTAGGTGTTTATGGCAGCAACCTGTATTCTCAGATATTTCCTCTGAACTTGAGCTCTTCTGTACCCTCATCGCCTTAGTGTGACTTCTCTGTATGTCCTCCAATTGAGTTCAAGTGTATGTGGTTTTCCATCGTGCTTAAAGCTCTCATTCATAGTGAAGATCATTAAAAATATCTTTTTAGAAAAACGTTAATAGCTAGGCAGACTATGATTTACAGACTAGTCATTTTTTGGCCCTGAGAAAATGTACCCAAAATATGAACATAATGAGTTAGGCTTCACTTTGTTTAGTCAGCAGAAATATGAGCAATTTATTTTCCGTGGATGATTAGAATGCTTTACTGCAAAGCTTATTGACCTTTTAAGCCAATGTTCTGCCAGACAGTGTGACATTCTGCCCAAGCCTATGAACCATAAGGTTTCCCCCATAGGTTGTTGTTAGGAGGAGGAAGGAAGGATAATGTGCTGATGGCACCCAGGGATTGTTTTGCCTGTTTTTGCAAGACTGTGTGAAATCCACCTTTTTGGGAAATATGGAATCAGAGCCTGGAGATAAAGCCAAATCTGCCAACCAGCAGCGGCTGACCGCAGGTGTGTTGGGTAAACTCTGCAAACCTTTGTTTCTTTGTTTATAAGAAGAAGATACTAATATCTGCCATATAGTATTTCTCTGAACATTAATTAAAGTAATAAAGTAATTTTTATTCAGAATCTCTTCTGTGATAGTTTTTTGAATGAATTAAGGAGGTAATTAACTTTTGCACTTCATACTCTTCTCAAGGGTATAATGACGGTCCTTAGACACAGATCCAGATCTTATTGATAAGTGCTGCAAGGATGCTCAGTTTCTTTCTGCACTTTCCATGGTTTTAAATGTTCATTTCAATCCAAATGAATGGTATTTTCAACCAGAAACGATATTAACTTATTTCATTTGTTATTAGCATTGATCATGACAACAACTGCCATTCGACAAACCTTACTGAGAAAATGATCCCTTATAAACAAAAATAGAAGTATAACCAGGGACTTAGCTATCCATCCTAATCAGTAGGCACATATCACTATTTACAGACCTGCCACCTGATACCCTCCCAATGCCCTTTAATGCATATGCATCTATTTGCTTTCTAAATGTTGTCATCAATAATGTCAAATTATATAAAATTATCTATCTTGACAGTATTCCTTCACTTTCCCTAGGCTTTCTTATTTTATTTTATTTTTTTTAAGATTTTATTTATTTATTTGACAGAGAGAGAGAGATCACAAGTAGGCAGAGAGGCAGGTAGAGGGGGGTGAAGGGAAGCAGGCTCTTTGCTGAGCAGATAGCCCCATGTGGGGCTCGATCCCAGGACCCTGAGATCATGACCCGAGCCGAAGGCAGAGGCTTTAACCCACTGAGCCACCCAAGTACCCCTAGGCTTTCCTATTTTAGAACATAGTTGGCCATCTGGTGACTCTCTGTATATTTTCTACAAGTTAAAACCATGGACTTTGCGTCAGGCAGACCAGGGGTATCTATTCCTAGGGTTAGTATACATACTATGCCCATAGGTAAATCACTTACCCTGTCTAGATTTATATTCTCTATCCATAATAACAGTCTTTAAGTGTTTATTCTAAGTATTTGTTTAGATAATATTGATAAATCATTTAGCACAAATCTTGCCACATTTTAAGTATTCACTTTAACTCTTTTAATATCACTGAAATTCAATTTAAAAAGTATAATGCAGGGCGATGGACATTGGGGAGGGTATGTGCTATTGAGAGTGCAGTAAATTGTGTAAAACTGATGAATCACAGACCTGTACCCCTGAAACAAATCATACATTATATGTCAATAAAAAATTATTTATTTATAATGCATATATCTAATTTGGGGGCTACGACACTAAAAGCTCAAGAAATCCTGCCATTTGTGGCAACATGGATGGACCTGAAAGACATTATACTAAGTGAAATAAGCCAGACATAGAAAGACACCTACTCTACAATCGCACTTCTTCGTGGAATCTAAAATAGTCAAACCAAAAGCAACAGTACAATTGTGGCTCCCCAGGTCTTGGGCGAGGGGGGAAGGTGGGGGAGATAATGATCAGAGGGTACAGGGTTTCAGTAATCTGGAGAACTACTATACAGCAGAGAGCCTGTAGCTAATGGTACTGTATTGTATACTTAAAAGTTGCTTAGGGTGCCTGGGTGGCTCAATGGGTTAAGCCTCTGCCTTCAGCTCAGGTCATGATCTCAGGGTCCTGGGATCGAGCCCCACATTGCATCCATAGGGCTCCCTGCTCAGCGGGGAGCCTGCTTCCCCCTCTCTCTCTGCCTGCCTCTCTGCCTACTTGTGATCCCTCTCCTCTCTGTCAAATAAATAAATAAAATCTTTTTAAAAAAAAAAAGTTGCTTAAAAGTCCATGAGGACTTATACTTAAAAGTCCATGAGGACATCCCTTAATAACCCACCTTAGCAGCACCGATCTGAAGTGCTAACCATAGTAGTCAGTGTTATGGCTGAATCTATGGCATGCTCGGCATTCTCCAGGACTCTCTCTTAGACTCCCACATCATTGTACTACCTATTCCTCTTGTCTACAGTACCAGTTCCCAGACTGGTAGCATTTCCTCTTCCATTTTCTCTCTATCTGTTCTGAGTTTCAGCTACATATTGTTGGGTTTTTTTTTTCTTTTATTGAAAAAAAACTTTCTTCCCAATGATCACTGCAAGATTTTCATAAATGGCAGCCGCTCCCTCAAATCTGAGACAATATCATCCCAGGTTCTCTTTCCTTCCTTACCAGCTGTTTGTGACAAATATCAACACATTCTCCTTGGTTGTACATTTTGTTTTCTCTCTCTCCACAAATAACCTTGATTCTATGTAACAAAAGTGACTGTAGACAGCTGATCCAGGAAACAAAACTTTTGACCCTGAGAACATGGAATGGGCATTGAGGGGACTATATATGTCCACTAATTAAAAAAAAAGTATATATTATATATATATATATATATGTATATTTATATATAAAAGTAAAAAGTATATATTAATATATAATATATAAATTATATATATATATAATTTATACATCTGTTCCTCTATGGATGCCTTCCACTATCTTGTGATTATTTCATTCAGTTCTAGTGGATTCCATCTCATTCCTCATAGAAGATCTAGCTCAGTTTCTCCTTCCTCTTCAAGTCTTCAGTCTTTTCAAGTCTTCTCTTGCTTACTAACTCAC
>CM053615.1:43059254-43083535 GCA_028646535.1 Procyon lotor | reverse complement strand
AACACACGCGGAAAGTTGCATGGTCATCGTCGGTCCACACACAGGTGGCCAATTGAATCATAATTTACCCTATAGTAACCATTTGAACTAGCCTATTACTCTGGTCTGAATTGGCGGGCAAAAGGCGGGGTTTGCATTCTGTGACAGTTAGGGATTCCGCATTCTTATCGGCTAACTCAAACTAGTTCAAGGACCGGCTAGGCAATGTTCTGACATTTGGTGACCTTTCTCAGGAGCCGGTTGTATAGGGGTTATATACAATATGACAGGTATATCACAAAATGAAGTTAGCCCCCCCTTTATTTTATTTTTTTTTCCTTGCTCTCTCAAAAATAAAAACTTAAAAAGTAAAAAAGAAAGAAAGAAGAGAATGGCCCCCACAGTCATTGACTTCTTCTGTACCCATTCATGACTACCAGGCAAATTTCCACTAGCATCTCACATGGCAACATCAGAGAAACCTATGGCAGGATATGAAATGTGCACATACAGACCCAGACTTGCGTCAAACTCTTTGAAGCCACCACAAAACTTTTATTGACACACAGTGTCTCAAGTCAAAAATGGGAGCAAGAGGGTTTGAAGAGACATATAAGAAATCTCTGATTCACAGATCAAGGAAAGAAAGGTAGCACACACATAATGAAAAACCATACAGTGGTGTGAGCCAAGAATGATTAAAAAAAAAAAAGTAATGCAGCAAGTATAGTCATCTAAAACCAGGTATGGTCAGATAAGAAACTGGAGAAATAGATGGAGTTTTCATGCCATGCTAAGAAATTTGGAATTAATTCTATAATTAATGAGAAATAAATTAATGATTTAAAGTGATGTAATCATTGCAAATGTTTCCATCTATAATAAAGCAGTTGACAAGAATTGGAATAAAAAACAATGCTGGAAAGCAATAAATGGGATGACAGAAAAAAAAATACCTGAAAAGTTGGGATTTTTGCTTCAACAAATGATATGTCAAGTCAATGGTTCTAAACTAGGGGCAATTTTACCTCACAAGGGACATTTAGCAATAACTAGACAACCTTGTTTGTCACAAATGGGAGGATGGTACCATTGGGGTAGAGTACAAGGAGGCTGCTGCATATTCAACACACAGAACAGCCTCCAATAACAAAAAATTATCCAGGCCCCAGAGTCAATGGAACCAAAGTGGAGAAAACATAGATTGGGTACTTTCTTTTAGTTCAGCCAAAGGATTAAGTATGCATATACTTATACATATAGATAGCTTGATGGCATTGAAGAAATAACAAAGTAATAAAGAATTATTAGAGCAAGATCCAGGGGCAGACGGAAAACCAAAGAGGGTAAGGTTTTCATTATGCTAGTGTTGAAGTAAATTTAGTGAGAACAGATACCTTAATAACACTTAATTTTTCACCCCATGAACATGACACAACTCTAAATTATTTACACTTTTTGAAATCTCTGTTAGCAATTATTTGTAGTTTTCAAGAGAGAAGTCTGTCATGTCTTTTTAAAAATATCTCACTAAGTATTTGGGGTTTTATGGTGGTTTTATAAATATTTTTTATTTCATCTTCCAATTGTTTGTTATTAACATATAAATAGAATTGACTCTTTGGATTGACCTTAATAAATTCACTTATTAATTATAGAATTAAAAACCATGTAAATTTAATTTTCTCCAGCAGATTTTTTTAATGCTCTTATAACCAGATAACTGAAAGCACCCTGCTGAATCCTAAAACTACTCACTCTGATTGTCCAGGTGTTTTCAGACATTTTTAAGTGGCAAAAACCTTTATTCAAATGAAATTTTACCTGGTGGCCCAAACAACTACAACAGATAAATCAGAGTTTCTCTGACTTAAGTTTGTGTGAGATGAGGGAAGCAAAACCTGGCCTGCTTAGCCCAGGAACTACCAATGTGTATTATGTGGGAATTTGTCAGAGCCCCCAAGGGCTCCACAGAACATAGCTGGCCAACCAGAGCAGGTATGGGGGCCTTGCGTATAGAATAAGATTTCAAACTTTAGGAAATAGTCAAATTTCTATATTTATTGAATGAAAATTTTTATTTTTATTTTAATTATGCTACAACATGACAGAGAAAGAGAAGCATAACTGCATATGGGACTATTTTAAAAACATAAGAAAACACTTACAAGCAAAGTGGGGTAACTGAGCATAGGCAAAACTCAGAATGGGAATCAGAGATAGTCTATTATCCCTGGAAAATCCAAATGTCAAATTAAAAGCACAGAAAAGCAAAGAAAGTAAGAAGGAAAAACACACACACACACACCTTGCCTAGAGAGACAAAATAGCAGAATTTGAGTCCAATGGTAAAAATTTGAATCCCTGCTCAAATTGATATTCCTGTGTAACCTTGACTAACCTTCTTCAACTCTCTAACCCTTAACTGGTTTATTTATAAAATTGGTGTTTCTGAAGTTATGGAAGTAAAGTACTTCCCATCAATAAGAACTGAATTACGGGTTTCTTAAAAAGCCTCCACCCCCACCCACCCCCACTTGTCTATCAGGCTAGCTTTCCCAAAATTCTGCATGCAAAAACTAAACAGTAACAGTGACCTTGTGCACATCTGATTCTTAGAAATTACGACAGAATAGCAAGAGCATTCATGCCTATAAAAAAAAATCAATTCCAGACAGATTAAAAACCTAAATGTGACCAGCGAAACCATAAAGCTTTTAGAATATGGAAGAATATATTAATATCTTTGGTATCTTAAACAAAACACAAAAAGCAGTAGCCATGAAGAAAAAGATTAATAAAGTCAACTATGTTAAAATTATGATCATAATTTTGCCTTCTTCAAAAGATACCATTTTTAAAAAAGCACCATGTAATGGAAAAAGGTATTTGTAACACATATAGCTGATACAGGGATTTTATCAAAATTATTTATGATACGGAAGGAAACTCTAAAAAATCAGACAACCAGAGCGTAAAACAGGTAAAAGACTTAAAAGACCATTTCACAAAAGAGGAAACCAAATTACTAGTAGACATACACTAAAGGCACTAAACTTTAGAAGTTAAGAAAATGCTAAATATTTTACTTCATACTAATATATGTTAACAAGCATATAGAGAGCTACCAGAGTTCTCCTACATGGCTGGAAGGATTGTAAATTGGTACCTCTTTGATAAAGCTCTTTGTTTACCTCTTTGGTAAATAATATATCATAATCTAGAAATGTTGAAGAGGTAGTCCCTTTAATTCAGAAATTTCACCCCTGTGTATAGTCCATGGAGATAAATATGCTTATTTGCAACAGGTACAAGAATACTGAGAGCACTGTTGTTCATAATTGTCAAACACTGGAAGCAATCCAAATGCCACACAACTTTAGAATGGAAAACACATTGTGGATATATAAATAAAGCAGACCACAGGTACAGCAATATTAGTGTCCCTAAAAAGCATCATTTTGAACAAAAGAGAGCAAGTACCAAAGATTATAGACATTGTGTTTACATAAAGTTCTAAAAAAGATAAAATGAAACTATGTTTAAAAAAGTGATGAAACCCAACACCCAGCTCTCCGCACCAAGAGAAAGGAACTCCTCACCTCACCAGACCTCAGCTGGAGTCAAAAGTGGGGGTCTTCACAGGTTAGGAGCTGGAGCTCCCTGGGCAGACAGCCTCCTTGCTTCCAGTCAGTCACACATCTGCGCGCACAGTTAAAACACGTACTACTCTTACCTCCACAGTCATGAGCACCCCTACATGTAAAGAACAGGCATGCTCAGCTGCCCTCTGGTTCTGCAGGCATCTACCCATATGTAATACACAAGGTAGGTCATGGCCAGCATTGCACATACACGCCCCTCCCACCCACTCGCACTGGCAGGGAATTTTTCAAACTTGTTCGTCATTAAAAAAAAAAAAAAAGTATACATGAGTAGGAAACTTATAAAGGAACTCCAGGAAATCACTTAAAATGAGTTAGGGGATTAGCTGCCTCTGGGGAGAAATGAGGGAATCTGTGATTTGTGAGATTTATCAGTCAGGGTCCCAAACAACTATTAACAGGAGAAATTAGGGGTGCCTGGGTGGCTCAGTCGTTAAGCGTCTGCCTTCGGCCCCGTTATGATCCCAGGGTCCTGGGATCCAGCCCTGCTGGGCTCCCTGCTCAGCCGGAAGCCTGCTTCTCCCTCTCCCGCTCCCCCTGCTTGTTTCCTCTCTCGCTCTGTCAGATAAATAAAATTTTCTTTCTTTTTTTTTTTTAAGATTTTATTTATTTATTTGACACAGAGATCACAAGTAGGCAGAGAGGCAGGCAGAGAGAGAGAAGGGGAAGCAGGCTCCCCGCCAAGCACAGAGCCCGAGGCGGGGCTCGATCCCAGGACCCTGAGATCACGACCCAAGCTAAAGGCAGAGGCTTTAACCCACTGACCCAGGCGCCCCAGATAAATAAAATCTTTAAAAAAAAGGAGAGAAGTTATAAACCCGTAACTACAATTCTGAAAAATATCTTATGGCTGAGGGAGGTACACACGGAAGGACAAACTTGGAAGGGGTGTCCTTCCTCAGGATTAGGGTTCATACCTGGGGTGTAGTTGAAGCCTACAACATGGCGAGGTTCACGGCGTTAGGGAGGCGGAAGTGGTTCAGAGTCACCCGACAAGCGGGAAACATCGCTCTGGGGTACAGAGGGATCAAGGTTGGCTGCCTGACACAGAGGGAGTCGCGACATCACCTGGTTGAGAATCCTGTGTCAGCGATGCAGCACATACTTAAGAGGCCACACGTGCCAAAGAGGACACACCCCGGAAGAGAAACCCCTTCAACTTGCAAAGTCCCTCTGGCTCCCTCTACCGGTAACGCTTAATCTCACATGGGTAGCAAAGGGGGGAAAAGGGTGCTTAAAGCTCTGTTATTGCAGTAGAGAGAAAAACAAAACAAAGGTGAGTTTCAAGGCGAGAAGCAATCTACGGAGATCATGACCTGAGCTGAAGGCAGAGGCTTTAACCCACTGGGCCACCCAGGCACCCCGTAAGTTACATTTCATAATAAGATGTTGATTTTAAAAATCAAATAAGCATATATATGATTAGCATTTAGCTAACTTAAATTGTAATATCTCCTGCTGATACCTAAGTGATTGGCTCACATGATTATGGAGGTTGAGGATTCCCGCAGTCTTCTTCAAGCTAGATACCCGTGAAAGCCAGTGGGGTAATTCTAGTCCAAGTCTGAAGCCCCGAACCAGGAGAACCAATGGTATTAAGTCCCAGTTTAAGGGCAGGAAAAGATCAATGTGTCACCTAAACAGTCAGGCAGAGAGAATTCTCCCTTCCTCCACCTCTTTGTTGTATTCATTCCCCCAAAAGATTAGATGATGCCCATCTACATTGGTGAGGACAATCTACTTCACTCTGTTCACAAATTCAAGTGCTAATCACTTACAGAAATACCATCGCAGACACAACTAGAAATGGTTATCCAAATATCTGAGCACCTCATAATCCAGTCAAATTGACACATAAAATTAACCATCATAAAAAACACATATTCGGGGGCACCTGGGTGGCTCAGTCGTTAAGCCTCTGCCTTCAGCTCAGGTCATGATCCCAGGGGCCTGGGATCGAGCCCCGCATCGGGCTCTCTGCTCGGCAGGAAGCCAGGAAGCCTGCTTCTCCCGCTACCATTCCCTCTGCTTGTGTTCCCTCTCTCGCTGTGTTTCTCTGTGTCAAATAAATAAAATCTTTAAAAAAAAAAAAAACAAAAACACATATTCGTTTTAACAGTGACATTACTACCAAAAAAATCTAATGCTGGTCTTCTCACTGAGCATCAAGAGCATATTTACAATTATTTACACAAAAAGTAAATGTTTCTTCTCTTATTGTCTGTAGCTTATATTTTCCAAGCTGAAAATGACCTAGAAATTATCTAGTCCAAGCCTTCGTTTGTAAATATGAAAATATTGATGCCAGAAATGCTCATGTTTTCAGTTAATGAATTCCAGGGCTGGAATTAGAACCCAATCTCTTAACATAGAATTTATGTTCATCCCAGAATATTACACTGAGGATCTTAACAAATCCCCTAAAGTTGCAGAAAATCTGTGAGTATGAAAAGAAGCAGCAGCTATGGTCTACTTCCTTCTCATTTGATTTCTCCCCTTTTGAGTAGGTGTCAGGCTGATATTTATTACCAATCGGTAGCCTCTGGCCGTGTGAGAGGAAGATGAGCCTGCCATAATGGAATAAAAAATGAAAAGTGTGATAAGATGTACTGGAGTGCAATAGAATCTCTGCTCAATGCCCAAAGAAGCCTGTCACTGTTTGGGGGCTGCAGACGGTGGGGTTGTGCTCAGGTGGGCACACGCATGATGAGGACTGTGTCGAGTGAACATGCGGTCATTTGAGTCTCTGAAATCTCACACATCTATGAGTTGATATGAATACTGAGTGACAACACGATGTTATTATGATACCTAATCTTGGTTAAAATTCAGTTCGAGGAGAAGAGTTGAAGCAAAGTTTGGCTCTGCCTTCTAATGACTTAGCTATTTAAATAATAAGTTCTGAACCAATTCTACCCCGGGGTTCATTAATAGATTACGAAGCACACTCACAGACAACAGTTACTACAGTCTCCTTGCAGAGCAGGTGGAGGCTATTTGAGGAACTGGGGCAGAGAAGTGCTCCTTGCCTAAAATCAGAAACCTTGAGTCTTTGTGAAGTTTTGACCTATGTAAGAGTTGAAACAGCTCTGACATCCTCCATTACCTGTGGAATGTAAAATGCGGCCATTCTGCAGCTGGATGACAGTGATAAAGTGCAGACTAATGGTGTTCACCCTCTGCACAGACCCTGATGTACCTGGCCTTTTCAAAACAGGGAGGCTAATGTCTAACAAGTCATGTAAAAGTCATAGTGAATGAACCTTAAAGTAAATGCAACATAACATCCCTTTGCATTTCAGTTTTCCTTGAAATATCATCACTTTAAGTTCAGAGTCAAAGCCAAAAGGCAACGATTCTAGGTGAGTTTTGAAATGTGTGTTAACTTAACCAGAAAACAATCCAGCAAAAAGAAGGTTGAATCACTTGCCGTCACTTGACAGTTTTAGCACTCACTTTTCACTTTGGTAATCAAGGTGCTGGAATTGGATTCAAGATACTTTCCCTGAAATTAGGATTCAGTCATTTTTAGTCAAAAGCTAAAACGGCGATTTATGAAAATATAAATTAGTTTCATCATAGAAAATACTGGAAATGGAGACTTTTTGAATACCTACCATGAAGAGATGTTTTTGCATATGTTATATGCAAAATGACTACATATAACCTTCTGAGTAGATATACTTCTTTTTTTCTCATTTTACTGACATAACAACTCAAGTTCAAAAACATCAAAGAATTGCTTAAAGTCATGAATTCAGTAGGTAGCAGATCATAATAAAACCGCAGCCTTGTTCATAGGTTTTTGTTTTAAATATATAACACAACATTAACTCTGTTAATCACTGTATTTAGAGCAGTACAGACTGCATGGTATATTTATTTGGTTGGTTAGTTTAACCTGTATGCATCTCCTTCTGTAGTAGAATACTGGGTTTCTATCACACTTCTAAGATGGGGGATGGGAGGTGGTATGGAGCCAGGATATCACAGAGGAGATATGAGAGAAGAGTGATTGAAAAATGGTATACAAGATTATTGAGCCAGAATTTAGGTGATCTGGCTTCCAAGGCATATCGCTGCTGGAAAATAAGAGAAAAAGATTAGGACTTCAGAAAGAAAATAAAATGCTTCCTCAGCTCTGACCTAATCAGCTGAAGGGTTTTATAGTTGTGATTTGTGTCTCTCCACTTCCTCCTTTTACAGACGTCTTAAATATTTAAAGGCTTTGTGCATTCTCCTTTAATCAGAAACTTTCGTAGAGAAGAGGCTATAGCTTGATCCTTCCATAACTGTGAGTTATGATTTGTGGCCCATATTTTTTTTCCAACTTTATTGAGATATGATTGACAAATAAAAATCATATATATTTAAGGTGATCAATGTGGCATGTTAATATATGTATACATTATGAAATGATTACCACAATCAAGTTAATTAACATATTCAGCACCCTGCTTAGTTACCTTTCTGTGTGTGTGTGTGTGTGGTAGGAACATTTAGAGATCTAGGATGATAAGATCTAAAAATATCTAAGAAGAAGGATAAACCTTGAGGCTTCGACTGCTGACTGGCAATGAGATTCAATAATTAAACAAGTAAAAGTGAGAATACGATCTCAGAAGGTAATTGGTGTAATATCCTATTGTATCGTAATTGGTATAACATACATATCTGCAGTGACCAACTCGTGATCAAATAGAGATCATATAGATTCAGAATGTAGCTTCCAATTTAACTTAATTTCAGGATGAGAGCTTTTTATTTTGTTTTTTGTTTTTTTTTTTTGAGAGAGAGAGAAAGTGCAAGTGGGGGTGGTAGGGGCAGAGGGAGAGGGAGAGAGAGAATCTTAAGCAGGCTTAGCACAGAGCCCAAGAAGAGATTTGATCTCACTGCCCTGAGATCATGACCTGAGCCAAAATCGAGAGTTGGACACTTAACTGACTGAGCCACTAAGGCACCCTAGGATAAGAGCTTTCTAGAAAGCTGCCTTCATCTTGCTACTTCTCTAATATGAGAAATAAAGCAAAATTATCTTCTCATTGGAATTATTTTGTACAATAAAGAGGTGATCTAATTTGTATAAATATACCCTCTCGCCTTAGGATTCAGTAAAGTAAAATAAGATGAATGTGTTTTGTTACCTGTTAAATAACACTCTTTTCTGGATGTTAGTTATATTTCATTTTATTTTATTTTACTGTTTGGTGTTTTAAAATGACCATTTATCATCTTTTTAAAGATACGTATTTTTAAAACTTTTTACTGAAGGTCAAAAAGTTAAACATCACTAACTGTATTTATTTTCCATAAATTGGTTCTCATACAAAAAAAAAAAAAGCTAACTTTATAAATGACTTAGTGGGCCATTTAGAAGGGTAGGACAATCCAGATCTGGATAATAAATTAATCCAGTTTAGTGATGGTAATAAATTAGCATTTCCTGGAAAGTTCCTACATCTTCATGACATTTTTATAATGTTTCCTAACTTTTCGTCAATGCTATTCTTCTTTAGAATTACAGATACTGGTATGGAGGAAAAGCTTCCTTCAACTGAAGAGAAGGAAAATAAATAGATGTTGTTCCAAAAAAGCACAGGAAAAAAACCCAGAGGGATGATAAGAAGAGCCTGTCAATGGAGGTGTGGGACATCCGAGCGTCCCACAGACGCAGCCTAGCAGATTTTCTTGGGCTTTCACAGGAATAGACAGAGTATTAACGAAAAGGATCACATAGTTACACTCTGGGTTGTTGATACCTCTTCAAGAAATAAAAATCAACTTGTTCTTTCTTTCCTCAGTTAATCATTTTCAGTTTGATGTATAGGTTTCCAAACACATACAAGTCCACTGAGAACCTGTTTCTACAGGTTATTTTCCAGGATGAGAAGGATCTTGAATCCAGCCTCTCTCAGGTAGAAAATTCGTCTTCCAAAGCTCAGGACAAAACTGTATCCCAAAATGTCATTAAAGAAACACTTAATTGGAAAAAATTATTCTAAATAAACTCTTTATAATTGTCCTATCTTGAGTTCTTACTCTGTGCTAAGTGCCTTGTGTATATTATTTCATTTAATACTGTAAACATACTAAAACCTATCAAATATGTACTGTTATTATCATTATCTTGATATTACAGAAGAGGAAGTCAGGATAGAGAAAATTTAGGTTACATGTTCAATAGGAAATAGCTACTAAGTGTAACTTTTTGATCTTTGTTAAGATCCTCAGTGTAATATTCTGGGATGAACATAAATTGTATGTTAGGAGATTGGATTCTAATTCCAGCTCTGGAATTCATTAACTGAAAATATGAGCGTTTCTGGCATCAATATTTTTATATTTACAAACGAAGGATTGGACTAGATAATTTCTAGGTCACTTTCAGCTTGGAAATACATGCTACAGACAATAAGAGAAGAAACATTTACTTTTTGCATAAATAATTGTAAATATGCTCTTGATGCTCAGTGAGAAGACCAGCATTAGACTTTTTAGTTCTTGGCCTTTTTGGTAGTAATGTCACTGTTAAAATGAATATGTGTTTTTTATGATGGTTAATTTTATGTGTCAATTTGACTGGATTATGAGGTGCTCAGATATTTGGATAACCATTTCTAGATGTGTCTGTAATGGTATTTCTGGAAGTGATTAGCACTTGAATTTGTGAACAGAGTGAAGTAGATAGTCCTCACCAGTGTAGATGGGCATCATCTAATCTGTTGAAAGAATGAATAGAACAAAGAGTTAGAATGTGAACCCTGACCTACCTGATTCCTAAACTTACACCCTCAATGTTCACTTTCTACTACCTCTCAAGCAATGGATTTCAGTACAAGAAAATAATCTGGATGATATCTGACGGCTAGTTAATGTGTTGGAGCAGTAGTATAGGTATCTTTATTAATCAGTTCTATTGAGGAAATTATAGTGACTACTATGTGGAATTCTTAGGAAATGATGCCTATATAATTGCATAAAGTTCAGTCATTTTCAGAGAAGCAAGTGATTTATATTTTTTTAAGATTTTATTTTTGGGCAATCTCTACAGGAATATCTGTTCCTACCCTGAATTTCTCTCTTCCTTCATCCTTGAATCTGCCTTAGAACCTCAGGGAACTAGAATCAGACATTATCCCTATCTGCAAGCATCTCATGGACACCCTGAAAATTCCAGATTATCTGTTATTTTCTCAGTATGTATTAACAATAAGTAGCAGATGAAGAGTCATGTAAATCTCTCTATATCTCTGGTAAACTCTCAAATATCAGGGAAATAATAAATGTATGTCCCTATTGAAAATATTATAAACACCAGTATTAGGACATGCCAATAAATCTTCATTTAGATTTCCTAGTAGGCATAGAGAAATAGCATGGGCAGACATGTTACTTTTGAAATTTTAAATGATACCAAGGGCTCAGACGTGAATAGTTCATCATCCAATTGTTCACCTGTGGCTTCTTTTGTGTATTGTCTAAATTTACTGGATTGTATGCTTAATATAATAGATTTGTTAATATACCACCCAAAATGAAATACCCTATTTTTTTAAATTTTGTCAATTGAATCGAGGTATAATTTATAGAAAATAAAGCATATCCATTCTGAACATAAAGTTCAAAGAATTTTGACAAATACCTGATTTTGGGTAACAACCTCTACAATCTAGAAGTAGAACACAAACATAATCCTGAAAAGTTCCTTAGAGCTCCTTTACAAGTTATATTTCCCTCACCTCCACCCTGGGCTCCTACTTCTCTGCTTCTCTCACTGTAGTTTAGACTCTTTAAAGAGTTTCAGGTAAATGGAATCATACAGTACGTACTTTTTTCTTACTTATTCATTTCACCCCAATTTTTTCAAGATCCAATCACCCTGATGTGAGTATCAGTGATTCCAGGTTTCACACACCTACTCCTGCCCCCATTGCGATGTATAAGATGTATAAGGTATATATCACTTCCCACACTGGGTGCAATCAAAAAAGTTTTGTCAGTTTTGCTTTACATTGCCTTGACAATGAGGTCAATCATCTTCTAATGTATTTCCTAGCCATATGTATTTGTTCTGTTGTGAAATGCTTTTTCATATGCTTTGCCCCTTGTTTTCTCTTAGTTGCTTTACATACTAATTTTATAAGGGTTTGTTAACTCGTCTTGATAAAATTTCCTTTTGGCTGTGTTTGCTGCTAATGACATTTTCCCATTTATAACTCATGTTTTCACTTAGGGTTATTTTTTGATGAACCAGGTTTTTAAATTTTTATATTGCTAAATATTGTTAACAGATTTTGTGCCTAAAGTATGTTCACCAAACTGTTCTATTGAGACACTCACAGGTTTTTCAAATATTAAAATCTTAAAATCTTTCAAATATTAAAATTAAAGATTTTATCTATCCGGTGATGGTTTTATTTTTTGGGTAACTAGTCATACAGTTTCATTTACCAAATTCTCTCACCTTTCCTTACCATTGAGACCGGCCAACTCTAATGTACCTAAATTTCAATGGATGCCTGAGTCTAGTTCTTAGTTCTCTGTCTGATCCGATCAGCCAATTTTCTATCTCTGTGCCAGTTACATACTGTCTTTATTATTACAGCTTATAAAAAGTCCCATAATTAATATGACTAAGCATATAATAGAATATTTATTTTCAAAATGAAATATGAAGCAACGGTCAAAATGAATGAGTTCTAGCTAAATACAATAATAAGTATGAAGGTTAACAATATATTATTTGTAGGGGGAAAAGCTTTAAATTATCATATGTAGCATCATATACTTTTTAATAAAGTTAAAAACTGAAAAACATGTCTTTTATGGGTAAATAAGACAATTCAAAGAAATTATACAAAAAGAAAATGTGTAAGACGGCTCTTCTTCAGGCTTGTATTAGAAAATCTATAAATGTGGGGCACCTGGGTGGCTCAGTGGGTTAAAGCCTCTGCCTTCGGCTCAGATAATGGTCTCAGGGTCCTGAGATCGAGCCCTGCATCGGGCTCTCTGCTCAGCGGGGAGCCTGCTTCCCCCTCTCTCTCTACTTGCCTCTCTGCCTGCTTGTGATCTCTCTCTCTCCTTCTCTGTCAATTAAAAAAAAATTAAAAAAAAGAAAATCTATAAATATAATTCACCACATTATGGTATTAAAAGAGAAAAACAATATGACTACCTCAAATAGGCTCAAGGAAAGCATTATATAAAATTGAAACTAAATTCATAATTTAAAAAAATCTTAGTAATTCAGAAATAGATGAGGACACCATTAATCTGATAAAAATATCTTTTGAAAACAAAAAGGCAGAGATTCCTGAGCCCCATCCATCTTCTGCCAACCACTTCAGACACAAAAAGGGGAAGTTAAGCTGGAATAGAAGCAAAACCGACCAAGCAGGCTAAGCAATATGAAGACATGGCAGCCTGCAGCCTGTCCATAACCAAACAAGGAGCTGAATTATCCCCAATGAGGAAAGCATCTTTTTCTCAGTTGTTTGTAAAAAATGTTGTAAAAAGCCACAGGTCATTTTGGAAGGTCATCTCAAGTACTGAGCTAAAGACAGGAGATGCTGAGGGGGGAAAAAAGGATTATTCATGAGTACAGAGAGAAAATTGTGACAAACCTTAGAGTACATCTACAATGATATACTATCTCTTTTGAAGAAGTTCTTGATCACACTGCTTCATGAACAGGGAGCAAAATCTTCTATTTGTAAGTGAAAGGAGAGTTTGACTCTTATGTGGCTGGGGTTGCTTCTGGTGTTGACAGGAAAGGGATTGTGGATCAGCTTCCACAAGCAAACCAACAAGATTTGAAGTCAGCAGAAAGGAAGTGCCAATGGACACATCTTATCAGATTGGGTCTCATCCTTAACTTTTCTGTATTCTACTACGAGGTCTGAACTCCTCTGAGCAAGCCTACTCTCTTGCATAGACAAGACAACTCTTGATGAGACCACTGCTGAACTTGATACACCGAGTGAAGAGTCATACAAAGACAGCAGGCTAACAATGCAATGACTGAGAGGCAACCGGACCTTGCAGCAAGGAAACAAAGCTGAAGCAGGAAAAAGAGGGGAAAATTCACTAGCCTTTCAAATTTTGTCTGTCTCATTCTAAAATTTACACAGTAGACCTTTTGGTCATCCAAGCTATCTCACAGAGAGGTTTTTGTTTGTGATTTTTGATAGGTTTAAGTTGCTTCTATTTGAATTTTTATCTACCTTTTGTGACTTTTATGTTTAAGATTAGAGGAGTAGAGCTGATTAACATGTAGGAAGTAGTCTTTATTTTTTTTTTGGCATTTATTGATTGATTGGTTGATTATTAATTAAGTTTTTATTTAGTTCCAGTGTAGTTAACACAGTGGTATATTAGTTTCAGATATACCATATACCGATTCAACACTTCCATACATCACCCTGTGCTCATCAGGACAAGAGCACTCCTTGGGAGTTGTTTTTGAGGTGCTCAATATAGGAATATGGAATTTTTATACAACTTATAAATGTTTGGCACGGTACTGTGGGTATATTGTGGCTATATCTCAGTGGCTGTTACATGTTAAATGAAGTGTTTTTGTGGAATACACAATCTCAGTGTGCACATTTTGAGTATAGTTGACACACAATATTTCATCTGTGTCAGGTATACAACATAGTGATTGGACAACTCTAGACATTATTCTATATTCATCACAACCGGAACTACTATCTGTTACCATACAACTCTCACAATACCATTGACTGTATTCCCCATGCTGTACCTTTTTTCAATGGCCACACTTTTGACTACAGCTACAGAAATGTTCCTGTATAGAAAGTTGTGACCCACTTGGCTCTGGGTAAAGGCAGAATTGGTTCATATTTCATACTTTGTAAAGTTACCTGCTGTGTACTTCAATTATTTTTCTATACTTATTTGTATCTAAATGTTTTAAGCAACCTGAGAACAAATGTACAAGAAAAGATGCTGTAAGTCAAATTTCCTAATACCCATTATTTCATATACATCAATCATTAGTAAAACAAACAAAACATCTGTTTAACTTATTTTAGGGTTTTTCATTTTTGTGCTACACATGCATGACCATAAAGACAGTTAACAGAAATAATTGAAGATGATGGATAGGTTTGGTTAATTTTTCATGAAACTTTCAACACCAATTCAAGCACAATTGTTAGGAACATGTAGATTAAGATGATGTAAGTGGAATCAAAGTTTTATGACTGATCTCTAAAAAAAGAAAGGATGGCCCACTCTCATCCCTTTATTTACTTTTACTTTATATCATAGCCAGTGTAATAAAATGAATAATTAGAGATATGGGGATAAGAAAGGAGAATAACACTCTGTTTCTTTACAGATGATAATACTGTTACACAGAAAACTCAATCTACAATTATTAGAAGGTAGAAAAGTTTTGTCAAGATAACCAGATGATGGTTAGTATGTACAAGCCAATTGCATTTCCATATACCTTCAAAAAATAAGTGGGATGTGTAATTAAGGTTTTTTTATAATAGTATTAAAAATATCTAATAATTTAGAGATAATTTTAGTAAAGCTAAGCAGCCTTTTTACCATGAAAAATATACAGCTTTATTAAGAAGTATCAAAGAAGAGTTTACAAAAATTTAGAGTTACACCATATTCATTATAGGAAGACAAATTTGTAAGATTCAATGCAACTTCGATAAAAATCCATTTGTTTGTTTTCAGAGAACCTGATAATATTTATTCCAACATTAAGTGGAAAAGTAGTGTGCCAAGCATAACCTGAGCACTCATATTCCCCAGGGAGATGTACTACTTTGTTAGGAAAAAGTGATGTGGCTAGTAGAGCCAGAACCTACTGTATGGAAAGCCTAAATAAGTTCAAGGATCTCAGAGATGGATGCACCCTAGGCTAAAGAGCCTGAAACACCAGATTCCCCACAAAAAAAAAAAAAAAAATTTCAGTGAGCTTTACCCTCACCACCCAGGAGAAGCAGCCTTAGGAAGAATTATTTCTCCGGTTATAATTCACCAGCCATGGGGATTTAGTTAGGGGGAAATAGGAAAGGAACTTTCTTTTTTTTTTTAAAGATTTTATTTATTTGACAGTGAATGAGAGATCACAAGTAGGCAGAGAGGCAAACAGAGGGAGAGGGGGAAGCAGGCTCCATGCTGAGCAGAGAGCCCGATGCGCGGCTTGATCCCAGGACCCTGAGATCATGATCTGAGCCAAAGGCAGAGGCTTTAACCCACTGAGCTACCCAGGCGCCCCAGGAAAGGAACTTTCTGATGCTAATTTATCTCTACCTATTTTTCTCAGCTCTTTGTTTATTCCTCAAGACCTCTAAACCAGCAAATATGTCACCAGGTGAGGGAGTAGGCATTGATTGTCTCAAGACAACTAATGGGAGAAGCACCAGCAGAATTCTAAGAACCTTTTCCTTATTTTAGCTTGTCCATGCTTCCTTCCTTCCCCAGGGTTTGAAAGACAAATAGGCTACAGCCGAAGAACATTTAAGAGATTCCTAATGCAGGAAGAATAAACATTTTTCACTATGTCTCTAATGGCAAATGATATGGAGTGTAATACACAAAATTATGAGGACTTTCTGGAGTAGAACAATTTCCAATAAACTGTCCGCAACTCCCCTATTTCCTCTCAATCAAGACTTATCAGAATATAAGAAAAAGTAAAGTTTTTGGGGGGATGTTGGGTTTTTTTAAGATTTTATTTATTTATTTGAGTGAGAGAGACAGGGAGAGAGAGTACAAGCGGGAGAAGGTGATGGAGAGGGGAGGGAGAAGCAGGCCCCAGCTGTGCAGGAAGCCCTATGTGAGGGCTTCAGTCCCATGACTCTGGGATCATGACCCGACCTGAAGGCAGATGCCCAACCAATTTTGGGGGCAACCAGGTGCCCCAAAAATAAAAATTTTTAAGAGATAATCTTGACCCCACTGTATTCCTAAAAAGTGAATCACACGCAAACTCAGTTGTAAAATTATTTTTAGTGTGATGGGGTCCTTGTTTATAGACAAAAGTTCAGACATGAGAAAAATTGTTTATTTTCACTAACTGTTTCACCTTCATTCTGGAGCTCCCATTCTCATTTGGTAGTGAAAAAGAAAACTTAAATTTCCATTCAAGGTAAGTTACCTTATTCCAGTATGAAACACATCACAGTTGTATTTAAACATGTTTTCACTTTAATCCACCCACAGTAAGAAATACTTTTTTTCCTATAATGGTATAGCACAACAGAAGTTTGAATATGTATGTGGGTGTGTATATAGATATAGATGCAGATATAATATAGATATAGACGGATATAGATGTATTCATAGATAGAGAGATTTAGCTATTGATAATAAAATTGAACCTAGATTTCGCCAAACAAGGCTTACCACTATGGGGGATACACTTGCATTTTTCTATTTTTTGCTATTTTAACCACAAACTGATTTTAAGACACACTAATACATTATGACCAGCAGTTTAAAAGACACCGACATAAAAACCCTGATCTATAGCAACTTATTTTAATGTTAATTAACTCTGGATTTCTATCTCCCTTTTTCTCATCTTTTTTTCTTCCTGGAATAAATTCAGACTTTTAAGATGTAGGAACAAGGACAAGTGAGTGCTGAGCCTTAGTAGAGTGTTACCAGGCTATTGAGAAGCAAGATATTACTCCCAAACTTATGGGGTTATTTCTACGCTTTTTCTCCAAAATTTAACTTCAAGGAAGGGTGAAAGATCAATTAGCTAAGATATTGGGTCCAACCACTTGACTATCTCTCTCATTCTCTCTCCTCCAATTTCTTCTCCCAACACAAAAAGAACATTCTATTTCCCATTTTTATCCAGCAGAAATTGCCCTCTAAGTCTAATCCTTTATCCCATCTTGGTAATATTTGGTCTTCCCAATGCTGGGGCAATAAGTCCTAGGTTCAAAGACCAGTCATCATGGCAGAGAAAAAAATACTGATAAGGGAAAAATCTTATAGTATTTCAAAAAGTTATCCCACTACCGAGGAAGTACATTTTGTATGATTCATTTCATAACAACTTATGATATACGCTATGCAGAAAACTCATTGAAAATCACAAAAATCCAACACCTTCATTTTCTTATGAGTTAATTAGGAGCCTCAAAGGGAGTGATTTTCCCAAGATTGCTTCATTGATTCTGTATTTTCTACCCACCCCTTTATTGAATCCCAACTTACTAAGAGGAGTGTCCAGATATGTCTCTGAGACAGTTAGAGACAAAATAATAAGACAAATAAAAGAAAATATAAATATGACTAGTCTTCCCACTCCATAAGCTCCTTGTCTCTTGCTTTTCCCTCTCTATCAGTGACCTGTGCCCTCAACCTTTGACAACTTTTCTCATCAGATTGCCTTCAAAGCTTCACACTAGGGTTAATTTCATCTTGTAATATCACCTCCTAAACTAGAATACTTTGTCAACACCCTGTATTCTAAAAATTCACATGAAATATCCAGGCCCGACTCAAAATTGAAAGCAGTGCAAAAGTATTTACTGAAGCAGAGATTTTTGCATTTGTTTCCTAATTGTACTCACTTTTCTAACATGATGTATTAGCACCATGGATTCAGCATAGCCAATTCCAATAAAATAGGAAGTTTCATTATATATTTAATCATATTAAATTGATACTGCCCTGATTAAAATAATATTATTCTTGAAATATGAGAAAGTTCATTTAGAAAACAAATATATCTGATTCTAAGATCATAGAAAGTACTCCAAATGCTTATAATTTTTTTTAAATTAATATATCTCTAAACAAGAAATTAAGTGGATCTGATTTTACAATAATTACACTAATGAACAAAGCATCTCTACCCTCTTAAACATCCACATGTTTAGGAAATAATTGTTTTGTGAAGGGCTATGGGTTAATGAGAGAATTAGAGAGCACATTAAAACATGATGCCTTATAAACATACATTTTAATTTCTCCTTTTCTCACTTTGCCACGTTAATATGATAATCACCAGATTATTCACATAAAAAAAAGCAGAGTCTAGTAACCAAAGTCGAATCAGACTAAATCAATCAAATATATCCATAATTTTTTTAAAAAAACCTGATTTATGCTGTCTCGTATTTAAAAACATGCGTTAAAAACACTTGCCCAGTTCTTTTTCACCTATTACTCTTCTCTTTCCATCATTAGAAATCAGGACCAGGCACCGTAATTTTGTGATTGCTCTTCTGAAAGTTGCAGGGGATAAAAGCATTTGACCTACATTTTCCTTTAGGCTCTTCCTTCTGTAACCTGAAAGAAAAAAATCAGAGTTCACAGTGAGAAAAATAATCTTTCCTGCACCACCTACACCTTTATTCTCAGGGTTCTGTAATCAACTGTGACAGCATTTGAAGACACTAATCAGTCAGACTCTGAGATTATTGATCCCAGAAAAAGAGTGCATGAATGACTTCCTTTCCATTTCTTCATATCTGTGGGTAGCTCCAAATAGAAAACTCAGTAACATCATTGACTCAAAACCTCCTACAAATCGATGCGCTAAGTCATAATACATAAAAAAAAAAAATAAAAGGCATAATGGATTTGTGTGATACTATTAACATTTATGGGTTTTTTTTTAAGATTTTATTTATTTATTTGACAGAGAGAGACACAGTGAGAGGGAACACAAGCAGGGGGAGTGGGAGAGGGAGAAAGAGGCCTCCCGCCGAGCAGAGAGCCTGATGTGGGGCTCGATCCCAGGAACCTGGGATCATGACCTGAGCTGAAGGCAGACGACTAATGACTGAGACGCCCAGGCGCCCCTATGTTTGGTTTTAAGAGAGATTCTGGTTCAAAACATACTGTATACACCTGCTCTTTCCTATGAAAGACTAAGGAGATTGAGGAGTGGAAGGGATTTGACTACAAACATTCCCCTGTCCTCTTCTGGTCACCCCCATTAATATGTCACAGCTTGAGCCTTACAAGAACCAGTCTTTACAAAGACAACAGGAATTCCTGTTTGATTAAGTACACAAAGATTATGTTCCCAGATCAGTATAGGATATAAAGAATTTCCTCTCCCAACACAAGAAAAGCATTCTATTTCCCATTTTTATCCAGCAGAATAATGAGGTTTTGTTGCTTCCCTAAAAGTGTCCTAATAAGAGAGTCTCATTTACACCCTCTTGATGCTAAAAGCCCAGTTGAACTTCAAACATCACTTCCCCATGAGCAGCTAACAATGTGTTATCCACATGTCTTCTCTACCTGTGTATCGCCAGCCCCGAATAAGATGCCTGCCACACAGAAATGACATTAAAATAAGGGCTGAACTGAACAAAACAGAGGTTGTCTCACATGTTATTGAATTGTGGAGAGTTAAAAATCACAAATATATTTGTTTTACAAAATGCCATCCAATCAATAAAATTATATTTATAAAACTCAGTGGAAAAAGTTCTTAACTCCTGTATCCTCCATGAGGGCAGAATGGGTTAGGATTTTTGAACACTAATACATAGTATCTGAGACTAAAGTCTAAAATAGAAAGATAGGTAACCACATGGAAATTCATAAGGTCCACCATTTTAAATCATTTGGTAGGACTCTTACCTATCTTTAAGTCAGGAACTTCATGGTGTTTTTAAAGGAAAGATTATCTATAAGCATTCCTAGTGCTTGGCTTGCCAAGCTGGTTGACCTAATAAAGTTTTGTGAATTACACTCATAGTGTAATTCTGCATCATCAGGGAGGAAAAATGACTGTTTTCAGAATAGCTTTTTTAAAAAGTTACTCTCTTCTGCCTGGCGTAGTTTTAGCCAGCCCAGCTTTGAAATAAAAAGCAGGTTTTAAAATTTCCTTTATTAAGGTCCTTTGGAGTTAAGATAGTTTCTCATCTGCCTGGCTTTACATAAATATTAAAGGATAAAGGTAATATTTCCTTAAAATTTTTTTTCTACCGCTGTGGTAGACATGAAATTGCACCATCCAAATCCTCTTTCAAGGTGACATTGCCCAGATACAAAGCACAGTTAGATGGCTTCCAGCTGTCAGCTCCTTCAGGGTCTACTTCAGCTTGATGTGGAATAACGTAGGCTCTACTCACTCCAAAGCTTCCCACTGGGTTAGCCAAGGCTTTACGGGCACACCCATCACAACTCCTCCCTCTGTCCAACATACTTCTTTCCTTCTTCCTTTCACAAGCATTAATCAGCAATAAACTTAACACCTTGCTTTGTCTTAGAATCCACTTCAGAGGATTCCAAACTTAAGCAGTTCAAATCAACTGGTCCAAGAACGTGGGCAATAAAATGGAGTTGTGGGTTATTTACTCTATTATATTAAGATTCTATCACTGTTGGGACAGGTTGGGGTAGTAGGGAGGGCAAGAGGACCCAAATTACCCTTGATACCAGGTGGAAGCCCAGTTGTTAATACAGGAAGTAGGATAGTCCGCTAGTTGAAGGGAACACATTAAAGGGTTTGAGTTTTGGATGATTATTTCTAAAGGTCACTGATGCATTACAGAAAGATAAAGAACAGCTGAAGATGATGAAAGGATCACAGAACAGTAGAGGGCTCTGTAGCTGATCCAAGTGTCAGAATCCCTGACACTCAAGCCCCGTGATTTTGCAGACTGTATAGTGTTGAAGATATCATGGCCAGGAAAAATGCAGTGTACAATTTGTGGCAAACCCCAGTGGGAAAATCAATTCAGGAGCCTGGGATTCTGGAGCAGGGCCATGCCATTCACCAGAAAAAAAAAAAAATCATATGATTTCTGAAAAACCTCAAGGGAGGAGCAAGATCACGCTAAATAAAGCAAAAACAATTTTACACGTTAAACAACAACAACAAAACAAAACAACCTTGTGGAATTCTTGTGGTCTAGTAGAGACAGAACACCCAGCCATGGTCTTTAAGTTACCATGTATCTGGAACAGCCCATTCAGAGCTAGATCTGTCAGCCAACAAATCACAAGTTTAGATAGGCTCAGAAGCAATTTGACATATCTCAAATTGACCATGAGAAGGACCACAGGGCACAAGAAAGCTGCGTAGATAGGAAACCCAGACCACAGTGGTATGCATTGCTGTTGTACCAGTGCCTACCCCGAAGCTTACAACTATGGTCATATCAGGTTTCCCATATGACCTGCTGAAGAAGGACAACAAAGCTCAAACTTGGATTATAAATATGTTGGCTCAATACATGGGTCCAAACCCAAATTGGATATTAGCTGCATTATAACCTCACTTAGGGATGGCCTTGCAAGACTGCAATGAGGAAAAAGCCTTCCAATGGGCAGTTTTGGGCATCTTCTTTGTGTTGAAAATAAATGAGCTAAATTAGAATATATAAGGACTATGGGGTCATAGTAAATGGCCTGGCCAGCTGACTAGCATCCAGAAAGGGGAAAAATGCAAGATTAGGGATGGATGGATTTTGTGGAATATGATTGAATACAGGGGAGTGGGCATGAAGCATGAAGATCTTTATATTACATATCCATGCTGCTAGAAAAATATTCACCATGGAAAACCTAAGCACCTGACATTGTCTGTGATTTCTGTCAACAGCCACCTCAAAGTAGATATGATGGACATATAAATGAAGTGGCTATGGTGGTACATATAGAAGCTCCATTCAGGCTGATATAACAAAATACTATAGATTGGGAGATTTACAGACAACAGAAATTTATTGCTCACTATTTTATAGACTGGAAGTCTGAGGTCAGGGTGCCGACACTGACAGTTGAGAGCTCTCTTTTAAGTCACAGTCTTCTCATTGTGTTTTCACAGGGCAAGCTAACTTTCTGGAGCCTTTTTTATGAGGGCACTAATCCCATTCATAAGATCTCCACCCTCATTATCTAACCACCTTCCAAAGACCCCACCTCCTAAAACTATCACACTGGGTGTTAGATTTTTAACATATGAATTTTGAGCGGACATAAACATTCAGAAGGTATGCAGAGACCCAAAAATATGGGCTTCCGTTTATCAAGGCTTACCCAGCTATTGCCACAGCCTAATGGTCAACGTACCGGCAATAGAAAACAACTCTCAGCTCCCACTGTGGCACTATGATGCCATGACCCGCGGTAACCAGCGCGAGCTCGCCCGCCAGAAGAATATGAAAAAGCAGAGCGACTCGGTTAAGGGAAAGCGCCGAGATGACGGGCTTTCTGCTGCCGCCCGCAAGCAGAGGGACTCGGAGATCATGCAGCAGAAGCAGAAAAAGGCAGGAATGAGGAACCCAAGTAGCTTTGTGACTTCGTGTCCAACCCTCTTGCCCTTCGCCTGTGTGCCTGGAGCCAGTCCCACCACGCTCGCGTTTTCTCCTGTAGTGCTCACAGGTCCCAGCACCGATGGCATTGCCTTTGCCCTGAGTCTGCAGTGGGTCCCTTTTGTGCTTTCTTCCCCTCAGGTAGCCTCTCTCCCCCTGGGCCACGCCTGGGGGTGAAGGGGTTACCCCTTCCCAGTGTTTTTTATTCCTGTGGGGCTCACCCCAAAGTATTAAAAGTAGCTTTGTAATTTCAAAAAAAAAAAAAAAAAAGGACACCAATTGGGCTCCTTCTATACTAGAAGGTCCAGACATTTGCCCCCAGAGGATTAGACACATATTCTGGATTTTACTCATTTGTCCTAGAACTTAGCACAACTGTGCGAGGTCTTACAAAATGTTTGTCTATTGGCATGGAATCCCGCAGTATCTCATCAGACCAGGGAAACATAGCAAGCAAGGTATGAAAGTTGGCTCCCAACCATATGATTCAATGATGTATCACTTACTCCACTACCCGGAAGGTGTGCTGGCCTGACAGAACATGGGAATGGGAGCACCTGGTTGGCTCAGTGGGTTAAAGCCTCTGCCTTCAGCTCAGGTCATGATCTCAGGGACCTGGGACTGAGCCCCACATCAGGCTCCCTGCTTGCTTAAGCAGGGAGCCTGCTTACCCCTCTCTCTGCCTGCCTCTCTGCCTACTTGTGATCTTTCTCTCTCTCTGGAAAATAATTAAATAAAATCTTTAAAAAAAAAAAAAAAAAAAGAACATGGGAATGGCTGTGAAGAAATAGATGCTGTGCCAGCTCAGAGATACTAGTCTGTAAGGATAGAGTACCCTCCTCCACAATGCACTGAATGAAAATACTATGGATGGCACAGGGTCACCAAACAGAATAAATACATAAGTTCAGAAATCAAGTGATAGAAGTAGGAGTGATCTCACTTACCTTCTCTCTTGATAACTCCCTGGTGGACTTCATGCTCCATTTAACTGTAATTTGCACTCTGAAGGGTTAAAGATCCTGCACTACACAGGGAAGTACACTTTCACCAGCAAATACAGCAAGAGCCCCATTGATTAGAAACTAGGTGCTTTGATTCCGTCAATACATTTGTTTCCATCCCAGTGTGAAAATGAGAGTACATATTGAACTCTGTTCAATGGAGTATGGAAGATACAGGGATGAACTACCCAAATTCCTTTTATTTTCTTTTTTCCTCCCCAAATTCCTTTCAAGGAAGGGCTTGCTGCCCAGCTGTAGGGAGGCAGTCAGTAGATAGACTCCAGTTGTTATCTCCTTCAAGGTCTGCCTCTGCTACACAGAGCCATTTGAGGTCATACCAG
>CM053615.1:43029110-43059154 GCA_028646535.1 Procyon lotor | reverse complement strand
AATATCCAACTTTTGTATCAACATGGATGGGACTGGAAGAGATTATGCGGAGTGAAATAAGTCAAGCAGAGAGAACCAATTACTTTATGGTCCCACTTACGTGCTGAGCATAAAGAAAAACATGGAGGGCATTGTGAGAAGGAAGGGAAAGGTGAATGGGGGGAAATCAGAGAGGGAGATGAACCATGAGAGACTGTGGACTCTGAGCAACAAACTGAGGGTTTTGGAAGGGAGGGGGTGGGGGGTTGGGCGAGCCTGGTGTTGGGTATTGAGGAGGGCACGTATTGCATGGAGCACTGGGTGTGGTGCATGAACAATAAATCATGTAACACTGAAAAAATAAAATAAACATATTTGGGGAAAAAAAATAATGGTAATGATAGTTTTATCATTTTCTTTCCAAAAAAAGCCAGCAGTTCTGTCTGACTCAATGTAGGACAATTCTGACACACTGCTCAGATTTCTCCATCAGTGTGGCCAGGGCTTTGTCAGGTCTGGTTCACAATTCAACTGTTCCTTTGGCCATTCTTTCTTCCCTTACTGTCACAGGCAATGATACATACCTAGCACCCTAAAGTGTCTCACCTTCTGCTTACCAAGATTCAATCTTCAAAATTCCCAATCCAAATCCCCCATTACTGATTATTAACATTTTCATTCTTCCATTTCTTAACTCAGCATTTCCCAGAATATCTTCCTAGGAAACAACATCTTATCAAGATGTTAACTTTTATTCTATCATAGTAAAAATCCATGATATAATGCTGGGGAATACTAAATTAAATGTTTTCTTACTTCTTGACCAGACTGCTTAACCTACAAAGGAACTTGTCACAAAAAAATATTTTCTATCTTATGAATCCCAAAGACATCAATCTCCTACCTATTGCCAGTAATAAAATCTCAGGAAAATAAGTAGTCATGTGGTGACCTTTTCATATATTTTTCCAGGAGCAGAAATAAGACTTCATAAGTACCGTAAATCATCAAACTTAAAATTAAAAACCCCATTTGTAACAAGAGTTATAAGGCTACTTTATGGCAGCTGTGATTCTTACTTTTTGGAGACTGAACAGAATCAATGAGCATAAAGGATGTTTGAAGGATACTTAAATGTTTAGTTTTTAATAATTTTTAATCTCATCTATCTACATTAATATTATTAGATAATTTTTTAAAAGATGTGTGAGATATTCAATCAAAACTAATTTAATCAAAGCTTGTATTTTGTTTGTTTATTTATTTATTTATTTTAAGATTTTTATTTATTTATTTGACTGAGAGAGAGATCACAAGTAGGCAGAAAGCAGGCAGAGAGAGAGGGGTAAGCAGGCTCCCCACTGAGCAGGGAGCCCGATGCAGGCCTTGATCCCAGGACCCTGAGACCATGACCGGAGCCGAAGGCAGAGGCCCAACCACTGAGCCACCCAGGCACCCTAATCAAAGCTTTTAAAATCACATCTTGTTTGAGAATATGAGTAACAATAATTTTTAGTGGAATATTACCCCTTTGCTTATACTCTTTAAAAATTATGGAGATGAGATAATTCATGTATGTTATTTTTTGTTTAAGTGAAATTCCTCTTTCCTTTAGCTTTGAAAGAGCTTATAGGTAGAAATTTTTCCTTAAAAAAAATGTAGCTCTTTATATACATTTTTCCACCAAGAGTCTTCAATTGACTAAATGGTTAGTCTAAACCAGTCACATTTACCTTGCCGCTCCACATTTAAAAAGACATGCAACCCAACACAGGATGATGAGATATGAGAGAAGTTTTCTGTGAAACTTGTGTAAAATAGGTCCTTGCTGTTTAGACGTCACAAGAAAAGATGGACACTTCCTTCCAGTGGTCACTTCCAACTCCATATGCAATGCCTGAAAGTTCTAGAGTTGTCTTTCTACTAACTAGCATGAGTATAAAGTCAAGACATGGTGGGTAGAGCCAAAAGGAGCTGAGCCAGTCTCCATGTATCATACCTTGATTCCATCTTGCCTCTGGAATTTCTCTTATGTGAGACAAGACTTATTAAGATTGTTTGCACTGAGGTTTTCAGTTACATGAAGTGTACAGCATTGTTGCTTACAGGACATTTCTAATTTCTCTAGAAAAAAATTCGTAATAACCAAAACCCACTTAATTTCCATTGTAAAAAATTATATATTCCATTATAAAGGATAGAATTACTGAACTATGAGATAAACATACTACATAAATTAATGATTAAAAAGTACAGCTTTCATAAAAAGTAACCAACTTGAATAAGTGAACTTTTGTTGTTCTTCCCCTTACCAAAAAAAAAAAAAAGGATGATAGATAGATAGATAGATAGATAGATAGATAGATAGATAGATGACAGATGAAGAAAATAAATTTAGGATATTTATAATTTTAAGAAGTCCTTGGTGAGATCCTAAAGTGTGCCTTCGTGTGTGTGTATACATATGAGTTAAGATATGATTGGCCAAGCTTCTGAGCTGTCTTGACAAATTGTGGATGACTGGAACCTGGTGATTGTTCCTTGAAGATCATCACAGAATAGGGATTTCGAAGTCATTAGTTACACCACCCCTACTTGACCCTGGCTTTCTAACATAATTCTGCATCCCATTTATGAACTTCAGCTCTTGATTTTAATTCAAGAATATTTTCAAGAAAGTAAAAGGCATGATAAAAGACAGAGAAAAAAAGGGTATATATAAAATATACTTCTCCAAATGGAAGAATGTGGCTTAACATTGCCCTAAAATACACTTAAGCTAGCTCTTTATGGTGGATCTGAACAGAGTATGGATGTCGAAGTCTCCAATTAGTAGATGGCTGTATCTTCTTTGAGCAGTGATATGTCAGATTGATTGGTGAAAGCGACTGTATGGGTAGCCAAAAGCATTATAGCCGAGATAGTTCAAGGTAATGCATTAATATAGAAGTAATCCAAAATTTACTGAGGAGAAAATAGATTTGGCTTATCCCAATAAAAATACAGGACATAGATTCTACTGTTAATATTTGGCAATGCTCTTTGAAGAGCAGGTAGACTACAGAACCACAGCAATCACTGAGTCTGACATGAACCTAAAACCCTACAGCATGAATAAAACAAAAAACAAAACACAAAACAAAACAAAACACCCACTGCCATCACTTCAGCAGTCCTACAACTGCAATGAGCTTTGTAAAGGAGCCAATGAAACCTTCAAAATAAGTGTCTCCCAAATCATCATGATGTCCACCGGTGTCCCAGAGATAATTCAACACATTCAGCTGTTGTGGTAAGACAATGTTCTCTGTGAGTCTGTGTGCTTCAAACACACTCGGAGGTGGGCCCGTGGCATCTCTAGGATATCAGAGCATGCTGTGTTACTATTAATAAAGAAGACTTTGTAGCTAAACCAACAGATGCATTCCATTAGCAATTCTTTCAGGAGCTCTTGATCTAAACCTGTGCTTTCCAATAAGTTCTCCTAGTTGCATCCCTCCTGGAGGGATGTGTGTGTGTGTATGTGTATGGGTGTGTGTGTTCATGTGTAAATGATTTTTGAATTAGTATATAGTGTGTTCTGTTAATTACTATTGTTAGAAATAACAGTACTGCATCTAGTTTCTTGATTTTTATATTGTTTTGGTCCCTTCACACCTTCACCTTTGAATATATGCCAAGAATGGTAGCCACATTCAGAGTCAGGAAAGATCCAGCAGAAAGTGTGCAGAGCCATGATGGAGAAATTCTCCATGCTTTCACCAGCCAATACTTATTGGCCACCTATGTGCAGGACTACATTGTGCACAAGTATAGGAGGGCATACTACCATATTTCTTACTCGGTGTACTCTATCTAAAATGGGGGTCCCTTGAAAAGAAACACCCTCAATTTTGTATCCTTTGTCGCTAGCATACAGATGTATTTTATAGATGCATAAATTAATGAGGTGTTTCTTTTGCCTTCTATGGGATATAGATCATTTGAGGAGGAAATATGTATGTTATAAGGTTGTTATATGTCCAGTATATGTTCAGCCATCCAGTTACTAATAAATATCCTTATTGTTCTCCTGCACTGATATAATTTTATATTCTTTTCTCACTCTTCATTTCTGAGAATGGTGACAAGCACACAGAGCAAATATGCTGCAAAATTTCAAAAGCAAACTGGGTTAGTGAGACACAAAAATAGTTGACCTAGGCCCTGAAGGAAAGGTGGGATCTTGACAGAAGATGTGGGGGCAGAAGTCATTAGGTCTCTGTGAAGGTGTCAGCTGATGTGGTAGTGGAGAATTCTGGAAAATTCAGGGAGAACCAGCTGCAGACTTCAGCAGATATTATTACAACTGAAGAAATATCTGGGTGAAGATTTCCTTCACTGGACATTTCTGCACTAATGTGTCATTCATTTTTCTGAGCAACCTAATAAAATATATATTCATATTCCAGTTTTAAAAAGTACGGGGAATAAAAATATATATTCTATTTTTCCCCAAATTAGAATTCCCTTGCACCTAAAATATCATATCAAATTCAGATAATTAAATCTCTGAAGTGACTGACACTTTTTATGAGAGTATTTTTTTCATATTAAGTAAAATCTTATCTAACAACTGTCAGCCATTATTTCTTGTTCTGTTCTCTGAAGGTACGTTGAAAAAAATCTTGGGAATTTTCTACATGACAACTCTTCAACTTTTTGAAAATATTTATTACATTTATCCTTGATCTATTTTTAAGGCTAAACATACACAATTACTTCATTATCTTATTTGCTTTCTTTGGACAAATTTTATTTTCATAGGATTCTTCTTAAACTATAAGCAGAATTAAAGGAAATATGAAGAATTTTTCTGGTTGATAATTATTATTTCTAATAAATAAAGATATTGTTCTCTCTCAGAATCAAAACTGTATATTTTTAGTTTTATTTTAATATTGTGGCATTGCAGGTTATATACTTATGTGAATATATATTTAAATCTGACAGCAAAAAAGTTTTGATAATTTAAATAGATATTTAATAAACTTATAATATGATATTTTAATCAAGGATTCTTAGGAATTTTTAATTTTAAGGAATAATAAAACCTTTAGTCATTTCACATCACAACTTTTGGTGTCTTTTCTTGTTACTACATGGAGAATCCAGTAGAGTTCTTCTTAAGAATTTGGAAATGTTATGGTCTACAAAACATATTTGGTTAGAACAAAAATATACAAATTCACTTAAAACATATTTGTAGTACTAAACTGAAACATGGTTAAATATATTTACAAACAACGTGACGATCATAAGAAGATTAGACCATGCAATACATGTGTGACTGTGAAAGAGAGAGACCAAATTAATAATGGTTGTGAAGTTCCAATAAAGTTTTGTCCAGGCAAATGAAGAATCTATCAGAGGAGTTCTGCATCTCATACGACCTGCCCTAGTACCCATCACAATGATTCCTCAGAGTGGATTGGTTTAAACAAGGTAATGGATAGGATTGCAGCTAGGTTGCAGCTAGGGTCAACAGTCAATCATAGTCCCCTAAAAGGAGATCTGAAAGGAGCATTTTCATGTTCACCATGACAAGTCATGTGGACTTTGAATGTGTATATGATATTTGCTTTACAATTTAAGCATATTGGCATTTTGGGGAAGATTTTATTTATTTGAGAAAGAGAGAGAGAGAAAGAGAGAGCACACCCTGGGCTGAGAGGAGAGGGAGAAGCAGGCTCCCCACAAGCAGGGAGCCCAATATGGGGCTTGATTCCAGGACCCTTGGATCAAGACCTGAGCCGAGGGCAGACATACTCAGACCTACTGAGCCACCCAGGCATCCCAAAGATCCATTCTAGCTGTACTTTGACAAAATAATAGCTGGGTGTGAAAAGCTAAGGAATAAATTATAGATAATGATTTATCAGAATTTACCAGGACTGATCCTACTACCCTGTGAGGCCTCCTGGAAGAGAGATTCTGATGACCTTTTCATGGTACAGATTTTTGCTATGATACTGACCAGTTATGAGGATTGCTTGCTTTTCTTGTTAGAATATTTATACTCTAGAGACTGACCATAGAATCAATGTATTAACTTCAGAAAAAAGCCAAAGATCTCATTGAGCCTGGCCTTCTAGTTGTAGGGGAGACACCCAGAGAGTTTTGCTTACTGAACCAGTGGGTTGGAATAGAAATGTCCCCAAGACTCGTAACTCCTATTTCCTGATCTAATACTCTTTCTTGTAGAGACTTTATGGTAATTCCTTTATCATTTTAGTTCTCTTTCTCAAATTATGGGGTTTGAATACTGTTGCCTCACCACTCATACTTTTTATTTTTCAGTGATGCATTCATTTAATAAGATTTCCAATAAGCAGTTACTTATTGTAATGAACAATAAGTAAAAGTGAAACATCTTTACTGCCTATGTCAGCCACTAGCCATATACATAGCCTTTACTTTCTCCAAATGTGGCTAATTCAAATTAAGATGTACCCTAAGTGAAAAATGTTAAGCATAAAGACTTAGCACCAAAAAAAGTCAAATATCTTACAAAAAATTTTATATGGATTACTCAAATGATAATATTTTGGCTACATCGGATTAAACAAAATAAATTATTAAAATTAAGTTTACCTGCATCTTTTTGATATTTAATATGACTACTAGAAAATTTAAAAATAAATATGTGACTCACACTTTTATTTTTATTGAGCAGAGCTATTATAGAAAACTGCCATGGGTCATCTATTCATCAGTTCAATAAATATTTGGTAAAGTCCCACATGTTTTTAGGTACTGTGCATACACAAAATGTCTTCTTTTGTCTAACGAGGGTGTTTTGTTGTCATCATTTTGGGTGAGGTGTTTTAAGATATTTTAGAATGGGAAAATTATTCCTATTATCATTAGTTTTCCTTAATTTAAACAAGGTTCAAACCCAAAGGCATGCTATCGTCCCTCTTGGAGCTAAAGTTATCTGAGAAATAAGAATAGGTTTACACAATATCATTGAGCTCCTTTTCTCAAATAAAGTATGGGTTGGCCAGGTTTACAAAATCTTACCATTAATTTGTGGTCTAAAAACAGCTTCATTGCTTCTCTGAGACCAAATCAAGCTATGAGTGCTTTTTGGTTTATCATCTTGTTTGTGTCTTCTGTGTCACTTGTTCTAATTCTTCCCTTCCTTTTTAGTTTAAGTTTCCCCCCACAAGGGGCATCACTTTCAGGAAAAGGAAACAGGGCTAAACTAAGGACTTCTAAGATAAGATAATAGAAACCTGATACTCTACTATCCTTTTAACCATCTGAATTCTTCCATAATATTTTTATGTTGGAGTATATGATATCATAGACATGTAGTTATCCTTAGGAGAGCATTTGACTGAATTTTAAGGACTGTAAATCCAAGGAATTGCCTGTTGTAGAAATTCGTAATAAACTATGAATTGTTGAAATGTAGCACCTTGCAAAGGGAGAGAATGTTGAGGAAAAAAATAAAGACTATAATGCACTTCTCTCCATAAAATTAGAGAATAGCCTATTACCTTTTGAAACTGAATTAAAGAAATTGCCACTTCAAGACGAAAGACCCCTATGCAGCAACTCTTCTGTCCTTTTCAAATGTATGACAAGGAGCTTATAAAAAGCCAGCAGATGACATGACAAAATACTTATTTCTTTCAAATAGAAATGGTGTTGGAAGAAGAATCCAGAAATTTTTTGCTCGTAAATAAGATAAATTAGACAAAATAAACTGACCCCCTAGAAATGAATACTAAAGAAGTCATAGAGTGATTTACTTGGCTACTTAGTGTATTGATAGTCATAAGGTTCACCTCTACGACACTGAAGAGGAGATTTTACTTTTGAAACAATGGGTTAATTGAGTTTATCTCTGTTATGAGAGCTTTATAACTCAAGCAGTTCACTGTGACAGAGAAAACCAAAAGTCATAAGTCTCTTAAGATAAATTCCAGGGCTCTTCTATTTATTATGTGCCTTAAAGGGTTAGAAATATTTCTCTGTGATAGTTTTACATTTTCAAAAAAAAAGGGGGGGAAGAGGGATAATGGAAAGGGATGTTGGCAGTTTTGTGATCATAGTAATATAAATCATACCAAGTTTTTTGAATTCCCCTTTCTCCTTTGGAAAGTTATTCACAGTGCTACTTTACATGTGAGCTAGTTGGCCTTATGTTAGAAGATTGTCTTGCAAAAGTCCAAATAGACAGTTTGTTCACTGCACACTATGTTATTGAAGGTATGTTCTTAAGTCTATGAAAATTAACAGTCTCGTCTTAACACTGTTAAGAATGAAACATTGAAAGGAGCCACCGTAATCAGAGATGCTGCCACCTAGTGCATGGAATCTGAACTGAGGAACGTCCCATTTGTTCAATAAATGGTGATAGAAAAACTGCATACTGATATGCAAAAAAGGAAAAAGAAAAAAAAAAAAAAGAATCTAGTCACAGACCTTAAACTCTTACCAAAATTAACTTAAGATGGGTCATGGATCTAAATGTAAAGTGCCGAGGCACTCGGGTAGCTCAGTTGGTTCAGCATCCAACTCTTGATTTCTGTTCAGGTCATGATCTCAGAGTCCTGGGATATAGAGCCCCACCTCGGACTCCATACTCAGAAGGGAGTCTGCTTTTCCCTCTTCCTCTCTCTTTGCTCCTCCCCTGCTCACACTCATACTCTCTTGCTCTTTCAGATAAATAAATCTTAAAAACATACATAAAATGCAAAACTATAAAACTCCTAGAAGATAATAATGGGGAGCAAAATATACCATCTCGAAATATGCCATTTTGGCATATTGATTATTTTAATTTAAAGTTACCTGAGAAACAGCTGGTGCAAGAAGGACACTCTGACCCTTCTTGGTTCCCCCAAAAGCAGTAAATAAATCTATCGTGTGAAATGTACAGTTTGTACCAGGAGGGTAAAGGGCATTCTTATCACTAGAGATAGGGAATTCAAGGTCAGGAAGGCTGTATAAACAAACCTTGTTACTTCATTGATTTGCCACCTCAAACCCAAACCACTTTGTCAATTCTTCATAAATTTATTGTTTCTTTGTCTAAAAAGTATATGAGCTTCCTGCTTTGGTCACTTGTTTAAGGCTCATATTTGGGGGGCTTCTATATAGAAAATTAAAATTTTTTCTTGTTAATCTGTCTTATATCAACTTAATATTTAAATCAGTCAAAGCACACAAAACAGAAGAAGGGAAAAGTTTTCCTCCTCTACAATAACATAGGAAAAAACTAGATAATTTTTGTGCATTGATGCATTTGTAGATACAATACCAGAGACATGCTCCATGAGAGAAATAATTGATAAATGAGACTTCACTAAAATTAAAAACTGCTCTATAAAAGATAATATTGAGAGAATTTGAAGATAAGTCATAGACTAGGAGAAATTATTTGCAAAACTCATATCTGAAGAACTGCTACACAAAATATACAAATAAATCTTAAAACTCAACAATAAGGAAATGAAAAACCTAATTAAAAAATGAGACAAAGACTTTAACAGACACTTCACCAAAGAAGATATATACATAGCAAACATACATAAGAAAAGATGCTCCATGATGTATGTCATCCAGGAAATGCTAATTAAAGCAACTTGATACTACTACACAGCATTTAGAGGGACCAAAATCTGGAACACTGACAACACTAAATGCTGGCAAGGATGTGGGGGAGCACGAGCTCTCACACACCGCTGGTGGAAATGCAGAATGCTGCAGCCACTTTGGAGGACAGCCCGGCGGTTTCTTACAAAACGGAACATACTCTTACCATGCAATCCAACAATCACACTTCTTGGTATTGGAGCTGAAAACTTATGCCCACACAACACCTGCACAAGGATGTTCACAGCAGCTTTATTTATTCTTGCCCAAACTTGAAAGCAACCAAGTTGTCCTTCGGTAGATAAATGGATAAGTAAACTGTGGTATCTTCAGACAGTGGAATACGATTCAGCCCTAAAACGAAATGAGCTATCAAGCCATGAAAAGAACCTTAAGGGGCTCCTGGGTGGCTCAGTGGGTTAAAGCCTCCACCTTCGGCTCAGGTCATGATTTCAGGGTCCTGGGATGGAGCCCCACGTCGGGCTCTCTGCTCAGCAGGGAACCTGTTTCCCCCCTTTCTCTGCCTGCCTCTCTGCCTGCTTGTGATCTCTCTCTCTGTGAAATAAATAAATAAAATCTTAAAAAAAAAAAGAAAGATCCTTAAATACACGTCACTAAGTGAAAGAAACCAATCTGGAAAAGCTACGAACTGGGATTCCAACTATATGACAACCTGAAAAAGTATGGAGGTCATAAAATTAACTTTTTTTAATTAATCATTTTACTTGTTTTATTTAATATGGAATATTTATTAAATAAAATTTAGAGTATTTTAATATCTATTTATTTTATTTTCTTTATTTTTAAATTATTTTTTATTTTTTCTCCCACATCAAGGGTTGATTTCTCCAAAGAATGGAATGGTTTCCCCCAAAGGAACTTATGAAGTGCCGGTTGTAGCTTGGCAAAGTTTTGGCTTTTGCTTGGAATATGTTGCCCCACTGCTGGGATTAAGCCACCCATGTGGATGCGAAGGTTTGAAGTGGGACAAGAAGCTCAGTTACGTGCAATATCCTATCTGGTACATAATACTGAAATGATGTTTGGCTACTTTAATTAATCTGATCAATACAATAATTTGACCACAGAATTGGTATGATAACTTTTAAAAAAATGTTTTATTTATTTATCAAAGAGAGAGAGGGAGAGAGCACAAGCAGGGGGAGTGGCAGGCAGAGGGAGAAGAAGGCCCCCCGCTGAGCAGGGAGCCTGACATGGGACTCGATCCCAGGACCCTGGGATCATGACCTGAGCTGAAGGCAGATGCTTAACCGACTGAGCCACCCAGGTACCCTGGTATAATAACTTTTATGCCTACTTTTCCAACAACCTGAGATCTCACCAATAAGCTAAGGGGAGCTTTTGGAAAATGTTCTTATTTGTAAATTGTGGCCCACCAGGAATCTGAGTAGGGATATATACCATGCTGGTATTGACATAGCTGAGGTATAGACCCTGGTGCCAAACAGAACTGGCTTAAAGACTCAGCATTGCCAATTTAGGATTTGTAACCTTGCCAAATTTATATAATTTCTAAACATGAGTTGGTTCATCTGAAAATTGGTCACAAGTACAGATACACAGTCCAACGAGTCACTGTGAGGACAAAATCACATAAGATATTCATTATGTAAGTCCCTCTATAAAAAGTAGTTTTCCATAAAGGAAAAGACAGTGTCATTTTTATTATTTATTTTGACTACAGCTGTATTCTGCATAAGAGAAATGTTCAATGAACATATGTTTCTCTCAGCTACTCTTTAATCCACATATCCACAGAAAATAGCAGTAGTGGTCACACCATTGTTCTGATTTTGAGGAATCTATTTTTTAAGACTTTATTATTTATTTGTCAGAAAGAGAGAGAGAACGCACACAAACAGGGGGAGCAGCAGGCAGAGGGAGAGGGAGAAGCAGGCTCCCTGCTAATTAGGGAGCCCAACGTGGGGTTCAATCCCAGCACTCGATCCCAGGTCCCCAGAATAGCAACCAGAGGTGAAGGCAGCTGCCCAACCAACTGAGACACCAAGGCATCCCTAAGGAATCTATTTTGGGGACAATGAGTAACATGGTCTCCTTCAAAGACATGGAAATAAATTAAATTACCTGGCAACAACAGACAGCTCACTAATGTTGAATTTATATGGGCATAGCGTAAATATGAGATTGTGAGCTGAAGCATTTAATTTTTGAGCTTATTATCAAAAGGGATGGTGATGCAAATATTGAATAGTCAGATTTTATAACAATACTTCCCTGATAGAAAACAGCACGAATCAGATGTTTATTGCTTGTAAAATTTTCAATATAGCTTAAATGAAAAGAAGGCATAAAATTAAATGCCCTGGAATGGCAGATGCCATTTTTCAAGGTGAATGTTAGTCATATTGCCTCTGTCTGTGTCGATGCTGTGACCCTAAAGGCAACGTGGTAATCGTTGGAAATGGTACTGGTACCATTTTTGAAGTGTGGAATGGAAATGGAGGAGGTACTTTTTACTTGGAAATGGAGGAGGTACTTTTTACTTAAAGATTCCAACTATCTGCTGGGGTGCCTGGGTGACTCTTTCAGTTCAACTTCCGGCTCTTGGTTTCAGCTCAGGTCGTGATCTCAGGGTCCTGGGATTGAGCCCCGGGTCAGGCTCCACACTCAGCGGGGAGTCTGCTTGAGACTGTCTCCTTCTGCCCCTTCCCCAGCTCTCATGCTCTCTCTCTCTCTCTCAAATAAATAAGTAAATATTTTTTTTTTAAAAAGAAGCTCCAACTATCTCCACACTTCAAAAATGCAAAAGCCTGTTCATGGAATCTGCAAGCAATTTCCTTCTACTGAGTTCTCCTACACATCATTTTGTAAAGCATTTCGTGTGAAAACAAAATAAGAAATTTTTAAATATTTTTTTAACTAAAAGAGCATAGAAAAGATTTGGAATGTTTTATCTTTTTTCCTTTGTATTCTTAGAGATGAGATGACCATATTTTTCTCTTGCCTTCCTAGGTTCCAAGAACTACGTCCTCACCAATGGAAAGAATGTGAATTTTCTTTTCCATATTCCCCGACTGAAGTGCAAAGGGTTTTACTGAGTTGACTCTAGTGATAAATCATGATCTTAAACTTTATCTAAGGTAATCAATTTGCATGTGCTATCCTAGAAAAAAGTATCTGTTGATGAAATAATCCACATGCTACCAATCCTTGTGGGATGAAGATGAAATGCCGAGAAGTATATCTTGGTAATATGGCAAGCTTTTATAGATACACTTTAATTGTTTTAGCCTAGAGAAATTTCAATCCTGCTTCATCTTGAAAGAGAAGGTTTAATAAAACCTTATGCTCTAGAGTGCTTTCTTCTCATAAGATTTGATGATATGCCACAAATATGACCTGGTTTTGCTTCACAGAGTCATTGAGCTTTATCAAATACTTTATTTCCATGTTACAGATGGTGAAAAACGTAAATTTTACAAACTTTCATGAGGGGACACAGTCAGTTGATAGAGAAACTTACAACTGAACTTAGATAAGACCAGACATTCTGACTTTTCTTCTATGGGCCATAAATTAATATATATTTCAGAACTCAGCTTGAAATACTTGATGTTATTGATCCCTTTGCTTTGCTTTGTAAACCAGAGAGAGAGGGAGAAAGAGAGAAAAACTTCATTTCTGTAGAAATTAAGTACAATTATTATATACGTGTTTCACCATTCTACAGTGTAAGCTCTATTTACTCAGATTTTCAATTATGAGAACAGGGTTACCTTAGTTACAAAAGCCTCTCATTCTAAAGAGCTTTTAATGCAGCAGAAATCCATTTCATTGAATATAACTGTTAGGGTTTTGTTTGAATGGTAGCTGCATCAATATCTCATAATTATGATCACGACCTTTGAAATATATGAAAATAATCCTATATAAAGGAATTTCATTAAATCAGCTTATTTATACTAATGTAACAAACAAATAATCAGGAAATTGTGGTTATGTGGGAGAAAGAAAATAATTTTTGTGTGTTTAACACTTAAAATACAATTTATTACAATTATCTTGTGTATGTGTGTGTGTGTGTGTGTGTGTGTGTATACACTCAATTCACACTCTGTTTAAGTAGGTGCATATTCATGAGCTTGACCAAATTCTACAAAACTAGGATTTCTGACTGGTAACTCTGGAAAAAAGGTGAGTGTAAGGAAAGGAGCACAAAACTCTATGACTTACAATTGGTCTTGGAATTATTTTCCAGGGAGGAAATTTATGGTTATGGAGGAATTTATGATTATGGAGGAATTTCTAGGGAGGAAATTATGATTAATTTCTTTAATTCAATGGGAAATGGGTTACATACCCTTCAAGGCCTTTTGGGAAAATAACTGGTTCAGAGAAACTCAAGACTAAGGATTGCTAATGAATTTCTATTAGTTTTGATATTTTAAAAATACTTCCTAATTTCTAGAATGATGTAGAAAAATTGTCCTCATTGTATTTGATTTGTTAAGACCTTGTCAAGTTAAAAATATCTGTTTTTAAATATTACTCTGAATGCAACATAAAGTTTCCAGAGCACAGCAGGTAATTATTTACTGACAGTAAATACTCCAGCTCCACATGCATCAATTTCCTCCTTCTAGGACAATACAATGGGATCCAGATGAGATGTCATGCCATTGCAATGAAGTTTGTACTATAAGCAAGGAATTTCAGAAATATAAATTTAGGTAGTTATACAAGAAAGAGGAAGGGGTAACTGTTCCTTCCTGCCCTTAATTTGCAAAGTTCAAAGACATGAGATGAAATACAGTTACTAAACTGAGGATATTAATGGGGCTCCTTGGTGACACCGTCAGTTGAGCGGCAGATTCTTGGTTTTGGCTCAGGTCGTGATCTCAGGGTCTGAGATCAAGCCCCTGAGTCTGGCTCCAGGCTTAATGCCAAGTCCACTTGAGATTCTCACTCCCTTTACCTCTGCCCTCCCCGCCCTCTCCCACCCTCCCCAACTCACTCTCTGTCTCTAAAACAGTAAAAAATAAATAAAAGTTAATAAATTGATGACATTAATACCAGTATTTCTTTTATCAATTCTAGGTGTAACAAAGCATTATGGATTCTTTTTTTTTCGGTTTTTTTTTAAACAGAGACTTGAACTCATGACCCTGAGATGAAGCCCTGAGTTGAAATCAAGAGTCAGAAGCTCAACTGACTGAGTCACCCAGGTGCACCTCTTCCTTTCTTCCTTCCTCCCTCCCTTCTTTCCTTTCCTTCCTTCCTTCCTTTCCTTCTTTCCTTCATTTTTCTTTCCTTCCTCCCTTCTTACCTCTTTTTTTTGCCCTTCCTTCCATCTTCCCTTCCTTTACTCACTTTCTCTCTCACTCTCTCTCTCTAATTTTGGAAGGTATCTTTAATAAAATACATTTTTTAACAGAAGTAAATATGTGTTTCCTGCAACTTAAGTATTCTTGAATGAAAATTCAGTTATGTCACTGAAGATATGGATCAGCATTCCTATACATAAAGATCCAAACCAATTTGAGGAGCTATCAAATAGATTCAAAAACAGTATACCAAATTCACAGAAGATATTCATGATATTATTCTTCCCTACCATCACCACAGAATATGGAGTCATAGGTGAGATATCAAGTTTTATGCATTAATATTTGTGACCTGTGAGTCTTCCTTGTGATTTAACTTTGATCAGAGTTTTGCTGTCTAAACATAACTTTTCCCAAGGTTTTTATTTCATTCACTAGAAGGGTCTCACTGCTTCTCCTATAGGAATAATTCACTAGACCAACCAATAAACTGTTCAAAGTACATTCTCTATTCCTAGGCTCTTAAAATAGAAACCAATTTATTTGGGGTACAGCAGTCAAAGAGTGCAACATAGTCGCCTCTTCACTATATGTTTCCAAGGTAGGATATTTTTAACCAGCTAAACAGCATGGGACTAGGGATTTTCTGAAGCAGAAAACAGCAAATGTGGAGGCATATGCTCTTTGCCAGACACACTCTGGATTTCTGGACTTGTCAAGTCAGCAGTTGTTGTCTCGGCGAAGCTACAGAAAGCCTGACCCCATAACTCTTCGACAGTCTGCAACAGCTCTGTCAGCTGATACGGCACGTTAAATACATACTTCTAAATATTAGAAATTGAGGAAGTTCAGCAAGTGGACATCTCCTAGCGTGATATGACCACGGAGGAGATAAGCAATGACACTTGGGAAGTTCCTTTCTTCTTCTTAACAGAAATTATCTTTTGTAGACTGTTTCAGTTAGGAGTAGTTTGATATCAAAGAAGCAGAACCACCATGAATGATATGAAACAAGGGAGTTATACAGAAAGTAATAGCAAAGTGGCAGACACAGGGACAAACTGAAACTACCTTCAATCTCAAGGAAATGGGTGACCTATAGAAAAGTTGGAAGCCTCACCATGGAGCTGCACAGGCACCCAGGCCAGAGGATAAAGATGCCGAAGGAGATCTGGTAAAAAGGACAGCCTCACCTGAAAAAGGTAGGTCAGTGTCTCAGTGACAATTCACATGTGTTGCTGAGGTATCCTAGGTCTTATACCAACCTTTATTTTAGTAGGTCATGGTTGAGGCTTCACTTCTACCTTTCAAACTCATGCAAATTTTTCTGTTGGCCAACCCTTACCTGAGACCATAAAAAGAAGGGGATTTGAGAAAAAGTTTTGGCTTAGTCAGGCTGATCCACCATAAAACGACTGGAGTCCAATCTTATTAAATTCACATCCATGCAAACACCTTTTATCTATATTTAATTCCTAGTAAAGACGTTAATAAAAATCTTGCTTCTGCCCAGCTTGACCCAACCGTCTTTATACAATGAAAGATATGACTCTCTGTAGTGAGAAATTAAATTCCTTATGTCATTATAGCAGATTCTGGGGTTGTTCATTTCTCTTCTGGCAAAGTCTCACACCCCTCTTGTCTTGGTGAAACTTCTTTTTCAATCAGTGCTCAATTCTAACACAAGAGCAACCGGGAAGCTGTGAATTCTATTTGCTTCAATCAAATCCATTCACTCACAGACTTTGAATCTGGTTTTCATTTTATTTCAAACTTTGGCCCTGCAGATACAAAAGAGGGTTGTTTTGTTTTTGTTTTTTTCCTTAAGCGCAGTTGTAGGAGGTTTCTACTCCTTTACCTGGACCTTGTTCTGGTAATGAGTTGACCATTTTCTTTCCCCATTTAGAAGTAACCAACCAAGACCATTATTGTTCTGTTTTTGTTTTTTTTTTTAACCTGTGGAAACAAGTACTTGGTCACCCAAAGGCTTTCCTTTTATAGGCACTTGGTTAAAGGTATCTACAGGTTATAATTTAAGTATTTTTTGTCACTGTATGTCATAAATTCTTAGTGTCCCCTTTTTCAGTGACAACAGGGCCACTAATTCACATAACCCACCCCCAAATTTCCTTTCCCCTAGAACCACTTTGCTTACCAATTTCTGCACCAGCTAAACTTTGATCAGGAATGCACAATCATTAGAATAGTATGGAATAAACCACTTATTATAGAGATTAAATTTCACATAGTTGTGCAAACTGGTAGAGAATTCTACAGAATGCCTGATTGTGTCCCTAAAATCACTAAATGTCTGCAAAGCCAATTCTCAGAAGCAAACCTAGACAGAAAGCAGGAAGAAAAGTAAGGACAGAGTAGAACCCGTGAAGACAAACTGTATCTGTTTCTCACCAGCTCCAACCTTAATAATACAGGTGATCTGCAAAAGAAGTTGGAGGCTTTTGCCACAGAGCTGCAATCAAGCCTGGTCCAGGACTCAGAGAAATTGCAGGAATCCAGGCAGGAGTTGAATTGTGATCTCCTTCTGTTCTTCCCTTCTATTCCTGTTGTTTTCCTCTAGAGGATAGCTCTCAGGGGATGATGGCATAAATAGCGAAGAGTCTAAGCTCTTAAACCACCTTATTTTCACTGACGTTTTCTGTCTTTGTTTCAAATCCAAAATCAAATAGCCTATCTGCCTTTTCTAACATTTGCTAAGAAAACAGAACCTTGCATTGGTTTGGACGGTTATGATTTTGAGATTCTACTATTTACATGCTGAAATGCCAAAGGAATATAAACTAGAACATGCTTGTGGGAAAATGCTGCCTCTTTCTTCCAACATAAAATATAATAATTTTATCTTTTTCACTAGTTATACAGAGCAGAGGTATTAGCTTGAAAGAAAAAGGGGCTTCTAAGATGTGTAAATAAACTAGTAAAGCTTGTCTTCACAGGGTTTTAAGTAACTTGATGGCCTATAAGAATCCCGAAAGTAAAAATGTTAAAACTTCTACACACAAAATTCATCCCAAGGGGACTGGGCACCGGCTGAATGCTAGAATTATCACTGAATGGAATTGTAGATGTGATATAAGATAGAATAAATTACTGTGACTGAAGTCATACTTGAAGCATCTACCTATTAAAGGGGAAAAAATAAAGCAAGAAATTAACCAGCAAGTTCAAACCCATAGAATTAATTAACAAATCAAATAACTCAAGTAGTAACACTGAGATTATTAATATATGGCATTGTGTGAGAATTTACAAAAGTCCTACACATAGTTCTTGCCTTCAAGCTGTCTCCAATCCACATAGGAAGTAATAAACTGAATGTAGCAATAAAATACATTTTACAATGTTCTTCTTTCTTGAAGATCCCATGTTGTCTGCTAGCTGCATGATTCCCTTGTCTGCTTAGGAGCTGATGTAATTTTCACTAAAGAAAAGACATTTTTTTATGCGATGTCAGAATAGAGTCTTAGTTTCATTTGCTCTTTGAAATAAAGAAGTGAGGAATCAACTTTGTGGAAACACCATGTACCTGAGCTCGTTTTGAAAAAAATTATTTTTCTTTTTCCTTAAAAAGGTGGAAGGACCTCAAGATTTAAAAAAAAAAAAAAAGTGATTTCTGTCTAAACAGTTTTGTCTCAGAGCAGCATATCAAGACTTGGCCTCTTCGATCTCAGCGCTAACTGAGTGACACCACTGGCCTTTGGTGATTTGTGACAGTCATTGCATTTCAATTGTCTGAAACCAACACTGCCCTCCAGCATCCTCCTCTTAAACATGAAAAGCCATTTATCAGCTCTGCCTGATGAGGCCTGAGATGATGCCAAGCTTCAGCTGGCTTGTGGACCCCTTGGTGCCCGGACCAAGTTCAGCACTTCTGCTTTGCAAATTTTCAGCACAGTTTAGTGTTAGAGGCACAATCTCAATCTTGGATAGTTCAGATAATAATTTTTGGTGAGTTTATGCTTATGTGTACCCGAACCAAATGAATGCTGGATGCAAACTTCTAAGGTAACAATTTATGTGTGGTCGATGACTTTCCTAAGCATTGTACAAAACAGCAGCAGTGGGAAACTGAGAAAGAAAAATGCATTGTGTTAAAATATAAGAATGGTGTCAGAGATAAGAGGCCCAAAGACTCACGTAAGTGTTAAAAACGTTGTTTTTGTGTGTACTTGGAGAATAGCAGCTAGTATCCTTCAGATTTTTATTATTTGTACTGGTTGAAGTTGATTTATATTTCTATATTACTTCAGTGTGGTTATTTCTGTTTTAAGCAGAGAAGTGGAAAAACTCCTGATAGAATCAAAGAAATCAACTTAGCAAGTTTTTTGGATTATATACCATTTTTCCAACACTGTGATAGATTCTATAGGGGATATAATCGCGGTGTATGTGTAAGAATCTTCCTGGATTTTAAAGAACCTGTGAACTTGGTAGTCATCCAGGGTTAATAAACAGCGAAATGCAGAGTTAAAAACAATAAAAGACCAAAATATATGGTTCTGAGAAGATACATGCTTTTCTCAGGGGAGGTTTCCATTAGGACACAGGCCTTGAAATATATACTGACCTAGCAGCTGCAAGGTCAGATCAAGGATGTGGATCAACGAGATCCACACGTTTCTTCCCTTCTGGAGTTGCCGTGCCACGGGTATCGAGGGTGAGCAAAGCAGACAGAAGCAATCATGAGAATGCCCCAGCAACAGGACAGAGCACGAGGTAAGGCATAGGTCTCTTTCATTGACATTTCATTTTTTTTCATGATGATCCCCAACTTTGGGTCCTGTGCTGGCTTCATGTCCTCTCACATCACTAGTCTTCTCCCTTCAGACATGTGACCAATCGCTGGAAGTTCCTCCATCCGTGTACTTCCTCAGAAGGCCTCCTTCAGATTGCTGGGAACTGCTACTGTCCATTTTCAATCCCTCTTCTCTGTCTTCTTAAAAACTCTAAATAGAGAATTCCCACCACCCCCCCAGCATTCAGATGGCACCTAATAAATATTTACTGATCAAGTATTTATGGGAGTGAAGAGACTCTATTATTCTAATCAAGTTTTTTATTCTATAATCTTCCCTCAGGGTCCACCATGCTCTAGGACTAAAAACATCACTTCGAATTGGGGATCGAATGCTGGTTGGGAAGGAGGATGAAATAAAGGAGTAATGGGCACCAAAGTTGGAGTCTTTGTTGCTTGGAGGTTCTCCTAGAACTCTGGATCTCAAATTGTGACAAAACCTCTTCCAGCCACACAAAACCCCATTTGGCAAAATATACGGCTGTACTAGACGCTGTTGGTGCCCAGTTAGATGCTCTTCACCACACTGATGTATCCCTCTCCAGTTGCTAAAAATGTCGGCTTCCAAATTCCACAGCCACATACTTCCCTTGAGAATGGCCCGTGCATCCTAGTCATCTCCTGGAGAAAGGCCTGGGAAGCTTTGTGTATCTCCCAAGGGGAAGTCTACAACCAGGGAGCACAGGGAGCACAAACATTGCCCCATTTCCTGAAAGAGGGACGAGTCTGCTGTGCCTTTCAGGCTCCAGGGTTCTCTGTATGATCAGGCGGAGGCTAGACTTCAGCTGGATCAGGGATGGTCACCTTGTCCTGCGTAACAGAATCCCCTGCAGGTCTTGTGAAAACACGGATTCCTGGATCCCACACCCAGAGTTTCCAATCCAGGAGATCTGGGCCAGAGAATCTGCATTTTAGCAGGTTCTCACATAATGCTGATGCTATCAGTCTGGGAACCACATTTTGAAAACCGCTGAGCTGGACCCATATCTTTATCTACTTCCTTCTCTTGTCTTGACCTGCTTCACTTACTCTCTTCTTGTTTTCTCCTGAGAGCACTTTCTCAATGATTCATTGGCATAAGAATCCCTATCTCAGGCTCTTCTGCTAAGGAACCAGACCTAAAACATAGTCTAGGCTGGGTAAGACCCATGAGACTTTAAAACAATGTCCTTTTGCATATGTATGTACGTACACATGATGAAAAGCAGGACTGGGACCTGGAAAAAATGTGCCCCCTTAATTTACAAAGGGTACATGGGCTCTTTGTACACATGAAGTCACATTAACAGTAATAGCCAACATTTCTTTAGCTTTTAACAGTTCTTCCTGGAATTGCCTCTGTGACTCTTGCTCAGCGAACATCAGTACCAGGGCACTGAAGCATCCGGAGTTGCTAAGGGACGTGAAGCTTAAAGAAAAGTATGGGAAGGAGAGATAGGAGTGAAAGCCTCTCTCCCATTTGTGTTAACCCTGTTAGAAGGATCGCAAAGCACTGTTACAGGTGACTCCATATTTCACAGAGCTTACTGAAACTGTTCTTGCAGAAATGAATGTCATTGGGGAGGGTATGTGCTATGGTAAGTGCTGTGAAATGTGTAAGCCTGACGATTCACAGACATGTACCCTGGGGCAAATAATACATTATTTGGTAATAAAAAAAAAAAAAGAAAAAAAAAAGAAAAGAAAATATATTTAAGTGGGAAAAAAAAAAAGAAATGAATGTCAGCCTCCTTGTCCTCACACCTGGTGCTCAATCAGGGCAAGAACATAGAAGAGTCATGGTACTGTTCTCAGAACTCTTCTTCCCTCTTACAACTCAGCCTTCCTTCCTGGGTCATGCTTACTGGACTCTCTCTTTTTAATCTCAGCTGCGTTTTCACAGGAGTCCCTCATTGCTCATGTAAAAGTGCTTTGTAAGGACTTACCCTTAGGATTTCTCTAAGTCTCCCTGAGATTCAGACTGAGAACTACTATATAAAGTTGGTTTATACCAGAAACTGGGCTTCATAGCTTCTTCTCTGTAAAGTGTTACCTTATGTTGAGTCTCCTGATTTAAAAAAAAGTCTAGATATAAAATAGAGGATAAAACGTGTGTGTGTGTGTGTGTGTGTGTGTGTGTATACCCAGAATACCAGAACAATTTTCCATTATTTTCTTAGTTAACAGTACCATGTTTAGTAAGTAAAACATGTTTTGAAACCCCAAAAGGCAGGTCACTCTTTCTTTTTCCTTCTTATATGACTGACTACCTAAGGCTCCATGTCCACTCCAAGAATGCGATGGCTAAGATAGCAAATCTCCCACTCCTTACATGGCAAGAACTCTTAGAAATTACTGTCCTACATTAAAGAGAGGCACAAAACAGCAGAAATGTGACCTGGGCTCATATGGAGTGTGGAGAAATTATTGAAATCTAAAAAACAAAAGGGTAAATCCCTGTAACATTCAAGTGTTTTTGGTTGGTTGGTTGGTTGGTTGGTTGGTTTAACTTTTTGCAACTTACTATAAACTTCCCTCTGGACAAACATTTAGGAACCAGCATAGCACCAGTTAATCTCCATTTTAATTCATATATATTTGGTTGCAGCACTTTCAAAGCAGAAAGCTACGTTCCCTTGGGGTAAAGGGCGGGTTCTCATTCCACTCTAAGAAATCCACTGAAATCACTAAAATATGCTTGCTACCAGACAAAAGGGGCCTGCTAATGCATTGGTACATTTCAGAACTTGACTACATATAATTTTGTTTCCATCTTTTTTAAGCCTTCACCAGGATTGGAAGACCTAGGCATTCTGTGACATTTGAAAGCTCTAATCAAGTAACAAAGAGACTAACCCTCCTGAACGACCAGCTATATAAATGAGAACAATTTCACTACTTGTGACATTTAGCAAGTTTTTATGTCTTAACCACCAGCAGGATTCTTGCCCTTGTTTAACAGTAATTTGTGATTACATACTCCATTTATATAGTGAATATGGTATCCTATAACAGTTGAATATGCCATCACACAGAATATAAAGATCAGTAATTTAGGATTTGGAGGAGCGATGTTAGGGTGTCATGGAGTAATTTATAAAGCAAAAGTAAATATTTGACACAATGTTAATTGACAAATACGTCTTTTCTCATATTTCAGAAAGTTTGTGAAAACCTCAGTGTCTCCCAACAAAGTGCATGAACACAAGGGTGTGACCTGTGATCTTCATTGTCTCCAACTCTTTAGGTGTTAAGTCTAAGTCTAAACCATGTTAGAGTTGTAACCTTATTTTGTTACTTTATTTTGTCTTTCAGAGGCTGGTTTGAAGGAGCCAGGGTTTATCTAATTGAATTAAATTCTAAATCTAGTTTCTGTATAAACTCCTGACAGATTATGATGCGCTACTCTATAGGCTTTACTCAAGAAGAAACAGGATTAAATTATGAAAAGTATGAGGAAGTAATTTAAAATGTCAACTTAGTTCTAGTTGCTTTGGGAAATATTTTGATGTTTCAGCTTACTTGTTCAGCGAAAACATATTTGATATTCATCATAACTGTTCATAAGCACAATGCAGGAAAACATGAATTTTCCCTCTTATAGAATGGGATCAAGGAATAAGATCTCTGGGCTGGGCAGGAGGTAGTGAGACATTATTACATCATGGCATGCAATCAGTCTAGTCTGAATCTACTCCCTAAATTTGGAAACTAGCTTAATTTTGCTTAATTTCATTTTTGGTGTATTATTTTATAAGGTAATGTGACAAAGACTTTTTATTACTTCTCTTCTCCGATGCACGTATATATAAGTGGTTTTAGGAAATCCCCCAAGTGCATGAAAGACCCTTCAAATAGTTTACTCCTTCTAGGACTTGCAAGTATAATAAGCAGGATTATCACCACAAACTTGAAAACACAATAGCTTTTTGGGTAGAATTCTATGCACATCAGTGAACAATTGTTTGTATCAAAGAAAATGGGAGTCTGATGGAGTCAAACCAGACATTGGCCTGCTACTAGTTGGTCATATTGTTACTCTTTCCATAAGCCCAACTGTGATGATGCTCCTTTACATAATAGATCCAGTTTATTTAGAGGAATTTCAGTACTATCATATTGAACATGACATAATATCTGTCAATACTATTTAATAATTTCTGTCTTTTAGACTCAGTTAATAAAATGGAACATAATGAGCTTGTTCAAAAGAAGAAAGCACTTCCTTTTTTAAAATTGTCTAAAACTCTAAACCACTATTTAGAATGTTAATTTTCAAGCCATATGTAATGCCCAAAATAACTAATTGTGAATCTGATGACTTTATAATGTAGCTCATCATAACTTTGTTATTTTAGGAGATATTTAAATATTTTCAAGATAACAAATGTATCATCCTTCTGAAAAGACTGTAATTTTATAAATAGAAGTATATATTTTATTTAACTCTAAGGACAAATTATGATTGATAGAAACAAGTATCACTGACATATATTATTCTCTATCATTGCATTACTTATTTCCTTAGAAATTATAAAACCAAATAAAGATGGTAAATAAATCATACAATTGTTTGAAGGATTGTGATTCTATTTCTTTCTGAGAAACATGTAAAATATTTCCATATTTTTGCAAAATGTTTTTAAAAATCATATTTAACAGCCGTGTATTAAATATTGAGCATGTACCAAGGACTGATACAGGGATAAAATTCATGGTCTTTACCTTCAAGAAGTTTTCAGTTTAGTAAAAAAGAATAAAATAGACTTAAAATGAAACAAGTTAATGAATAAAAGAGAGTAAATATGCAATGACACATAGTAGCAAGAAACATTAGATTTTCTGGTAAATTTAGAGGATGTTTCACAAAGGAAATGAATGGCATTTTGCTTAAATAGGCAGTATACTTAATGGTTATAGGCCTGGATACTGGTTCTCAGCCGCCTAGGTTAGATTTCCAGCTTTGCTACTTACAAGCTGCGTGATGAGCCAAGTAACAAGTAACAACCTTTCTGTCACTCAGGAACTTAGATGATAGTAATAGCATCTTTCTCATGGGTTTTGTAGGTTGAAATGAATCTAAACACATAAAATACTTAGGACTGTGATTGACACATACTGTTATTTACGTACTTAATAATAATATTCGAAGGATGAGGAATAGTGTGTTGTAGGGATGCACACGGGAAGAAGATCCCACATCAAGACAACAGTAACAACAAAGGTAAGGAGTTAAGAGGCTTCTTAACCCATGAAGGATCTTTAATCAGTGGAGTAGTCTAAGGATTTCTTTTTTCTTTACCTCTAATTCTGAAGAGTCATCATGTTCAGTTTATTCCACCTACAAAAACCTCCCTTTTACCTGCTGTTTGAATGTTTTAAAAGCCAAATATAATCATTATGATGTTGATTTAATTATTATTTCTTTCAACATCATCATCGGGGGATTCTACATTTTTCTTATAAAGGGCTATATTGGGTTTTCTCTACTGATAACATTGACATTAATATGGGTCATATTTACAGTATGCTGCTTCCTGTTTTTAGCTATCATGGGAGTAAAATCAAGATTATGCCTTATGTAGTTCCTACAGTTGCTGACACAACCCATTGGGAATTAGTGTTCCCCAATAAACAATCCCCTGAGGCAGTCCTCTGCCATTTATGGCCTTCTTTTCTTGAGTTAGAATTATAGTCAACTCATTTCTTTTCCCTTTGGAAACAAAGGAAAGAGGAAAAGGCATTTACATTTTGAACTCAAAACCATTTTAACCTGGCAACATTGAATTTTTCATTTCTCCTGCCAAATATAAATGAAAAAAAATAGGTACAACTCATGATTTAAATCAAATATTATATCAGCTTTTGGAAACGAAAGCAGGGCATAAGCACTTCTATTACATATTTATTTTTTAATTGCTTAAACTTACCAGAGAGCAGAACAAATGTCAGTGGCCCATCAGGAGTTTCAGGAAACAGTGACTTTCACTGGCTTTGAAGAGTTGATTGTTTATCATTCTCCTCCCAACACCTCTCTTCCCATCTGTGCTTTTGGTGATGTCCCAGTGGCACCTTGACATTGGCGGTAGTGGGAGTACTTAGACCATGGACATCTGCAGTTGCTACAAATCAGGATTGTGCTATTTATTAGTATTATTATTAATTACTTTAAATTTTTGGAGAGCTGGTTTACCAGCACACCACTGCCCCCAATCCATAGTACCTGGTACAATACTGCCCATATTCTGTCTTAACTTGACAATGGGCTCGGGATTCTGTCACTTAACACAAGTGTGTGTTAAATATATAAAAGGGAAAAGTTTCATCTATTTATAATGCTATGATAGAAACCAGAGTTGTGGAGACTTTGCTCTGAGACTTAGCCAAAAGTACCAAGAATTTTACTCCACCTTCTGTGGCCATCCACTCTATTGGAATAAAAGGATGACTCAGGAGGATAAAAGAGCATTTGAATTTTGCTTTTCTTTTATTTAAACAAGAGACTTTTAAAGAGGTTCATGAGTCCTATTTATACCTGTTATTTCCATAATAAGAATAATATTCAATGTTGTTGGGTAGCTTTGTTCTCTATAATAGTTAAGCTAGACTTTCCCTGCTTAATACTCAGAGCAGTCTTGTGAGCCAGATATTATTGCTCTCATTTCATATATGAGTATATAGAGAATCATAAAATGATATACAGCATCAAACTCAGAGTGGTTTTTTTAAAAATATTTATTTATTTGAGATGGGGAGTGGGGCAGAAGGAGAGAGAGAGATAATCCTCAAGCAGACTCCCCACTGGGCACAGAGACAGATGCAGTTCTCCATCCCAGGACTTTGAGATCATGACCCGATCCAAGATCAAGAGCCAGAAGCTCAACTGACTGAGCCACCCAGGTGCCCTAGCAAATTGAGAATTTCTATCTCCATGTCTAGTGTTTTCTCTACTACACCCCAATCACTGATTACATACATTAGGTATACTGTTATTCTGGGTGTACAAAAAGATTAGTCAAACGCTTACTAGGGAAAAATCTTTTCCCTTCAACAATATTGTGCCAATGTAAAACAAAATGCATAAAATAAGCAGACCTTCCCCAAAAGAGTCTGCATCCGAATGAAATTTGCTGTTCCTAAAATTTCATAAAGTATTGGCATTGTCAGAGCATAGTTGAAATGTGTATGTGCGTGTGTGTGTGTGTGTGCATGTGTGTGTGTATAGGGATTGGCATTTAAGCATTACTTGGACATTAACAGGACATAGTTCTATTAAAAATAGGACTTATATTTTTTCTTCATTTCTAAGTTGATGAAATTTTTCAAATTTTTAATCTGTTTTGAGACAAATTTCAAAACTCACCTGACCCTCTGTGTTCTGTCATAAGGCATGATATGAAAGATATAAGCCTCTTATACTCTTCTTGTAACTGACTCTTGTATGTTATTTCACAGACCAACCTATGTGAGCAAAGGTTTGCATTCCTTGGGAATTCACTAAAAAAAAAAAAAAAAAGAGAAAGAAAGAAAAAAATAGAAAAAGAGGTGAATCAAATAACGCTATCAAAATTTAAGAAAAATATAAAAATTTTCACAATAAAAACATCTGGGAATCTATAGTCTTTATAACAGAATAATTCTTGCCACTGTACAGTTATACAAAACAATTTAAACCAGGTATTATGACCTTGGATATTCTTAAAACATGAAAAAGAATCTTTGGACAAATAAAAACCTCCAGCATTCAGAAAACTTTTCAGCATACCTGATAGGTAAATCAGGTGATTGATGCCATAATTTAAAACTAGACTATTGGTGACTTTGGAGATCCCTTGTTCCTTAGTCTACGTTTATAGATAAGAATACAGAGGCCAGGGGATTGTGGGAGAAGATGGCGGCCGCCGTTCACCCCTGGGTTGTCCGGGCCCTGCCAATGTCACGTTCTTCTATTGCCGCAAGAGCCACTGCTGGGTTTCATGGCGCATCCCGGCGCCAGTTTCATCATGCACTCATACCTCATGGCAAAGGTGGACGTTCCTCAGTCAGTGGGATTGTGGACACTGTGTTTGGAGCAACAGGATTCCTGGGCCGATATGTTGTCAACCACCTTGGACGTATGGGGTCACAGGTGATCCTACCCTGTAGGTGTGATCTGTATGACACCATGCACCTTCCTCCTATGGGTGACCTGGGCCAAATTATCTTTCTGGAATGGGACGGGAGAAACAGAGATTCTATCCGGAGAGCAGTGAAGCACAGCAATGTGGTCATTAATCTTGTTGGGCGAGATTGGGAAACCAAAAACTTTGATTTTGAGGACATTTTTGTGAAGATTCCCCAAGCCATTGCTCAAGTCTCCAAGGAAGCTGGAGTTGAAAAATTAATTCATGTTTCACATCTGAATGCTGATATTAAAAGCTCTTCTAGATATCTGAGAAATAAGGCTGTTGGAGAGAAGGAAGTGAGAGATGCATTTCCAGAAGCTGTTATCATAAAGCCATCGGACATCTTTGGAAGAGAGGATAGATTCCTCAATCATTATGCAAATACTCGCTGGTTCGTTGGTATGCGTCTTATTTCCTTGGGTAAGAAGACAGTGAAACAACCAGTATATATTGTAGATGTATCAAAAGGAATCATTAATGCAGTTAAGGATCCAGATTCCAGAGGGAAATCATTTGCCTTCGTTGGCCCCAATCGGTGCGTCCTTTTTGACCTGGTGCAGTACATCTTTGCTATGGCTCATGGACCCTTCCTACCATACCCTTTGCCGCATTTTGCCTATGGGTGGGTAGCACTACTCTTTGAAATTAGTCCATTTGAACCCTGGACAACAAGGGATAAAGTGGAGTGGCTTCACATCACAGACATGCTGTCGCCTCACCTGCCTGGCTTGGAAGACCTTGGAATTCAGGCCACGCCCCTGGAGCTCAAGGCCTTTGAGGTGCTGCGGCGCCATCGTACTTAACCACTGGCTGTCGTCCGAAATTGAAGATGTGAAGCCAGCCAAGACCTTTTAACTTTTTAACTTTTCAACTTTTAGCGGCCCCTGCACTGCCCCGGGCTTTCCGTGTCTTTTGGGTTGTCTGCCTGGCGACCAGCCCACTGTCCTCAGAGAATCCTGTATATAGTGAATAAGATCCCTCTATTAAATCACCTAAGAATAAAAAAAAAAAAAAGAATACAGAGGCCAGGAATGGCTGAAAATTGCAAAGTTTAGTTACTTAAGTGGGGCTCCATTCTCCCTTAATTCAGTGCTTCTTATTCATTACCAAATGTGAAAGGACTGTAATATTCATGATACATTTGCTCTAAGAAATGCAGATAAATTGATTACTCAGTTGCCATTTAAGCCAGAAAATTCCTCTAGGTAAGAAGAGACTGCTCAAGTGAGTATATTTTTGGAACTATAATGTAAGTTTAGAGACACATGGGCCTGCTAATCAGAAAATCTGAATTTGGTCTTGGCCTTTCTATTCATAAGCTAGACTCTGGTTCTTTTGAATAACACTAGCTTTGAGGATTGTGAAAATCCAATAAGAAAATGTATATTATGTTGGAAAATTGTTAAGTGTTACCTAAACAAAGCATTATTGCTGATAGGATTACATTAAAATGTTAGGTATTGGATAAACATTAACACCTACAAAAATGCTTGCTAGAAGTGGGCTTAGGAGCTTTCCATTAGGAGTGGGAAGTAAGTACTTATTCTCCTTTTCGATTTTAGACAAGAAAGGAATTATTGTTGGGAAATCAAGTATCAATCCAAATGTGCTGATGAGTAGGAGACTAACTAGTGATTTCTTTTGGAACGTTTTCTCTAGTATATAGATATCTAAATATCACATTTATCTAAATCCTGCCTTAGTTACCATTTATAAGATAAATGCTGCCGCTGCTTCTGCTGTTTTAACCAATTTTTTGAAAGAAATTTGTAAAGGAAGATGAATAATCTAGTTTGAGCTTTCCCAGGTGATTGTTCCTATTCTATTTAGAATTTGATTAACTCAAACTGAGACCTAGGACTTCTTGGTCAGAAACACATGCAGCACTGTTTTCTTTCCATTCCTGTTTGATGATGTGAGACCTGTTGGGGACATATGCTTTCGATATTTCCATCTGACTGAGTTCTGACAGCACTGGCGCATGGATCTTGAATAGCCCGACCAGTTAACTGTCGTCTGGCAAGTCAACTGGCAAAAGGCAAGGAGAGCTAGTTCCCAGGCCATGCAAATGCCACGTCTTCCAGTGGATGTTAATATCTTAATGTGCCCTTTGTCAGTTATTCGAAGTGACCTCTCTCATTCCTCTTTCCTTCA
>CM053615.1:42918173-43028610 GCA_028646535.1 Procyon lotor | reverse complement strand
GCTCTATTTTCAACTTTCTTTGTCTCTCTCTTTCTCAAATAAATAAAATCTTAAAAAAAAAAAAAGACCCCTAAACTTTGTTATTCTACTTTGAGGTAGCTGGGAGCGGGGAGGGGCCTCTGAGAAAAGCCGTGATTTAACCTTTCGTTGTGTTGGTTTCCTCATGTATAAAGTATGGTTAATAATAGTTCCTACCCCATTAGATAATGACGCAGGCAAGCTCTTTTTATAAAGTTATAACATCTAAACAATGCTCTACAATGTCATTTTGAAGCCTTTTAGGCTTGACATAGTGTATTAGGAAATTTTTGGATCAAATTGCTAATTTGTACATTTTTCAATTTATGAAACTGTGAAGACAAGGTTTGGAAAATAACTGTACTATGAATGGCATATTTATTAATATTTGGGCATGTTTGGCTTTTTCTCCTTGCGAGGTAATGTCCTTGAAAAGCACCTCCTGTAAATATGTGCTAGGAAGCTTGGTTTCTAGACTAAACTAATTTACACAATGATACATCTTACTTAATATGTCTTATGTGCTGCTTACTGAAAATCTATACAATTATTAAAGTGATGAAATGCTTTAGCCATACTGTAGTTACCTTAGCAACTTGTTGCAGTGTGGGTTGTAAATAACTACCTCTTCTATATCCTGAACCAATTTAAAAAAAATGAGCATGGCATATAGGCTACTTTAAAATGACTTGAAGAGTCCATGTTTTGGTATTTTAGTTTCATTACAGCAATATTAATTTAGCGGTAACATTTCGTAATTATGGTAATTCTATAGTTACCTTATCTAAAAATAATGTTCCTAACTCAATTACTTTTTAAAAGTAAACTATTATATATTCATTTGTTGGAAAAAAATAACAGCATTCTGCTTTGCAAAGGCACTGCTCCAAGAAAGATGAATAGTGGTAACAAATCTCCTGCCTTCTTGAGCTTAGATTCCACTGGGGGACATAGACCAAAAACATGTCAAATACGTATTAAAAAATAAAGCCAGATAAAATTACAGAGAATGGTCTGGGCCTGGAAGTTGGCCTCTCTGTAGGGGTAATATTTGAGCTAGATCTGAGTGAGGGGAGCAAGTCATGAGATGATCTTGGAAGAAATTACCCCAGAAAGAGGAATAAAAACGTTACAAGATCAGGAACAGAATGAAGGCCAGGATGCTAGAGGCTAGTATAAGCTAACTAGAGGCATAATCTGGTGTAGTTTCCAAAATTTACTCTAGTTTGTACAGAAAGGATGGAGCAGGGTAGGAGCAGGAAAGGAAGGAAAAGCAAGTGTGAACACTTGAATGGATTTAGGAAGAAACCCTGGAGATCTAAAGAGAAATGTTGGCAACATAATCCAAGATCATAACAAAAGTTGTGGTCCTCAGCCTTTTTCAAGGTATATTTTGGAAGAAGAGTTCACAGGTCTTGAGAACTTCCTTAAATATAGGAGCATGGGATCTCTGACCTCCTTTACAAATGGCAATCAGTAGTACTTCCTGGAGCAAATATCTTCAATTTGATTGTTGACATTGACTTCAAATGTCATGTCACCCAGTTTCTCAGCTTCCTACCTGAGGTAGTTGTTCAGTCTTTTTGAATACAATTGTAAGGATATCTTTTCTTTTTGGCTACCCAGTTTTCCCTTGGAAATAGGGAATGGAACAAATACACTACTTCTTTACAACCATTATTTCTTCTTACAGTGTTATATTCTTTGGTCAGGATTTTTAAAAAGATATTCTGTGGAACACTATGGTCACATAATTTGGGGGAAATGCTGCATTTTATGAACTTCTCCTAAAAAAGTCACTAGTCACCTTAGCAAAAATTTGAGATGTCCTTTGGTAAAGAAACCTTTTCTGTTTTGATTAACACTATCTCCTAAAACATTTTTTTTTTTTTACCATGGAACACTTGGACTCTTTTTTTTAATTTTTAACATGAGACTCATTCATATTTCAGGAAACTACTATATGGGTCATATTCTTTGTAATTGACAATCTACATCTAAAAATATGTCAGACAATTGAACAAAAAATTCTGATGTGGTCTCAGTAGCCACTTTTTTTTCTAAAGGACTTGATTTACTTATTTGAGAAAGAGAGAGACAGAACATAAGCAGGGGGAAGGGAAGGGGCAGAGGGAGAAGCGGACTCCCCGCTGAGCAGGGAGCCCCATGTGTCTTGGGGCTGGAACCCAGCACCCTGGTGTTACGACCTGAGCCAAATCAAGAGCCTGATGCTTAACCAACTGCGCCACCCAGGCGCCCCAGCAGCTTTTTCTCAGTGCCTTTTACTTCATGTAAACCTGAAATCGTGTTCCTTTTGAAGCAACTGAAGACTATGTTAAATGTGTTGTAACCACATCGCATCATCAGTCAGGATAAACACAGATGTCCCCTCCAGTGAAAAGTTGCCAGAGCATTTCTTCCCCATGTAGCCGATGTTTTTAGCATACAGGCTGGACCTAGAATTCTTGGTGGATTTCAATAGGAATGAAGATGTGATCAAATCTCTTTTATTTTTGATTCTACCTTTTATTGGCAATGTTTTTGTGCCATCTACCTCCTTTACATGTTTTATGTCATCTACATTATATATTTTTATCCTGGGAACTGAATGAAATTTGAGCAAAAAAAAAGCTAAAGACGGAAACGTAAGTCAGATCACGACAGCCCTCTCCCGAGCTTGATATGAGGTTGTTGATAAAAACATTGTGCATGGTTACACTACTATGTTTGAATCCAGACAAAATTTAGCTATTTTATCCCAAATGAGGTAATTGGGATTGCTTTTTTGAAAATAAAATATAGCTTTAGTATGTTTTAATGTGATATATCAGCCTCTCTCTTATTTAAAATGCATATATTTACTCATTATGAGACAATATATGTTGATTTTAATGTTCTCTATACTTTTCTAAATTTTCTTATAAATCATTAGATTAAAAAATGTACCTTTTTTCTATGATTGTGACCTTTCTCAACCAACTTGTGTTTTTCAGGATTCACTCTTGCTGCTTTTTAGCAAAGCAAAACATTTGCCAATCTTCTTTTTTAATCTGTCTCAGGTCCTCTATGATGTCCCAGGGTTTTTCAAGGATAGTCCTGAAGTCACATTTACAAGTACTTTGATAATATAATTCTATGAAATTACAATTTAAATCCCTTTACAACTGAAGGTGGTGTTCTGCATGTCACTATGTCGGTGACGGAAGGAATATGTGCAGCTAAGCAGAAGTGGAAAGGCAATTAGAAGTGAGTCATAATTAAATGATTGCAAGATGAGAACAAAAGATGGACATGTTAAAAGAAAGAAGAAGCTGATTAATTTAACTGTTCAGATTTTCACAGCATCAATTACGAGCAAAATAGGCATATCTCATACAAACTCCACTAAGGCTTGAGAAAATTCTGCATACAAAATATTGTTCTGCCTCGCCTAAGCTGTAAGATCACTAGCAGCACATTAACCATTTATTTTTAGTCCCTGCCATTTTCTTGATCTAACACATGCACAATAAACAATGAAAGAGTAAGAAATTATAAAGTATGGCATTTGAAAGGTGGTCTTCCCAGTCTGAATGGTATTAGAAACCATAAGAAGACTTATTAATTCATAAATCACTGTATATAAATGAACGTTAGTGACCCAAATCATGGTGTATAAAGCTCTTCTAATCATGTGTGACTCTGACCCTTCCTAATAGTATAGGTTAGGAATATGAATATACAACAGGGAGAGTTTTGATTATGAGAAAGTATTTCCCTTAATATGAATAAATAAGAAATTTCAGCACTTTATATATTAGATTGCTCGAATGCTGAAGACAAATCTAATAAAAAATACCAGATAAACATTCATTTGGTAAGTCAGGAAGTTATTTAAATATTCACCAAGTACCTACTAAGTGCCAAGGATTTTCCTGGGAAATGGAGAAACAAATATATATGTAGTCTTATCTCCACCCTCACAGAATTCAACAGACAATCTTGTCTAGGATTCAGACACCTAGGCAAGTACATTATAATAATAAATAGTAAGGATAACAAGAGATGCATGCATAAGATACAGAGGTAGCATTGATAGAACATGACCAACTCTATCTAAGCAGGGCAGGAATATTGTAAGAAAGAATATGCTGTATTCCTATAGGGATGCATATTCTTTCAAACAAAATGAAGCAAGAAATTCATTTTCGCTGGGTGGGTCTCAAAATAAAGAAATGACATTATAAGTTATTATAGTTAAAATAAAAGGAGAATGGGAAAAAATTAATTCCCTGACAAATTAGGAAGAAATACTTAAAAAAAAAAAAATGAACCACAAGTCATAGAGCCAGATAATAGTGTTTGCTAATCGTGAATTTTCATTTAAGAGCGTGGAAAAGAAATTGTCACAGATTTCACTTTCCTGCTTAATGTTTTTTTTTTAAATATTTACTTATTGATATCTATTATAAATTCCTTCATGAAATTTTAAGATATCAAATAAAGAAAATGAATTCAAATCATAATACTGTCTGGATGAGGAAGCTAGAAATTTTATGAGAAGTTGGGATTTCTGATTTTGTAGGTAGGTAGGAAAACAACAGTGAAGATGTGAAGATGTAGAAAGAAATCTTAGGCATGGAAGAAAGTGGAGATGTGGGTAACAGGAAGGATATTGTCTTAAAATGTACAAAGGACTGAAAATATTTTGAGTAGAATTCTGGTACGCTAATTTTCAAATTAGCTCTTAAAAGACCTAAAGATTTAATCACCCAGGAGGAAATATTTTAAATAGAAGTTACATTTCCAAGTCCAAATGTAAACCCAAAGATTTCCTTTCTAATGCTGTGGTTAGGGTAAATGGCACAGAGTCATCAATGCTGTTTCTGAGTATTACCGTATGCAGTTGCTGTATTTCAGGGGACATAATTATCCATAAAAAAACAGCAATGGAAGCAATATTTTATCATGAAGTAATAAACATGTATCCTTTCCAAAACATTTTATTTGGGGCAAAATTATCTTTGTACAAGTTAGTGTAACAGTAGTAACATTCTTAAACTATGTATCCTATCCAATCATAAAAATTTTGAGGATTTATACATGTTTCCTCCTTGAGTTGGCAGCTGGCAATGATTGATTTCTATTTATTATAGCACTAATCTTCCTTTAATCATCTCTCAGGTAAATAAAACATAAAATGTCATAATATTTGATGTGGCTTTTTTTTTTTTAGATTTTATTTATTTATTTGACAGAGAGAGATCACAAGTAGGCAGAGAGGCAGGCAGAGAGAGAGGGGGAAGCAGGCTCCCTGCTGAGCAGAGAGCCCAATGTGGGGCTCGATCCCAAGACCCTGAGATCATGACCTGAGCCCAAGGCAGAGGCTTTAACCCACTGAGCCACCCAGGCGCCCCTTGATGTGGCTTTTTTAAAAATAAGACTGGTAAAACAGATTAGGAGGCATCCCATTTGTAAGAGGTACTATGAATTTAGTGGTTAGTTCCTTTTAAACAAAATTTTCATAATTTTATCAAGGACATTTCAGGGTAACAAAAGATTAAATGTGAATAGTAAAGTCACAGGTAAACCTACAAATGAGAATAATTTGGGGGGGCTGACAAAACAACAACAAAAAGCCAGATCTAAGAATATATAAATAACTACAAATCAGTAAGAAGAGTACAAACAACCCACTAAAAAATGAGCATTGGACATAAGCAGGCATTTCACAGAAAAGGGACTACTAATGCTGACAAACATATAGAGATGATGAGAAACATAATTGATCACAGAAGTGAAAAAAATTCCATACAAAAGTGAAAGTTTGATAATACCTCATACTGGAGATGCTATATAACCACATGATATCTTGTATATTGCTGCTAGAAATGTAAATTTGTACCAACATTTGGAAAGGCATTCAATATCCCCTTCTATTGTTGAATAAGCCTATCCTCTATGATTCAATAATCCACTTGTGTAAGTATAGCAGGGGATACCTACAAGGATGTTCAATTGATATGATAGCAGAATTATTCACAATAGCAAAAATGTGGAAGTCACCTAAATGCCCACCATGGGAAAAGTAGATAAATTGTGGTACATTCATATAAAACAGCAATCAAAAGAAATGAATTACTGCCAGACTGCAATATATATACAATATAACAGTAAACGAAAATATAAGCCCCCAAACTTTAAACACAGCATTGTACACTTCCTGAAAAATTAAAGAAATGGATTACATTATGTTTAGAATAAATATGTTCAAATGTTTAGAATAAATATGGATATAGGAAAACAACAAGGAAAGTGAATGATGAACATAAGACTTAATACAATATTAGGGGAAGGAAGGAGGATAGATACAAGATGGGGGACATATAGAGGTAAATTATTTTTAAGATCCCAACTTTTTTTTAATATTTTTTAAAGATTTTATTTATTTATTTGACAGAGTGAGAGAGAGAGCACAAGGAGGCAGAGAGAGAGGGGGAAGCAGGCTCCCTGCTGAGCAGAGAGCTTGATGTGGGGCTCCATCCCAGGACGCTGAGATCATGACCTGAGCTGAAGGCAGAGGCTTTAACCCAATGAGCCACCCAGGCGCCCCTGGTCCCAACTTTTTGTAGGTAATAGATCTATGGTTGTCTCTTACATTCTTAGAGAAAAAACTGTAATTACATTGTTTTAACAGTAGGCCTTCTTTAGAACAATGATAATAGTATGTCCTGAGCCAATGATCAATATTAATGAAAATAAAAATATTAATAATATTAATAAAATTATATGAAACTATGGTCTTGTGTAGGTACAAATATACAATAATGAAAATACATTAGACTGTGCTGAATTTTTGAGACCAAGTAAATAAATTTATCTGTTAAATTTCTGCTGTAAGCTTGACTTTTCCCTTTTTTTGATATTCCCGTTGGATAAGTAGAGTACAGTATAATATTGGCTAAGAATTATAGGGGTGCCTGGGTGGCTCAGTGGGTTAAAGCCTCTGCCTTTAGCTCAGGTCATGATCTCAGGGTCCTGGGATTGAGCCCCACATTGGGCTCTCTGCTCAACAGGAACCCAGCTTCCCCCTCTCTCTCTGCCTACTTGTGATCTCTTTCTCTCTCTCTGTCAAATAAATAAATAAAATCTTTTAAAAAAAAAAGAATTACAGTTAATTCATTTCTGGATAATTTAGATTGTTCTGTATTTCATGTAGTCAACCATTAACCTCTTACATCTTGTAACCAATTATATTTTTCTTTTGAGAGAGAGAGAGAGAAAGAGCACAAGCCAGTAGGGGGTGGAGGCAGAGAGAGAATAGGGGTTTCATGACCCTGAGATCATGACCCAAGTTGAAATCAAGAGTCAATCGCTTTACCAACTTAGCCAACCAGGCACCCCTCTCATAGCCAACTGTTGATGAAAATTATCTGAGTACTGTTAGAGAGACAAAGCTGTCTTATTATTATTATTATTTTGATGGAGAAAGGAGAGAACAAATCATAATCTTTTTAGTAATAAGTTCACCTACCTTTAAAACTTTGTGGATTATGTTGTCATTCAACTATTTGAAGTACAGCGAGAAACAAAGGAAAATAAACGGTCTCTAGGATACTGTTGATCAACTTAACCATGAAGCTAAAGCAAATACTACCCTCTCTAAGCTATCATTTATACAATAGAAACCTACTCAGCATTCATTTGAAAAGCTTAAAAAAAAAACTTGTATCCCAGAAAAATAAAAAGCATTTACTAAAATTTTACCATGTGTTTTTTTTCCTTCCAACAAATCACTGTGTTGGGCAAGTGGGTCATTGCTTTCTTGAAATTTGTCAACACAGTCAGCAACTGAGTCTCTCACTATGTTGCTTTATCTCTCCACTAAGAACACTTGCGAGTTGGCACTCTTTCAGAAAGACTCACATTCATCTTACTGTCAGTACATTCCTTGGAATAGAAGCTATACTTTGTCTTCTTGATGTTTGCAAAGCTTTAGAAAACCCAGTGTCCACTGGCAGAGGGTTGAGGTATGTTCTACAACATTCAATCTAACGGTGAGATTTTTCATTGATACTTTATGCTAAGTTACTGGCTTGAGGATAAAATTTCAGCAAAAACTTCAGGATAAAATTTTAGGAACGATTTCTTCAGAATTATATTCTATTAACAGATATAATTCTGGAGACAAAGGAATATGAAAAAATTAGAATATTTTAGAAGCTATAAATTTTTAAGGTGTCAAAACTCACTTCTGTGCCACTTTGTAATATTATCACCTGCCCTACGTGGCATTGTTACATGAAGATTTCATTATTTTAGACTTCAGGTAATATAACTCATACAATCATACTTTATAGATGAAAACATTTCAAAATCTATTTTTTTGCACTTACATGTAGGCAAAACCAAAATATTTAAATATATTAATATCTGATACCAGTTGGACAAGATAAAATTTATGAAGGACAAAACATGTTTATAATTTGAGACAAAGAACACAAAAAGGAAAAAAGAAAAAAAAATCTAGAGAAATTTAAGGACAATCACAAGAGGACACTTCTTTAATCATTCCGTGAAAATGAACGTAAGCCCAAAATAACCAGTAGACCGTAATGGACAGCTTCTAAGTTGAAAATCCATTTTCTCCTTAGCTTTTCTGTAAGTGACCTCCAATTATTAGCAAGACATTAGCATGCTATGTGGCTGAAAGACAACATTTCCCCTATTCTGCCTTATCATTCTGGTGACCAAGTGGTTAAAGTCCAGGTGAAGAAGTTCTCATTAGCCAGAGAACTGTGTGGTACATCCTTGAAGTTGCATTTTTGCCTTCCTCCATCCTCCTTTGTTTGATGACTGGGGGTTAGGCTGACTTCTTGGATCACAAAAAGACCTTGAAGATGGAAGCTACATGTAGCAGAACAATCACCATAGGGCACACAGTGGAACCACCGTGCCAACCATGACTTCTTTCCTACGAGAAAGAAGTTTATTATATTGTTTAAGTAATGATATTATTCACAACTGAACTTTAGCTGTAACTAAAGGCAATAACTTTTATGCATCCCCAATATAATCAGGATAATGCAATCCTCATATCATCCCAGTATTCGAAGCTCCTTACAATATCATTCAAATTTAATTTCAAAACCACTTTCAATTATATTCTTTCACTAATTGTTTTGTCCAACCTTCGTTTTTCTCCTGTGTATGTATCTCTTTTACAGTCTCACCATATCTTGGTGCATCTAATCTTTGCTCATTTTCTCCATCTCTCCATTCATCTTCATATTTTCGAATTCTACATCCTTGAGAAGCCAGCTCCAGTCTTTAGGAATCCGTTTCTGGAATCTCACTTCTTCATATTCATAGCACCTATTTTTTAAATAAACATTTATACTTAATTGTGCAGTGCCTTAAAGCACATCTTACATAGTTTTGTTATGTGACTAATGTTTGTTTTTGACCTTTTTTGTATTCATTTGCATTTGTCACCCTATCTATGCTTGAATCATCATTTGTAACTATCTAGTAGCAAAAACAAACAAATGAACAAACATATTCCTTCCTTGTTTCCTATGTTGGCAAGCTATCATTTGGTTCTTTATTTCTCCCTCTCTACTGCCACACAGGACATCAATTGGTAAATCCTACCATTTCTCCCTTCCTCCCTCTGGAATCTCTACACCTTTTTCCATATTTATTTTCATTGCCTTAGGTCAGGCCACATCTCTAATTGCTAACTGACCAGTCTGCCCCCTTTCATTCTTCTTTCTTTAAAGTGATTTTATGAAAATGAGCTTATTAATGTTACCCCAAGATTTTGAAAACAATTTATCCAAGATTTTTGTGATATGTTGCTTTTGTAATCGAATTTTGTGGCTAGCAAGTCTTCATCAATAGCCAGCTTCAGGCTGACTTTTCCAGTCCTATCTTTTTGCTGATCTTCTCTTCTGTGTTAGCTTACTGGGGCTCCCATAACAAAATTCCACAGATGGAGTATCTTAAACTATAGAAATAGACTTTCTCCTTGCTCTTCAGGCTAAAAATCCAAGATCAAAGTCATTTCTGAGACCTTGTTCCTTGGCTTGCAGATGGTTGCAACCTTGTGATTTTGTACATATGAGCTCCTTTGCTTCATAATCTCCTCCTCTCATATGGATATCAGTCCGATTGGATTCAGCTTTGCCCTAACATCTTCGTGTTACCTTAATTACTCTTATCTTCAAATGCAGTAACATTCTGAGGGACTGAGGGAGAGTTGTTGCTTAAACTTAAATTTAAACGTCTGTCTGCAATTACCCCAAAGGTAACAAACTCTCTCTACCTCTCTCCTTCCTCTTTCCTTTCCCACCTTTCTCCAGCCCCCAACCAATTTTTGAATACTTTGCATAGGTTTGTACCTCTCACTCTGTATTCAGGCTACTGCCATCTTGCCCTTTGTGATTCTGCCTCAGGGGTATTCCTCCGTGTAGCAGTCTGGAATTTTTGTTCCTGACCCTTTCTCCTATCTCTATGTCCCTTAAAGTGATTTGCAGGGTCCTTCTATGTGCCCCTGTTAGATCTTTAATTATCCTTGGAAGAGTTGGAACAAGTAGCAAGTCTCAGAGCCAGAATTCAAACCCAAGACTCTGTAGATTTAACCACTACACAGAAATGCATGAACCGAGAAACTGTTGATGAGATGGCCATTATTGTCAGGGTGAATTTCAAACTCCTTGGCCTGCTATCTGAGCCCAGCTGAGAGCTGGCCCCTAGATTGCAACTCTGGCTTTTCTGTCAACTCCCATTCTAAGCCCTGCTTTATGTTTAGAATTTAAGGAAAAGACAGATTTGAGTAAGGGTAGAAGTCAAAGCTTTCTGTTTTTTTTTTTTTTTAAAGGATTTTTTTAAATTTATTTGACAGAGAAAGACACAGCGAGAGAGGGAACGCAAGCAGGAGAAGAGGGAGAGGGGGAAGCAGGCTCCCCGCTGAGCAGGGATCCCGATGTGGGGCTCGATCCCAGAACCCTGGGATCATGACCTGAGCTGAAGGCAGAGGCTTTAACCCACTGAGCCACCCAGGTGCCCCAAAGCTTTCTATTGGTCATTTCCTTTTTCTAATGTGTCATGGAGAATGCCGTTTTGAAATTCTGTGATGGCTTTATGAATCCACTGGCTGACAGACTGAGAGACAATTTAGGAAAACAAGCAATCACTTCTTGTATAAAAAATAAAACAGGCCAAAGTGGTACAGAGAGGGATTATTTTTCCTGACCACATTACACATTTCTCTTCTTGTAAAAAAAAAAAAATGTCAAAAATAATCACAAGGGTACTCAAGTTGCCTTAGGAGGATGGCAAGGGGTTAATCAATGACTGTAGGTAGTTTCTTCAGCAAAACACTGCAACTGTTTAGAGAAATATTTATTCCAAGTCTGTGTTGAGTTCCTGTTTATTTTATTGTAGCATGTGTTTTGAATTGGAAAAGCTAGAATGGTTATTGAATTTTAAGCAAGTTACTTTGTTGCAAACACAGCATTATAGTTTAAAATAACAGTTTTGAGGTAAGGCAGTGTGACATATGTTTGAAAGAAAATGGTCTGGACTTAAGTGCTGGTCCTGTACTTAATGGCTGTGAGACTTAAAGGAAGTAATTAGCTTAACACTGATTGTCAGAAAATCAGTAATATTGCCCAATTCATGGGAGTTTTCTGAAAATTAAATAAGATAATGTATATTGTGTAACTAGCACAGTGCATGGCACACAGGGGTATTTGATTAATGTTATTGCCATTTGAACATCTCTCTCCTCTGTCGATGTTTTTTTCCCGATCAAGAGTCATGTACAATTTATGATTCAGGGAGTCTGTAATGAATGGTACATCTAAGTCCTATTCTAACAGGCCTTATAGATAATATAGAACCTTCTTGTGCAGGTTAAGGAGCTGTGCTCCAAATCAAGACAGTCAAGATTCAAACCTTGCTTACCCTACTTAATCAGCAGTGTGACCATAGCAAGGTCACTAGCCTTCTCTGTGAATGTTTTTTCATCTACAAAATGAAAATAATAATACTTAATAGTTTTGCTATTAGTATTAAATAAAGCCATAAATTTAGTTCCCTTAGGATTGTGCCTGGTACATAGAAGATGTTCAGTAAAGGTTGGCTACAATTTAAATTAAGACTGCAACTTTTTGAGCAATTCATAGGACTGGACTTTTCAAATCAGACTGCTATGAATCAGAGAGCATAAGCAGTATCAACATAAATTAATTTCAAGGAAATGAACAAGGGGTTCACCAAGATGGCTCTCCAGGTCTTTCCTTACTATAGTAGACATGTTACTCTAGCCCAGAATAGATAAGTAAGCTGTGCATGGTTTCTCACAGGAGTATATAAATTATGAAACATCTCAGGAGCCTGGGTGGCTCAGTAGGTCAAGCATCTGCCTTTAGCTCATGTCATGATCCTGGGGTCCTAGGATCGAGTCCCACATCAGGCTCCCTGCTCAGCAGGGAGTCTGATTCTCCATCTCCCTCTGCCCCGCCCCCCTGCTCATGCTCTCACTCTCTCAAATAAATAAATAAAATGTTAAAAAAATAAATTATGAAACATCTCCACTTTATACCTCAGAGCCAGACAGCCTATATGACATTCTCCAGGGAGCCATGCCTCACAGACCTTGGCTCCACCTCTTGTAAGTAATCCTTAGTCAGAGATATCCAACTAAAGTTACCTCAGTGATAGACCTTTCTTTCTAGCAAATATCAGTAGTCTGTTTATCCAGAGTAACTCCAATTGACAAGAGATCAGAATTGGTCACTTTCTATTACAGAATGAATGTCTGTGACTCTGTCCTTCCTCAAATTCATATGTTGAATCCCTAACTCTACGTGTAGAAGTATTTGGAGATGGGGCATTCAGGAGGTGATTAGGATTAATTAGGGGGCCCTTATGATAGGATTAGTGATTGTGTAAGAAAAAGGAACTCTCTCCCCATATACATTCATTAAGTAAATGAGAATACATAGAGAAGGCGACAGTGTATAAGTCAGGCAGAGAGCTCTTACCAGGAACTGAATCAGCTGACACCTTGATCTTAGACTTCTTCTTTTTTTTTTTTAAAGATTTTATTTATTTATTTGACAGTGAGAGATCACAAGTAGGCAGAGAGGCAGGCAGGGGGGCGGGGGGAGGGGAAGCAGGCTCCCTGCTGAGCAGAGAGCCCCATGTGGGGCTTGATCCCAGGACCCTGAGATCATGACCTGAGCCGAAGGCAGAGGCTTTAACGCACTGAGTCACCCAGGCACCTCTTGCCATTCTATATTTAATATCCTCTGTGTTCTCGGGCTCTTATTTTTATTTTTGAATTGGGTAAAAATACTTAATAGGAGAGCTACTCTCAAATTTGTTAAGTGTACAATACAGTATTAACTATAGGCATAATATTGCAGATCTCTAGAACTTACTCAACTTGTATAATTAAAATTTTTATAACACATTTCCTTCTTTTTTATCATAAGGATATCAACATGGAAATGAAAAGTTTTCTAATACTTTAAATTCATGGTGGCCCAATGCCCCTTTTTTCAAAAGAACTTACAACTCAGCAATTGGCAGTCTCTTGGCAATAATGCTGAGAAGACAGTATCATATTTTAACATGAGAAATACACTGTTTTCAGTGTTCCTACACTTAACTTGATATTGACTAGATTGTGTAAGTGCTAAAGAATTTATTCTAAATTTGACATATTCCTTATTTGGCATTAAATATATAAAAATTCCATTTAACCTTGGAAATTGAAAATGTGGTGCTTGGCTATTTGAATAGAACAAAGTGGTTAATAGTTTAGGCTTCAGAGTCAGGCACATATAGATTCTAATCCCAACTCATTTGTGGAAATAGCTTTGTGATCTTGGGTAAATTTACATAGGCATCAGTTTCCCCTTAATGTGAGGATATACAATTTAGGTCAAAGGGTTATGAAAATGATTAATTGAGGAAATGTATGGAAATCACATCATATGGTAGTTACTCAACAAATGGTAGCTTTCATTATCATCTCTAACATTATTATGTGCAACTATTCTGTGATATATTCTGTCTAGATGTTGGGGAACAGCAATTCATACAATACCATCCTTGCTCCCAGAGCTCATAATACAGTGGGAAAGGCATGCCAGTAAACAAAGAGTAACTTCAGTGTATCATAAGCAATAAACCAGTAGATTAAATGTCATCTCCTAGGAAGAAAAGTGTTCTGAAAATATATTTTACACAGCAATTATCTTGAAGAAATAAAAGGTTCAAGAACGTCTCCACTGAAAGAGACACCATATATCAAACTCAATTTTCACTTGTCAAAAAATACAGGAAATATATAATACTAGAACAATGAAGTAGCTATTTTAATTTGGTGGTGGGACTTGGAGGGCTCTTGGAGTACCTCTGAGTCTCAATTTTTTCTTGATAATGTAGACTGCTCTAAGGATATAGGGAATGGAGTGAATCCTCTGACCTTGAGATTTGGTTCTTCTGTTGATGGTCAACTATTTTTCTTCAGAAAAGCAAAGTGTGAAAAGTGGGAGGGGAAGAGTGATTCATATCACCACAACTCCTTATTTTTGAATAACAAATAACAAATGTGACTTTGGTTTTGCAATAATCAAGTCATTGAAGAAACTGCATTTTTTGAGAAGTAAATGCTTCTTAAAGAGGGTCCATAAATCCATAAGCTTTTTTACTTCAATGAAGGTGCTTAAATGTCAAGAATATAACACCTCTGACTACCACTGCTGCCTACACATCTTATAAACCAAAGGCTCAAGGTGAGTGAAAAAGACTCCTCTGTGGCTGGAACATGACTTTCCACAACATTTCCCAGAACTATAAGACACCTTTTCAGGTATTAAATGTGTAAATGGTCTATGTTTATTTATTGAGAGTTATTAGTAGCCTATAGTGGTCTGCACATCAACACCAACCAGGAAAGGAATTACAAGCCAGTATCTTTTTGAAGAGAAATCAATTCTGAATTTTCTTTCACCAAGCGAGTCTCTGAATTATAGTTTTGTAATTCTTGTCTATTAGTCAGCCACAGTATTTTATTTTTAGTCCATAGGTGTATGTAAACAGTAACCATAGGCTAGATGGCCTTTTGTTGGAAATAGTTTATTGTAACTATTATTGCCACTTCACTTCGTTTCCAGAAACAGTCAATTATTACTTATTAATTAGGAATAAGAATCAAAATTCAAAGAAGCATCAAACCTTGTGGCAAGCAATTTATAGATTTATACCAGATTCCAAAACATTGGGAACATCCTCCACTTGAAATTCTGCAAAAAGTCGGTGTCCATGATATATCTTGAAATATTAAACCTAAAAAGTCGCTCCTGGCAAACTAATTCACACAGAAATGAAATGCCTCTTTATCCTTCAGTATCTCACCACCAAATTCATTATTCACTTCTCCTTCATGCAGGCTCCCCGGTTTAGCTTCAAGCTTTTCTCTCAACTCCATCAGAAGGAAAGCCGGAGCGTCGGACCCCGGCGCTCAGATTCCCCAAACGTGGATCTGTGAGTATTTGCATAGTCGCCAAGTTAGCGGGAAGGTGTTGCCAGCGGCTGCCTGGTTCCAAGGGACAGCCTCGATCCATCATCCTCCAAAACTGATAATCCCTCTCGGTCTCTGCTTCCTCCAGAGTCGGCTCACACCGAATTCAAAGCAGGCTCATTCCTGAAATTGGTAGCTATTGGTCCACAAACCATGGGCGCGGCATGGCTCACCTTTGAATGCTCTCCATCGATCTCTGAGTTGTGAGTAAGTAGTGCGGCTAGAGCTCCCATCGACACAAATTTCTTTTCTTTCTTCTTCTTCTTCTTCTTCTTTTTTTTTTTTTTTTGTCAAGATCATCCAATTGTTCTACCTTTGCACCTCCGCAACTGCACGTTCGGCGTTCCCTTACTGTCTGCCCGGCAAAGTCCGCCGCCTTTCAACTTGAACTGGACTCCCAGAGCCCGTCAAGAGCCTTGGTTCCACAGAGCAATCTGAATGGAGTCCCTGGCTGAGCAACGCGCCCGAAGAACCTCTCTCTGTCTCCACGCAGCACAACTTTGTGTTTTCTTCCCGCAGGTCCGAAGCTGCAGAGATTCTCGAAGCCCCGAATGAAAAAAACCCACAGCAGTTCTCAGCCTTGCCAGCCCCTGTGAAGGCAGAGTAACGCTCTGCAGGTGTAGTGACCTTTCAGAGCACAAACGCGAACCGTGGTTTAGAAAACCAGAGGGTAAAAGTTTACTTTCGGCGAGCAGTTCCAGAAGCCCAGTCCGGGTAAGAAAAACTCCCGCTAGGAGTCTCCTTCTCCCGGAGCAGTGAATGAGGCTGGGGCGCTTCTGAGAGAGGAGTCTCTCCGCCTTGGGGCTCCCCAGCTGGGCGGCACCCAGGGATCCCTCCTGGTTCTCAGGGGAGAGAAAGAAGTTGGGGCAGGAGCTAGATAGAGACCTGGACAGCTCTTAAGGTGCAAAACCTTGGAAATGGCTGCTAAAGGGGCTGAGTCTCTAGACTCCTAATCCCCTCCCCTTTCTCCAGCGGAGCCGTTCACCTGCTACCGTCCAGTGTACAATATAAGCGTAGATGGTAAATTAGCCCAGTTCTAAAAGCCAGGCGTCACAAATCCCTAGGCAGTTCCTTTTTTAAAAACCTAGTTGAGTTTCAGGGGGAAATGTTACGTGAGGGAGTGGGCAGGGAAAGGGGGATGAGAGGGGACTGTGTATTCCAGAAAAAGATGTATAGGCTCCTCTATTCGAAGGACCTCGGGGAGCCCTTCGGCTCCCTAGCTAGCTGTGGCAGCCACTTTAAAGGTCTACGATAGAAGGGGCGGAGGTGGCTCTGGAGGGTGGAGATGGGGACCGGGTTAATCTTTAGTCCGGCGACCTCACGCAGGGTCGCCCCCGGGGAGTAACTGGCCTCCAGGAAAGAGGCAAGGGGCCGAGATGCCAGGGAGGGCAGGGACCCGAGAAGCAGCTGAACTGACTTGAGGGCTAGCAGTGAGGGACTGCCTGCCAGCAGCAATCTGCTAACTAGTGAGGAGTGATTTGAGTCTTCCTGTCTTCGGCATCCTGGGAGGCCCGGCCCCTGTCCTCACCTCCGGACTTCCCGCTCGCCAGTGGCCTGGGGCTTGCCGGCGCGGGGCTGGGCGTGCGTGTGTGGCTGTGCGCGCGCGCAGGGGTGTGTGTGCGCAGCCCGCGCGCCGAGCCCGGCCGCCGGGACCCAGCTGCCCGCTGCCTGCCTGGCGTCCCTCCTCCTTGCAGCCACCTCCTCGAAGCCTTCTCACCTGGCGCTCGCCGCCGGCCGGCCGGCCGCCCGCCCAGCTCGGCCGCCACCGCCTCCCCTCAAAGTTTCCTCAGAGCAGACACCTTCGCCAAGGGCTGCCCAGAGAGATGGATTTTTGAAGCCGTGCCCTGGTGTCGCTCTTCCTCCAGCACCTCTCAGCCTTGTCCCCACCTAAATCCGAGCTGAAGGTAGAAGATTTTCCAAATTCAGGGGAGGAAAGGGGGAGGGGGTTTTTACCAAGAGGAAGAGAGGAGCGGCCACAACTGAGAATAGGATCTTCTTCCCTGCCGGATGCCGGCAACTGACTGACTGATGGGCCTGTAGGATTAAAGAAGAAAATTAAATAGAAAGCCAAGTTGACCGAGCAGGGGTTAGGAGGCTTCCGGATGCCAGGAAGGTTGTCCCCGTCTCCGTTTGCACCGGCGTGAAGATTTAGAGGTGCCTCCAGTGCGAGGGCTTTTAAACCGCCATCACCTCCTGATCCCTTTGAAGGAAAAGCCGGCAGAGCTGAGGCAAGGGGTGTCAAGGAAAAAGCTTGGACTTGTGTGCATCCTTGGCTTCGGATTTTAAGGACAGATACGAGAACAGCATCTCAAGGTAAGAGGCAGCCAAAACGCTGCCAGCCAGGAAGAAGAATAACTTAAAATAGATGCTGGGGCTGAGGTGTGGGGTTAAGCTAAGTTAGGATGATCTCTCCCGGCGTCGCCACGAGATTGCTCAGCCCGCGCGAATGGCTTGGAGCGGACAAGGCAGGGAGTAGCCGGCGCCACGGTGCCCAGGTGGGAGGCAGCAACCGAAGGGAGTGTTTTGATGTCCTGACCTCACACTTTTTGGAAGCTATTGGAAATAGCTGTCGAGCTGGGTCGTCTGTCCGGGCTGATTGATAGCGTGGATTGGTGTGTATGTTTCTGGCGAGATTTTTTTTTTTTTTTTTAATTTTCAACCCCGCTAGCACCGCAGACCCTTCCCCTCGTTGCCACAGAGCGCTGTGGGCATCGGCGAACGCCGCTAGGACGCGGTGGCGGGTGAGCCTGGCGCAGGTGGGCCAGTGGGGGCGGCGGCATCCGGCCGGCGGATTGCGGGGCACGGGAAGCCCACGCTGCCGCCTGGCTGGCTTCGTGCTGCGGGCGTCGGAGCCCAGGCGCCGCGGGTCTGCTGCGGTTCCCTTCGCCTCCGCTAGAGGCTCCCAGCGGGCGCCGCGGAGCGGGTGGGTGTGGGGGCGCCGGGAGGCGGAGGGGCGAGCGCCGGGAGTGAGCGTGCCCGTGGGGTGGCGGAGCGGGCGCGGCAGGGGGAGGCGAGCCCGGCTGGGGCGGGGGATGTGAGCCGGAGTCCCGGTGCGCCTCCTGGCTGAGCGCAGAGCTGCGGGGGACGCGGGTCCGAATCTAGGCTGAGCTCGGTAAAGCCCCTGCCCTGAGTCGGAGCCACTTCGGGAATGCGATCCTGGCCCGCACCCTGAGGGCAGTCCCGGGAGGTAATGTCCTCTTTCTCCACTCTCGGCCCGCCTTTCTCCGTACCTCCCCAGCCAAACACCCAAGGTGGGAGGGAGTGGAGGGTGCGGGTTTGAAGGGTCCATGTCTAAAGGTGCCTTTCAGTCTTGCTCCGTGGAGCTCCGTGGAATGTGTATTCGAACTAATCTCTAAATTCATCCTCCTCCTGAATATTTGCCGGCTTTAAGGGAAGTTTTCTGCAGAGAGTGTCGGGGGGTTGGGTTTGGGGCCGGGCTGCTCCGAGGTGAGCGAGGAGACCCGCTGCGCTCCCCTGAGCCGCAGTGGACTAGAGTGCGCGACTCCAGGGCTGGGGTGTGGTGAAGAAAAGAGTACCACACCCTCTTCTTTTCCTCCCCTGTCCTTTTCACCTGGTGATGAGGTTTTACCATCTAGCATTTTACTGATTTCTTTCCCCAAGGGATTGGTTCTGAACTCAGAGCAAAACGGCTGAAAGACTTGGAGGGAGAGAGATAAGAATGAGAGGAAAGTCATGACCAGAACATCAGGGGAGGAGGGAGGGTGAAGTTAAGCTTGTGTGTAGGGTTGGGGGTGGGGGGTACTAGGAAATAGCCTTGGAGTTCAAGATTTTTTGATGAAGTATGATTCATTGCATATTTCACACCGTCTTTGATAATAATGCTTGCTCAAGCCACCAACAAAAATCATTTCTTCTAGATATTGCCTTGGGCACGGTGGGCACAGAATATGTTTGATGATTGTGTCTAGGCCACAAGAAAAAAAAAGAGTGGGTATTGTGTGTACTTGGCGTGATTAAAACGTGTCTGTCAGGCAGCAGGAAATGTATGTAATTTTCATTGTGCTATGTTGTGTTTGTGCATACCGTATGTGGTCATTTTACACTCAGTAATGCAATTTCAGTCTTCCAAAGGTGGCTCTTAACAAATACGACTTGTGATATTAAACCTCCTGCAGAATAATAGTGAAGGAAGGCAGAAAATATGATGGGGCATGGAATATCCTAGGAATATTGGATAAAAGCTGAGATCCGGCATTTGTGAAATATTGGGCCACCTACTGTAAGTGCAAAATATTTTTTCAGAGAGGAAGCAGTGGTTAGCATTTTGAAAGAAGGGGACGTTCTTTACTTATTACCATCATCATCCTGTAGCTTGCATTACTTCCAATACAGGGAGAGTGTGAGGGAGAAAAAAATGAAGCACTTCCTGCTGAAAACTAAAATGTTTTGTGAGATACTGTCAGGTATTTCACCCTCAGAATTTAAATGGAATGGGCTGCCTATTGATGACGACTGAAGTGGTTTGGTTGTCATGTATGTGTAGGACCTCTATTATTTTGATCAAGGTAAATATGTGAGTTAATATTATATAATAAGTGTAATTTAGTGGAAATGGAAGCAGGCCAATTTACTGATGTTTTTCATTCCAGAATAACACATAACATGATCTCAAGGAAGATTTATATAAAGTTTGTCATTAAATGTATTACATTGGATAGAGCTCTGTATAGGAGATAGGAATAAATATCTTCTTGAAATCGCAAAAATGATGGCTTATGTTCTTAAAATAAACTGTTGTAGAAATTTCATTTTGTGACAAAATAATAGTTGCTAATCTAAATATAGTTATCTGTATGCATAGACACAAATTATTTATTTGTTGAATTGAATTAACCAAGACAAATACATAATAAGGGCTCAGTTTTCATTCTGAAAGACTCCTCTGAAGCCAGAGGAAGATCTACTAGTATTAGCAGTCTGTGTATAAAATGCATAAAAAAAAGTTGTGTTTCTTGACAGTTAATGGAATCAAACTAGTGAGGCTGGTTTGTAAACTCAAATTCGGTTTTAGGACCCTAAGGATTTTTTTTCTCTCTCTAATAAATGTGATTTTAAGAGACCAAACATTGAAATGTTCCCTGGATGCCGTGGATCTGAAAACTGTTTTGAGTCCTCTGAAACTTCATGTCAAGAATAAGAAGTGGTAGGATGTTGTCACAAATTAATTGGCTAGATGCTTCAGTTAAAAACTGATTATTATCTGGCTCTGGTACTTATTATGGTTGATTTCATTTGGTTTCTAGATATTCTGTGAAAGGACTCTAGGTGGAAATGTTTTCCTGTAGTACAAAGAGGAGGTCACTATATGCAAAAAAAAAAAAAAAAAGGCTTTCTAGTTACTGATTCTCCAGTTTGGTTGCATTTTATCTAAAAGGCAGGATGCTAACTTATAAAAAACAGTTTTCTGAATTAACATGAGTTTTTCTCTCTTTGTTATAACCCTCAACCTATGCATAGTACACCATTTAGAATTTTGATAAGGAACTGTTTCACCAAGTCCTTTCCCTTAATGGTTTAGGGGCTACTTCAGTGTAAAGAACTTTAAGAAGTATCTAAACATAAAAGATCATATTTCCTGAAAGAAAATCAATTGAACTTAAAAAAAGATGTTTTATGAGGAAATGAGAGGAGGATAGGAGAGACAGTTTAAATAGGAGGCAAAAGGTTAACTCAGTCTAACTGCATGTATCTCTTTCTTCTTTCAGCAACCTTTTAAAAATTAAAAAAAAAAACTTTTTCTATTTCCTTCCTTCTTTCCTCCCTCGCTCCCTTCCCCCAGTTCCTTTCCTTCCTCCCTCCCCCTCCCTTCTTTTTTTCATTGTGTCATTTTCTCTCTTTCTTTTGGTTAAATATTTCCTTCAGAAAAATATCCATGCCAATTTACCGTAATTTTACAATTATCAGTCCATAATTTTTTTTTAAGTTTTTATTTATTTATTTGTCAGATTGAGAGAGAGAGAGAGAGAGAACACAAGCAGGCAGAGGCAGGCAGAGGGGGAAGCAGGCTCCCTGCTGAGCAAGGACCCTGATGTGGGACTCAATCCCAGGACCCTGGGATCATGACCTGAGCTGAAGGCAGCTGCTTAACCAACTGAGCCACCCAGGCGTCCCAGTCCACAATTTGTTTTTAAATGGGAGATAATTTTAAAATATTGACTGTTCTGTTTAATTTTAAATTTTATATAGAAGAAGCCTGCTAGAATGTGGGGTTGATTGTTTAGAGAAGCCAAGTCATCAGCTGATGATTATCTCTTACTTGTGGGTCTTTCTTGTGTCTGGTTGCAGCTCCTTGTTTCTACAGAAGCATGGCTAGTAGTCACTGGAGGTGCATGGACCGCCTTGCAATATGGTGTGCTTGTGCTTTAGGTGACTTATTTCCACGTAGTTAACACTTTCTCCATGTGCATAATGACCAATGTGATCAAATCTGAAATGTTTATAATAAGCAAATAGTTGAAATATACTTGTCAATGTACACCTGTTAAGAAATTAGTAATCCATTTTAGGAAACTCTTAACTCCATCTAAGTCTTTAGCAAATGTAACTATTTTTTAAAGTTGGTAGTTGGTTTTTAAATATCCTCAAAGAGAAAATCTAGTGTCCAAAAATCTCCCAAGAGAAACTAATTTAGTGCCACCAGGAGGCAGCATGAAAAAGTAGAAAAAAATCACTGGATTTTGTTTTAGAAGATTTGAATTCTACTTCTCTCTTACCACAAATGGAGTCACTTTTGAAGAGCTCTCTCCCTTTTTCTAAGGCTCAGTGTGGAATTCTGTAAAATGAGGAAAATGAATATCTACACACTTTCTTCTTATATTTAAAACTTGACCGCCCCTTAGCTTTAAGCTGTGAAAAAATAAAAAAATAAAAACAACAAAAAAATCTTTCAGGTGCCAAGTAAATATCAGGCATTGAAACACTTGATAGAAAATTACATGAAATATATTTAAAGAATATCTGTAAAACTTCCATATGGAAGTAAAACTTCCATAAGGAAGGCATTTTGAAATGCCTTTGATGAGAGTTGTTGTTTTTCCCCCGGGGTAAGGGGCTATTAACAAGTGTCATGGCTGAAAAACTTAAATTAATATGTGTGTATGTGAGATGATCTTCTCAAAGTTATTAATATGGCACAAATTATGTGATGCTTCCTGTGAGAGACATAAAAATCAACCTGAGCATTTGGGCTGCTTTTAAGGCACTATGACAAAAAAAGAGTAAAGAAGAATAAAGTATTTTTCAATAATAAAGTTTAAATGTTAGACTTCCCTCACCTCCCCACCTTTTAAAAGCATTCTGTGTTTTTCTTTTTGTGTATACTAAATGGAATGCAAGTAACAATTGTCATTGATTTCATTATTGTCAGGTCAGTCACCCATTTTGTATGAATACTTTAAAAATATTTGGCTTTGAAATATTGATTCAGTGGTTTAATTTGTGAAGTTGGACACAAAACTAACACAATCTCTTAGTTTTCACAATGGAATTTTCTCAGGAATGCTGATAGTCCATTTGTCCTATTTTATTAAATGCTAATTTTATTATTTATAGGTTATTTTCATCAGGTGAATTAGTAAGAAGTAAATGATAGATATTAAATGACTCATTGCTTTGAATAAAATTTTAAAAGCCCCATTGAAATAATTATGTGCTCTTTTGATAAAGTATGAGGCCTACTAGGGTTTGAGACTAGAATAAATTTTGTTGCTTTTTAAAATGTATTCACTGATTAATATTAAGAACAGCTTATCTTTACTGGTGGCAAGGATAAGACAGATACCATTTCCTCCCCTAGCATTTTAGTTTCATATTTTTTCAAATAATATTAGTAAAACTAAATGTAAACCTAGGAAGCTAGCCTAAAAAAATTATAATTTTTTGTTGCAGGTATAACCGAACGTAATACCAAATGGTTGAGAAAAAAGAATTATTGCTTTTACAAAAGTCTTAACCATATTTCAATGTAACAGAAATATATGCAAAAATCTAAGATTCCCAGCACATTTCAGTTTCTAGGTATAGCAGTAGAGAGTTTTTGAAATGGATTCTAAATTGGACTGCATAAGAGGATTTTGTGTCTTCATACAATCTCATTCTATTATAATGTAACTATGGTTAGCTGCAAGATATCTATCTAGTAGCCAGCATGAAGGGAAATAATTAGCATAAAAACTGTATTGCTTCTGGTGTACCAGGGGAGCCAACAGCAGTGCCTTGTGATAAATGTTGATTTTGAAGCGGTGGGCTTCATTTGTCAAAGGTAAGGAGGCTCTATCTTCTCAACTATTTTTTATCAGGCTTTTCTATATTTTCTCTCTTTCCCCTCTCTCTGTCTCTCTCTCCAAATAGACTCTGTATACTATACTTCATATCTACTGTGCTTTTATATATTCTATTATGTATAATATAATATATACATATTATATGTATTATAATATATTCTGTATTAGTATTTTATTTTATTTTGTTTTTTAGACTCTATTTATTTATTAGAGAGAGAGAGAGAGAGAGCACAAGTAGGGGGAGCAGCAGGCCGAGGAAGAGGGAGACTCCCCAGGATCACAACCTGAGCCCAAGGCAGGTGCCCAACTGACTGAGCCATCCAGGTGCCCCCAGCCACCTTATCTTGCTGCTCTTTCGCCAGTGGTACTGCCATGTACTTCAAGCCTCTGTGTTGAAGCCAAGGCTCCTCCTGTCATCCTGTCCATGCACCTGGCCCTGAGCATTCTTTACCCCTCCAAACCTCCAAAGCAGAAGAATCAGTAAGGCCCCAGTCCCAGTATTTAGTGCTCTCTAAACCTTTAATTTAAATCCCCACAGGAGAGCAGTTTCTTTGTTCTTCTCTGTGTTCAGAAGGCAGAGAGAGCAAAATCTGCTGGTGGTGGGGCCACCCGACACATTTTTGCCTCCAGCTTTGCTCCCTTGCCTGGCCTGACTATTCAAGAACATTGGGAAAACTGTTGGCATGTGTGGCCAAGACCCTGGGATCATGACCTGAGCCAAAGGCAGACACTTAACCTATTGAGCCACCCAAGTGCCCAGTATTTTAGATGTATTAGATGATATATAATATATTACAGACTATAATATAGATATAGAATAATATATATATCCTAATAGGTATTGTATGTAATATATGTATTATAGATTGATCTATTGATTGATAGGTCTCCTGCTAAAAATGGTTCTTGGTTCTTGTGTAGGTATGTCCTTGACTGTCACCCATTAGCGAAGCCGATGATTATGGATAGGAAATGGTTTTCTTTATGGTTTGCCTTTAATTTCATGGCAGGTAATGAAAAGCCCTGCCTTTGACCTCAATTAGTTAAATTCACATCAGTTAACACTCAAATATTTATTGATTTAAAGTGATTTTCTATATGATATTCAGGGTTTAATGATACATGTAAATTGTCCTTTGTTCTTAAGAATCTTCTGATCTTGTTAAAGAGAAGGCAATAAGTAGATAATAAGCTAACAAAGAATAGTCTATCAAGTGATTCAGAAAATTCTTGTTATGTATCTATTGTTCACAAGACTACACAGAACAACAATACAAGAATTATATAACCAGACAATTCAGGATAGGGTAAGGTGAGAGTAGCCTGGGGTGAACTCATAAAGAGGGGAGGAAATTGATCTGAGGAATGAGCAATAAATATATAACTTAATAATCGATGTAATGCAAATTTACACAATAGTGAGATAGTCTTGGTGATAAGTTGGGACAAAGATGTAAACAATGATAGATTTCCCATATTGGAAATGGACTGGAGAATAGACACTCATATATATCATTGGAGATAAACTGGTTCACCCCTTTTGGAGTGAAATGTAAATAACAATAATTTAATGATATTATTAAATTATTATTTAATATAAACGTATTATTAAATTATTGAATAAATATTATTTAATGTCTATTATATTGCAAATGTTCACAATAATTGGCTTCATGGTTCCTCTTCTAGGAATTTATCTTCAGGAGAATGTTCTCACAAACCTATAAAGATCTGTTACATATACACAAGGAAAATATATAACCTAAATAGCTACCTATGTTTTAAAGAATTATATTTGTAGTCAAGTCCATTCTATAACAAATCAACTGATGAGTGGATAAACAAAAATAAGGTATATCCATACCCCAGAATAATATTCAATAAAATGGAATGAAATACTTATGTATGCTGTACCATAAGTAACTACCCCAAAAAATTATGCTAAATGAAAGAAGCCATGCACAAAACACCACATATTCTGTGCTTCCATTTATACAAAATGTCCAGAAAAGCAAATTTATGGAATTCAAAAGTAGATTAGTGTTTGTCAAGCCCTGGGAAGGGGGATGAAAAATGACTGCAATAGGCACGAGGAATCTTTTGGGGATGAGCCAACTGTTCCATAATTGGATTGCAGTGATGGTTGTACAGATTTGTATATTTACTAAATGTCATTGAGTTGTTTATATAAAATGAGTACATTTTATGATAAATAAATTATATCTCAATACAGCTGTACATACACCCGCAATTCAAAACAAAACAGTACCCCGAAGTTTTCCCACAAAGTAAACACCAGGTACACTGATATTTATTAGTGCGATGACCTCACTAATAAAATCTCTGAATAATTAAGGAAGAAGTAATACTAAATCTACACAATCTCTTCCAGAAAACTGTAGAGAAGGAAGCACTTCCCATCTTATTCTATGATATCAGTATTGCCCTGATACCAATACCATGAAAAGGCATTATAAAAAAACAAAGGTACAGACCAATATTCTTCATGAACATAATCTAAACAGTATTAATAAAAGTTTAGCAAATAAAAATCCACAGTACATAAAAAGATAATATGTCATGATCAAGTTGAGCTCATCCCAAAAATGCAGTGATGGTTCAACATTAGAAAATCAGTCTGTATAGTTAACCATATTAACAGAGTAAAAAAGAAAAACTATATGATCATCTCATTAGATGCAACAAAAATATTTGAGAAAATCCAACATTTAATCTTAATAAAAACTGTTAGCAGATATTCTAGGTATGTAAGAGAGCTTCCTCAGCTTGATCTAGATCATCTGCAACAAGCCTATAGCTGATATATTTAATGATAAAAGACCCGGGCACCCGACGAGCACAATTAAGTGTGTGACTCTTGGTTTTGGCTCAGGTCATGATCTCAGGGTCAGGGGATAGAGCCTCACTTGGGGCTCTATGCTCAGTGTGAGGTCTGCTTAGGATTCTCTCTCCCCTCTCCCTCTGATTCCCCACTTCTATAATAAATAAATAAATCTTTAAAAAAAATGGTGAAAGACCCACTGCTTTTCTTGTAATCTGAGAAGCAGAGCAAGAATGTCTGTTCTTATCACTTCTACTCAATGTTATATTGGAATTTCTAACCAATCAAGGCGAGAAAGAGACTCAAAAAGGCAGACAAATTGCAAGGAAAGAAGCAAGCCATGCTTAAATGCTTATTTACTGAAGAACTGAAAACAAAACAAAACAAAATAAAAACCTCCAGACATTCCATGGAATTATCATTAAATAAACTTTGGAAAACTCATACAATGAATTCTCTGTTGCTGATTTAGTAAGAAAGTAAATGGAATGTTGTGGTTCTTTAAATAGAGATTTAGAGTAGAGATTAAGAACAATTCAGGGATGCCTGGGTGGCTCAGTCATTATGCACTTGGGCTCAGATCATGATCCCAGGCCCCTGGGATTGAGCCCTGAATCAAGGGCTCCCTGCTCAGCAGGAAGCCTGCTTCTCCCTCTCCCATTCCCCCTGCTTGTATTCCCTCTTTCACTGTCTCTCTATCAAATAAATAAATAAAATCTTAAAAAAAAAAAGAATATAGTTGTAGAACAATACTTAGTCCGTGGTAGATTGATTGATATATTGAACAGATTATACCTTTGATGTGTTAAGCACCGGGGTAGGCCCTGGGTATATATTACCTGTGGGAAGGGACAGATTACAATCCTTCCCTTTGAGAGATTTACAGGTTACTATGGGAAAGAACTAATATGAAACTGAAACAAATGGAATATGTAATGAGAAATTATGTTATATGCATAAAAGAAACTAAGTAGAATGGCATAAATTTACGCACGAGGTTTAGGAGAGGGATGAGAAGATTTTTCTCAGAGTATCTGGTACCTAGTGAGCACTCAGTAGAGAACATTGTAATAAACTAATTCAAATCATTCTTCTTTCCTACCTCACTTTATTTCCTTTTATATCCAGTAACTTGCCAATCCACTGTTTAAGTAAGAACATACATACTCTAATTTCCTATCACACTAACTTCTCCTGTGTTACATGAAACTCTCACTTGGAATAATTTTCATATCGTCATCAATATTCATTGAGCACCTACTGTAAATAAATGCATTATCTTAAATGCTATGGATTCACAGTTCCTTAAAGCATATGCTATTCTTTTAGTTAATATAATTGATGCCCTTTTCTTCATATGTAATTTTAAATATGTTTTTTCTGATTAGAAAAGTAAAATATTCACATCATAAGAAGATTCAGTGTTATAGGAATAATGTAATTTTAAAAAATGAAAGTCCTTCCTGGGGTTCCCTTTAGCAAAGTAAGAAACTGTTGCACAAAAAATGAGAGAAGAGTGAAACTCAGTACTGTGTGGAAAGGAGCAAGAGGATTGAGTAGTCAGGGACCAGAAAATGCTTGAAAAGATAGATATCAAATGGGAATTTTAAAAATACAGTGTAGTACCTTTTACATTGGCACTGCTTCCTGTGATCTCAAAATCTTCAGCAAAGTCACACTGAGTCTTAGTAACACTGATGCAGTTGGATCCTTAGTAGAGAGGACAACAGAGCTTAGTTTTGTGTCAGAGCGGGGCCACAACGAACCCAAAAGAGCCAGACTGTGCAGGTTAAGAGGGTACTAGCAGATACACACATCACAGATGCTCCTCCCTTGCATCTTTCCCGTGAGGAGATTTAACCATCTAATCCATTTTCTCATCCGTGGCTTGGAAACCTGCTTTCCAACATTATCTCCTCTCAAGTAATTGTCTAACATATCTTTAAGCAGTAGAGCCTGTAACATATTGTTTTGTGTTTCCATACATGGCTTGAATTGACATTTTTTAATTATTTTCCATAAAAACTCATTCTACACAACTAAACTAGAATGATGGCACTCTGTTTGCCCTTTCTTTGCTAAAGAACTTTTTGACTGAGATACAGAAGAGCATTCTAGAACATATTCATATGGTAATGCTCTTATTTTGTAGATGCCAAAATTAAGAAGAAGGCATTTATCATTGGTTCAGTATTCAGGAATCTTGCAGGGCTCTCCATAAACTCTCAACAAAAATGTAGTATGTCTTTGGCAGAGAAACTAAAATCAACATAAAAAATGAATTACAGTGGGGAGCCTGGGTGGCTCAGTCATTAAGCGGCTGCCTTCGGCTCAGGTCATGATCCCAGGGTATTGGGATCCATCGGGCTTCCTGTTCGGCAGGAAGCCTGCCTCTCCCACTACCATTCCCTCTATTCCCTCTGCTTGTGTTCCCTCTCTCGCTGTGTTTCTCACTGTCAAATAAATAAAAAAATCTTAAAAAAAAAAATGAATTACTTTGTCATTCATTATACTTGAAAATATGTGTGAATGAGGCTGGTAAAATTGATGTAAAATATGAAATGGATTCTGCGTGTTATTATAGGTGCATCTGTAGCTCAGCAAACTACTTTGGTCTGAGTGACTGTTGAGTAGGTACACTGGTTAAGTGTCCTGTTGGACCTGGAACTTCTGCTTCTGTTTGTCCTATAGGACCACCTACTGTGGGTTTTATAGAGAGAGGGATGTGGGGAACAAAGCTCAGAAAAGGAGGTTCAATGATTATGTTAATGTAACGTTCAAGGGAGGGTGCGCAGCTTGATTCAATAGAAATTAATGATTTAAAATTATACCTTTAGAATATGGATAATAATCAGATGTTTTATCACCAGTAAAGGTAGATAAACATGGAGAAGTTATTTGCATTTGGGGGGGTAATCAACCATCTTACCATTTAGCTGTCTTTGTGGGAGAAGAAAGAATATAGAGATATCAAGTGTACTAATTGCTTTATAAGAATAAAGTGCTAATGAATTTAATAATTCATACTAAGTTCTGAGATGTTAGAAACAGTATTTAAATGTAAAATAATCTAGTACTTACTGGTAAAACTGTTCAATATTTCATATATGTGTGGTTTTGCACATTGGGAACCCCCCACTGAAATAGCCTTTTCTGGAATATCCAGGCAGGCTTCTATTCATCCTTTGAAAACTAGCGTAATGTCATATTCTCAATAAACTATTCCAGAAGCCCGAGACAAAATGCAATCTTTCTACTTTTACAAGCTCTTATTATTATACGTGTCTTTAAAAATACATTATTCCTTTTTTCGCTGTTCTATGTATCTTTCCAAACCATATGGCCCTTGAAGGTAAAAATTAGCTTATTTGTCACTGTTTTTTTTTTTAATAATTTAGAATAGTCAGTTTTTATTAAATATTTTTAGAATGAATTGAAATGTGATTTTTAGAACATTATAGACAGTTTTAAATTATACCCCAAACCATCATAATACTATTCCCAATTGGTAAAGGAGATAGTGTACAATGATTAGAAGTTTAAAGATTTGGTTTCAAATCTTGATTCTGCCATTGCCTGCTAATTGTTGGACCTCAAGCAATCTCTTAATCTCATGAAATATTACATTACATTTTACATTTCCTAATGTAAAATAGGTGTAATAACACTCTTCTGCCCCGTACACCTTATATGGGTGTTATGGTGTTAGAATGAATAATGAGTGAAAATAAACTTGTATACTCAGTACCTATACAAATAAAATCATTCTTGAATTAAATATATATTTAAAAGCCACTGGTAAAATAATCTCAAATGCAATAATGTTTATCACTTTTAGAAACAAAACGGAAGATTTATACAGAAAAGCAAAACCAAAATGAATCAACTTGAAATTCATTTCTATTGGATTTTTAAATTGCCTTTTTGTAAAACAATTTCATCACATTTTCATATCATAACAGTGTTATCTAATAGATTATGAAGCAAAGGTACCAATACAGATCAGACAATTAGGATTTAAACACTGGTTATGTAAATGGGTCACTTGATAATGTTCCTGTAGTTATTTACACTTGGATGGAAGACTGTTGAAAAAACTCTCCTGGCACCAAATAAGCACCAGTGATTACTGTCTCTTCAAATTACAACCGATTTACATGAAATAATCTGTATTTTACTTTTTATTTTGAATATTTGACTTCTTCAAACACTTGTATCCTATCTTCTCCTATTTTCTTATTTGATACTTTCTAGATCACTGACAGAAAAATTCAAAGAGCAAATAGTTACTGATTTAATAGTAGTTTGCTTCTGGGAGATCCACTATTAATGTGTTGTGATAGTATAAGGGGTTATCGCTCTATGCCTAAATCTAGTTTGTTGGAAATAAATTATGTTTTTCATCTCTGCCCAGCATTCCTATTTGGCCAATGATACAGAGTCTAATCAGATTTTCTGCCATTCATTTTGCTGTGATGGAGCGTTTTCCTAGGTATTTTTGACTTAAGTCAGATTCTCATGGCATTTTTAGCTTTAATTTTGGTTTCGTGTTTCTGAGAAAAACTCTAGGGTAGATTAGCCTGATTTCTAAACTTTTTTCCCATTTCTGTAATAGCTTTTTATTTTAATGCTTTTCAGATTGTCTTGGTTATATGTGATATATTTTCTCTGACTTTATAAAGGCATTTTGATAGTTTTGTTTTTATTTGGATTCACTTTGAAGTGTTTTTTTTTTCTCACTTATATTCTTTTTGACCTTACCATTCACTGAAGATGCATTCACCTAGCACAAACTTGTCCCCCCCCAAGCATGTTCCTTTTTTAAGCAAATGAATGTTTTGTTTATCCCTTTTATCTCTACCACTCTCCATTTAAACCTGCTCAATGGGGCAAATCCTTTTCTTGCTCTTGAATACAATCTTAGGTCTCCCGTCTTATTTATTTACTATTAGAAAGTAGAATGTTCTGTGATCAGTTCTAATTACATGAATAGTCTCATTTCTTTTATAACCTATTTATTTAATAAGGAAATCCTGAACAAATAAACAAAAAGCCAGACTCATAAATACTCTTAAAAACCTTAAAGAAGGTAGTGCCTGGCTGGCTCAGTGGGTTAGCCTCTGCCTTCAGCTCAGGTCATGATCTCAGGGTCCTGGTGGGCTCTCTGGTTAGTGGGGAGCCTGCTTCCTTCTCTCTAGGTCTTCCTCTCTGCCTACTTGTGATCTCTCTCTGTCAAATAAATAAATGAAAATCTTTAAAAAAAAACAACCAAAAAACCTTAAAGACAAGAGCCAGTGTCTGCCCACCACTGACACACAACAACCAGCATGAGCAAGAAAGTAATCTGTGGTTTTAAAAGCTACTGAAATTACTGGCTTGTTTGTTACCATAGCATAACGTAACCTATGAAAACAGAAAGATATGTGGCTTTCTCAGAGGGGATGGGACTATTTGACTACATTTTCTATGACGCAAGAAATACATTTCCTTCTGGCCAGATGCATAATATTTCTCTCCTTGTTCCCGGAAATCTTGAAATCCATTTCTTCTATTGGAATGCCTCTATTCCTCTATGTATTCTTCTTGGACTGGATTCGAAATGTCTCTAAATCAAGCTTTTTCTTCAAAGTCGCTCACCTCTGGTCTTTTGTAAACATTTACATAATATTGTATCTCCTGGGAAAGTATAGCTAGCACCTCTCTGTAGTTTGCCAGTTTGGAAGCATAACCTTTCATTTTTCACTCAATTTATGAATGGCTTAAAAATATGAGATTAAAAAAAATATGAGATGACACAAACTATGCTCTAATAATCATCTGGAACATACCCCACAGCAATGGTTTTAGAATAGTATTCTAAGATATGTATCAGACATTAACTTTTGCATCCCTCAGGCATCAGTGTATCTATTTCAAACTTTTGAAGTGGTTTCCTTAAAGCTTCTTCAAGGTTTGAGGTGAGGAGGTGGTGGTGGTATTTATTGGACATCAACAACTAAAAAAAAAAAAAAGTTTTTTTCTTCTATTTGGTTTCCAACCTTTATGAACACTTAAACTTCAAGGGACATTGACCTACAAAATTGGCTTTTGAGAGTTTCCTTTGCAAGTTTAACATAGATGACCTAGCACTTCCATTAAAAAACACGAGGGTACATGTCAACTATTAGATGTACTTTGGCTTTTGGGTCTAACCGAAACCTACATAGAAAATATCTGATTTTACATCCTGCCTGAGACCACTGTTGAAGGGTATGTTCTAGAAAATTTTTAGAAAGTGGTTTGTGTTTTTCAGTATTTTTAAACCATTCATAAATTGAATTAAAAATACTTTTGCCTGCAAGTGCAGAGTCATGGCATCCCTGAATCACAAAATGATTTATGGTAAACTCTGGCAAGTTATTTTTTGTTGTTAAAATCAGTATGATGCTATGCATAAATAGTGTAAATTCACTCACTGGTCATTAAACCTGTTTGGTGTTTCTGCCAGTGTTGCTAAGTGGAATTTACTGAAGAGACTTAAGCAAAATGTATTTATTCTTGCCATTTTAGGAGTACCTGTAGTAAAACTTCTGCTGTCAGTCAGTGCCCATTTATTCCAAAAGATTGTTCTGGCTAAAACAGTTACTGAATCAATCTTTCAGACTGATTACTTATGTTATAAGTAATATGCAACACTCTTGAGTTTGAGGAGGGAGAGATTGTGGTACTCTACAAATGCATAATGCATATTATACATTAATAACATTATCCAGAGCTCACTATAAAATTTTAAACTTAATGAAACCATGAAAGGAGATGCTGCATTTTGCTACCCTGAAATGAAACAAATCATTTTATTTAGCAAACCAAAAATAAGCAACAATTCTAGTGTATAAGTACCATTATTAGTATTATTTTATCTATTATTATTATTATTCTTATCTTCTGATTCACAGTCTTTCATGTGGCAAATATATTACCACATTTTAAAGATCTAAACCAAATTGATGAAAAGAGGTAGAAATTTTTTTTTTTTTTTTTTTTTAAAGGTGACCTGCAAAATTTAAGGCAGGGATTTTCAAGAAGTAGGGATTTTCATAAAATATTTTTGGACTGTTGCCTCTTTGGGGTGATCTATAATTAACAGCTGATGGGTTTGAGTAGTAAAATTTGGGGTAGATTAAGAAAGGAGCATTTTCATACTTTAGTCAGAGCTGGATTATTTTATGACTGATAATTATACAATTTTAAGTTTCTGTTTTCGAGAGAATGGTAGCAATTTAAACTATACATTTCTGAGCGCCAGATGTTTCTTGGGAATGTTTGGAAGTTGCGACATATTTATGTACAGATGATTTAACGTTAGAACTGGACACTGCCATCATCTGGTAGCCTTATAAAGTTCCATCACTTCAGTTCACAGTCTAAGCTTTTGGGGCATCTCTTTATTTATTTTAAAGATTTTTATGTATTTATTTGAGTGAGAGAAAGAGCAAACTCAAGTAGGGGGAGGGGCAGAAGGAGAGGGAAAAGCTTATACCTTGCTGAGCACAGAGCCGCACAAAGAGCTTGATTCCACAACCCAGAGATGAGGATCCTGAGATCTTGACCTGAGCGGAAATCCAGAGTGGGGAGCTTAACTGACTCAGCCACCCAGGAGCCCCAGGGCATCTATTTAAACTGCTTAAGTGAAGTTAAATGGACTTAGAGGCAAGAAAAAAAAGGAAGAAAGGTATTTGTGTTACCAATTGCAACTGAGTTTGCCTCACAGCTCCTAGTAGTGGGAAAAAGAGTAAATTACCCAACCTGGAATAATAATGAGCAAGCGTGTAAAAGGTTGCATTGTAATAGCCAGTGACCCCATCTGTTGGTCCTGGAGTATTTTCTAGTACTTGTGGTATCTTCTTTCAGTCTTTTCTGCCCCAGCTCAGAAAATCTGGCATTTGTTTTCTGCCATCTAGAAAATTTTCCTCATTTTAGGCATTAGATCTCAATTACCTGTCTACACTTTCATAGCCTTTGTATTGCTTTTTAATTAGTTAATTTGGGTTAATCTTTTCTCTCAAATTAGACCATGGGCTTCTTTAGGGCAAAGACATTATAGATTTCTTTTGCATGCTTGGGACCTAGTACACTTTAAGAGTGTGTTCAATCTTTGCTGAACACCTGAGAAAGGGTTTCTGTCAATATAATGGTGGCATTAAGAAGACTCTTCCATCACAGCAACAGTCTTCCAAAGAGATAAGAGGAAACCGTGACTTTTTGTTAATTTTAGTATCTCTTTATACCTTAAAAAACCTTAAATTGTGTATATGTTAAATATATTCTCTGAAGAAGATGATGATATTCTGAAGAATCAAAGGAATACCATGATACTGTAGACACCTCCTTATTTTTTTTTTAAGATTTTATTTATTTATTTGACAGAGAAAGACACAGCAAAAGAGAGAACACAAGCAGGGGGAGTGGGAGCAGGAGAACCAGGCTTCCCACCAAGCAGGGACTCTAATGTGGGGCTCTATCCCAGGACCGTGGGATCGTGACCTGAGCCGAAGGGAGATGCTTAATGAATGAGCCACCCAGGTGCCCCTAGACATGTCCTTAAACATAAGAAATATGACAGAAAGGAAGTTTCTTATTAGACAAAGAAGTATATTATAAGAACAAGGAAAAAACAGTGGAATATCAAGTTTTTATGAAATTAGGTAGGTAGAAACCATATGTAATTTAATGCTAGGCAACATTTCCCTGATTGGAAGGAGTTAGTCACAAGATGCACAAAAGTCCCAAGTGTAGTTTGATAACTCAGTGCCATTTGTGTGTGTGTGTTGTAGGGGGTCGTAGGACCATTAAGAAGAGATTGAACCACAGTATATCCCAAAAGTACAAAGTATCAGCTGCCTTCCCCAGTGTTTCTTAACTGGATTTTCTTATCTAACCTGGAGCACATTGAAATGATTTGTGAGATTTTATTTTCTAAAATCTCCCAAGGATAGTGGGTAACTAGTACCATGCTAGATGCAGAGAATAGGAGTTAACATATTACATACAATGATGGCTTAGGGCATTAGAGCCTTACCTAGGTATAAATTATTGTTGAGGTGAGGACATCTGCAGCATCAGGAGATGCTCAATTTATGATTTTATGGCAGAGAGCTGCAAAGAAATGGATGTTCTGTTGAATAAATGCTTGTGACTGAATCTTGGTATATTTAATACCACAGAAAGTATTGGGATCAGATTTAGCTATTTTGATAGTAATTGAAGTTTAATATGAGCAAAATATTTTTTCCATGTGAAACTTTATAAGTATTTCAGCACTGCCTTAACAGATTTTCCTAAATAGTAATTAAGCAAAGATTAAAGATTACTAATTAATTAAATAATTTTGCTATTATTTTTCCAGATTGTTTTTTTATTTTTGTTTTTATTTTTTTAATACTGTATTTATTTATTTGAGAGAGACAGACACAGTGAGTGAGCATGAGCAGGAAGGAGGGGGAGAAGCAGACTCCCCACTGAGCAGGGCTCATCTCAGGACCGCCCCCCCTTCATCAAGACCAGAGCCAAAGATAGAGGCTCAACCAACTGAGCCATCCAGGTGTCCTAGATTCTTTTGTTTTAATAGATACACTTTTCCTGTGCTTTCCCTTAACCTTCTGAGTTATTTAAGCATGTGTAATTGCTATAGTTATTGGTGATAATCACCTTAATGTGGACATTAATCCAGAGATAAATTCACTTTTCTTTGACTAAATCCAAATGTGAGCACTCAGTAAATAAAAATTCTAAATAATATACTAAAAAGTTTGTATATGCTGGAACAATTGAATATCCGTAGCCAAAATATGAACAAACTTAAGTGTAAAACATATAACTATGTAACTTAAAAAAAAAAACAAACATGAGAAAAATGTTAAAACTTAGAGCGAGGCAAAGAGTTCTTAGATTTGAAACCAAAGGTACAATCCATAAAACAAAAAAGTTGATCTGTTGGATCGCATCAAAATTAAAGTCTTTTGCTCTGTCAAAGCCCATGTGAAGGATAAAAAAAGGAAGTGACAGACTACGAGAAAATATTTAAAAGGCAAAGATCTGACAAAGGACTAATATCTAGAATATATAAAGAATTCTCAAAGCTGAACAGTAACAATATAAATAATCCAATTAGAAAATGAACGAAAGATGGAAGGAACATTTCACCAAGTATCTGTAATGGCAGAAACACAGGAAAAGATGTTCAACATCATTAGCGATTAGGGATATGAGAATATAAAACTCAATGAAGTATGGTGCAAAACCATCAGACTATGTAAAATAATGTGAAATGCTGGTAAGGAGGCAGAGAAATTGGATCACTTATAGTTCGCTGGTGGGAATGTAAAGTAGTTTAGTCAATCTTGAAGACAGTTTGGCATTTTATTATAAAACTAAACATGTCTCTGTTATACCACGCAGAAATTGCATTCTTAGGCATTAATCACAGAGAAATGAAAACATATTCATAAAAAAATTAGTATACACATGGTCATAGGAATTTTATCCATAATAACCACAAACTGAAAGTAATCAGATGTCCTTCAGTAGGTGGAATTTTAAACTGTGGTATTCATAACATAGAATGCAGTTCAGTAATAGAAAGGAATGATCTAGAGGTATAAGTAACAATTAATATGAATCTTCAGGGAATTATGCTGATTCAAAACTGCCGCTTTCAAAAGGTTATATACTGTATGGCTCCATTTATAAAATATTTTAAAAATGTCAACATTATAGAAATGGAAAACAGATTAGTGGTTGCAAGGTTTGGAGGTAAGATTGGAGATGAGTGTGGTTAAGAAAGGCAGCACAGCATTCTCTGTGGTTTTGGAGCTGTTCTGAATGTGGATTGTCATGGTAGATACATGAACTCACTCATGGTACAACATTGTATAGAACTAAAAATATATACATAATTCAAGAGTAAGTGAAAGGAATATTGGGGAAATTTGAATATTAGCATTGGATGATTTCAATGTTGATATCCTCCTAAGGATATTGTACGGTAGTTTTGTTACATGTTCTATGGAGGAAATCTGAATAAAGGATGTACAGGATTGCTCAGGAGTGATTTGAGGTTTAAGAAGAGTCACTCACATCTTATAATCTTCTGCATTGCAAAACCACTCAGGGACCTCTTGCTATCTTGTGATGAGAGCTGTTTTGGTGTGGGGGAGGTTGATGTTGGGAAAATTTGATTTTCATTCCTCGAAGAGTGTAGGGACTGTTGGCCTGATATCTTTCCATGAAATAAAGAGCAAAGTCTGACTGAAACTGTCTGAGATACAGAGCAAAGAGAAAGCTGCAGTAAAAGTAGGTTGCACTTCTTCCGTTGAGGATGGGAAGGGGATCCTGGTGCTGGTGGACTATAGAGGGCACTGGATACCCAAGATGAGTCAATACCAGCATGAGAAGACCCCATAATAAGTCTACATGCAGTGGACCATGGCAGTGGGGTGGGGTGGTGCATAAACAGTCAGCTATAGTCCTCATTTTGCTTACAAAGTGAGCATTTGCAAAGGAAGGGCGTCAGCAAACTTGGAGTGAGTTGTGGTGGGGAGGTAACTTCAGAGTCCCATAGAAGCTGTCCTTGAAAGAAAGAGCCAACATTTGGGGATCTGCTATGTCATTACTGAACATGACCTTTGCAACCTATTCCTTTTTGTTCACCTGCCCATCTCTCCAGTTTAAGAGAGGCCAAAGACAGCACAGTGAGTGGCAAAGGAAGAGTGAAAGAATAAGACAGAGAAAGTAGTGAAGATTTGAGCCTTTTCCCTCAACCCCCTCCTCTTCCCAGCCCTATGCAGATTTCTAAGACTGACAGATAAGAGCTAGGGGAGAAAAAAGCAGCTTTAAAGTGAATTACAAAATGAAGTTTTGTACAGAAGAATTACACTGGTTAATAATACCTCCAAGGGGGGCGCCTGGGTGGCTCAGTGGGTTAAAGCCTCTGCCTTTGGCTCAGGTCATGATCTCAGGGTCCTGAGATCGAGCCCCACATCAGGCTCTCTGCTCAGCGGGGAGCCTGCTTCCCCCTCTCTCTCTGCCTGCCTCTCTGCCTACTTGTGATCTCTCTCTCTCTGTCAAATAAATAAATAAAACCTTAAAAAAAAAAGAATAATACCTCAAAGGATCTACAAAGTTCTGGAATTGGCCTAAGATATTTTTCAAGGGCAGGAGATTTGAAATACAAATGTTGACAGAGCAAAGCTGTTTCCTTCTTTATACTCAACTGAATCTAGCCCATTCAATAAAGTGGTATAGATGTATGTGTACACACACACACACACACACACACACACACACTTTTAAAAATATCATTGTCCTGATATTAAAGAAAGACAAGTTTACATAATAAAATATTGATAGTTTGTAATGCCCCCGATTTCGAATCTGAGAGACCACCGAGGAGCCGATACCAGTGCAAACGCAGGAGGGTTTATTTGCAAGCTCGAGCTTGGGCCCAAGTATATCCGACACAGTGGGGTCAGGACTTGGACTCCTAGGTCAAAGGACATAACAGTTTTATAGGGGCCAGTGGTCACACAGAAAGTTGCATAGTCATGTCGGTCCACACGCAGGTGGCCAATTGAATCACAATTTACCCTATAGTAACCGTTTGAACTAGCCTATTACTCTGGTCTGAATTGGCGCGCAAGTTTGGCGGGTAAGGTAACTGTTTGAACTAGCCTATTACTCCAGTCGCAAGTTTGACGGGCAAAAGGCGGGATTTACATCCTGTGGTGGTTAGGGGTTCCGCATTCCTATCGGCTAACTCAAACTGGTTCAAGGACCAGCTAGGCAATGTTCTGACATTCTGTGACCTTTCTCAGGAGCAGGTTGTGTAGGGGTTATATACAAGATGACAGGTGTAGTGCAAAATGAGGTTGACCTTGTTCTGCTCTCTCAAGTTAAGTCTGGGTGATAGTATTCAAGCTATTTTGTACTTAATTTTTTAATCTTTTGTATATTTTATGAATTTTTTTATAATAGTAACATACTACTTTTATAATTAGAAGAGTGTTATTTTAAAATAATGTTGAATGTATTTTGGAAACTAATTTCAGTGTCATATAACTATGCCCCTGCATCTGGCACTTTTTAAGTGTTTGAATTTTTTGCTGATTGGCCAGACTTCCTGGATTTGAGAAATCTTTATCTGGGAATAACAGCTGAGAGTAAATTTTTTCATCTCTAATTGAAGGTTCAGTTAAATGATTGTTAATGTTTTCTTTTCAGCCCTGTAATTCTTCCATATTTTTTTCCAAATGAATAACTTATTCATTATCCTTAGAATGTGGCAGTGCTATTCTAGGTAATGGGATTATAACAGTAAGAATCCCTTTCCTTGAGCAACACAATACCGCAGATGAGATAATGGAGGATTACAAAATCTGTGTGGTCAGTGCAACAGCAAGGGCACCTACAAGGTGTTGTAAATCACAAAGGAGTAGCATCTCTTCCAAGACCCAAGGCAGGAAGTCTACCATAAAGAAGTGATGTTCAAGCTGAGACTTGAAAATCAGCAAGCTGGGCAGAGTAAAAGTGAAGGAGCAGAGGATGCCAGGCGGTGGAAACAATGGAGGAAGATCCTGAAAACTGAGAGGGTGTGTTACATTCTGGTTTACACTGAGTGTGAGGGGACTGAGTGTCGGAGAATGGAGGTGGGTGGAGTGATCAGATCTGAGGTGTGGTGGTGAGCAGGCTGGAGGGATATGAACCAGATTCTCAGTACCCAGGGAGCCTGGTGGAAAGACTAGTCAATTCCAAGGCAGTCAGAGCATTCCAGCTGAGAGGAGCTGAAGTTCTAAACAAAGGCATTGGAGAGAGGTAAGCAAGAGATGTGTTGTGTGTTTGGATATGAAGAATGAGGTCAAGAAAGGAGTCAGGTGATTCCAATTTTATATATATGTGTAAAGGCTATTCTGTGTTACCATGTAGAGTGCCTTGTGAGAATGACTAAAAGGTGCATCCTCTTGGCAGATGAGTGGCAGAAAGTGACCATCCCTGAGCAGAAATTACAAAGAGATGCACCTTCCTCTAAGATGCTGCAGAACCTGTCAGTCCTGCAACAGGGCAGATAGTTTGGTGAGTGGAGCATGAAATGGATTTCAGTCCTTACTCATCCCTGTAGCCAGCATCCTTTGTGCCGTGAACAAACAGCAGAACCGGAGGCCCATGCCCTGTCTGTAGCCAAATAGGTGGAATTTCTTAAAGCTCATGACATTTTCTGGGTTTGTACCAATGGAGGCCTATGAGGCATGGAAAATCAGAGCAGCATCAAGGCAGTTTTACCTCTGCTTAGCTGAATTGAGAAAGATTAACAATATGTAGTTTCAGAGCAAAGAAGACATTTTGAGCTGTTCTATCACCAGGAAGTTGTTCTTCCTCCCAGAGTTTGAGAAAAATGTTAATAATATTTCATTAGAAAAATATTTTTTTCTATGTATAAAAAAATCAGTTGTTTTTCTATATTACTTCTATTGTACTTTGGGACCAACATTACTTCTGTGGAAATGAATCTCCATTGTAATAGTAGAGATTATTAAAAAAAGATAATGTGAGGAACACAAAGGCAGGTTTTAGATTTTCAAAATGTTTCCTTTTGCACAATACTTCTAGAAAAAGACAAAATTCATCGTATAAGCCATCTTCAAATTTCTCTTCATAATCATTAGCAGTTCGATAGCATTTTTAGAAACTGTAGAAGGAGTCCTAAAAGCAGGTATAAATTAGCTGGATGCAAATATGGTAGTGATATCTAATTCAAGTCATAACACTGAAACCTTTATGCAGCATTCATATAATATATACATTTGAGAACCCATGTATAAATGCTACTAGTACAATATATAACATGGATCCTATAGTTGCATTGAGGTTGGAGAATGCAGGTAACTTCATCACAAATTATATATGAGCAATTAAGTCAGGAAAAGTGACCAGTTCCCCACCCAGCAGCCACCACAGTCTATTTTATATTAATGTTCCTTCTACTTTATTTTTTTTTAAAGATTTATTTATTTATTTGACAGAGAGAGAGAGATCACAAGTAGGCAGAGAGGCAGGCAGAGAGAGAGGGGGAGGCAAGCTCCCCGCTGAGCAGAGAGCCCAATGTGGGGCTCCATCCCAGGACCCTGAGATCATGACCTGATCCCAGGACCCCAAGATCATGACTTGAGTCAAAGGCAGAGGCTTTAACCCACGGAGCCACCCAAGTGCCCCTGTTCCTTCTACTTTAGTGGGAGAATTAAATTAGCTGGAAATAGTAACATAATCCTGAATTAAAGATGAGCTCAATAGTAAGAAAGCTTGGAAGAGTCTACAGAAAACAGATGTGAGAGTTCATAATAAAGATTGTTTACAACATAATTGTGACAAAACATTTTTACTACTCTTTACTCTTACTCTTCTTTATATCCCTGGATCCTAAGCTCAGTGTCTGACCCCTGGCAAGTGCTTCAAAAGTATTAAATAAAGTACTCATCAGAGGAACATGTATTAAAGTTGTATTATCTTACTAATTTTTGGGTCCTGCAATCTTGAGGATGGTAACAACGTAGAGAAATTAGGCAGTGAAACATTCCTGGATATTGTGTGTTCTTAGCAATTCACACAGTTTTGAGACCCTGAAGCTGACCTGCCAGATGGAAAACAATGAGAGTAATAATGATAATTAGCACTGGAATCAACGAAACTAAGTTGAAAGTGAGCAGGAATGGTTATTTAAAATCATTGTTACCAAAAACTAACCAAAACAACAACAATAAAAACAGTCATAATAAAAATATCATTTTTATACATTATGACTAAAATTGAATAAGAAACTTTGAAAATAGAGATCAAATTCCTTTTTATTAATAATCTATTTGGAAATGAAATGTATGAATAATATACATTTGAATAACCTGAATAACATTAGAAATTCTTTTTTTTTTTTTTTAATTTTATTTATTTATTTGACAGAGAGAGATCACAAGTAGGCAGAGAGGCAGGCAGAGGGAGAGGGGGAAGCAGGCTCCCCGCCGAGCAGAGAGCCCGACATGGGGCTCGATCCCAGGACCCTGAGATCATGATCCGAGCTGAAGGCAGAGGCTTTAACCCACTGAGCCACCCAGGCGCCCCAACATTAGAAATTCTTAAGGCACGCAACATGCTTTCAAATTCTCCCAGCTATAGCAGTAATGCATTTAAACATAGATAACATACCTAATAGACTTATTTTAATAACTATAGTAATATTGTATATCTACTTGTTTATTGGGGGTCTTGCTTAAATTATATCAGACATTTTGATACTTATTGATGACAAATGTGTGGTGTCTCCCTCTTTCTCACCATGGACTAATAGATTTTAATACAATTGATGTTTACAATTAGAGTCATTCTTTTTGATGATCAAATTGTTCCAAATTGGTACTCAAATATTAGCTACCGTTTGTTTTAGAGACCACATAACAACTTCTCTTTGATATTGCCCTACTTTTTACTTAGTCTCTTTGTCCATCCAAGACCAAGAAACCTCTGTGACTAGCACTGGAATAACTTTATTCCTATGCATATTTAGAAAACTACAATAATATTAAAATTAGGGACAATACCATATCATTTTTTTTACTCTTATTTTTTTATTTGTTTTTTATTTTTTTAATTGTTCATGCACCATACAATGTGCTCCATACAATACGTGCCCTCCTCAATACTCACCCATACAATACGTACCCTCCTCAATACCCACCACCAGGCTTACCCATGTCAATTACTTAGCACACATTTTTGAATGCTAGAAAAGCTATTTATTATTTCTAAATTAGTATGACTTTTCACAATTGATATGAAAGTACTACCATGGAAACTTTGAACAAGGCAAATATGATTTTTTAGAAAAATAGCTTTCCGGAGTTTATAGTGTTTGTTTTGTTTGTCCTACACTGATCTGGGTTTTATTGTTGTGCTTAGATTGTATGAGATTAGCATAAACCGCCTAGATACAATGGTGGCATTCTTAAAAAGAGATTTCTTTATTTATTTTATATATAGAGTGCGTGCATGGGGGGGAGGGACAGAAGGGAAGAATCTTCAAGCAGACTCCAGACTCCAAACTCCAAACTACATCCTACAATGAGGATGACACAACTCTGAGACTTGATCTCACGACCCATGAAACCATGTCCTGAGCTGAAACCACCTGAGCCCCACCGTGATGGCATTTTTAATGTTAAATTATCTAGCAGTACTTCCTATTTTTTTTAATCAGGTGAGCTAAAAAGGAATTATTTTCAGAAAAACATTGGGAATAAGTAAGGGATATAACATTAAATTTCCTTACACTATTTTAAAAATGCATGTTAGTTTTGTTGGAACCATAAGAATGTTTGGAGATCCATTTTATTGCCAAGCTATCAAGTAGAAATGGGTACAAACAAGTCAGTTTACTCAGATTTTATTATAATTAGCTTTCTTCAGTAATTTACAGTAATTACTAGCAATTAAAATATGTTTAATTATTATAATCATATATTTTGTGTACTTTATTCTAGTTAGATTGGCCATCTGTCTGATGACTTTTTAATCTGTTGCTTGTGGTAATAATCACTAGATTATGATTCAATACCAACTGCTCTTTAACAAATAAAAAACTTTTTAAAGATTCCATGTTCTTATATCTTTAAATTATGAAGTTCAAAATAAAACTGAAGTTTAAAGTTCTTTTCAAAAAATTGAAATGTATACTTTCTGTTTTCAGATCATATTAGACAGACAGAATATTACAGTTAAGTGGCCAATGAGATGGGATTGATTTATACATACTTACTAGATTTTTGACTTCTATAGAAAATAGGTATAATGTATTTTCCAGATGGAGCCTAATGGAGTGTAATAGAAGGTGGAGCATGTAATATAAGATGCAAAGTTATGAATTGAACCTGTTTTTTCTTACATTAGCATTGGCAAACACTAAAGAAAAGGAGCTAAATTACATCAAATTTTTAATTTGAAGTTGTAGATACTTCTATGAACTAGGTGAAAATTGAATTGAAAAATTAATAACAGAGTGAATTAGTCTAATGCAGAGACTTGCATTTACATAGTACCCTTAGAAGTTAAGGCACTATAAAAATATAAGATTCTACATTTTGATTTTACTTATCAATAGATGTCAAGTTAAATTGTGTTCTTGTAATAAGATGCAAGGGGGAAAGAGGATTCTCTTCATAGAAATTTGATTTATAATTGTCTTTATTCAGTTCTCTAGCAGAGTCAGGCATGCTCATATATTCATTTTTAAAGATGTAATTAAAAATTCACTTGAACTATCTGTAGTGCTCTATGCAAGTGGATTGATTGTGAAAGAACATTTTGTAATGAGGCTGTGGTACAGCAGGGAATGTACTGGACCAGGACGCAGAAAGCCTGTTCTTCTTTGCTAGTTTTGTGAGTTTTTGCAAGGATCTTAACCTCATTGAAACTCCAGGGGAGTTATAATGATTTGTCTGCCTATAATTGGAATTTGTGTGTGTGTATAAAAACTAAAAGGAGTCTGTGTGAAAACCCTTTAGCTTAATCATTTGTGTAGTCCAATTTTATTATTGTCATACCTAATAATATGCAAGTTTTATTGTTTTTCTTGTGGCCAGGGGTGGCTGTGTGCCTTGTCTCATGTAATTCTCAATGCAGACATATTCAGTAGGCAATGTTAGCAGCCCTATGTGATAAATGAGAATATTGGCATTGCCCAAGTGGTGGAACCAGGATGCAAACTTAATCTTACTAAAACCCATGCTTTTAGCTGGTATGCTTTTGCTATGATTTCACTTTTATTCCGTTGCTTATACTAATATATCCTAAGATATCCTAGAAATTAAGTGAACCTTACAAATCATGAAATATTTTAGTGTCAATGAAGTTCTTTTCAGTCATTTAATATGTATTATTCTGATGGCTAGTTATCAAGAAGAATAGCAATTCTCTGAATTTCTCTACCTTTTTGGGGGGATGTCATTTCATTTTGTATATTATTTATAAATTTTCAAGTTTGGCAAGAATAAGGTTATTATGAAATTTTAGTGTATTTATAGCCTTGGTTCTAAATATGTTACCCTAGCCACCTAACCATACCATATGGATGTCTTTGTGAATCACATAAAAAATGGTAAAATGAGAATTCTCTATTCTTTGCTTTTATTTTTTTTTGAGACAGGAATTAAAGCATTATTTGATGAATTATAAAATTAGAGAAAACAGATACTGATTTATTCCCCTCCATCGTAATTTATCTATCTATCTATCTATCTATCTATCTATCTATTTATTTATTTTTAAAGATTTTATTGATTTTTTTGACAGAGAGAGAGAGAGATCACAAGTAGGTAGAGAGGCAGGCAGAGAGAGAGAGGGGGAAGCAGGCTCCCTGCTGAGCAGAGAGCCCGATGCGGGGCTCGATCCCAGGACCCTGAGATCATGACCTGAGCCGAAGGCAGAGGCTTTATCCCACTGAGCCACCCAGGCGCCCCTCTCCACCATAATTTAGATTGAATTTTTAAATATAGTAAGAATTACTTTCTGAATTTTTAAGATTTTGGTTATCTAGAGTCTGAGAATAGTCCCCGTAAGTGTTTTGAAAAGCCATATACAGTTGTCCCTTGATCAACTCAGATATGAACTTTGCAGCTCTATCTATATGTGGATCTTTTTTTTTTTATAAATATAGTGCTGTCCTGTAAATATATTTTTTATTCCTTATGATTTTCATAATACCATTTTCTTTTTCTTTACTCATTTCATTTTCTCTTTTCTCTAGCTTATTTTATTGTGAGAATATAGTATATAACTTACACAAAATATGTGTTAACCTACTGTTTGTCTGTAAGACTTCCACTCAGTAGTTGGCTATTAGTAGTACCTTTTGGAGAAGTTGAAAGTTATATGTGAATTTTCTACTGCACCCTTGCCTTGTACGAGAGTAAATTATAGTTCAAGCTCCTCATTTCATAAATAAGAAAAGTGGGATGTGAGAAGTTACTTTTCCAAAGTCAAATGGGAACTTATTGATAGAAGTTAGTTGTATATAGAGAAGGAAAAAAAAAAGATTGATCTGCCTGGAAGGCTTAGTTTGGGTTAATAAAAATGAACATATTACAACTTCCCCGTCCAATGGCCTTTTTTGGATTATATTCAGCAAAACCAGCTGCTTTTGAGATACAGCATGTGTGTATCCCTTTTTGAATTTTTTTTCACATTTACTTTGCTTCTGTGGTGTTTCACCACGAAAATGCTACAAATGCTACAGAAATGCTACAAATGATACAAATCATTTTTTACTTTCGGGTCATGAGGTAGTAAGATGATAAAGAGCATTAGTCTCAGAGTGAGAAGACTGAAATTGTACCCATTCACACTGCCTTTCAAAGCACCATTTGTAAAATGGGAATACCCTCTACTTTACCTACTTCCATTGTACAAATTAAAAGGAGAGATTATATAAAAGCCCTTTGTGGGGCGCCTGGGTGGCTCAATGGGTTACCTCTGCCTTCTGCTCAGGTCATAATCTCAGGGTCCTGGGATCAAGCCCCACATCGGGCTCTCTGCTCAGCAGGAAGCCTGCTTCCCCCTCTCTCTCTGCCTGCCTCTCTGCCTACTTGTGATTTCTCTCTGTCCGTCAAATAAATAAATAAAATCTTTAAAAAAAATAAAAGCCCTTTGCAAAATATAAGTTGATTTTTCTCTTTAATTTTTATGGAAGCTAGCTCTATGCTCTTGGTAGGTCATTATTTCACTTCTTTGAACATTAATTTCCTCTTTCCTTTCTCATGGGGTTATTTTGGATATAATTGAAATAATGTGTTTTAAGTATGTAATGTACAAACAACAGTGCCTGGCATATAATCGGCATATATGGTAGGTTGAATGCAGAAATTGCCCTAGTTTTTCATTTTTCAATGTGATTTTGCAAATTTTTCCCATCAAGAGGTGGAATCTATTTCCCATCTCTTGAATCTTATTTATTCCATAGAGTGCATTTCTGAGGGATGACATTTCTGACCAAGTGTCTAACAGTCCAGCATGCTCTGTTCTCTCTCTAGAATTCCTGTTGTCATCATCAAAATGTGCATCGAGTGTCCTAGAAGGAAATGAGATACCCCATGGAGTAAAGCCTAGTCATAGACCTACCAGTCCATTGCCCATTCACCATATGAATGAATGAGTTCAGCTGAGATCATCTGAGCAGGGCTCAGATCAATGGGACTTCCCAGCTATCCCTAGAGAGTCTATTTAGATTTGTTAAAATAATTGGTTGTTTTTTTTTTTTTAAAAGATTTTATTTATTTATTTGACAGAGAGAGAGAGAGAGAGAGAGAGAGAGATCATAAGCAGGCAGAGAGAGAGGGGGAAGCAGGCTCCCTGATAAGCAGAGAGCCCGATGTGGGGCTCAATTCCAGGACCCTGGGATCATGACCTGAGCTGAAGGCAGAGGCTTTAACCCACTGAGCCACCCAGGCGCCCCATGTTTGTTTTAAACCATAATGTTTTGGACTGGTTTCTGACATGAACTAACCGATAACACATGCAAAAAAAAAGAATAAAAAATTAGACGTTATTATTGTTATTAGGATTTCTATATATGTAATAAACTTCATTACAATGATTAGCTGCATTTGGGAACTTTTATTTTGGCTTGAATGTAAGGTAAGTTTTTCAAGCTTATCAATGCCCCCAAATAAAACAAAACAAAGCAGAAGAAATAAGTAGAGGAATTTATGTTATGTAAAAGTATTTAAAACATAACTGCATGTGGTTTCATGTAATGGGTAATTAATCCAATCACCAAACCCCTCCCAGAAAGATGTATGTATTCTCTTAGAAGATTTGTTTCATGCTTTAGTCATCAACCTGAATAATGATGCTTGGAAGCAGAATCACCCTCCCCTCCACTCTTTGCCTTCTTGCCCCCAGTGGAGTATGAATTTAATGTGCTTTAAAATACATCTACTTGGCAACTTCAGTAAAGACATTAACCAAAACTTTTAGCATGACCTTGAGAACATATTGAATAAAACTCCATGAGTTGATATAAAAATATTTTTTTTAATTTTAAGAACACATATTTGTGTGTTCTTTCTTTATTATGAACATTAACCAACTGCAAATGCAGTTGACCACTTTCTCTTAATTTGAGAAAATCCTTCCGTTGTTTCATCACAAAACGGAAATGGTGCATTGAGCCTGCCCTGTGCAAATTTGATGTTTAAACAGTGTTTTTCGCTGCAGAGCACAGTTAAGCAAAGATATTTACATATGCATGTATATACTTGTGCAATTACTTTCTCTATCCTTGTTATTCACGTTGTGGTGCTTTAGATAAGAGCAGGTTCTTTCACTGCAATCTTCTTATTAAATTAACTTTATTTTCAAGGAGCTCTAAGGATGAAAAGCACTCCGGATGTTAAATATCATTTAAATATTATATGAAGTGCTTCTTAAGTGTTACATCTGTATGTAGTAGAACAAAGAGGAACAGGTAGGCAATGTTGAATGGAGGGCTGAGGGGAAGCCCAGTGGCTCTCTTACATTTTTGGAGGGTTGCTTTGTGTTAAGAACATAAGCAGCTATGCTTTGTTGTCATCAGGGACTTTACAAGAGCGGAACATGAGGAAATGGCCTTAAATATCAATAGAAAAAAATTTAGGGGATGGATAATTTATTCATTCAACATAAATGAGACAAATATTTACTGAGGGCATGCTGTGTAAGGCTGTGTTCGAAGTGCTCAGGATAAAGGTGAACAGACCGGACAGAAGTCCGGTCAGAACTTCTGCTGGACAGAAGTTCCAGCAGTCATTGTAAACAACCTTTCTTCCTCAGAGGATGATTTGGAAACTCAATCCCAAGTCTGCTGGCTCCTGGACTTTCCCCTTACTTGCGGAGCTGCAAAAGGAAGATGGAGGTATTACAGATGGTATACATGATGCTGCAGAGTATTATTGGCAGCATCAGGATGCTTATCTGAGGCTTCAGATCGTCTCAGTCACAATCTCTGTTCTTTTTGGGAGGAATGACCGGAGAGATGTTTAGACATAATTCACCTACTCTACACGGAAGATTTTGTGATTAACTTTTTCATTCAATAAAATATTTTTTGGGGGGATGAGAATAATTTCTTAGCTTATTCAAGCAAGATTTCTTGTTTCTGGGTTGTGGCAGTTCATCTCTTGATGATATTTTTCTTAGTTTGTTTCCACAAAAATAGAAAATTGATTGCCCTTAGCATTCTGGTTTCTATTCTATCATTTGCAAATTTATACTCCTATTCCATTTGTTTTCTTTTTGCTAATATGGGCCTGTGTCACATTCTGGCTTTATCATTTATCATATTCTAGATACTATTAGCATTTTCTTTTGTCCATATGCAGATTTTGCTCACAGTCCTTTCATGGACTTCTTAGTTTACATATACTAAGTAGGTGTCACTTTTTACTACTGGAGGTGTGACTAGTTCCAGTTTTATATCTCGTTATGCTTGGAGGGCCTGCTCATTTAGGTGAGTTCTTCTTTCCTTTTAATCTGCCTCCTTGAAAGAATAATTTTAAAAAGCGAATCTATCATTTTCTTTTTCTAGCAAATGTGAAATGCTATGGTTTTGTCTTCTGACACCATTTATCCATACCTGTAGATTACTGATTCACAGACTAGATCACCTAAAATAAGAAGGGAGGGAGGGAAAAAGGGAGGAAAGGAAGGCAGGAAGGAAAGGGGAAGGGAGAGAGGGAGAAATGTAGAGATTTATTTCTTTGCTTGACTCATACGTATAATACTTAAACCAAAGGAGATTAATCTGTTGACTCATGTTTGGTTCACATGCTGGCTTTGCCAGGTATTAAGGTCATTGGGCAACATGTCTTCCTGTTAAGAGAGCTAGAGAACTACTGAGTTTATTGTCAGTCATTCTGGGAAGCGCCAGCATTCACATCTGTAGTATTTACCTTTTCTAGCCTCGCCTCTCTTTCAACTGAGAATTTTCCTTTTCTACTGTTGGAAACTCCAGCTGGGTTCTGAGTCTGGATCTGTGATTAATTTTGCGTGTGCTTCCTGTTTGTAATCTGCTTGTTGACCTTGACCTGCCAATACTTAGTACTTGGATCCTGCATCCTGATTTCTGCCAGAAAGATTCCTGTCCGTTGGGGACTTTTCTTCTAACTGGTTGTTAATGCAAATCTCCAACAAAAGAAGAAATGGATTCCTGAAAAGTTAGGTTCCCTGTGATATTTTCTCAACTGAATCATTTAAAATGCACGGGGGTACTTGCTGTTTTAAAGGCTACTGGTAATGAGGCATTTTATAAAGTGAAAGACCTTTTTACAAGGCAAATTATAACCCTTATCCCCCAAATCCATCTCTCTCTTTCTTTTTCTTTCTGTTTTGTACTGAAATTCCTCAAGGCTGGGTGCATCCAGGGCCAGCTCCTGTGGCCACAAGAGCTGTGTACTTGGAAGAGGTGTCATTCATAGCGACTGTAGTGTCACCAGCCACACTCAGAACTATGTGGAGGGGGGCATGTCAACATTTCTTTTATATTTCCTTTAACCTGAATTTAATAAACTTATTATTTTTCTTTTGTTTTTCTCTTGAGGTTTATGGTAATAGATAATGCCACTTTTTTTTTTTTTTTGACTCATTTGTTAAAAATAGAACAGTGCTGGTATTGTAAGTTGCTTGGGTTATGTGGGATGTCACATTGGTTAGCTCTAAAAGTCCATGTCCCTGTGGTGAAAGAAAACCAGTGTCTGATTCCTTTGCTCATTTCTTACTGTATCAGTTTATTTCAACTTTAGCTGGCTCTTTCCTTTTATTCTTCTTCGTAGAATTGTTTTTGGGTTCTCACTAAATTCAAGGGACCCTCTTCACTCCTCTTCCGGTCCTCACATTATCAGGGCATCTAAGAATGTCACAGTGTCTAAGATGCATACTTTAAAAAGAAAATGTAATTCTTTCCCAGCAATAAATTCAGCAAGAGAGAAATTGCTGACCATAAGAGACTCTAAATCTCATGAACCAAACTGAGGGTTGGCGGGGGTTGAGGGGGAGGGATAGGGTGGCTGGGCGATGGACATTGGGGAAGGTAGGTGCTATGGTGAGTGCTGTGAAGTATATAGGACTGAGGACTCACAGACCTGTACCCTTGAAGCAAATAACATATCATATGTTAATAATAAAAAAAAGAGATGGCTGAAAATTTTTTTTATTCAGAATTAGACACAGAAAAACTTCTGACGATGATTCATAAGAGATGGGGTCAATTTAAGCATCATTATAGAAGATAATATTTTTAATAATAAAATCTGCCTTATATTGAATGCTCTCTGTACTACAAAGAAATCATGACTGATTTTTACAGTAACTATTTGGGGTCAACATTTCTGTTTCCATTTTATAGATGACGAAGCTGTGCCTCCTGGAGGGTTGCAAATTGTTCAAGGTTAGAGCACTAATTAGTATATGTGAATTCTGCCTTTATAATTCCAAAACTCATTCTTTTGATTATACAAGCTGTTACATATGTCCTAATTTTTAATATCGATAGCAGTTACTTTGCCACCATGAATACAAAGTATTCCTTATTAGGTGTTGATTGTGCTTTTAGGGAAGTAAATTCTACTCAGAACTGTCATGTTAAGAAGGTGATAAAATGGTTTAAGAGCCAGTCAATTTTACAAAATTCAGTCCCTGAGAAACATTCCTATGCTGTGTTGTTGTTTTTTGTGTTTGTTTTCTTCCTTCTATTTCTTCCTTTGCTGTACTGTTGTAGCCTTGAATATTACATTTATAATATCATTAAACACTTGTACCAATGGCTCTTCTCTCTTTTACCTATTTTCTTTTTAATTGTTAAAATATGAAGGGTACATAGAAATTATAGGAATAGCCCAGATTTTTTCAGACACCCTCCAGTGTATCTGGAAGTCCTTTATACTATAGGAATGATTCCTTCATGGAAGGAAGGTATGCATGGGGGGTAAGATGGTATAGAAGCTTTGAGAAAGGATGTGAGCACACAAAAGGGAAGCAGTGTGGAGAAGCAGAAAATTTTTATCTATCATTTTTGATGATGCTGGAAAATTGAGAGAATACAGGAGAAATAGGCATGTATATAGTCTCTTGCTTGTTACAGTAGTTTGGATTTTAGAATTACTGGTTTTTGAGGTTAGTGTTAACTTGCTGAAGCCCGGAGAATGTATTTGAGGTATAAAACTTGGAAGGCTGGGGCACCTGGGTGGCTCAGTCAGTTAAGCATCTCCCTTCTGCTCAGGTTACGATTCCAAGGTCCCTAGGGTCAGGCTCCGCATCAGGCTTCTTGCTCAGCAGAGTCTGCTTCTCCTTCTCCCTCTGCTGCTCCCCCTGCTTGTTCTCTTTCTCTGTAAAATAAATAAAATCTTAAAAACACACACACACACACACACACACACACACACACACAAACAAAGCAAACCCAAACCTTGAAAGGATATGCATTCTTCCAAACCTGGAAATATGCATATGTTTCACATGTAATGTGGGAAAATTTCATCTACTAAGAGTCCTTTTAATCTAGTAGATGCATACGATCACCTAGTTCTACAGAGCCATAGGTTCAAGTAGTGTTTATTGAAAGGTCCAGGAAACACAAGTAAAAAACTTAGATTTTTTTTTAAACTTAGATATTTTTGTTTATTCTCCATTTTCATGTTTTTATGTGTGGAAGAGAGAGGAGGGGGTAATTGTGTATGTGTTTGCTGGTGTTGATGTGATAAATGAATGAAAGTGTAATTTATGAGACTCTTTTTTTCCTCCCAATATGGTATCTTCTATAATTTAATGCTGCCTTACTGCTGTCTACCTACTTATTGATTCTTTTGCATTTTTTATTCATTCAAGCTCATGGAATAAATGTGTTTTTCAATAAGGTTATTTAACTGAGTTGCTCCCTTTTAACTGTTATCTGATTGAATTTTAAGTTTTGATTTTGAAATTAAATCATTGTAGAATGTTAAAAATGAGTCGAATATTATAGTAATGATAACTTGAAATTATAATGTATACTTTCACCTGTGGTCCACTTTATTCTATATTTTAAGATTTCACCTGTTGTTATTTGTGATGGAAATATACTGCAAAAATGTGCATCCACCCATGCATATTCTTAGAGTGTATTAGGGAAGTAGTAGAGAGCATATATAAGCACTCAGAAATAAATGCTCATAATGATCAGGAACTGAGCATTTTAAATAGCCATTAGTATTTCTCCTGGAAAGATATCTAGGTTAGTTGAGAATGTAACTGTGTTTTCTTGGGAAACAAGCATACCTGGGATCTAAATAATTTGTCCAGAAGTTCACCTCATTTTGTTCAAAGACAATGAACAATAGAATCATGGAGCAAGGAGTGAATGTGGTATATATAATATCACAGAAATGATGAAAAGAAGTATTGTCTTTGAAATAATTTTATTCATTCATTCATTCATTCATTCATTCATTTATTAAAGATTTTATTTATTTATTTGACAGAGAGAGAGATCACAAGTAGGCAGAGAGGCAGGTAGAGAGAGGAGGAAGCAGGCTCCCCACCCAGCAGAGAGCCTGATGTGGGGCTCTATCCCAGGACCCCGGGACCATGACCTGAGCTGAAGGCAGAGGCTTTAACCCACTGAACCACCCAGGCGCCCCTGAAATAATTTAAATTTAGATTTAGTGCAAAAGGAACATTTTATCATGTTATCATTTTATCATGTCACTTTGTTAGGAGGGAAAGACTAGCATCTTGAACAGGATCCACAGTCCTAGGTGATTTGGTCCTTGCCTCTGTCAACGGCCTCAACCAACTCAACCTATAGCACTCTGAATTTAGCCACAGAAGCCTTACTTTCATTTCTGGAATGCCCTACTCCTTTGTTTCTCAGAGCTTTTCTGTGTCCTTTTCCTCTTCCTGGAGGGCTCTACCTGTCTGCTTAGTTAATCTCAATACATCCTTCAGAACTCTGCTTCGAAGATACCTCTCTGAGAAAGTTTTCTCTTTATTCCCACAGAGTAAGATTTACTCTTTATACTTATAGCTTCCAGTAAGTATCTTTTACAGCTTGTAACACAACCTAAGTTAAAAATATATTATGCTGTCAATTATTTACTGTATTTCTTCCTAGAATATAAGACAATGAAGATTATTTTTCTCTTGATTCACCATTCCTCCTCCCCCTCATGCTTAGTATAATGATGTGTGTAGTTGGTGCTTGGTACATGCTTGTTGATTGATTGAATGAACAAATGGATGGATAAGTACATGAATGTAAATATAAATTCAAGGCCACAACAATGGGGAGGGAAAGGGTATAGAACAGAAAAAAAGGATCGGGGTGCCTGGGTGGCTCAGTGGGTTAAAGCCTCTGCCTTTGGCTCAGGTCATGATCCTAGCGTCCTGGGATCGAGCCCCACATTGGGCTTTCTGCTCGGCGGGGAGCCTGCTTCCCCCCCTCTCCCTGCCTGCCTCTTTGCCTACTTGTGATCTCTCTCCTTCTGTCAAATAAATAAATAAAATCTTAAAAAAAAAAGAGAAAAGAAGAAAAGCATCAGAGAAAACAAGGAACATAATAGAAATACTAAAGGTGACTGAGATGGTGGGATGTAATGGTGGAAGAAGTTGTTCAGTCTTGGTAACTAAAAAAGGGTGAGTCTGGAGGTGTGGACATTGGTAAGAAAGGGAGAGGGGAATAGCGTTTGTCTTTGTAATTTTAACTTAGTCAAGTACAATATTCTTGAGATTTGATTTTTTTTAAAGATTTTTATTTATTTATTTATTTGACAGACAGAGATCACAGGTAAGCAGGGAGGCAGACAGAGAGAGGAGGAAAGCAGGCTCTAGATTCTAGAACCCTGAGATCATGACCTGAGCCGAAGATAGAGGCTTTAACCCATTGAGCCACTCAGGTGCCCCAAGAGTTCCAGAAGATTAACAGCACCTAAAATATTGTAAAGGTAGAATCAGCATCATGATTGTAGGAAGAAGAAACTAAAAGATGTAAAAGCAAAAACCCTATAAGAGAGTTAACTTTTTAAAAAGTTTTGGATAAGGGATAAGAAGATCTGAGTAATGGTTTCCTTTCTGGGTGCAAATCCAAGGTTTATGGGTTCCTGAAGATTATATATTTTGGGAGGCTCTTTTAAAAATATTAATATAAAATTAGATACAGGGCTTTGAGAGTAGTCAGTGAAAATAAGGGCCCCCGAAATTTAACTAACTGCACTAAAATGTTACCTTTGCTTAGCCATGTTCTTTCTGAAATTTTAGGAGATCACATTGACTTCTTCAAACTTCAGTTTTCTCTTCCATAAAATGATACAAACCATAATTTCCAGTGAAATGTTGGTGTTATTTGTAAGAATATAGTTTGTTTAATGGGAAAAATTGCTTTGTAACTTGAAAGTGACATAGAATTAGTCATTGCTGCTATTATAATATTAATTCATTTTATCTTTATGACATTTACAATATTACTTTTCTTGAAGTGGAAGAAAAAGACAAATCAGTCCCTTTTTAGTATTTCTCCCTAAGAAGTAAAACTTGCTGACCAATATTTAAATGCTCTTTTTACTAACTCTTATTTATTCATGGAGATCATGTTCTTTAAGTACCGGACATTTATCTGGCTATGCTGAACCAGGTGTGGACCTCAGCCAGTTGACTGGCTAGAGCTAAAAATACTCAACTATCTTCCATTGCTCAAAGTTTTTTCTTGACTCCAGCTCCTACTTGTCAGTCACATTCTAATTTTTGTCTTCAGGGAATGGAATTATTTGATAACTCCCCTTTCCTTACTGCTTCTGGTTCTTGTCATTCTGTCAGAAAGAAAAAGAAAAATATTTTTTATAATAAAAGTAAAAAGTTATATTGAAGTTTGTAGAAATTTCAGTTATGTTTTTATATAACATCTGTCTCTTTAACTTGATGGTTGTCTTATATTTCTGCACTCCCTAATAGCATTCCCTGGGGCTGCAATTCTTAGAAGCAAATTATTATATTTTTACTTCTTTCTTAGGTGCTGGGTTTTCTGCAGAATGTAATTAGTTAAGTTCTTTATTTTGAGTATTATTATAAGGACAGACATATAAGATTATGCATGGCTGACATAATACACCCCTTTACCCATTTTGGATGCTGAACTCAGTACTCTTAGTCCTCATCATAGCACAGCTGTGTGTGTGTGTGTGTGTGTGTGTGAGAGAGAGAGAGAAAGAGAAAGAGAAAGAGAGAGCGAGTGTGCCAGAGTTAGAGAGAAGGAGTGACCAAGGGACAGATGAGGAGAGGAAAATAATTGGAATGTGTCTGATTATTTTACCACCTTCCCTAACTAACAGATCAATTCCAGTCCCCTTAAGTTACATCTGTCTCCAAGGTTACCAGGATAGTCTTAGTCGCGGTCTGAGAGAAAACAGAGAGAGGGTAACAGGAAAGGCAGTCTCAAAGCAGGGTAATGCTCAGCAAGTTGCCTGTCTTCTGGGAGCCTTATTTTCTCTTGTGCAAAAGGGGAAATATCATAATTACTCAATAGGATTGTTGTGAAGATTCAACCTGATAATATACATAAAATGCCAAAGTTTGTAAGTGCTCAGTAGTATTTGTCCCTCACACAAAGGATTTTGGATGAAGTATGTGTATATCAAGGGCTTGGTGCCAAGTGTGGCCCCTAGGAAGTGGTCAGTGAAGATTCTAGGTAAAGACTTAGGGGCAGGAGCTGATGTTTATGGTGTTTACAGCTTAATGCCATCTCTCTGTGCAGAAGAGAGTAAAAAAAGGAGTAAAAAAAAAGTGGAGAGAAGGGCAAGTGGAATGCTGTGAAGGAAGAACTTAAAGATTAAGATCATTTTTTTGAAAGATTCTTTCCTTTTTGAAAGCTTCAGATATATTTTTTAAAAAATTATTCCCTCAGGACACATGATGTGAAGACGTTGCTTTATAAGTAAGGCTCTGAGCGTCCTGAGAGATGCTACTCCTTAATGTTGCAATTTAATGCAGATGTTCAAAATATTCAAAAAAAGTAGTACCTACTCTCCTAGAAGTCCTAAAAATGCTGTTTCTTCAAAGAGCAGAATCAGGACTCTATATAGTCCTTTTTATACCAATAAAAGCTAATGTAAAAATAATAGTCCATTGATTTCCATAAACAACAAATACTGAGATAGGTGTCATTATTTTAGTGAAAGCCTCAGAGAAGTAAAGAATTTTGTCCAAGTTCACAGAGCTATAAGCGCCCCTGGCTGGAATTTATCCCTGGCCTGGCCTCTTCTGTGACTACCACAGTCAAGTGTTTTAGGTTTTTTTGAATGAAGTTTTAAAAAAGTCCTCCAACAGAGTATTCTTTAGCTTTCAGCCAATTGCATCTCCCACCTGTGAATGTGGGGGTTTCTTCATACACACACAGCCATCATAGGCATCTACACTATACCCTGATATATATTTATGACCCAGTCTTTCCAGACCCTGATTCAGCTCTTTGTGAGCTTCCTTCTCCTATAAGTGTTTTGATTCCATCCAGTCATGGGTCAGCAAATACACTTCAATAGCCTTTTACATTCTTGATAAATAATTGATAGGTTTGGTTGACATGAAGCATGAAGGGGATTCGACATGTAATTGCACTGAAGATTATATATTTTCAAAAGCTTGGTTGAAAGACTTTCACTGAAACTTCTGTTAAACAGTTTTCCAGAAGTCAGTCTAAACCTAGGAAGTAGTATGAAGTACTATTCTTAGAGTTAAGTATTTTTATAAAGACACAACATGAAGGTTTGGGAACAGTCAGACTAAGTATATTTTACTGTGTTCTTCAGTTCAAGAAAATTCGCTTTCGCTTTTTCACAATATGGTACACATGTAGGATGCCAGCTGGTAAAACTTACTTCTTATTTATCATCCATGCCTTAGGGAGGATAAAGGATGAGTCCCAGGGAGAAAATGAAAACACATGGTGTACAATTTTATTTGAAACAATGTGAAACTTCAAAAATACAGTGTGGAATAGATCATCTTATTTAATTTCCGATTCCTGTTCAAAACAAAAAGGAAAATGAGTACTTTTGTACATTAATATTTTTAATTTTTAGACAAAGCTTAATCTCATTTTACACATTTTCTCTAAATTGTTCATTATTTCAGATATGTAAAATTCATGCTTATTCTTATGCCTGACTAATGGTTTTTCATAAGCTTACATGGTAAATCTTTAATATATTATTCTCATTTTCCAAGATGTTAATTTCCTTCTTGCCCTAGACAGATATTTTCATGAATTATGTATTTATAATGAATTTTAATAATTGTTTCACATGTATATGTAGATCCTTTCTAGCCTATATGTTGGTGGTTCCTTTGAGTTTTTAAACTAGACTTCATTTTTTCTTCTTGACACTTAATATCTCTTCAAAAAGATGAAATCAAAATGGTCATTATAATAAGCTTAGTAGGATTAATCTCACACATGGTTTTCAAATGGCAGATGTTTAAGATTGATTGGATGAGACATGGTGAAGTGCAAATTGGAGAAATGGCTGGATTTTTTTTTTACTTAATCATCTTTCATTTTTCCTCTCTTACCACATCAAGAAACCATAATTTGACAGGGACCAAAGCACCTGAATAGAAAGAGCTTGTTCTTGCATAGCAGTGACTTAATATTAGAACCATGGTATAAACTGGGAAATCCTTTATCATAGCTTTTACTTTACAATAACTCCAGTTTTGAGATGCCATGGGTGTAAGATGTGTGTTGACGTCTTAAAAAACTGAAATAAAACATACAAGGATAGAGAAACCCTAACTTATTTATTGCTGCTATAGCAGTGAAAAATTTTTATTATTTATTTCCAGAATAGTCAGTTAAACTGAATGTTAGGGTAGCGATCAAGAGACTCTATTCCAGTCTTGACTAAGTCTTCTCTCCTCACCACACTACAGATGTTCCTTATGTTGGATGAAAATAAGATAGTCGCATAGTTTTTCTTAACCTTACCTGCTTACAAAGTGGGATGTAATATAATAAAATTCTAAAATCGAAGTTCAAGGTGACATCTTCAGACCCAAAAATGTGATTTCCGTAATTCAAGTTTCAGACATACTTAATAAAATAACATTATACTGAAAATAATCACTAAATCAGCTTAGGAACTATGAGGTTGTTTGATAGTGTGTGTGATGTGTATGCATGTTTAAGAGTTTCTGGAGAGAGACTGCTGTTATGTTACAGACTAAGATTGTATGTGTCTGCAGAAAAAGAGGGTAAGAGTTAACTGCCATATAAATTAGTCATGGATGATTCATGTGTCCAGGTATTCTGCTGTGTATGTGTCTCTGTGTCTTTTATTATTGTTTTCTTGGTTTCAGTACAGATTTGTGAAGGAGGAGGTTAAGTACAAGGAGTAGTAGTTGGAACACAATAATATCAAGTGTAGATTCTCTGTCATTAAATTTATTTAGGATCCATTACACTAAGAGATTATTTTTCTTTTGCAGTTTTGAATTGTTTTCTTACTGCTTTGGTTTTACTTACATTTAATTTCAGTGATTCTTAAGTGTTTTATAAGCAACCAAAACTTCTATGAAATCAAAAATTATCTACTGATGTATTTTTTCTTTTTTTTTAAGATTTTATTTATTTGACAGAGAGAGACACAGCGAGAGAGGGAACACAAGCAGAGGGAATGGTAGCAGGAGAAGCAGGCTTCCTGCCGAGCAGGGAGCCCGATGTGGGGCTTGATCCCAGGACCCTGGGATCATGACCTGAGCCGAAGGCAGATGCTTAACGACTGAGCCACCCAGGCGCCCCGACTGATGTATGTTTTCATGTTAAAGACAGTGCTTTCTTAATGCAGAGTTCTCTTTTTAATGTTATTTTTCTGATGAACAATTCTTTTTTGAACTTTATAATAAATTAAATGACTTTTAAGTTTACTGGGACCAACTTTGGGTTCTAGTTTGTAAGTAAACTGAGAAGAGTCATTTCTTTTTTTTTTTCCCCCAAATACATTTATTTTATTTTTTCAGTATTACAAGATTAATTGTTCATGCACCACACCCCGTGCTCCATTCAATATGTGTTTTCCTCAATACCCACCACATGGTTCACCCAACCCCCCCACCCCCAGACCCTCAGTTTATTGCTCAGAGTCCACATTCTCTCATAGTTCATCGCCCCCTCCAATTTCCCCCCATTCACCCTTCCTTTCCTTCTCACAATGCCCTCCATGTTCTTCCTTATGCTCCACATGTAAGTGAGACCATAAGATAATTGACTCTTTCCACTTGACTTATTTCACTCCGCATAATCTCTTCCAGTCCCGTCCATGTTGATACAAAACTTGGATATTCATCCTTTCTGATGGAGGCATAGTATTCCATTGTATATATGGACCATATGAGAAGAGTCATTTCTGTGATTAGTTAAAAATGAGTGAAACATCACTACTTGGATAGATTCTAATTAAAATAAGTGGATTGATTGAGATTATCTGTGATTGCTAGATTACTAAAATTGGCTATCATCTTTCATTACAGCTCTCATGATAAAATAAATAACTCAAAAATATTGTAATCACCATTTTATAATTGTCAAAAGTAATCAAGATTTAAATATATGATTTTCTCTTTGAAAGTCCTTTTATTTTAGGAGGTTAGCCATAATCTATAGGCAGACTTTCTCACCTGTCTTCTGGTAAAATACGCACTGCTATATTAAATTTAAAGAAACCGATAGTTTTTGCTCATTAAAACCACTTTTTCTCTTTTGAGGGAAGATAAGCTTGCTTATACTTTTGTATTTTTTTACATAACATATTAATAAGCATTATAGAATTTTCTTTTTTTAAAAAAATATATTTTATAGTGTGTGTGTGTGTGTGTGTGTGTGTGCGCGCGCGCGTGCATGTGCAACACATGCTCAGGCTAGTGGGAGGGACGGAGGAGAGGGAGAGAATCTCAGGTAGACTCCCGGCTGACTGTGGAGCTTGAGGTAGGGCTCCATCTCAAGACCTTGTGATCACTACCTGAGCCAAAATCATGAGTGGGTCACTTAACTGACTAAGCCACCCAGGTGCCCCAGCATTGTAGAATTTTCAGTGTGTAGAATAATGTAGAAAATTTTGAAAGTCTGAATTTTTACTTCCTCAGAGTTAAAAACTGTAAACTATTCATCCTATATCTTTCTACTAGTACTTTCATATCAATTATGTAATATAGGGATGTATCATTTACAAAATCTAAATGCTATGCTATGGTACATAGTGCAATACAGGTCTGCTTTTTATGTATCAATATATGTGAGAGACTTTCCTTGTAAGACATATTGGTTTACCTCATTATTAATTTTTTTAAAAAGATTTTTATTTATTTATTTGACAGAGAGGAGAGAGATCACAAGTAGGCAGAGAGGCAGGCAGAGAGAGAGAGGGGGTAGTAGGCTTCCTGCTGAGCAGAGAGCTGGATGTGGGGCCTGATTCCAGGACTCTGAGATCATGACCTGAGCTGAAGGCAGAGGCTTTAACCCACTGAGCCACCCAGATGCCTTTACCTCATTATTTTTAATGCCTGTTTAATATTATATTAATGAACCATCATTTATTAAGCCAGTTTCCTCCTTTCAGATGGACATTTAGGTTGTTGTCAGATTTTTGCCATTAAAATTAAATATATATTATATAATGTAAATATATATAATTTTTTAAAGATTTTATATATTTATTTGACAGAAACAGATCACAAGTAGGCAAAGAGGCAGGCAGAGGGAGAGGGGGACGCAGGCTCCCCGCTGAACAGAGAGCCCGATGTGGGGCTCGATCCCAGGACCATGAGATCATGACCTGAGCCGAAGGCAGAGGCTTTAACCCACTGAGCCACCCAGGTGCCCAGGCGCCTGTAAATATATATAATTTAATATGACAAAATATATGTGATTTATTTTGAGAGTGAGAGAATATTTGAGTGTATTGGTATTTTTTTAAAAGTGACTGACAGAAATCCAAATAAAATGAACTCACATGCCCAAATCCAAATGAAATGAACTCACATGCCCAAACAGAAAAACAATCGTTTGATTAATACAAGAAAAGTTTTTGAGGTATATCAGTTTAAGGTATGGAAAGATCCAAGTTCCAAGTTTTTAACTGTCTCTGAAACTGTGATCTATACTCGTCTGTGTGAGACTTATTCTCAGAGAAGTTCATTCCATGTGTCAGAAAAGATAGCTACCAGTTGACTTAGGTTTATGAGGTCCACACATACATTCAGCTTCTAGCAGAAATTTTTTCTCATCCAGGAACCATGTGAAATATCTTCCAATGGGACTACATCCACTTTTGTTATGTTACTAAATTTTGAAGTACTCAAAGCAAGAGGAGGGTGAGGAATCCATAGTATTGCATGCTTAATACTATGATTGACAGTCTCCACCATGACAACATAGGATGGAAGAAATTCTTCAAAGAAAAAAGACAAAGAACACTAGATACAAGAAATATTAACCCTTCAGATTTGCGCAGATGTAGCCAAATTATACTTTTGAAGCAATTTGTGCTACAGTCCATGTATGTGAAATAATTTCTCTGTATCATACCAATTACTACATCACATTGATCATATTAGTTTGATGAGTTTAACAGAAAGTCTCATATTCATTTTTTTTGTATTTCCCTTTAATATTAGTGAGTTGTGGTATAGTTTCACATACTTATTAGTCATTTCTATTTTTTCTATGGATTTTTTGTTTATTTTGTATTAAGTGATTTACATTGTTTACACGAAATATTATATATCCTGAGTAGTATATATCCTTGGTAGTAATACTCTTTTACCTAGGTAGCACATAAGTTCTCTAGTCTGAATTACATCTTTTGGCTTCTCTTTGTCCTTCATTATACAATATTCTTTATAACTTAATATATGTTATTATATTAATAATATATGCTTTAGTGCATATTTCTGAGGAAGGCTTGCCTCATAATAAGATAGTCTCAGTATTTTTTCTAACATTCTTGAAAATTTTAAAAATAGAGCTATTCTGTATCTTTAATATTTAAAAACAAAACAATGATAACCAATTGGAATATATTCTCCCAGTAGATGGGTAGGCAAGCAACCATGCTTTGGCTGATACTGGAGAGGAGGTTAAGGCTTCCTGTAGGAGGACGTCCTGGCTGTTACTTCCTAACCACATACATCAGTAAGGAAGTATATATTTCATCTGTGTCATCTGGACCCACTTCCTTCCATCTTTGGGTACCATTTCTGTATCACTTTCTGTACCACCTCATAATGGACATCCTCAGAATGTTTGCCCTTGTTTTCAGACTTATCTCACCTTAGCCACAAGGTGCTAGACATCAAATCTTTACTTGCTGGTGTCCAAAGCAGAAAGGAAAGAAATGCAAATGATGGAGAGGTCTTCTTCATATATAAAGGAAAATCTTTCCCAGAATAGTTCCCAGCACACATTCCCCTATATTTCTTTAGCCAGAAATGAGTCTCATAGCCACCTCCCCAGGCCAGTTTCAGACATAGTTGGGTTAGATCTCTGTAATCAGTTTAAACCAGTTATTTTTCACCCCCTAGAGCCGGGGGCATCGCCCCTTGAACATATTTGTTAACAAGAAAAATGAAAGGGAAAGGTTGATGAATGGGCAAACAGTAGAGTCTAATATGCCAAATCTACAAATTCTTTTCAAATATACAAATACTTTAGAGAGGTTTTTCATGTATTTGCTTGTATTGCTTATCTCATATTCATGTAAGGACAGTTTTTTTCTTCCAGAATTGCAGATAAGGAAGCTAAGATCTAAAATATTACATGCTGTTTCTATGGGGCACCTGGGTGGCTCAGTTGGTTCTGGAATCAAGCCCCATGTTGGGCTCCCTGCTCTGTGGGGAGTCTGCTTCTCCCTCTCTCTTTGCCCCTCCCCCTACTTGTGCTTTCTCTATCTCTTTCTCAAATAAATAAATAAAATTAAAAAAAAATAAGAAATAAAATTACATGATATGTCTAATATTGCAAAACTGGTAAGAGACAGGAGAAAATTTCATTCTGGCCTTCTAAGTCCTAGTTTAAGGCTTTATCCTTAAGTCACAGCATCAATCACTTAAATAACCATGTCTTTAAAATAATAAGAATATAGTAGTGTTAAATACGTGTCTGAAGCATCATCCACAAAATTCTAATTTCCTTTTTTCCTTAGGTACATTAAAATTGTCTGGGAAATAGCTAACGACTAGAGAGTGGCCTCTCAGTAGAAAGAAATAGTGATTGCATGGCAAGAAATATAAGTAATTTCTCTCACAAAGGAAACTTGCAATTATTAAATTAGGTATAAGAAAGTTTTTCACAAAAGTGTTTAAGGCAAGTTGAAAACATGAATTGGGTGTTTTCATGGGTGATTTCCATTTCTGTGGGAATGAGATATAAGGCAAAGCTACCTTGTGTGTAATACTTCACACTTCAAAAATATGTATGAAAGACTTGCTGTAGAGGACTCCACTGGCTTGAAGATATTGCCAGATTTTTGTTTTGTTTTCTAAATAGAGAAAAAGAACAGATGCTATTTTGTTTAGCGTCTCACCCCTAAATACTCCTATCTTTTACAGAATATTGTTCAGGTTTTTTATTGTCTACTGTAGGAATTCATTCTAAAGCAATCCTGACATGTCACATGTAAGCTCTTAAGACTTTAGCTCTCTTATTTCAAGTGATAATGCAGTGCTAAGAACATTAATGTCTGGGGATCTCTTCTGCTGATAGCCAGTCTGACATCCTGGTTCAGATAAACTAAATTTCAGTGTGAAAACAGAAGTAAACATTTGCTGTGTTATGGATATTCCAAGCACCGAGGGTAATAAAAGATGATCTACATGGATCCTTATTATGTGAAAGTTGGTTTTTTTTAAATTAAAATGTCCTTGTTCAGTAGACATACATGATTTGCAGAGGTGCCAATTTATAATTCCTTTGATGGTCTGTTCTTGAATATCTGGAAAGTAAAGGGAAAAATCCTTTCCCATTACTTTTTTTTTTTTAAAGATTTTATTTGTTTATTTGACAGAGAGAGAGATCACAAGTAGGCAGAGAGAAGGGGGGATGGGAAGCAGGCTCCCCGCTGGGCAGAGCACCCTATGCAGGGCTCCATCCCAGGACCCCTGAGATCATAACCTGAGCCAAAAGGCAGAGGCTCAACCCACTCAACCACCCAGGTGGCCCTCCCGTTACTTTTTATGTGATAGAAGATAAGTGGTTTTTTTTGCTTGCATTGTAGATTTTAGAGTGCTAGGTTTCTGGATCAATCTGTTGATCTATCCATATATTATCTATCTATTTTTTAGAAATTCTTTCTGGTTGCTTATATTTTTAACATTTTATTTCTTTTATGATAAGTAAGAAAATCCAGTCATATAAGGAGGTAAATGAATTTTGAGGTGCCTGTGATAAATGTATAAGTGATTCATGTGAATGGATTAAAATAAAAATTTAACAAATTGGAGAAAGTAGTGAAATTATACAAGAAATTTATCAAACATTTTAGTTGAGTAGACTTTGGACTAGAGCTTACATATTATAGTGCAAATGTCAAAGAGTGATTAAAACATCCATCCGTTTGTGTATTGTTAACATTTCATAAAATACCACTTGTACAATAATGATAACATTATATTGTGTGCCTTGAATAATACTTCAGCTTTTCACCTGTAAAATGATGAGCTTACTAGATCAAGCATAAACTCAAATGCCTGTGGAGGACCATAATATATAGGGAGCAGCATGTGGTCTGTAACTAGAGAGTGCATGTTTTGTCTAAGGTGGTCTGTTTGTTCCTTCCCTCCCTGCCTGCCCTCCCGCCCCCTTTCCTTTCTTCCTTTCTCTTAGACAACCTGGTTCAAATAAAATATATCTGAGAGCTGAATTTAGCCAATAGGACTTCACATTGTGATTTCTGAACTAAGAGAATAACTAAGCTCATATCCCAACTTTAAAAAATGGATATTGTTTTCTTGCCAACTAGAGAACCATTTCTTCACTTGTAACTTTTACTTGCTTAATTTTCTTACACACACACACACACACACACACACACACACACACACACAATTTTTTCTGGAAACTAATGTCACTGGTTGAGAAGTTAATGTGGATCATATCATCCTGCTTTGCTTGACTAGATTCTTAAATGTTAGGTATCAGTAGATCATAGTCACTTATTTCTATAAATACTTAAAAGTAATAGGAAAAAAGAGTAAATTCTCTTAAAGGTTTTTATTTTCTTGTAATTCACATTCCTCCTCCTGTTATCTAGTACTAGTAGTTATGAATCTTGAATACTTACGACTGTTCAGAGAAAATCAATTACAACTTATCCTAGGCTTAGTAGACATATTACAATTATGGTGATGTTCAAGTTTAAGATTATCCCAGAATCAAGTTATGTTCAGTATCATGTCTGTGGGAAAATGATCAATCTGGGTTATTTAGTTTACTGCAATACGTGTTCATAAACTCTTGGATCTCCTGGAGCATAATCTGCGCAAGAGTAGGGACTTTGCTATCTTTATTGCTGTATTTCCAGTGTTTACAATAGTTATACTCAATGTTAAGAATAGTGTCTGGATATAACAAGTGCTCAACAAATATGTATTTAAGTAATAATTGGATTGATTTTGAGAAAATATTTTAGGATGCCAAGTATAGATATAGCAAATATTATTTAACGGAAACTTAAATAGGAAGTTTAAGGAAGAAATAATAAGAAGTTTGAAAAATACTTTCTTATTAGGTTTTGAAATTATGGGATGAACATTTTATTTCTCATTGCTGTAATAGCAATTTCTGAGGGAAGTTTTGAAAATTAAGAGTTTTTTTTTTTTAATTTCCAAGGAAAAACTATGAAAACAAAATGAGACATTTACCTCAATGGTCCAATTGAATTCAGTTTGTAAATAGACAATGTTGATAAATGTAGCCATACTGAAGCTATCCTATAGCTATTAAATTTGTAAATAAATGAGTTTTTAACTGTAATTATACTTACTTGTTAGTGTCTACAATAATTATGGAATTATCTTATTTTCATTCATCCCTTATTCTGGCTTTGAAGAGTGCTTTGACGAGTGTGTTTACACACTCATACATATATATGGCTAAAGCAGGTTATGTACCTTTGTTATTTGTAGAAATTCTCTTTCTTAAGTATTGTCTGCAATGTGGTCTGCTTAATTATATATTCCTTATTATTATTTCAGACTATCTAACTGTAGGTCATTTAAATGCTGATGGTCTCTACTTTATAACCAATATATTGAAAATAGCATTCCTTAACTCATTGATAATGTGTCATTTGAGTTATAGAATGCCTGTTTGAAAACAAACTCCAGCTCCTATTTATATTGTGTCCTCATTGTTTTATTTCATGGCAGTAGTGCAGAACATTGATTGGCGATTTATATGATTTATCTACTGCTGCATCAGAAACCATCCCTACTTAGTGACTTAAAAGACCCATAATTTGTGTTGCTAATTAATCTTCAATTTGGGCAAGACTTGTAGGAATGGCTTGCCTCAGCTGGGGCAGTTTCCGGTGGGAAGTGGATGTTCACTTTTAAGGACACTCATTCACATGTTGGCATGTTGGGACAGATTGTTGCCTGGAAGTTCAGCTCCAGCTGTGGGTTGGAGGCCTTGCTTTCTTTCCATGTAAACCTCTTCACTGGCTGCTCATGAGGTTTTTCATGGTAGTTAACTTCCAAAACATCATAAGGAAATTAAATGTAAGTGCATGGTCTTTATATGCCTAACTTTGGAAGTCACATAGCATCATTTAATCTGTACTTCATTGGCCAAGGCAGTCTCAGGGGCTCACCCAAGTTCAAGGGGAGAGGACATAGTCACCATTACTTAATGGGGGATTAACAATGTTCTAGAAGAGCATGTAGGACAGGCGTTATTGTTATGTTCACCTTTGAAAACTAATTTGTCATCATGCAAAAACCTCTTCTTTTTAGCTTTCCAAAACACTCTTAGAAATGGAGTTGTTGCTGCCTTTGTCATCCTGAATCATTTTCTATGCATTTACATGATTTCCCTTCTGAATTGGAGCTTTCATAGCCTTAGAATTTAGCACCTCTTCCTGTATTTTGTAAGCCACAGTGTAAGTCTGTTGGATGGATACATGAATGAATATTTGCTCTTCTCATGCCAAGATTTTCTTACAGCTTTTCTGATACTTAGAAAAGACCTTTTCTAGGAGTAGGAAAAATGAGACTAGGTCATGAGCATGTTTCTGTGTAATATTAGACTCTTAAGCTCTGTTTCCTACTCATTCTTTCTTTCCATCCATAACTGCATGTACATGTAGAAGAGTAAAATTATTATTATTTTTTTATTTATTTGACAGAGAGAGATCACAAGTAGGCACAGAGGCAGGGAGAGGGGGTAGCAGGTCTCTGCTGAGCAGAGAGCCCGATGTGGGGCTCGATCCCAGGACTCTGAGATCATGACCTGAGTGGAAGGCAGAGGCTTAACCACTGAGCCACCCAGGCGCCCCGAAGAGTAAAATTATTTAATGTCAGAATCTAAATCTGATCCAGCTCTTTTCTGCTGAAGATGGTATTTTGGTATGATGAGTATTTTACTTAGTGTTAAGATGTGTTTTTAATACTCATGACTTCAAGATATCTTAAAATTTTAAGGCAAAGCTGAAAAAATGATTAATGCAGTTATAAGCTCTTCTTTTTTGTACTGAGTCGGAACTAAAGTCTATATAATATGTAATATTCAATATTTTTCTCTCTCACGCTTTTCTCTTTCTCTCTTTTATGAAATCTATAAGATTCTTAAACTTGTCAGACTAGTGAAGCCAGACATTGCCCTTTAAAGGCAGTGCTACTGAAGCCACAATATAATGAAATAATTTTTGGGAAGTGTTCTTTGGAATAGCCTGTTTGTTGCTGGTTCCCAGTAGATTATTTTTTCCCTAAAGATACTTAATAATTCTATGTGATTCAATTTTATATTAAATCTGAACATACTTCTTGATATATATATATATATATATATATATATTTAAAGATTTTATTTATTTGACATAGAGAAACACAGCAAGAGAGGGAACACAAGCAGAGGTAGCAGGAGAAGCAGGTAGCGGGAGAAGCAGGCTTCTTGCCGAGCAAGGAGCCCGAAGCGGGGCTCCATCCCAGGACCCTGGAATCATGACCTGAGCCGAAGGCAGACACTTAACGACTGAGCCACCCAGGCGCCCCACTTGCTATATTTTTATATTAATTTTCTCCCAGTGATTGTTCATTCATATCATGAAGTGTATTTTGATTGATTCGTGTTATATACCAACCTCTTTTATTTCTCACACCATCCACTTTTGGAAGAATATTTGGTACTCAAGTATTCTGTTGAATAGTGCCTTTTGTATCCACCCATTCATTAATTTATTCTTATATTTATTGGGATGCCTGGGTGGCTCAGTTGATTAAGCATCTGCCTTCAGCTCAGGTCTTGATCCCAGCATCCTTCGATTGAGTCCCGCATCAGGCTCCTTGCTCGGCAGGGAGCCTGCTTCTCCCTCTGCCTCTGCCTGCCACTCTGCCTGCTTGTGTTCTCTCCTCTCTCTGACAAATAAATAAAATCTTTAAAAAAAAAAGTATTCTTATATTTATTCATCTATTGTGTCTTTCATGATTATTCATTCAATAAGCATATATTGAACTCTTTCTATGTCCTTGACTCAGTGTTGTCTATAGTTAAATAAGATACTCTCTCTTCTCTGAAGCTTACAGTTTATTAGAGAAAGTTATCAATTTATATTTACAAATATTAACTGCAAACAGCAGTCTATTTAAAGATTAATATATAAAAAATAAAGATTAATATATAAGAAGGCTTCTTTGACGCTTTTATAATAGTTTTATTTTTATAAAAATCACAAGGGATTTCTGCATGAATTTATCTATTTGTATTCCTTACATTATATGGGCTTTTTTACACTATTTAAATCACTTCTCAATAATAATAGACTATTTCAATCCTTATCAAATGGACTGTGATGAGATTTATATTATGGTTCAAACCAATAACTGGCCATAGAGTCATGAAAATAAAAGCACTGTAGTTTTTATTGTTAAGATCTGGTGGCCTGTTACATGAAGACCCCTTTCTTCAGGTATTCTCTGTTGCTGTGAATTGGCTCCTTCACTGTAAGACGGTAGTTTCAGTGTCTTATCCTTGGACCAGCAAAACCAACCAAGAAATTGTTAGCAATGTGTGTTCTCAGGCTCCATCTCAGACATGCTGAATCAGAAACACTTGAGGGGCAGCCTAGCAATTTCTTATGCTCTCTAGGTGATGCTGATAACACAGTAAAGTTTGAGAATAAGTGCTTTAAAAAACAATTCCAATGCATATATATCTCTGCATTAAAATTCTGAGACATTCACAACATATAGGTGCTTTACTCAGTTAAAATTAATGAATGGAAGTTAATATAAGCCTACCTTGTTGTTGGTGAGTCTTTCTATAAGCTAAAGACACAAAGCACACTTATTTATTTGTCAAATTATCTTTATTCCTAAGGAAAAATATCAAATATATGTGTGTTTCTTTCCGTGCATAGGTTTGGCATTTAAAAAAATCAAATCTGTATGTAGTTTTATGATAATTACCTCTGCACTAGTAACATTCTCTCTGATTTATAATCAAATGTTTATCATTTTTGGAATGTTAGTCTAATTTAGAGGAATTCTAACAGGATAAGCAATTTTCTAAAGTTCATTCAAAAGTGATAAACCGCAGAATACTATAAGGAAAATAGGTAATATTTAATTAGCACCTATTAATTCCAGGTCATTTTAAATGCATTATCTCAATTAATTTCACCAACATTCTGAAATAGGTATTATTACCCCCTCCCTTTATGATTGCAATCCAAGGGAAAATAGAAATGTTACATAATTTGCCATAGCTAGTGAAGTGTAGAACCACTTTACTCAAACTTAAGTGTTGAGGCTTCAGAAACAACTATTATAACCAAAATGTTTCATTGCTTCAGTGGAAAATAACCTTCAGTCTGGTGTTAGAAAATATAGGTCGGTGGTTCTCAAAGGAGGGTTCCTGGCCCAATAGTATCTGCGTGATCTAGGAACTTGTTTGAAAGGCTCATTCTCTAGCCCTACCTCAGAGCTCCAGAAAGAGAAAGGAGGTTGGGACCCAGCACTCTGCTTTAATAATCTCTTTAGATGATTCAGATATACTGTGATGTTTGAAAACCATACATCTAGGCTTAAGACCAGCTTCCATTATTTACCTTCTCTAGAATTTTGGATAAATCCCTAAATGTTTTGAGTGAAATTCTTTATCCTAGAAAGGAGACTGATAGGAATCCTTGCATGTTAGGTGGTTGTGAAAATTCTGAGCTAACTCAGGAGAAAGAATTTTGTGATTTGCCAAGTATTCTTTAGATGTTACTTGATCTTAACTTATCACAGCAACCTGTGAACCACAACTGGAACTTTCACCATAAGTTATGCTTCTAGGAGGATGATATTGTCTTAGGAAACTTCTCTGTTGGCTTCTAAATCCACAACTTTATTTGATCACAGTTGATTGGTGTGTCATCTTAGCTTGCTGTGTAATTTAGAGCCAGACTTGAGGACCATGAGAAGACAGAATGAGGGTGCCTGAGAAAGATCTGCCCGGAGTGCCCACTTTGGAAGGTGAGCTCAGTACACATATAGCCATGAGGAATTGCTGAGTTACTGGAAGAGAAGATTTGAAAGAGAGTTTGCTAAAATATGCTACTACCAATCCTTGCATGCTAGTTCTTCCTATTCCTAGTGCCTTAGATCTCATGCAGTCTTTTGTGCATGGCTCAAATAACTCCATCTTCAGTGTATAATAGTAGCCTTGAGATTTGGAGCAGAATGCAGGGGCACTTTGGATCACTTAAGGAAGGTTTCTGAAAGAGGACTATAGCTCCCAGTGGGACAAGACCATCTGATCTGAGCTCTGAGACACAGCTAGTGTGGGAAGGATCAGGGGTTGGGCACTGAGGCTTGGTGGGTGGGATCTGTGAAAGCTTCCCTTTCATAATGAAATGGAATCTCTCAGAATTCAGATAGATAAAGATCCAGGGTATTCTCTGTCTTTGTTTCTGTGTCTCTGTCTTCTGTCCCTGTTTGTCTCTCTGTCTCCCTCTCTCTCACATAAACATGCATACTTGGGTAACTAAAGACTGACTGAGGAAAGATGGAGTGTAGTTTAGTTGGGTCTCGTGGTTGTAGTATAACCCACAGGCACATGCTTATTTCCTCTTCCTTAGTAGAGATGAAACCCAAGACTGTGATTCTGGGATGCTTTGGAGACAGTAGGCTTTAGAGAAGATTATTTTATATTCCACTTAAATGCTTCCTCCAGGCTGCTAAAGAGCCTATCCAAATTCTCTCTCATTTGTAGGTTCTCATGTAGTTATTAATAGAATGTACATCACTGATTAATAGAACGAATAAAGTATAACTCCAAAGAATTAGGAGTAATTCTACAAGCAATTTATTTTTATCAAAGAGAAAATTGTCCATACAGATGAATCTAGAAAGTTGCTTCTGAGTCATATAACAAATAGGATATATAAATATACCTTAGTGCATTTTTTCCTGTATCTCCTTTATCTTTTAGAAGACAAAATATATTCTTTTCTTTTTTTAGATTTTTATTTATTTATTTGACAGAGAGAGAGAGATCACAAGTAGGCAGAGAGGCAGGCAGAGAGAGAGGAGGGAGCAGGCTTCCTGCTGAGCAAGAGAGCCTGATGCAGGGCTGGATCCCAGGACTCTGAGATCATGACCTGAGCCAAAGGCAGAGGCTTTAACCCACAGAGCCACCCAGGTGCCCCAAGGAGGTCAAAATTCCTTTATTTTAAGGATTTTATTTATTTGAAAGAGAAAGAGAGAGAGAGCAGGGAGAGGGGCCGAAGGGGAGGGAGAGGGACAAAAATTCTGAAGCAGACTCCACACTGAGCACGGAGCCCCAGTCAAAGCTCAATCTCATGACCAACCACTAGATCATGACTTGAGCTGAAACCAAGGGTTGGACACTTAACTGACTGTGCCACCTAGGCACCCCTCAAAGTTTTCTTTTAAAGACCCTGAATTTTGCATAGTAATATAAAATAAGAAAACAAAACCAAATCAAAGATTGTCCCACACCCAAAATTTGAACTTGTATTGGAAAATGAGTGGAATTATTTTGTTGCACAAGACAGATAATATTGCTTTCATGCAACCAAGACATTGTACTATCCTTCTTGATATGAAAAGAAAAATATAAATGAAAGAGTGTCAAGTTATGATTAAGTTTAAATGAGAAATTGCTTGTCTACCTAGATCTTTTAATATAAGATTGGGGTTTTTTAGTGTGACATTGTTTTATATTAAGTTTTCCCCCTAATTAATACCTTGCTGCTTCTAGACATAGTGGCAGTTGTGGTATGTGTTTTATATACCACAGTGTTTTTCTATTTTCAGTTTAGTCCTTGACTCTTGAAATATTAAGAGAAATTTAAAGTAGGAGTTAACAAACCTTATTACTCATATGTTTTCAGAATGATTCATGCTCACCTTTAGTTCTTGGCATTCTCTCTCAGGATTCATTGTGTTTACAAGTAAGGTTGAATAGCCAGGACAGCATTCCGGTATGTATAAAACACAATACGTACATAATTGTAAATATCACATCGTACTGTAATTATTTATTTATGAGTCTGTCTCTCCAACAGCATCCTCTAATTGTGAGTCTTTCTTGGAAAGGGACTGTTTCTCATTTAGTTTCATGTATGGCAGATCTCATATGCTCCGTGACATTTTGTTGAATTTTAAGACTGAATATTTCTTGAGTGGAATACCTTTATTTTTTTAAAAAAGCTTTTATTCAAGTGGGGATGTTGGAGAGTATATACAATTTAATTCTTTATCTGTCATTTTATGGAGTCTAAATAACTAGTGGATAAGCCTAAATATATTGCTTTACTAATAATACTTGTTTTTCTTATTATTTTAAGTTTTACTTTGTCTTTGTTCTGTTCCAGGGTAAGGCATATATTCCAGGAAGCAATAAAAATTTAGATATTGGGCTTAGTATTTAGATCTAAGGTACATTAAGTGACACCTTGGCTTCCTGAAAGAGTGAATATGCTCAGTTTATTCCTAGGTAGTATCTTACAATAAAAATATGGCTGAGTGAGTTTCCTGTTACATTGTAGTGGATGTATCATGCAAAATTGATATTCAAAGACTTATCTAAGAAGGCTAGCATTTTTATAAAGTGTTCCGTTAGTAATGAAATGCTACTTTCCAAAGACACAAATAACTTTTTCATGTCCTTCAATCTTGGAAGTTATCAGAAGAAATTTAATGGCATGCAGACTATGCTAGAATTTTGGTTTTATTTATTGATACTCCATCTATATGCAGAAATGAGATGTAATCATGTACCGAAGTACATTTATCTACGGTTTCATGTCTAGGGATAGGTAAGAAACCCAGTTTTAAATGAAAACCATTTGTTTTATCTTCTTTTCTTGCCTAAAGCCAACAATTGATTGACTGCTATAATATGAATTTAGAGGTAACTAAAATCCCAATATTGTTGAAACTACACTACTTTATAACCTGTCAGTTCTTAGTGATGCACATAAAAGCCAAATACATTTTCAATTGCTCAGTGTATTGTGAAAAGTCTAATGGGGCTTTTTTTTTTTTCTTCTTACAAATTCTCCATGGACTTTGAGTTACATCTTAAGGGCTGTGTTGTAGTTTTAGAATTAGTCTGTAATAGTGAAGAGTACACCCTGATATTTTGTTGTAGTTGCTTCATTTTATTCTGTATTCCTCCAGTATGTATTTACCAACAGCAATTTGTAGTTGCATTGGATTAGAAGAGGGCAAAGCTTTAATTTTGAGGGCTATTTTAGAATTCCCTGTGTGATTCCATTTTCCCGGAATGTTGTAGTGAGAAAGCTTCTAAATTTTTAGTTTATAATCACAGTGGTTTGTGCCTCTTTCATTTTGCAGTAACTCCGCCATGACAGAAGTTTTTGTTTTATTTTGTGTGTGTCTTTGTTTCGATTAACAGAGATGATTTTTTTTTTTCTATGCTCTTAGCGTCCTTGAGATGGCAGTATAAGCTGTTTACTCTGGAATAAACTCTCTTTTTTTCAAGAACAGCTACAGCTTTATTTGACACTAACAATGCACTGCATTGTTTCAGTTTTAAAAGTTCGAAATCTTATAAAAGCTAATTATATATTAAATATTATTCTGGGTGTTATTCTGCTTTACAGTAAGTTATTAAAATAAAATAGTAATCATTCATGTACATTTTAGAGAGTATTAATTTTCATTTTGTGGTATTTTTTCATTCATTTTTAGGTTCTTATTACAAGAAACTCACAACATTCCACAAGATAATAAGAAATATTTAGGTCATGTATTTATTTATACTAAACTGATTCTTGGAGACTCGTGGAACAGAAGAATTGTAGTTAGTGATCTATAATATTCATGATCATTAACATCAATATTATGTAGGAGGAAGACAGTAAAAAAATTTTTAAGAGTTTGGAAAGTTAAGATATATCTTTCAGCTGTGTAAGTGATGAATATAGCAACTCTTTAAAAATTATTTTTTTATTGTAAATATGTCCTGTGATTTAACATTTATAAAAGGAAAAGATCTTCTAGCACCAAGGAATTAAGTGCATAGTAATTTTTGCCACAGTTGTAGAAAGAATAATGTGAGAAGCTGATGGGTAATATTTCTTCTTTTCTTGGGAACAGAAAGCAAATGATTCATTATTTTTCCTCATGGAGAAGTAATAATAATGATAATCATAGGAGGAAAACATTGTATATAAGGCCTTCTGATAAGTGCTTTCTGTATATTGTCTCATCTAAGCCTTTCCAAAGTACATGACATTATTCCCATTGCCGGGAATTAGATTTGAAGAGATTGATATCACTGGAAGATCAGAAATGTAATAGGATGCATTGGCCAGCCGGGGAGACTCCTGAGTCTGAGATGTTAACTCTACAGAGATGGGTTTTTGTATTAGAGGAAACAATGACTTTGACACTTTTTACTCCCTTTCTACTTCAGCATGTCTGCTTTCTCCTTTTCTCCTTTTCCTTACAAATAAATCTTTTCTATTGATAGTGTGATAACTGCAGTTTCCTGTACTAATCTGAAAGTTGAGAATAGATAAAGCCGTGGTACATGGATTCCACAGGACAAAATATGTGTGTGTTTGTTTTCCCTGTAAAATCATTAGCAATAAAGCTGATCACATTTTTCAGTAAGTTGGGATATTTAATAAAGTTTTATAGGAATTCTCCATTGGCCAATCTGAATTTAATTCCTGAATTAAATCTGAAATTATTTCATGGCACCCTATTTTTAGTATAGAGCCTCCCCCTTTATTAGAAACAAGTTGCTTTTACAGATTCTTATTCAATAGTGTTTGGAGGTCATGTGAGCGTGTAAAGCAGTTTTCTAAAGGTGATTTTTAATTGTTCAATAAATACCATTAGCCAAAACAGTTTCAATTGAAGAGTACTATAAAATTCATAGGATGCTTAATTTAAATCAGAGTGACTCTCTTGTTTTTGTGCATCTGGATATCCCCATCAGGGGTTGAATAGAAATATGACTGTGTCCACTTCAGTAGAGAAAATATCTACTTGGGTCACATGAGGAAAGGTCCAGGATGAGGCAGATGTTCTGTGCCTTGATCCCTTTGTCACTTGTTCAGGTTTATAAAGACCCAGGAGTTAACATGGGCATTGGGCTAGATCCTATTCTATTTATAGTTGGGTTATTTCATGATCTTTTGCATGAATAAAGAAACTTGAATATATGGAGTAAGGGCTGATTTTGTTGTTATGTATTTGTTTCATCCCCTTCAATAGTGAAAAATTAAGTTTGGCTTGTAAGAAAAATTTCCCTGAATTTATTTGGTAGATTAAAAAATACTTTGTAGTGTTACTAGATGATACTGTTAAGCTTAAGCTTTTATTTGAAATAATATATAGACAAAATGGTATCTCTTTTTGTTTAAAAAAGTTACTGTCATTTACAATATTGCTTAAAATAAACACTAAAAAGCTCTTTTTCGTAGATAATAAATTGTATAGCAGTCTTGTTGTCTATCTAATAGATGCTGCCAAAATTATGAGTCTTAGCAAAAAATGCAAATTGGATCATTAACATTGGAAGTAAAAATGAAGAAATTGATTGGAATGAATTATGTTAGCTTTGATGAATGCTTGGCAAAAATGGATTCTGCTTACTAATATAAATGGCCTTCCTAAATGAACAAGCAACTTTCTATTCTTAAAACATATTTAAAATATATAAGGAATAAAGAAAAAAGAATATGAAGTAAAATAAATTAAATACAAGGAAAATAGAATGATGAGACAAAATTAGCAAGAACATGTACAGGCCTGGATAACACTATATTTCTTTATGCTTTTCTTAGTATTACAGAATACAAGTTATTTATTTATTTCTTAATTATTTTTAACAGGGCATATTTATTAAGTCAAAAAATTAAGTCAAAAATTAAGTCAAAAATTTCGAGTTCTTGAGTGCCTAGGTGACTCAGTCATTTAAATGTCCAAAGTTTGATTTTGGCTCGGGTCATGATCTCAGGGTCCTGGGATAGAGTCCCAAGTTGGGCTGCGCATTAGGCAAGGAGCCTGCTTGAGATTCTCTCCCTTTGCCCCTTTGCAACACACACACACACACACACACACACACACACACACTCTCTCTCTCTCTCCCCCCAATAAATAAATAAATGTGAGTCCTTTTTGCTATGTATTTTTAAATGCCTTGTGCCACTTGGTCTTTACAAGTGAAGTAGGTAATATTTTTAATTCCCATTTTGTTTATTATTAAATAGAAATTCGGACAGTATACTCTGTAACTAGTATTTTAATAGCTAACTCTGAGCTAATAAGAAGTACTTACCTTATTTCATATGAGATTGATGAGGATATTTCTGATGCTCTCACCAGTTTTTTGTCTTTCAGACTTTGCTCTGGTTTTAAAGGCTTTTGTTTTAAATTTTGAAATATTAGCAAAAATATGGAGTCCAAGCTTAATGGCTTAATCTTGTTGTTCATTGACAGTTGCTTTGACATTTTTGGCATTGTTAAAACCTGTTTATCTTATCAGGTTGTGCATTTTGTTGGACAGTAATAGTACTGTAAGATAAGATAGACATAGTCTTTGTGCCTGTTTACCAACTCTGACATAAAATAAAACTTTAAAGAATGGGAAAAAATGAATAGGTATTCCCTGGATTTCAAATTCTAAGTCAGTGTATTCTGAAGGATTTTGCTGTTGTACTTCCTGTGACGACAGTCCTGTCAAATTATAAGAATCTGAACTTGGACTTTGACCTAGTTAGCTGATAATTGATGATAGGTGTGTAGCAATTTATCCTAGACCTTTGCACAGTTCTCTGAGTACAACCTAGGTCCTTGAAACAGGCTGACACTCAACAGTACATGTGGGGATTGGATATCAGTTCTGCTCCTTAATTAACATTTAACTAATCACAAATTATGATTAATTAATAGCATGAATAATATCCCATTTGTAAGATATCTAACCTACTTAAAAATGAAGATTTTAAAATATAAAATATTTGACTTAATTATAATTAGTTAATTGTATTAAAAATGCAATAAGAAGTCTAACCTACAAAAAAATTGAGATTTTTAATCAAGTAGTTTTATGAGGTATGCATTCATAAGTGAATCTTTTAATTTTATAAGAATTTTCCTGGGTAAGAAAACTAATACAATAAGTCTGTGCTGTAAGGATGATTAAATGAGCAGAGAAGTTGTTGGAAAAACATCAAGGAGGGAAAGTAACTCTGGTTGAGATGAAGGAAAATAAAGGAAAATGATAGTGACTAAAATCAAAAGAAGCAGGAGCCCTCTTGGGCAGGGCTTCTGAAAATCTGCTGCTTTTTGAAACTACTGTGGAGTTGGTTACAAAGGGGTCCATTCTGCTCCATCACCAGAGGGCCCTGGAGGTTACCAAGTGGATTGATAAAGATGGAAAAATTCTTAAGTACTACATAGGATCAACCATGTGTTGGAATCTTGAGAATGGCAGCAAATGGCCCCCAAATTTCCTATTGCTACTTAGGAGAAGCAACAGATGATAATGTTTGCAGAAAAGGTAGTTGGACACTTCTGATTGGAATTGGATAGGTAAAAGCTGCTCATGTACTATTTAATGTGGATTATACTGTATAGTATATTCTACTAATTTAACCTCCTACCATCATTTTTTGTAAGATTACTTGTCTTGTTTCACATAGTCCTTTCTCTGCTGGAGGTTCACTATTGATGGGCATTGTTAAATATCAAGAACCATCTATAAAAAAATATTCTGCTGGGAATTTTTGAAAGATGACCTTGGTTATGATGCTATGTCTGTTTTCAGCAATACAGATTTGGGTAAATCCAAAATTGACCAGCTGATCTACATTTCTGTGTCTGAGTTTGAGTGTGCATCTTTCTCTCTGTGTCTCTCCTTTTGACTGCGTTTGGCATGAGGAATTAAAAATAAAAAATGAGGGGGGCGCCTGGGTGGCTCAGTGGGTTAAAGCCTCTGCCTTCAGCTCAGGTCATGATCTCAGTGTCCTGGGATTGAGCCCCACATCAGGCTCTCTGCTCAGCAGAGAGCCTGCTTCCCCCTTTCTCTGCCTGCCTCTCTGCCTACTTGTGATCCCTCTCTCTCTGTCAAATAAATAAATAAAATCTTTTAAAAAAATGAGGTATTAAACCAAAATATGGTTAGAAAATGTCACTCTGATATTTTTACTCTTATTGTGCTTATACTGCTGAAGTTTAACTCTATTTAATGGATTAGGAAGCTTTAATGATACCATAAAGTCTCTGAGAATTTATCTAGAGATATTTAGGAATTAACATCTATCACCTCGAGGACCCTCTTCTGTGACAATCAATAAAGACACTCAACTTCCAGAAATTCTTTTTTAGTAGATGAGGTAAAAGTAACTGCATAGATAAAACACTCTCCCTGTTCACATGCAATATTGTAAGGCTTTTAACATTTGAAAAACAACTGGCCCTATAGTTTTATTTATCTGTTCATTTTTTGGCACATGGTTATTTTCTTTTTTTTTTTCTTTCGTTATTCTTATAGAGCAAAATCCTGTAGTGATCATCCACATTTGTAAAGAAAATTAGATCCTTTCCCCCGAACATTACAATTGCCAATAAAAAAAAAATCGGTTTTAACCAATAGAAAGAGTGCATATGCATTTATGTTTTCTATGTTTATATGTGTTTTCATGCTCTTTGTCCTATTACTTTGTCTAGGTATTGAAGTGTATAGTACAAATTAAAAGGGAATGAAAATATTTTGTGTAAAATGATTTCTAAAAAAAATATATACATAGCAGAAATACAGTGTTTGGAATTATAGGAGATGACACTATAAAATGGCCAGATATAGTGGGATCACCACAATTATAGGGACCAAAAGTTTAATCTCAACTCTGTCATTTATTAACTCTGAAACTAGAAGAGGTACTTAGCCTCTCAGCTTCTCTCCGCATCTGCTTCTGTGTAAGGGTGAAATTGAACAGCAATACACATTAGAAGTTCTTTGGCAGAAGAAGATCCTTAAAACGCGTTAACTGGTCAGTGAAATGGATCATGTGCTACAGGAAGGATCAACTAAGTGCATGTAAAATTTTAGGGAGACGAGTATGAGTAATTAAAATTGTACCCAAACAAATTTAGAATTAATACGCACTTTAAAAGAGGAAATATGCAATAGAATGTGTAAAGAATTTTGACTATGACCATCATCAGCATTATTATCATTAGACATTGTTTTAGATCATCATAGATTTGTAAAATAAATGCAATTTAAAAAATTGTTATAAAATCGGCTACTACAGGTTAAAGAAGTACATTTTTTAATATAATTCTGAAATTACTATATGGAATATTTGAAAATGGTTTTTGGAGATTGGCCAATGAATCACTAGGGAATTATAGAAATAATTAGCTTTATTAAATACCTTATTTTGTTTTCTGGAATCTTCTGTATGTTCATTTAGCTTGCAGATGGTTTTAATTTGTGGTGGTTTAAATAAAAAGAACTAAATGTTCAATTATACAAACAAGTAAGAAGCAATATATCTGAAAGAGTTTTATGGATTGGGGCACCTGGGTGGCTCAGTGGGTTAAGCCTCTGCCTTTGGCTCAGGTCATGATCTCAGGGTCCTGGGATCGAGACCCCAATCAGGCTCTCTGCTCAGCAGGGAGCCTGCTTCCCCCTCTCTCTCTGCCTGCCTCTCTGCCTACTTGTGATCTCTTTCTCTGTCACATAAATAAATAAAATCTTAAAAAAAAAAGTTTTATGGTTTGCCCCCATAGAAATAAATATGGTCTAGAAGTTTTAAGATTCTAAATATCAAATATATCAAAATAGTTATAGAATATCTAAGATGTGTTTATGATAATGTGGATATATTTGGAAGGTAATTACTGATTTCTGTCAGCCTGTGCTTTGCCTATCAAAAGGTTGGATTTTTTTGAAACAGAAGTATAGACATTGATTCTGGAGTCTGTGAACATAAATAGGTCTGAAATTATCAAAGCTCATTGCTTTTTGTGATGCATCTTACATGTAGATTATTTAGAAGTCTTGGTGAAAGTGAATCAAAATGAGGACCTGTATTTCTACTTTTGTTAAATTTATGTCTTAATTAAGCTTGGGGATAAAGAAAAGCATAGTATATATCATTTGTTTTATTTTTTTTAATAAAATAGTAAATAATTTCTTTTAAAAATACTCCAAATTGCGTATGCAATTTGAAGAAAATATTCAATTTGAGAAAAACAGTGAAGAATATATCCATATGTATTAAAAATATATACATGGTTTATAATATTTATTATTAATTTATTCTGATTTCTAGATTGAGAGCACAAGAACAGCAAATGTTCAGCTGTTAGAGATACTGAAAATTATTCTGATCCTTCAAAAAAATACATTTTTTAAAGATTTTATTTATTTATTTGACAGAGGGAGAGAGATCACAAGTAGGCAGAGAGGTAGGCAGAGAGAGAAGGGGAAGCAGGCTCCCTGCTGAGCAGAGAGCCTGATGCGGAGCTCCATCCATGACTCTGAGATCATGACCTGAGCCAAAGGCAGAGGCTTTAACCCACTGAGCCACCCAGGTGCCCCAAATAAATAAGATCTTTAAAAAAAAAATAAAATTACCTCAATTTCACATTTCATTATAAGGTCTACTCTCTTACTGCTACCTTACAAAAAACAATTGAAACATATGTTAATGAGATGAGAATGTTTTTACTAATTTATGAAAATGATAATAAATATTTTTTCCCTAGGTCTCCTACTAAGTCTTTTAAAGCAGTATTTGTTCAAAAAGCTGTGCAATATCTTTTTGGCTTGGTATGTTCTTGCAAAAATACTAAATGTTTATGTTGATGATAATTAAGGCCATCTCAAGTCGTGGGATAAGGCAATAGCCAAGTCTTGGCTGTGGTATAGGTTTGTTTCCAGGTGGTACTGTACTAATGATAAGAATGAAAAATTAGTGGCCGTATTTTAGAGACAGCAGTATAGTATATTTTGGTACCAGTGTGTGTGTATACACAAACATGTAAACACACACACACACACACACACACACACCTCTCTGCCTCTGTATGTATTTATTTATCGGGAAATTTTTCTGCAGTATACAATTTTTAAAAATATATTCTTCTTTATGATTTAACACCAAGAAGTTACCATTCCATATGAAATGGCAAACAAATAAAACATAACCTCAGTGTTCATGGGTATCATTGTCATTCTTTCATATGATTAGTCTTACTCAGTATTAAATTAACTCACCATTAATTGCACTGGGAAAATTTTTTTTGAAATATTTAAATTATCTAAGTATTGGGAGGGTAAAGTATTCCTGTGCCATGGAAATATATCTTTATTCAGTAATTGATTGGCTTAAGGTAAAATTTGATATTTCTACTGCACAGATAATTGTTATGAATGTGGCATTTACAAGAGTTTTGATAAACTACAAATCAGGATAGTTTGAATTTTGTTATCTTATTGTCCCATGTAATTATCTTATTGATGAAAACAGTGTGTTAGAAAATGACCACAAAGAAAATAACACGATATTTTCTTCTGTCTTTATTTGAAAAATTAGAGAGCTATCGTAGGCTTTTGGATCTGGCTCAAGATATTTCTTGCTCAAATTTAGATGAAAGAGAAAACAAACCATCTCTAGTAACAGCAAAGAAAATTGACCAGATGGACTCCCCTCTCTACACCTGGATCACCACAATGTGTGCCTAGAACAATAAAAATGCATGACTGATGACATTTGCACAATATGAAGTTATAATTACATGTGGGGAATTCTTAGGGTGATTTATTTTACTCTGAGCAACAGCTGCCATGACTTTAACTACATGTGAATTATCTAGAAATACTTTTGAAATTAAGAAAAAATAAAAGTGAATGAAGCATTCTGACAAAGGAAAAAAATCTCAAAGAAAATATCAGACATCTATTATCTATCTTTTTCTAAACACAAAAAAAACTAATGCATATAATGAAATATCTGTTTCCAAATCCTGCTAACCAGTGTAAAAAAAAGAAAGGAAAAATGAACAAAAACTTGAATGCATGCAAACAAAAACCAATAGTCTTCAATGTAGTAAGATTTATCTTTTTTCTTCCTTGCTTACCCAATTTAAAATTTTCCTTTTATCAGCATTTTGATGAGAGGGTAATCCTATTAGAAACCAATCAGCCATACTGTCACTTGGCACTACATGAAGGAACACATCCAGTCAGCTGCACCTTTGCATGACCTTTGACTCTTAAGCCTGTGACACAAAGAACAGAGCAATCGCTCTGTGTAGTGGTGGTGGAATCAATGAGTTCAGTGTACCACGCCTACTCTGATACTGCTCTTTGGTTTTTCCTTACTGATTTTCAGAGCTGCCTTGGCACCGACTTGGTGCTTAGCTGGCTCTCAAGCCTTCAGCCAATTTCAGGAGCTGGGTTATGTCTCTAATACACTTCCAGATATTACCCTTTTATAACTTAGCTAAGTTTTGGGGCACCTGGGTGGCACAGTTGGTTAAGAATCTGCCCTCAGCTCAGATTGTGACCTCAGGGTCCTGGGATTGAGCCCCATGGAGGGGGGTGGGGGGGAAGGGCCCTCTGCTCAGCGGGGAGTCTGCTTTTCCCTCTCCCTCTGTGCTTGTGCTCTCTCTCTCTCAAATTAAAGTTTTTAAAAAAAGTAAAACTTTGGGTTTGGGTCACCTGGGTGGCTCGGTTGAGCATGACTCGCACTTTCCACTCAGGTCATGATGTCATATATTGCCCCTTGCTGGGCTCCATCGTCCATGGGGAGTCAGTTTGAAGATCTTTCCCTCTTCCCTTCTCCACCTCTCCTCTCTCTCTCTCTCTGTGTGTCTCTCTCCAAATTAAATAAATAAATCTTTAGAGCTTAGATAGGTTCTATTTCTGCTGTTTGCAACCAATTACACTAATTGATGACTTTTTAAACTTATTACCTAATGACATTAAGTTGAATTTTCCTCCATTATTTTCATGGGACAATATATGTAAACACTTGATTATCTAAAGAATCTCTAAAATAATTGAGAAACTTTAATTTTCTGTCTATTCATCTGCATGTGTATACCATCTTCAGATTACAATTTATTTTTAAATCTAAAATGAAATATATCCTATTTAACAAATTTCTAAGTGTACATTACAGTATTGTTAACTATATATGCATTGTTGTATGGCAGATCTCTAGAACTTTTTCATTTTTCACGACTGTAACTCCTTACCCATTGCATAGCAACTCCCTATTCCTTCCTCTCTCCAGCCCTGGTTTTACTTTCTGCTTCTGTGAGTGTGACTACTTTAGATACCTTGTAAAAAGGAGAATCCTGTAGTGTTTGTTCTTTAGGAGTAGCTTATTTTGCTTAGCATAGTCCACAAGATTTATCTATATTGTAGCATAAGACAGAATTTTCCTTTTATTAAAGGCTGAATAATATTCTCTTGTACATATAACATATTTTCTTATCATTTATCATCAATGGATATTTAAATTATTTTCCCTCTTGGCTATGATATATAATGCTACAGTGAACATGGGTATGCAGATACCTCTTTGAGATAGTTTTCAATTCTTTTGGATAAATTGGATATTGGTATTGAATAAATACCCAGAAGTGGGATTTTTGCATCATATGGTGGTTCTATTTTTAATTTATGAAGGAAACTTCATACTGTTTTCCATAGTGGCTCTACCTTTTATATTCCCACCAATAGTGCACAAGGGTTCTAATTTCTTCACATATTAAAATTTGTTATTTTCTGTTTCTTTAAAGTTTTCTCCATTTAAGATCATGTCATCTGTGAACAGAGATACTTTTATTTCTTCCTTTTCATTTTGGATTCCTTTTATTTAATTGCCTTATTGCTCTGGTTAGGACTGTCAACACTATATTAAATAAAAATGGTGAGTATGGGCATCTTTGTCTTATCTTTGATCTTAGAGGATAAGGTTTCAGTTTTTCACTGTTGAGTATGATGTTAGCTGTGGGCTTGTCATAAAGGCCCTTATTATATTGAAGGAAAGTTGGAGTCCTTTTATTTCTAATTTGTCACATATGGCCTCTATTACATTGGGGTTCTTCTACTCCTAACTTGTTGAGTGTTTTATCATGAAAGGGTATTGAATTTTGTTGAATGTCTTTTCCCGTGTCTTTTGACATGAGCATGTGATTTTTATCTTCAATTCTTTCAAAGTAGTGTATCACATTGATTGATATTTCTGTGTTAAAATATCCTTGTGTACCAGAAATAAATCCCACTTGGTCATCATATGTGATCCTTTTAATGTGTTGTTAAATTCCACTTGCCAGTATTTTGTTGAGGACTTTTGTGTTTCTGTTCATCAAGATTATTGCCCTATAGTTTTATTCTCTTGTTGGATCTTTGCCTGGCTTTGATGTCACAGTAATGCTGGCCTCATAAAATGAGTTTGGAAGTGTTAGTTTTTTGGAAGAATTTGAAAAGGATTAGTATTAGTGTTTGGTAAAATTCACCAGTGAAGCTATCTGCTCCTGAGCTTTTCTTTGTTGGAAGGGTTTTTGATCACCTTGATCTGGTGCTTTCTCCTTAACTAATTATGGGTCTGTTGAGATTTTCCATCTTTTCATGATTTAGTTTGGTTAAGTTTTATGTTTCTGGAAATATATCCAAAGCCAGGCCTTTCTATTCTATCATCTTGCTGACCAGACTTCATTAATTTCTAAATGCAGCATGGTGGGGAACATAATTTCATACAGCATTAGCTGTAAACATAGAAGTTATAATAGCATTTGAAACTTGAATTAGTTATTTATAACTACATAACAAATTACCCCAAAACCCAGTGACTTAGATGACAGTGTTTTTTATCCCTTATCCCATAGTTTCTGTGGGTTAGGAATCTGGGCATGGTTTAGTTGGGTCCTTTAACTCTAGCTTTTTCACAACACTGTAATCTAAGTGTTCCCTGGGGCGATAGTAATCTGAAGGCCCTTCTTAGCCAGGATATACTTCCAAACACCCTTATGTGGCTGTCCCTTAGGTTCAGTCATGGGCTATCATATTAAGGTCCAAGTCCCTCTCTGGCTATTGATTGGAGGCTGCCCTTAGTTCTTTGTCTTGTGAATATCTCCATATGGCAGCTCATGTAATAGCAGCTGGTTTCATCAATGCAACCAAGTGAGAGATCAAGGGAATGTGAAAGAAAGAAATCACAATATTTAGTAACCTAAACCCGGAAGTCACATTCCACTATTTTTACCGTATTCTATTTGTTAAAGGCAGGATACCAGATCAAATCCATACTCAGGAGAAAAATCATACAGTGATATGAGTAACAGGGGATCATGGTGACCATTTTGAAGCTGCTTACTACAGAACTTGCCTGGTTATTTTGGTTTATCTAATCAGACTAAAAGAGAATTATATGACATATCCACTGTGTTGTTGAAAAGTTCGTATGAAATTTGACAAATTAATTATATACCCTGAGACTTAGACTGTTCATTTATAAAATGAAGGTAATGATTCCTACCTTATAAGGATATTCCTACCTTATAAGGGTATGATGGATATTACTAATATGCTATATACTCAGGTACATGAGTTTCATGGTTGAATAGAACATTTGACTATCTCACAATCAGAATTTGAGAAATAAATTATCTGTCAAATGTGGAGGAGTGAAATAAAAAAATATTAACTAAAATATTTTTTAAATGGGAAAAATATACTGTTTAGTCAGCCACTATGTGGGTAAACATGGGATGTATGTGTGAACCTGCACATAGTTCTGTTTAACTAGATAGTATAGTGAGTAAGGGGCAATGATGGAAGACAAGGTCAGAAATGTATTTTGGGCTCTGAATATATGGCCAGGTGGTCTGGACTTTTTCATAGTAAATGAAATGTCCATTTCATATTATGTCCATAATAAACCTATGGGGAACTTTAAAGATTTTTGAGCAAAGGAGGAACTGTCTTAATTTAGGCAGATTTATCATATTTGTTATGTTAATCATAAACCTATGTTTTAAGTGTTTTCTACAGCTTAGATTTTTGGAAGAGTTTTATTTTCATATATTATTCTTTGACCGAGAGTGCTGTAGAATAAGACAATGTTTGGGAAACATTATGTTATCTGTATTTAGCTTTGATAGGCAAACTATGGAAATATGAATTGGAGCTAGATTGAGAGAAAAAAAGAAAAACCTCATCCAATGTTAAATATTACCTCTACCAAGCATGTATTATTTGCCAGGCACTATTTGAAAAACTTGGCAAGATTATCTCATTTAATCTTCATAACAGTCCTGTAACGTCTGTATTATTATCTTCTCCATTTTATAGATCAGAAACTTGAGATTCAGGTAGGGTCATATCATATCATAGAACTAGTAAGTTGAGAAATCAGGATTTGAACCTGGTGGTATGGCTCTGGAGCTCCACCACTAAAAGTGCCATCTGCTACCCAGCAGGGTCTGACCCCCATATCACTTGAGAGATCAATGAAAATGAAGAATGTCTGGTCTCTGCCCAGATCAGCTCAATCAAAGATCCTCAGGCAACTTGCAAGCCGGAGGTTTGAGCAACTTTTGAGCCCATGCCCTTAACCATTTTACTATATTGTAGAATGAATGAAAAAGTGACAGAAATCACTTGTAGCAACTTATTGTGGAGGGTAAAGATTTCCGAGGTTTGTTATGAAGTTACTTGAAGAGATACTACTATCTCTTTAGACCCTGCAACTGAAACTATCTAAAGTAGTAGTAATATGATTTTACTTATAAATCCTCCTCCATCATGCACTCATCTCATTTCTGAACTTTGATCTATTTAACTGAAGGCTGATGTGTATGATAAGCAATGCATTGTGACCCAGTCAGAAGATAAGTGTGAAAGTGCCTTGAACTGCTAAATATTCAACCTACTTTCATGAAGTATGAGAATTAGAAGCTCATTTAGCCTTGTCCTCAAATAACCAATGAGGAAATTAAGGTTCCAAATGGGAAAAGTCACTAGTTAAAGTAATGGTTAAGTGGTAGTATCCTGCGGGGATATCTGAAATTGTATGTTCGTCAGTACCGTTCTAAAAATTTCAAGGGAAGGATAAAGTTATGAAATAACTTCCAAGACAGGATTCAAACAGTTGGATTTAAGGAACACTTTTTAACAGTGCTGATTTTCTGGGCCTGGTATGTGTTTGCTTGGACAGGAAAGGTGCGGGACAACCAAATGGAATAATGAATTTAGGGGACTGAAATAATTGAAATTGTCAGGTCAGAGAGCAAGAGCAATTATCTATATATAAGTATATAATCCATTTACTCTTATTCATTTATTCACAAAATAAATTTTTATTGAGTTCTTACAAATGGTATGTAGTACAGTATTTGAGTTTGAGATGTTTTTAGGGTAGCCAGAATGACGTGGGTATCAGTTAAGAGTTATATTTATGAGTCTGAAGGTGTAAGGGAGATGTGTCGTTGGAACCGAACACTTGAAGCCTGGGTTATGGATGATAACATTTTTGAATGTGTGATGATTTGATGATTTGCAGAGTGAGATGGCAAGCAGTCTGTGGCCTGGGAACTGACACCTGGGAAAGAGTAACATTTATGAAGAAAGTGAAAAGTGAAGATGGAAAGAACTGGGAAAGAAGAATTCAGAAAGAAGGGAAAAAAACCAGCAGGGGGAAGTATTGCATGAGTTGACAATAATGAGAAAATTTAAGATGAAAGGCACAAGTAACCATGTTGAGTGCTCCTTAAAAGGCAAATAATAAAAAGAACCAATAGCAATTTAATTTTACAAAATAGATATGGTTACCATGGAGAGAATAATTTCTGAGGAGTTGGTAGAGGTGGAAGGAATGTCTGGGAAATCAAGAAGTAGAGAGAATATTTGTAAACTACATTTTGAAAATCAAACTTCTTAAAGGATCTATACAGAGAGGGGAGTAACTATAGTGAGACATTCCTGGAAAGAGGTTTTTAAAGAAAACCTGGTGAGATTAAGGACATTTGAACAGGTTCCATGCTGAAAGAAAAATCCCATTGAGAAGTTGAAGATTCATATGATGGGAGAATCCAAGCCAGTCATTCCTTATACTTAAGTTTCCATTTTGGATTAATAATGGATTTAGGTATATCCCTTGGAATTGGGACAAGAGATGCTTCCATGTGTAAGAGGTCATTAGTGAGTGTAGGGAAAAGAATGGTAAGGAAGTGAAAGGAATATCAAACTGTAGAAATTAGAAGAGATTTCTTTCTTTAGTGAGCTAGCACCATGTCAGGTGATCTGAGAAACTTAGAAATTAGATATCTAAGCCTTAAGGAGGAGGAAATTCTGACTCTTGCTATAACATGAATGAGCCTCAAAGACATGATGCTAAGTGAAATAAGCCATTCACAAAAAGGCAGATACCAAATGATTCCATTTATATGAATATCTGAAGTAGTCAAATTCACAAAAAGTGGAATAGTGGTTGTGGCTAGGGAGAGGGAAAAAATAGGGATATGTTTAATGGGTATGGAATTTCAGTTTTGAGAGAGAGAAAAGTTTGGGGGAATGGTTGCAAAACAATTTGAATATACTTAACACTACTAAATGATACACTTAAAAATGCTTAAGGTGGTAAATTTTATGTTATTTGTGTCTTAACACAATTTTTAAAAAGTTAAATATCTACATGTCCACCTCCATTGGAACCTATTTAGAATACAGTATCCTTTCCTTTTTCTTTTCTTTTTTGAATGGAAAGTTTTCCTTTCCATATGTTGGGAAAGAATATGAGATTTACCTTCTTACATATATAAAGAGACTAAATTAGTCATTGATACAGCTAATATATGAAGCTATTCGCCATACCCATACACAATGTCTTCCCATTAGCAAACTATACAAGCAAATCCAACGAAATATCATGCATATATTATTTATTCCATCTGTACTCGAAACAGTTCAAATTAAAACAGTGAACAAATTTGGAGCCTAGAAATGATCATGGATTGGAAGATTAGAAAGGATATAAAAGGATTAAAAAATCTCAAGATGATAAGGCTGCAGTTCTAATATAAACTGTGACTGGAAAAGTAAGTCGATACAACTGATTTGCCACTACTGGAAGATGATGTGTTAGTTATAATCTAGATCTCTTAAAGATTTATATCATTCACATTGTAAGTTTACTTTCAAAATATATCTAAAATAGTGAAAAAATATATTTTGGAAATATAGATATATATTCTGGAAATACGACACTTTGAGTGTTTCTCAAAGTGTTATAAAAATATTTTAAAAATTGAACTTTATAAAACATACAATAAAGGAAGGGTTAAATTATAATAAAGCAATAGGTTACCATACAAACATCAAATACTACTTTCTGAAGTTGGTTAATGGTATTTTAAAATCTCATGACATAATATTGAATGAAAAATCTATCCACCCACCTGTCCATCCAGTCAGCCAGCTAATTTAATTAATGACTATTATGTATGTAGTTCCATATATACACTAAAAATGCAACTGAGGTAATACAGCAAAATACTATGCTATTATTTCCCAAGCTGTGAGGCTATGTATATTTTCTAAATTTTAGACAATGGGAATATATTTCTTTGATAAATAGAAAAAGAAATCTTTATTTTAAAAAGTTTTAAGAAGCAAGAAATTATATTGTGTGAAGGGAGTATTGACAATAGTTTCAGTTAAGATTATTCTTCAGACATATTAGATTGTCTTCTGTTAATGTACCTTTTATGGTTGCTGAGAATTTGATTTCAAATAAAAATATTAGTTGGAACACAAAGGATTTTACATAGCTTTATTTGGTCCCAAGCTGGACACATTAATGAAATAAGGAACTCATAGTCATTAGCAATTATATTTTAAATGACTCAAACCATATTGTTATCAGTGAAAACAATGGACCCCTCATTCATATTTTATGGCAAGTATGGAAAACTGTGGAGATTAAAGCTATTAACATTATTAACTTTATGGCAATGTATCTTCCTTTTCTGAATGTCTGTTCCTTTAGTGAGGGAAAGAAGGAGCTCTTTTCAAACTATGTTCATTTAGCAAATGGGCCATTTAATGGACCTCATTGTATACGGATACCAAGTAAGACTGTGATGTTAACAAACATCACCCTTGGGAAATTTTGTCTATTGTCTGGAAAAAAACCTACTTGTGTTGCAATGGCAGCAAGATTGACAGTGATGAATTGGAAAGTTTTTTGGAGTGTTCTTTAGCAACTAGAAGTTAATATAGAACTATTTCTGACAAATGTTTCACTACTGCTGCCAAGAAATAAATGTGTCAGTTACATGAGCTAGTAAGGAAGGTATTATTTCTTTGAAATTGTGTGCTTTTTAAAAAGTGTTGGGCTGGAAGTCAAGAACATGTTCTCCAGTCCTGACCATAGAACAAATCCTCGTGTGACACTGGGCAATTCACTTAAGTCATCTTGCCCTGAGTTTAATAATTATTTTAAGGACTAAATAATAATAGTTTTCCAGATGCTTTACTATATCGAGGTAAATATATAAAATCAAAGTTATTATTAGTGATAAAAATTAACCTATAATAATGATATTTAGGAAAATGAATCAGTTGAGAAGTATAGGACAAGTTAAGAAAGTTATATTAGTGTCAGAACGAATGTAGTATTGTATCTCAACTTGCACAACTAGGGTTTTTTTTTTTTTTTTAATTCTAACTAGTATGTGGAGAAATATACTCTTTTTCTACCTAATAATGCTTACATAGAAAAAGTGGCTAGGATTATGTCTTCATCAGTGGAAGATGTTTACTGAGTATGTATTAATATTTTGAGAAGGTTATCTGATTCTGTCAAGATTTTCTCACAATTCTGGAGGCTGGAAGTCCTAGATCAAGGTTCTAGGTTTTTGTGAGCTCTTCTCACAAAATGATTTATGAGGAGAGCTTTCTTCCTGGCTCACAGACAGTGGTACCCTCTCCTGTTGTAGCTTTTCCTTAGCATAGTGGCGGGGGCTAGAGGTGGGTGGGTAAGACAGAGAGAGAGAAAGAGCACAAGAGAGCAAGAGTGAGCAGAAGTAAGCAAAAGCATGCTGGTGTCTCTTATAAGGACACTAATCCCATCAGAATAAGGACTTACGCTTATGACCTCATTTAACCTTAGTTACTTCCTTACTCCAAATACAGTACATTGGGGGTTAGGGCTTCAACATATGAATTTTTGGAAGCCATAATTATAGTCCATTGCACTTAGAAATACAAATAAGCACCTCATTCCCACTTGTAACCATAACCCCCTGCTCCCAAGATTCTTTGTCATTTTATTCCTTTCTTCAATGGAGGTATATATGAGTGTCTTCTATGCATTAGACTTTGGAAACATAGTCAAGGTCCCTGCCCTCAAGGAGATTTCATTCTAGTGGAGAAGACATCAGAAAATAAATAACCAGGTTGATTCCAAGTGTTCATAATGCCATGAACAAACTAGGAAAAGTGATGGGGAATAACTGAGAAACTGAGTGGTGATTTCTAAGAAAGGGGTTATTTCAGAGGTGCTTGAGTGGCTCAGTTCGTTAAGTGTCCAACTCTTGATTTTGGTCAGGTCATGATTTTAGGATTATGAGCTCAAGCCCCACGTTGGAGTGTTTGAGTGGGGAGTCTGCTTGGGATTCTCTCTCTCCCTCTCCATCTGCCCCTCTTCCTGCTCTCTACATAAATAAATATATATCTTTTTTAAAAAGAGTTATTTCACACTGGCTAGATTGGGAAGACCTTTTTGTGGAGGATACATACAAGTTGAGAACTGAAGGATACAAAGAAGCTACCTGTGTGAAGATCCCCAATATTAAATATTCTAAATATTTAAATATTCTAAAATAGTATTCTAAATATTTAGAATATTATTCTAAATAATTCTAAATATTCTAAAATATTATTAGTCTTAAAATATTTAAATATTTTTTTAAAATTCTAAATATTCTAAAAAAATATGATAGCAAATGCAGTTGTTTTACAGTATAAACATTTTTGATATATTGAAGGAACTGAAAGCAGACCAGAGTGCCTGTAGCGTGCAGACCATCAGGGGCCCAGTTGATAGAGAGGTAGCCATGAGTCATATGTATGTCTTGAAAATCATTGCAAAGTATTCATATTTTATTCTAAATCAAATAGTAAGGCAGTTAAAGACTTCAAGGGAGGCATTACATAGTCTGGCCAATGTTTGAAAAGATAGATTTTACAAGACAGCAACAATAGAAGCAGGGGGACCAGTGAAGAGGCTACTGCAGTCCTCTAGGTGAGAAATCATGGAGGCACGGATTCAAGGAGTCATAGTGCAGAACTAATGGTAAGAACTTTCAAGACCCATTTTTAAATAAAATAGAAACATCATCACATCAAAAAATGGGCAGAAGACATGAACAGACACTTCTCCAAAGAAGACATACAAATGGCTAACAGACACATGAAAAAATGTTCATCATCTTTAGCCCTCAGGGAGATTCAAATCAAAACCACACTGAGATACCACCTTACACCAGTTAGAATGGCCCAAATCAACAGGACAGTAAATAACAAATGTTGGAGAGGGTGTGGAGAAAGGGGCACCCTCTTACACTGTTGGTGGGATTGCAAGCTGGTGCAGCCACTTTGGAAAACAAGTGTGGAAATTCCTCAAGAAATTAAAAATAGAGCTACCCTATGACCCTGCCATCGCACTATTGGGTATTTACCCCAAAGAAGCAGATGCATTACAAAGAAGGGCCACATGTACCCCAATGTTCATAGCAGCAATGGCCACAATTGCCAAACTGTGGAAAGAACCAAGATGCCCTTCAACAGATGAATGGATAAAGAAGATATGGTCCATATATACAATGGAATATTATGTGTCCATTAGAAAGGATGAATATCCAACTTTTGTATTAACATGGATGGGACTGGAAGAAATTATGCGGAGTGAAATAAGTCAAGCAGAGAGAGCCAATTACCTTATGGTCTCACTTTGTGCTGAGCATAAAGAAAAACATGGAGGGCATTGTGAGAAGGAAGGGAAAGGTGAATGGGGGGAAACCAGAGGGGGATATGAACCATGAGAGACTGTGGACTCTGAGCAACAAACTGAGGGTTTAGGAGGGGTGGGGGTGGGGAGTTGGGCGAGCCTGGTGTTGGGTATTGAGGAGGGCACGTATTGCATGGAGCACTGGGTGTGGTGCATGAACAATAAATCTTGTAACACTGAAAAAATAAAATAAACATTTTTGGGGAAAAAAAAAAGAAACATCAGGGGTGCCTGGGTGGCTCAGTCATTAAGCGCCTATCTTTGGCTCAGGTCATGATCCTAGGGTCCTGGGATTGGGCCCCACATCAGGCTTTCTGCTCAGTGTGAAGCCTGGTCTCTCTCCCACTGCCTTCTGCTTGTGTTCTCTCTCTCACTGTCTCTGTCTGTCAAATAAATAAATAAAATCTTTAAAAAAAAACAAAACATCAAATTGCCTGGTCCCATGGTATGGTTGTGGTTTATAATTAAATCACCAAGAACCTAGAATCATCATAGCTACTAGGAGATTTATGTTTCTTCCTAATTGTGTTTGCTGCTATTTCAACTCCATTCTGTGTTCTCACAGACATATCCCATCCTATGTTTCCATTTTCATTTTCATTTTATTGTAAGATAGGTTCTGCTTGCAACCTTCTCCTTAGTGACAAAACCCAGTACCACAGTCTATCTGTATGGTGGGAGTGTAGCCGCATGCCCAGTTCTCTGGCTATCTGGCTTTGTTCAGGCCAGTCCCCTTATTCAGGATTGGAATAGTGCCCCCCACTGGGCAGCTCCCACTTGTTTTCTGCCTGTAGTGACAAGCTGGACCACATTACCCTTCTGTGGGCACTCTGCGTACAGGCCACTTCTGCTAACTTCTGTTTTGTCCTTATACCTAGAATTCATGCCAAGTCCCATGTTTTTCTCCTTTCTCCTATTGTTCATGCTGCAGTGAGATGACCATTAAGCCTTGCATAAATCATCTTAGAATTTTTCGAATTTTGGATTCTTAGAATTTAGAAATACTTGTAAAAGAAGTAGCACCCATGATTGTACTCAAACTTATTTAGTATGGTTTTTAATATCTGGGTCTATACGGATGTATTTTTAAATGGAAAAGGTTTTATAGATTTCTTTATTGAGATACATTTTGTAAGTAGCCTGAAAAACTTAACGTGGTGTAATACTAGGTTGTACTTAGTTATTTCTGTGTGTCATGCACTATAATACAGGCTTCATTTATAGGGTGTCATGTCAACTACTATTGTAGGCACGCTGTCCTTGTGTTATTGATGAGATCTCATAAGGTTAAGTGACATTTTCAGTGCCAGTTAGCTAGCTAGTAATGGAGCCACAATTTAAATGAGGGTCTGATTCTTAACTATATTATGCCCGTTGCTCAATTTTACATCTTTTATACAAACAACTGTGGAAATAAACTATGCTTTTATGATCATCTTTTTTTTAAACAGCTTGTTCCTACGTAATCCTGAGCACTGTAATTGGGGATTGATTGACAGACTGGAATAGGTTAAGAGGGAGAAAGCTGATTTCCAATAAATGTAAAATAACTACAAAAATAATCATTTTTATTGATTATTTAATAAATAATCATTTATTACAGTGCACATCAAATCATTTCATTTAAATGGTTTTATGAAAGTTGTGTTATATTTGGTTTTTACCATTTAGACCAGAAATAATTGAATCAGGTAAATCATTAGTTTTTATTTCATTCAGTCTAATGAAATTGATTTTTCTACTGCTACTCGATTAGTCATAAATCAATATGAATAAAAATCACCCTTTTTTACCAGAATTAAGGCTGAAAATCTCAAACTAAACTTTGGCAATCAATTTACTAGTTCTGAAACAAACCATATGTTCACAAGGATGTAGGCATTAAATGCCCTACAGATACTTCATTAATTTTATATTAATCTGCATTCACTTTATAGTCATCCACACTTTAATTGCTTTAGTGATTTCCCCCCCAGTAAATGTAAGCAGTTTCACAGAATGTTAAAAATGTCAATAAGTGTTATATTTATCGGTTGTCCTCACTATAGCTAAGCATCATTTCACTCACAGTTATCAAAACCAGTAAGGTTGAATAGTAACAACATATTCAAATGTATATTTGTATCAACACCTTAGCTCATGGATTTGTCAAAGTTTATCAGATAATTAGTTATTCTACACTGTATGAATCTTTAATTAGTTATTAAACTGTGATTTTATCAGCTAATAAAATGTTTTTTGTTAATTAGAAACTAAGTCTTTAAGATATTTTATTTAAACCATGGATATTTTTGCTTCCTCAGAAACAATACAGCATATGTCTAATTCATACTTTGTATTTAAACAGAATACAGGATAATAGAACATTATAATTGTTCTATTAAGCAATGTGCTTAATATTTGTTATGAATTGAAATAGTGAAATTTTGTGTAAGTTTAATGTTTGTTATATTTTGCAAAAACTTGTATTAATGGCTTATACAATCTTAGTAAAATCAAAATAAAATGTATCAGAAGATATTAAAAAGTATTTTTAAATATTCTTCAGGTATCTTAACTTGGAGATAGGGACTTTTAAAAATCTGTAATTTAAAAAACATTGATAATGAATTTCGTAAATGTGAGAGTCTTGTTTCTCTCTTCACTATCTAGGAAAAATTTTCCTGTTAAGCAGATAGAATTAGGGATAAAAAGTTGGGTTAAAAAATTTGAAATTTATTAAAGCCTTGGGATAGGACATAATTTTTTTTGGCTGTTTTGAGCTGGAATTTACATTGGAAATAGTATTCCTAGCTTCTCTAATTTTAATTTTTCACTAAATCCAGGTGACCACTCCTGAACTAGTAGTGTCAATGTGTGGAGTATAGTTTTATCTAGAAATGTTCCCTTGTGTACTGTTGGATGTTCATGCAGTGCTTATCCAAGTGCATGTAATTTGCATTGCAAGAAAGTGACAGGTAATATTTTTAAAGTTAATTAATTAATTAATTTATCAGATAGAGAGAGAAGAGCGAGCGCACAAGCAGGAGGAGAGGCAGGCAGAGGGAGAAGCAGGCTCCTTGCTGAGCAAGGAGCCCAATGCGGGACTCAATTCCAGGACCCTGGGACCCTGAGCTGAAGCAGACTCCCAACCAACTGAGCCATCCAGGCATCCCAGTAATACTTTTTGTTCAACATGAGTTCTTATGTTCACCTAAAATGCTCCGAAGTACACATTTGTTTGACTATACTAATTAGTTAAAAACTGTATACCCCTAGTGAGAAATGATGAATTTAGGCTACTTTGCCATCTCTGTGGGACTGAATGGCTAGTTTGTACAATGTAGACCCTTGTTAATCAAAGTGTAGTCCATGGAGAGGAAGCATGAGCCTCACATGGGATTTATCATAAATGCAGACTCTCAAGCCCTCCCCCCCTAGTTATGCTAAATGCAAATCTAAATTTTAACAAGGTCCCAAGGTAATTTGTATGCATCTTCAAGTTTGAAATAGACTGAGCTAAGAGTTGGCCAGTAACAAAGCCTGAATTGATTAGTACTGTTTCCCAGGATATGGCAGAAATTAGCACTAACTATGTATTTGTTGACTGACTGACTACAGGCTGAACACACATACTGGGCCCACCCTGGGCTTCTTGCTTTTGTTTGGTTGTGGGATATGGGACAGAGAAGAATGACAGCACTTACTGTCTTCTTTGTGTTTTCCTGTCATTGTTATCCTATTACTCTGTTCCAGGCAAGCAAAGTCACCTTTGAAATTTTTCCAGGTGAATAAGAAACACGTATATTTTAAAATGATCTGTGGCTGTTTGATCTTCAAGCACACTAAATAAAAAATATATATATAATCTTTTTTTTTACCTGATTGTATCTTCCTAAATGCTTAGAAAGGCATATTTGATGAAATGTTATACATTTTACTGGAATGTGTTAGCATCTTCTACATTTCACCTTCTGCCTTATGAGACAGTGGATTCCTTTATGAAGTACCACTGGGTCTAATTATGTATCAGAGCCTAGACCTCTACTGAAGGCAGTGTCTGTTTTTCTTGACTAAGAACTGCACAAGCAAACACAGTATGATTGGTATTTTATCCTCTAGAGAAAAAAAAATATTGTATGCTTCATTTCATTAGAGGTACTGACTTTTTGAAGTGTCCCAAAATGTTTTGAACCAATCAGATTAATTTCTTGAGCTGTTTAAATCATTGAATATATACTTTTATTTTCTCCTGCCATGGGAAGGAAAGAATTTTCCTGCAACTGATGAAGGTTTTTCTTTTTCTTACATTCCTCTTTTCATGGCTTTGTATTTTATTAGTTTTACCTTATAAAGGCAATATTTTAACATTCTTTTAAAGAAAATAGGAATGTGGAAGATTTGACCACCCCCATACCATCAAGCTTCGAACTTTAAACTCTGTTACTTCTAATATTTACTCCATATTTCCAAATAGTGTGCATAAACTTTCTCATCAGTAGCTTCAAAATAAATTAAATACATTTTTATTAAGCCAAAATTGTACCTATCAAATTTCAGATGTCTCTAGAAAAGAAAATGTAATCACACTGAAAAATCAGGATCAAATGTCATTTCACTTTTTAATAGTTAGCAAGGAGAGTTGGAGTAAAATGATAACTCTGGGTCTATTCTGAACAGTGATCACATTGTAGATCATTTGAATTTTGTTGATCATCATGTGTACCTCTTCTATCTGGAAATGCATGCTCTTCATTTCTGGTAAATTTTATTATAACATTCCTTTATTACTACTTTCTTTTTCTCTCATCTTTTCTTAAACTCCTATTCATTGAGTGGGTTTTCTGTTTTGATCTGTTAATTTATTTAAGTTGAAGATCAGTTTGAAAGTGGATGAAGTGACATGAAATTTTCCATTTTCAGATTTGTCCCCAATTTAAATGTTGCCTTGGAATACATTTTCCTGTTTGGATAATGCAATGAATAAGAAGAATTTGGGATTTTGTTGTTGTTTAGCGCATTTTTGTTTTCATTGCTGGAAAAAAGTGCTTTTGGGGGTTTATATAATTCTTCTGGAAATGATTTGATAAGATTTCTTTTATTTCTTTTTTATTTAAAAAAATTTTTTTTTTATTTGACAGAGAGAGAGATCACAAGCAGGCAGAGAGGCAGGCAGAGAGAGGAGGGGGTTAGGCTCCTCACTGAGCAGAGTCCGATATGGGGCTTAATCCCAGGACCCTGAGATCATGACCTGAGCTGAAGGCAGAGGCTTTAACCCACTGAGCCACCCAGGCGCCCCAGATTTCTTTTATTTTTAAAAAAGTTTTTATTCATTTGAGTACCTGAGTGGGCGGAGGGGCAGAGGGAGAGGGAGATGGAGAATCTCAAGCCAACTCCACAATGAGTGCAGAGCCCCACCCAGAGCTCAAAGTCACCACCCTGAGATCCTGACCCAAGCAGAAATTAAGAGCTGGATGCTCAACTGACTGAGCCCCTCAGGTGCCCCGATAAGATTTATTATATCATTTTGTCAACATACCTAAAACTTATTGATCATAAAGCTTTGTGTGATCCCCCACATAGCAAAATACACTTTTAACTTACTGGACTTTGACTGTATCCCTCCAAATCTGAGCTTCTGCATGCCTATAGATCAAAATAGCAAATTCCCAGCTGCTTCATGCTTCTCTGTATTTTCAAAAATTTGATTGTAAACCTCTGGATTTCTGGCAACAAATAATGTGGAAATAAATTAACCTTTTTTTAAGTTATTACCAAATCTATGTTGGCAATGATATATATTAACCGTTTGATAAATATATCCTGGTCTCAGTTTTCAAGTTAAGATTGTGACATCTTAATATGGCTTTAGATGTGAATTTTGTAGCCCAGATCTAAGCATAATTAGGATAAAAAACATTTACTGAGCATTTACATTGATGTAGATATGGTGGTAACAGCTTTAGATACATTATCTTACCTTGATCTTACAGCTCTATCATGCAGGTACAACTGTCTTAATTTAATGAATAAAGGAAGTGAAGCACAGAGAGGTTAACTTGTTCAATGTTATACACATAATAAGCTTGGAATCCTGTTTCAAATCCAGTTTGTGGGACTAAGGGGCAGGCTGTTTTGCACTACTGTATTCCTAGAGGTGCAGGTTTGCGTCAACATCTTACAGTGTATTTTCCTTGTCACAGTATAGAATTTTATTCAGGAGTATAGTACATGAAGGTATTATTACCTGAAATTTAGTTGGAGAATGGCTTGTTTGAGGAATATAAAATCTTATGGGAAGAACGTAGAATTTTTGCCAAAAAAAAACCCCAAAACAAAAAACAGTTTAAACACTATTGGTAGTAATCATATATCAGTTTGTTTTACCACTTACTAGAATGAAACAATAAGACAATGCAATAAATAAACACTGATGGCATAAATTTAAATGTGTATTATTTGATAGTATAAATTGATTTTTATTGGACTCATTTTAGGTTCTACATACTTACAGTTTTAATAATATGTTCTTTTTGTTGTTCAAATTAAAACAATTACTAAGAGTTTTGTGTATATGTGAGTCTAGGTTGTGTTTCTAAACTACCATCTAGATATTCAGTGCCACTTTTATTTTACATTCTTACATTTATGTTTGGGAGTTGATGACAGCTGTCTTCAGGGTCCCACATACACTTGATGGTTCTGTGGGCAAAGCCTTGGGCATTAGTATTTCTCAAATGTCCTTCAAATTTCATGAGTATAATTTCATGAGCTTTTCTCACCTAAGAGAAATCCATAGCAGCACTAGACAAAGTAGACCGTTTCGACCTGGTTCAGTCGGTCCTACTTAAACAACGTGTGTTCATTCTACCTCTTGCCTTCTGTCCCACATCATGCATTTCTAAGAGCCAAATTTACTTATTTAAAAAGAGTAGTCCTTAAAACAAACAAACAAACAAACAAACAAACAAACAAACAAATAAAAAGAGTAGTTCTTAAAAATATACATCTAAATCACAGACCTATACCCCTGAAACAAATAATACATTATGTTAATAAAAAATAAAAAATACATATAAACTTGTAATTCTTATCATTGAAAACAAGGCATAAATAATTATATGCAACTAAACTAAGATTTACTAGGGTCATCTTGTGGTTGAGAAGGAATTTCAGAGTTACAGCTTAACTCCAAGCTGATCACTGTTTGCCATATTCTTCAATTAGAGAACTATAATTATAATATTTCTTACATTAATAGGTCTATTTTTACATATGCTCTAGTATGTCTTTTAATAGTATCTACTCATCTTCAGTTTCCACTCAGTACACATTTTTTTCCCCAGAGGGTTCTCAGCAAAATATTTGTGAAGCGCAATACCAATGTGTGAATAAAATAGGCAAAATTCTAACCAATCAAAACAGATAAGTTCAGACAATTTGGCATGTGAATAAAAGATAATGCCAAAACATTGCTTTAGAACATTGTAATTTCATATTTACATCTCATTGTAATACTTAAATCTTCATCAGAGTTCTCAGGCTGTCCATTTGAGAGTTTTGTAAGAGTTTTAAGAACATTCGAAGAGTATCAATTAAGGATAAGGTATTGTAGTATTTAAAATTATGCCATTTTATTGGTTTAAACTTTTATTTCCTATAGCCTATAGAAGCCAGATACATTCCCTCCATTCTTACTATCCTGGCCTTTTAGAGATTTTAGATGTAGTTAGATGATAGGCTGATTGGTTGGTAGAAACGTGGACAGATGGACATAAAAACTATATATCTATCTTTTTAGGATTATTTCAATTTAAGTCCCAATATTTTATATTATTTCTAATATTTTTAATATTCTGTCATATTTTTTCTTGACTTTATAGCTATATTCCTGGTTCAGAAAATATGTATTTGTTATCTAGTTTGCTGGTTTTGTACAGATATCGTTTTAATGAGCTTCATCAGATCTTCAAATCTTAACTGCCCATTAAATTCTCATAGTTTAGGGTGCCTGGGTGGCTCAGTGGTTAAAGCCTCTGCCTTTGGCTCAGGTTATGATCTCAGGGTCCTGGGATTGAGCCCCACATTGGGCTCTCTGCTCGGCGGAGAGCCTGCTTCCCCCTCTCTCTCTGCCTGCCTCACTGCCTGCTTGTTATCTCTCTCTCTCTATCAAATAAATAAATAAAAATAAAATATTAAAAAAATTCTCAGTTTGTTGCCATCATTTACTTGGGATTTAGCAATATCAAATAAAAAGATAAGAGAGATATAATGTGTGATTAGTCAATGATGAACAGATGCAAGACAACCTACAAATTATATAAGTCTTCTTCAAATCCAAATACTGGTGGAAATCAAGAAACTCCTCCACCTTCCCTCTGTATCTGTACTGCCATAAAGAGGTAGTTTTACTACCATTTGCTTTATGGTCATTTCCATGGAGATCTTAGGAGTCATCTCTTTTCACGGTAGAGTTCCGGGGTGGTGAAATAGAGAAACTGCTGCTTGTTTTATGCAAGAGTCGGGGTTCTGATTTTTAGGAATATAGTGGGAGAGAGGAGGAAATAGTTCATCAAGGCACATTGTCTACTTATGGAAAAAAATACTATACTATGCTACCAAATGTTAGTCCTGCCTTTTTTTGGATGCAAGCTCAAATGTCATTTGGTTTATTTAAGATGAGCAAACTCTCAATAGAACAGACTGTTAATATTAATAAAATACATCAGGACTGCAACAATCACTTAGAGGCATGAGTATTCTACTAACTTAGAACATCGTTTACTGAGCACTGTATTTAGCTGACATTGCTGCTCCATCAGAATCACCTTTCCAGGCAGAAGTACTTACTCCCCTGCTGTAGACTATGGGCTGGTAACAGTTCACAGCTGAACACATCCTGAGAACTGCCCTTGACTGAAGGGAGGCTGTGGAGGTTTTATCCTGTCCCCTAGGACATCCCACAGTTAATGACAGACTAATTCTGGTTTACTAAAGGCCAGCCCCTTTGCCCCCAAGAGAGGTAACTATGTGCTGTGCACAATCCAGAAGTCTCTGAAGGAGAGGCTAACCCAGTGGTGTGCTGGGGTCAGCTTGCACTGAAGCTGACTGTTACCATTTCCTTTAAACTCTTTGTTCAGTGACATCACGTGGATAATTTAAAATTGGCTGGGTGAGAATATTTATACCACAGAATTAGGCACACACTGAAAATCACAGCTTTTTTTCTTGTTCCTTATTCTCCCCTAGAGCTATCCACCAGCAAACAACTGAACCGAACCCACATCTCTGACTAGCTTTTTTTCCCTGCCATGCCCTGCTTCCTGTAGATTTTACCTGAGAGCATACCCTCAACACTCAATGATGCAAGAATTACATTTTCAGACTCTTTCTAGGGAAGCTGACCTAAAAAAGTTCCCATGTGCCAGATGCCATATTAAGTATCTTACATAGATGGTGGAACATAATACTCACAATACTCCTCTAAAGGAGCTACTGCTCTCACTTTTAGAAGGGAAAACTAAGCCTTATGCAGATTTCTAAATGTCTCCAAAGTATCTGTTCTTTCTAATATGTTATACTATGTTCAAAAAATGAAAAGAACATTAAAAGATCACTTAGTTCATTCTTCTGTCTTTTGACATGGCTTTATGTAAAATATTCAGGAGAATTGATTATTCTTGCTATTTTAAGTGGGTGGAGCCTCTTAATAATGAAAGTAAATCAATTTAAGCAAAGGTGACAGCCATTTAAAGATGTGCTATGAGTGAAATATTATACATTGTTCTGAAAAAGGTGATTTGGTTTTCTTCAGTATCCTAGTCCTTTATCAAGACTGTCATTGAAGTATCTGCTTCTTTCTCTTAAATATTACCATAAAGTTCAAACATTGTGATTTACATGGTTCACCATTAGGTAATGGTGAAGAAGGAAAAAGGGATCGTACATCTTCTGGAGAATGATTGTGGTAAAATTAGATACCACCCAAAATATTTGATCAGCATTTTAGAGTAATCACAAGTCTCTTCTGAGCCTTCAATTTTAGGGGAAAGAAATAAGGACGTTCTCTGCAGTTATTATTGAAGCTTAATTTTAAAAACAAAAGAGAGTAGTAGCAAGGAAGCAAAGATGAGATAGATTTTATGTCATTTTTATGGGAGGAATTTATATATTTAAAGATTACAGATATGCACTGACTTATAAACCTGTTGAACAACAACAAAAGAGATTGCATAATTATGATATTTTGGTGATAAATCTTAGCATTTGTCAATATTCATTTCCTTTGCCAGTCAGCCTTCCTCAAATACTTTGTGATTTCTAATAGGTTGTGAATGTGCCAAAGATCTTTCTTTATAACAATTTTTATTAGTTATAGAAGCAAAATTATAAATGTTTTATTTTGTTTATTTTATATCTCATTAAAAAAGACATTGATTAAATCATTTTACCTACTAATCAACCTACTAATGATTGAATTAGTTATTATGTCTAACAAGTCCCTACTCATAGCCCAGCTTATCCTATGATTTTTAATCAAATATTTCTGATCTTTTTCCACTACTTCTATTTGGCCAAAATTCAAGTGGTTATAGAAGGAGAGTTTTAGCCACAAGTGAATTTAGCATATCTAGTTTCCATTTTTAGTATCTTACAACAAATGATTCATAGGTAAAACTCAGGTGGCCAGAATAATCTTTCCATGGAATGCTATAATCTTTGGATCTTTCTCAGTTTTATTTATGCCTATAGTCATATGGGAAAAGTGACTGCTTTCTGAAAGTGAGAAACATACAAATGATGCTAAGAAAATGGGTTTTATTGGGGCACCTGGGTGGCTCAGTCGTTAAGCGTCTGCCTTCGGCTCAGGTCATGATCCCAGGGTCCTGGGATTGAGCCCCGCATTGGGCTCCCTGCTCGGCGAGAAGCCTGCTTCTCCCGCTACCATTCCCTCTGCTTGTGTTCCCTCTCTCACTGTGTTTCTCTCTGTCAAATAAATAAAATCTTAAAAAATAAAAAAAGAAAATGGGTTTTATTGCTTATGTTACTGGCCTTTGCATATCAGGAATCTGTATTTGTCAACTGAGTATCATAAGAAAAACCAATATTCTTGAAAATAATTTCAGTTTTAGATTTTGAGTAATAATATTGTAATATCATCATAATGTAATTTAATAAATAGTATTGTTCTTTGAAAATGTTAATGCTAACTTTTTTTATATAAAAGATTATATTTCTTAAACAAATTATTCCATAAAGTCAAACTTTTGGCTCATAGTGAATTTATCTTTACTGATTTTACAACTTTTTTATGGGAGACATCACATTTCATTTCTAACCCCAAAATAAAATTTAGAGGTTTGAGTGGTTAACTGAGGGTCGTATCTGTTGTGATAAAGTCAAGATCGGTGTTTTGGTTATATTAAAAAATATATATTATAGATATAAATACATGTTACAAACTCAGTTATAAAATAATATATATTTCAAGGAACATATATATTCTTTGAACACTTTGCCTACCCCAACCAATATAGGAAGATTGTTACAAGGAAACAATTCTATTATTTATTTTGTATGTGTGTGTATTTTATTGTCTATTCTAAAAACTAAAGATCCTCTTATTGCAGGTTCGTTATTCTTTTTCTGTACTTTGCCTGTGAGTTTCTCTTTTCCTGTTTCTTTATATTTGGTATTTATTAACAAATAGCCTTCCAAATGGGTTATCAGTTTAAATCCAGGGTCAGTTTCTTGGCATGGCCACTCAGGTTGAGTATTGGCTTAAATTTTATTAATTAAAAGACCAAATAAGTCTGATTATTATAAGGTGGTATATTTTCAAGTTATACTTTCCCCTTCGGGAGTTATTTTACTTTGTCATTGGCAGTTTATGTTTGAGAGCTCTTATTGCTTGGCTTCAAATTCTAGCTTCCCAGGTGCCTGGATGGCTCAATTGGTTGAGCAACTGCCTTGGGCTCAGGTCATGATTCCAGAGTCCCGGGATCGAGGCCCACACTGGGCTCCCAGCTCCATGGGGAGTCTGCTTCTTCCTCTGACCTTCTCCCCTCTCATGGTCTCACTCTCTCTCTCAAATAAATAAAATCTTTAAAAAACAAACAAACAAACAAACCAACAAACGAACAAACAAATAAATTTCAGCTTCCCAACTTACTAGATGTGAGATCTTGGGCAAATCACTTACTGGGAATGTGATGATATTGGTATATACTTCAAAGGGTTTCTGTGAGTATTAAATGGGTCAATAAATAGCAAAGTCATAAAATCATTCCTGGTACAGCGTAAGTACTGTGTGTATGTAATTTTTTCATCAGCTTCTAATGTTAGAACCCCTTTAATACAAGCCCTATTTACAACATGATATTTGTCATGGAGAAGAGTAGAAAAAAAATTTAATTGTATTCTCATGGGGATGGAAGCCATGACATTGGGGTTATTAATTGGGAAAGGAGTAGCATTTTCCAATGTATTTCTAGTTGGCACTTGAGTATTTTGTGATTTCTTGCAAAGTATGAATATACCAGAAGTTTTCATAACTCTGTTCACTATATTACTGCATAACAGGTGGCACAGCTTTTAGAAGAGATTGATTGAGGTTCCTACTTTTGGTAGGATGTGGCCAGAAATCATAAGAGCTAGAGCCAATAAGGGCCGTAAGGATTCTTCTTCAATTATTTTTCCATTCTTCATTGATTGTGTAAAACAATCTTTAGCATCATTGGAATCACCTGGGAGCCTCCTAAAACAGAGATTGCTAGGACCAAACTTTAAAGTTTCTGATTTCGTAGGTTCTAGGTGGGGCTTGGCAATTTTCATGTCTAACGAGTTCGTGAGTGATGATAATGCTGCTGGTCCCAGGATCCTAATTTGAGAAACACTAGATTAGAATATTTCGAGGTTCTTCAGTTGTTCTGAGCGATAAGGAGAAATAGTTGTACATATTTTCTCTTAAAATTAGGGAGGCTACTAGACTAATCCCACTTTGTAAAAAGGGATAGATTTTAAGTTTGGTTTTCTATGATATTTTAAAAGAAAAAAATTAGATGTCAGTTTTAAAAATATTATTCATATTATATATGTATATGCACACACACACATATACACATCCACATGCATCTGAATCTAAAAGATCTAAAAGTATCTAAAAGATTAAAAATAATCATATTAAGTTTACAATAAAGAAATAGCCATGGGGTAACTGGCTGACTCAGTTGGTAAAGCCTGCGACTCTGAATCTCAGGGCTGTAAGTTTGAGCCCCACATTGGGTGTAGAGATTATTTAAAAATAATAAAATCTTAAAAAAAAGAAATTGTCTTTATTTTAAAAGATCAGAACACATGTTTATATCAATGCATATGTATAGATACAACCGGTAATAGTAGATACACTATTGGAATACACTATACACTATGGAATATTAAAGTTAGGTATTATCTTCCTACCACCCTCAACCCGTAAAAGTTCGTATTTTCCATTAATTAGATGCTTGGACAGCTAGTCTTTCGGCTATAGGTAGACTATTTGAGAATATAAAGTATGCAAAAAAATCTAAGCTGTGAAGAGAATAGATGTAACACAACCCATGCATGTTGCTCTGCAGAAGAGGAAACCTTTCTAATATGTTCTAATTTAAAAAAAGAGTCTAAAATTATTCTTTCTAAATGGATATGCTTTTTTAAATATAAATTTATCTTCTGCTTGGGTTTTGATGAGCAGGAAGTTAGAAGTGGTGGTTGGAGAGGGGTTTGTTGAGAGACTACTGAAGTGCTAAGAACAGAGAGAAAAGAAACGGTCAGACATACCCATTACCTGCCATGTTTGAACAGAAGCCTGTCTCATTGAAGAAGCAACTCTGCTCAACTTAGAGAAGGTGGGGGAGGATATTAAATCGAAATGTGGTGCAGTGATGGAAATCCATATTGCTGGTGATTCTGAGGGGACAAAACAACAAACCGGTTTAAATTAACTTAAACACATTGTATTTTGGAAGGTAATTGTATTTAAAAAATTCATAAACAGTGCTTTTTTCTGAAAGTATCTTTCTTCCTTAAATTTAGTTAGAACACATGCCCAGGAGCCAAGGGAGGGTCAGAGGGGGAGAGAGAGAGAGAGAGAGAGAGAGAGAGAGAGAGAGAGAGAGAGAGAGAAAGAACCTCAAGGAGACTTCCTACTGAGCACGGAACCTAAGAGGGGCTGGAACCTAGGACATGAGATCATGACCTGAGCCACAATCAAGAGTCTGCAGCTTAACTGACTGAGCCACCTTACCCGAGCCCTGAAAAGATCATTCTTAAGATAACTCAAATACCTGTAAAGTTCACTTGAATAGGAATCCTTATTCATCTGTGATATTGTATAAAAGACTCAGTGTGCAGATATTTGCCTGACATTTATATGATTGCTTATGAAATTGGTATTTCAAAATTAACTTTTGGGGGCCACTAATTGTGGTCATGTTTCTACTATGACTATAACAGTAGTCCACTGTTAAAACTGTAGTAATATAGGCATCTAAGAAAGGAAGGATTAGTTATCACAGGGATAGTACCTGGAATGTCCAGAATTATTAAGACATTATTTTGAACAGTTATAGTCACCTATATATAAGGGTTTCTTAGAAGGATCAATTACATGAGAGGCTAATAACACATTTAAATATTTCTAGAGTACCCATTTTCCTCAATTTGAAATGCACATACTTTGCAGATAACAAGCAGTTTAAACCATGCCTAATTTTTCCAGTGAGAATTAATGTGTCTTCCTTCCTTCCTTCCCTCCCTCCCTGCCCTCCCCTCCCCTCCCCTGCCCTCCCTCCCTCTTTCCCTCCTTCCCTCCCTC